>CAOLHI010000174.1:0-600000 GCA_948474755.1 Ctenosaura bakeri
TGAGAAGGGCACGAATCTGCTTCTCCACCCCTGAGCCAAGTGTAAACTACTTTTTACTTAATGTGCAACAATGGAAATAAGTTGAGAGAGAAGGAGGAAAGTGGGAGGAAGAGAGAAAAACCAGGACATTTTAAAAACAGCTGAAAAGGTGGGATGATGGAGGATTAACCAGGACTGTCCCTGCTACACTGGGGCCATTTCCACATGACAACGCTCTCCTGCATCATCCCATTGCAATTCCTTCAGCGCCTTTGCCAGGATGGGAGCACAAAAGGATTCGCATCCGGCTGGCTCCCAGCAGGAGAGAACATGAGTGACATGCCTCCACCTTCTTCAGCACAGCCAGGCTCTTTTCTATGCTGTGCTAGGGAAGGATGTGCCTCCATCGCACTTCCTGACCTTCTGCGTGGCAGATAAGTGCAGGAGCATTGCTCTGTTGCAGACACTTAGCGTATTTAATCCATTAAGTAAATATCCTATGATTGCAATGCATGGGGATGGAATTGCATCGGGACTGCAACAACATCATGTGAAAGCATGACCTGCTGACTGCTGCCATTCCATCCCTACAGCGGAACTGAGATGCCATGAGGAAATGGCCTGGGACAGTTGGAGGGTGCATGCATAGGATTATCAAAGAGTCATTTCCACCCATTTGAGCCTGCTCACTTTTTGAAAGAGACAGGGAGGCTTTTCTTTGTAATTTAACAGAGGCAGTTGGTTGCAAGGCAGGACTATTAGAAAATTTGTACATCAGCCCTATCATACTGGAACAGACCAACAGCCTATTTAGTGGGCCATGGGAAGCCTATGGAAGACTCAAAATTCTGTGAAGGATGGGTTGGATCCAAGGGGAACTTAGAGCAGACACAGTGGCATAAATCCAGTTGCAAGTACCAAGCAGAATAGACCCATCAGATCAGTAGAATCAAGCATTGATATTGATTTGGTGAGTGAACTCCATTTGGGATTAGCAATTGGATTTAGGCCATTATATCTATGGACTTTAAATTATCAAAGCTTTAAAAGGTACTTTTTCAGCTACAATTCTCAGGTCTGCTCAGACAATCTGGTTAGTAGCCTTGGTAGTTGGGGAGTTCGGAAGATGGAGTCCAAAAAAAGAACTTTTCCAAAATGATGATTATTGATTTCAGTGATTGATTTTAAGGACAGTCTCCTCCGGCATCATTGCAAGACCTTTTCATTTGGACTGGCTTTTGATGGCCAAAATCACTAAGGAAAGCTTCCAGTCTTATGCACATTTACTCCTATTGAAATTAGTGGAACTTTTTTTTTTTCTATGTAACCATACTTGTTATGTAGCCACACACACTTAAGCATGTGATTTTGGAAATTTGGAAATGAACCATTTCTAAATTTCTGTCACTTCCCTGGAGTTTTTGGGGATGGGTTCAGTTAGGCAACTATAACTTTAAATATATTTGGTAATTAAATAACATCTCTATTCTTCCTCCCCCCCCCCCACTATCCAAGGGGCTTTAGTAATTTTAGTGGTACTTCTCAAATGTGTAACTTTTCACACGTATAACTTTGGGAATAATATGAATAATTCTTACGAACGAAGAAATTGTAACATGAGTAACATGCAAAGAGGCTGTAGTTCAGAAACTGTCTGCTCAAGAAATGTGTAAAAAGCATAGGCCAAGAAGGATGCCATCATTCACAAGCTGTGTGAATGAAAGCAATTATTAAATTTGTTTAATGACCACAGCTACAGACAGACAGAAGAACAACAGCAGGAAAAAAAGGGCCATTTAAATACTCACAGATGGAATTGTTCTTGGTTGATGTTATCGTGCATATCTCGGACAACAGGATCACAACTCTAAGAGCCTTTCTGCACTATGCAATTAATTCCACTTTAACTGCCATGGCTGCCTTCTATAGAATCCTGGGGTTTGTAGTCTTGGGAGCTACTGGAGTGCTCTGGTTGAGAGTTTTAAATATTCCTTCCTAAACTGCAAATCCCATGTTCCATAGAACAGAATTGTGGCAGTTAAAGTGCAATAGTTGTGTAGTGTGGAAAGGCCCTAAGTGTTCTATTTGGTGGTATGGGTTAGAGTTGTTCATTGACAATTTTTTTTCTCCAAAAACTTGGAAGGAGGTTGTGAGAAAGGGAGAGCAAAAGAGTTATAACAATGGATGGAATGGAAGAAATTATGAACTTTGAAGCTGGGAATTTATTGATCATTCAATCCTCCCTCCACTTTTGCAAGCTTCACCTTTGAGAATTTGATCACTCATGAGGTATGCATGCCTCCCCCTCCATTTTCCTCCTACAATTTCCTTGCCTTTTGCCCAGCATGCTTTCTTTCTTTCTCAACACTTGGGCAAGAAGCAAAGGAATGGGAGGTTGGCGCTGCACACAGAGAAGGAAGACATGCATGTGCCTCCCCCCATGCCCTTGTCTTTTCTCCAGGCATGGAGAATACATGCCAAAGCAAAAGGCAAGAGAATGGGAGGGAGAGCACTGCATGCAGAGAAGGAATGTGCATACATGCTTTTCCTCTCCATGACCTTACCTTTTCCCCAGGCACAGAGAATGTGCACTGAGGCAAAAGGAAAGGGAATGGGAGGAGAAGCATTGCTTGCAGAGAAGGAAGATATGCACGTGCCTTCCCCACTCCAATACACTAGTATTTTGCCCAGGTGCAAAGAACATGTGTTGGGGAGAAAGGCCAGGAAATGGGAGGGGAGAGCAAAGCACATGGAGAAGGAAGGTAAATGCTACAGAGCAAAAGGCAAGGGAATGGGAGGTGGAGTGTGGGACATAGTTATTCATTGTTTTTCTACTTTCTTGAGGGTTCTGCATCCTGAGCCCTTGTGAAAGTGGAGGGGTCACTGTAGTAAGATGACTCCCAAAATTCATAATTGCATGGGTGGGGATGACTATCACCCCCCCCGCCTTTCTTCCACAAATGGCTCTGGAATTGTGATACATCCTAACATAAAGCATGTAACCACACTACACAGTTGTATCAGTTCACCACCACCACTTTAGCAACCCTGACTGCACCCAGTAGCATCCTAGGTTTTGTTACTTGGTGAGGTACTTACAAATCTCTGCTAGAATGCTGAATTTCTATAGGTTAAGGGTGGTTAAGGTTAAGGTTAATACTAAATAGCAAATTAAAAATCTTGGGATTTTTAGTTAGGTGAAGTATTTAGAATCTCAGAGCTGGATGGGAGATCAAAAGCAAGTGTAGGAGAGTCAACCGCATTCTATCCTTCTCCCAATTCGGGCCATCCATCACAATAATTAATACCGATTCTAATCCCGCAATAGTCTGGAAGAAAGGCTGGAAAGAAATCAAGAGTGTAACCTTGAAGAATACCTGCAGCTGAATTACAGAATCTTCTAAATAGAGTGGACATTGTCAGGCCTTGAATTTTCAGAACTTGAATTGTAGGAATGCTCCAGAGACAGGCCCTGGAGGAGTTGCTCTGAGCATTTCATTCCTACAATAAAAACTAAGCCTAAGAAATGAGACAATGGCCATTTCTGCATGTGGTGATGGAATCACCCCGGTCCGGTACTTACCGGACTTCTTGGCTCGATACTCGGGTCCAGGCTGCTCTGGAGCAGTGCATGGCTGCCGCTCCACACTGCTCTGGGGATGAAAATGGTGGCTTCCAGTTGGTGGAGGCTCTCACTGGTGCGAGCCTGCAAATGTGCACCGGAGCGCGGGAACAGAGTGGCATGGAGTGGCAAGCTCCATGCTTTTTAAAAACCTGAACAAACAGGTTTTTAAAAGGCATGCTGCATGACCACTTCAAGTTGTTCCGGAGCGGACTGAGGTGTGGAACTACATAAAGTAGTCTGGCCCAGTCCGCTCCCAGGTGCAGAACTCCTCTCTGGAGGACTCTCTGTACTGGTTTTTTAAGCCCATGTAGAAATGGCCAATGTTTACTGGTTGGAAATTGATCCAAGCTCTGATCCAAAGAAGAAAAACATAACTTTCCTGGCTGTTTCTATCATCTTTGCAAGCACTACTTTTTCAATCCAAATAAAGTTTTTCAAGACCTACTTTGAGCATCAAACAGACTCTAGAAGCAGCTCCAAATCAGCTGGCAGAGGCAGCCAGTGTAGGGAAGAATATGTGGTATAAAATGTACCTTTCAAGGCAGTGCTTTCACCCTGAGATTAAACTTTTGACAAGCAGAAGGGAAGACTCAAGCCCTGAGATTAAGACTCAGGCTCTGAAATCTGAGACCACTACATCTGAAGCACTTAGTCCCCAAACGGGGATATTCAAAACTAGGTGGTAATTATTCAGACCTCGGTGTACAGATCTTTGCCTAATCTTTGTCCTTCTGTGCAAAGACAAACATTTTCTGCACTTGTTTCCCTACTGTGGGAGAAAACAAATATTTTTGCTCAGTGTTTTCCTCATATTTGTGCATGCCAAAGTGTTCCAGGAAATTTTTGTTTGTATGTGATTTCAACTTGCCCATTAACAAAGTGAGCCCCATGAATTTCATAGGGTTTTCTTAGGCAAGGAATACACAGAGGTTGTTTTGCCAGTTTCTTCTTCTGAAATATAGGCTATGGCACCTAGTATTCATTGCCGGTCTCCAATCCAAGTACTAGTCAGGGCTGACCCTGCTTAGCTTCCAAGATCAGAGAAGATCTGGTGCCTTTAGGTCTGCTCAGAAATACCTACGCCTTTTACTGTGGAAAAACAAACAAACACATAATACAAAAATCCACAAGGGCTGTCCTGTTTAACATGTACAAGACTGTAATCCAGACTCACAATCTCGTAACTTTTAGGATTTATATTTATAGTCATTAATAAGGGAGCATGATCACCACCCCTCCCCACCTATCTGTTAAGTGAGGCAGTTTTCCAGCTAAAGGATTTCTGAACTACTGCAAATTAGAGTACTGGGAAATGATAATCGCAGTGGTCTCCTGGTCACAGGGCACATCGGCCATTTCTACACTACACTGTTATAGTGCTATTATTCCACTTTCAACATGCTGTGGAATTCTGGGGTTTGTAGTTTACTGAGGCCAAAGAGCTCTCTGGCTGAGACTTCTAAATGCCCCTCCCTAAACTGCAAACCTCAGGATTCCATAGGATGTTGAAAGTGGAATAATAGCAATGTAACAGTGTAATGCAGAAGTGGACATTGAGACAAGCAACTGTGTCAGGACCTTGAAGGGGTCTCTCCAGCTGCCTGTCTTAATATGCTGCATGACAAGAAGAACACTACAGGCATCGTTTACCACTGCTTCAATCTGCAACATTTCAGAAACCTTTTGGTTGGGACACTGCCTTGCTCGGTATGTTTTTGGGAAGTGGTATTGTCAAAAGTAGCTACAGAAACAGAGCTCTGTCATTGTAGCTACATCTGACAATGCAGGACCTCAGCTGATGTTTTCTGCTTAGAAAGGTGTTTTTTCTGCACAGGAAGCAGAGTTTTCTGTGCAAAAAAAAAAAAAATCCCAGAGAAAAACTATATATATTTCTGTGCACAATAATTCCCTGGAACAATTTACAAGGTATAAATATCAGGACAAAACTGAACAAATGCCTGGATATTGTGCGTTTCTTTCCCATGTACCGTTTTTCAAGATTTTGGAAACCCTTTTCTCATCTTGGATCCATAAAACAATGAACATTCTTTCCACTCCACTGAATGACTGTTGCCCCACCCATTCTTATCTTTCTGAAACTCCCATGTGTGCATGTATGTATTTCTGTGTGTGGATGTGTGCATATGTGTACATGTATTATAATAATGTGTCGTGAAAAAAAATCTCATAAAAGGAAAATATGGGGCACGAGATGAGTAGAATAACCTCCTCCCATCTCAGGCTTCAGAAAGGCCAAAGGCATGAAAATTAAAAACAAGATGGGAGAGTGAATTCAGGGGGTGGAGGAGGAGAGAAAAAGGGAGACCGAAAGGGAGGAGTATGTGACACTTTTGCAAACTCAGCATTTCTTCAGATGTGGTCTGGCATCTGGTTCATAAAGTCAAGCAAATCAGCTCATTGTAGTCATGTATACAGACATACATACATAACATACATATATAATATGCTGCAGATATATACATAATTTTTAGGGAAAAAAATCTGTGGGCAGAGCAAGTTTTAGAACGCTGCCGTAGGAAACTGTAACTGATCTTCAGCAACACAAAAATAAATAAATAAAAGCCCCTGAATTAATTGCCTCTTTGAAAGGATTTGAACAAAAAAATCCCCTTTAATTCAAGGCACTTGCGTGTGTGTGTGTGTGTCCATGCATTTGTGTGTGTGTTACACACAGAGATAAGTTGAGGCAGCTGCAGAAACTTTAAAAGGAATTTACACAGGGCTAGCAGATGCCCTTACATTTTCCTGCACTGAAGACCTAACATGGATACTCAGCCGTTTCCTCATTTCTTAACAGAAAAAGGGGCACAGATATTTTCAGCATTTTGCTTTCTAGGAGGCAGCCTGTAAGTAATCTCCACCTCCCATGGTAAAGGTATCACATAATCTGAATCACAGTTTAACCCCAGAACCTTTTTGCAATGAGTTCAGCTCCAGAATGGGTGAAAATCTAATCAAGAAGATAGTGCTTCTGAACATGTGCAAAGCCTCTTTTTTCTCATTAGTGAATTTTTGCAACCAACCTCTATGCATCTGGGATTAGGATGAGGAGTTTAGGAAAAAAATTGGTGTCTCCTATCCCTGTTAAACTGATAGATTGTGGGTGGGTGACTTCCTGGAGGCCAGATGATATGACTTTGGCTATTTCTGGAAATTAGTCTGGAAAGTTACATTTACAAGCTCTACATAGGGGACAGAAGAACTCCCCCTGGGCCATATGTTCCCCACAGGTTTGTGTGTCTGTTTTTGTTTTCGTTTTTTTGCAATGCTCAAGGTTATTAGCCCCACACTTACTGTTTTTCTCTCTCTCTCTCTCTTTTTTTTTTTCTTAATTCAAAACATTCCCTAAGTGTGGGGGGATAATTTTGCCATGCTTTGGGCCTTTCCAGGCTGTTTAAGGCCCAAAATGTAGCACTGTGTTCCAGTATTTTTTTTCCCCCACAAAGAAGTGTGTGCATGCATAGTGGTTGATAGGCAGAAGTCTGTAAGAATATTCTTAGCATCCAAAGGAATGATTGAAATCAGGATCATGGAACAGCATTTTGTTTGTTTTGTTTTCAAAATGTTGCCTTATCTTTTTGTAATAGTTCCGATGACCATATTTGCTTCTGTGTCAGGAGGACTTCTCTCATGTACTTAAGCATATGCCAGTTTTCACCTATGTATCATAGCAGCTTGTGGCCAAATAGCTTGCCAGCCTCTACCAACCATCTTTCACGAAAGAGAAAGGTACATACCTGACCCCACTCATAGCTGGAAAGAGCATGTGAAATAGTTTTGCAAGGCTAGGCCCACCTCTGATGCTAATGCTTGTGGCACAACTGCTTCCCAGATACGGGAAATAATATCTGCAATCCTGCATTTGGAATGATGCTACACTGAGGAATTTAACATCACTAGACCTACTGCATTGCTGCCGAGACCCCTAACACTACCATCAACCATAGCCATTCCATATCTGAAAGTCAGCAGGGGGGCTCACAGAAGGATCTGGTTTTAACCCTGTAGCCAGATCCTCCAGAGGTCTCAGCAGCTGATATAACAGTTTCACATCTGGTTACAGGGACATAGCCAGGCATTTATGTGATTTCCTCCTCTTCCAGGCATGAATCATCATGGACCGGGGGCTTTGTTGGTGCAAGGGCAGGGACTTTAGTTGCTTCAGAGGATAAGAAGTAATGCCAACCACTGCAGTGATCAAAAATGCTTAGATAGGCATAGGGTTAACTTACACCAGCTATGTCACTAACAGGATGCTAGCCATCATAAGTCACATACGGAAGGTCTTTTTTGTGCCAAGTGTCAAATTCAAATTAAGGAAGGGCCTTGTGACGTGGCATCATTAAGAAGTGAAGGTTTGGGAGCAGGGCCTCAGCAAAGCAGGTGGCACCAGTATGTCTATGCTGCCCTCTGTCATGAGATCTCAAGACAACATACAAATAAAAAAAAAAGCAATTTAAAACAATCCCATATAAAATAATTTCAATAAGATGATAAGTTAAAACAGGAGAAAAGGCTAAACCAGTTAAAACCATATATATGCATACTTAAAAAGAAAACTGAACATGAGGCCCTAAAGACTTGAATAAAAAGTCATATTTTAATTTGGCACCTAAAAGAAAACCAGATGTTGGTGATAGGACATTGGGAGCCACAAGAGAAAAGATATTCTCCAGTGTCCTTTAACAATGTATCATTCCGGCTAGTGGAACATAGGGCCGTTCCGCACTACACTGGTACAACGCTATTATTCCACTCTCAATCTCCTGTGGAATTGTGGGATTTGTAGTTTCCTGAGGCCAAAGAGCTCTCTGGCTGAAAAGTCTAAAGGCCCCTCCCTAAACTGCAAATCCTAGGATTCCATAGGAGGTTGAAAGTGGGATAATAGCGAGTGTAGTGCGGAAAGGCCCATAGAGAAGAGCCCTTCCATTACATTTCAGTTCTTGGACTGATATGTTGAAGTATGCATACTCTCCAACAGTCCTGATTTTCAGGAACAGTCCCAATTAATTCTCTGTCTTTACAGGGTTTTTTTTCAGCTGCTTTCTTCCTGCACTTCTCCCTTTGTCTTCAGTTTACTTCCATTGCTGCAAACTGAGTTCGATATGCAAATATAATTTTCACTCAGTTTACTCAGCAGTGGAGAGAGGAGAGGAGGTAGCAGGATCTTGCTCTTCCCAGTAGGCTCAGGCAAAAGCAAACTGCTACAGCCTCTGCTAGCTGGTGTGTTCTCCCTCAATAATAACTTTTGCAATCTTGATCATATTCTGAAGCTGCTTGTCCACAAGTCCTGGTTTTCATCTGTTAAATGTTGGAAATTGCAAGCCTGAGCTACTACAGAGTCTGGAGGTAAGAAACTGTGCCCCTTTTGGCATTTGTAAAAGAGATGTTGTCATGTGCTCGTATAGCTGAGCCACCAACCAAGACCCTTCGTGTTGGATTTGCCACTAGGTCAGAAATTTAAGTTGGCATGTCATAAAAAAGTGGAAAATGAGGATGTATATTCTCATGTGTACCTTGTTATCTGGCAGTTCCTGGAATGTTCCCTCTGCTTGACTGAAACCGAACATGCCTTGACCACGACAGTAACACCTTCTTCTCATTTCTTTTACGTTCCCTGAGTTTGCTGATGCCAAGCAAAATCTCAGCCAAGAAGGCCAAAGCATTCCAGCTCTCTGTAGATGATTCTGTCGTTCTCAATCACATTCACTAGCTCCTCTTTTTTTTCCTTCAGAGGGCAGTAACTCTTGCATTGCTGTGTCATTACGGCAACATCTGGCCCATCAAAACAGGCAAGGCTAGAACGGTTTTAACATTTGAAAGTTTCATTTCGCTGCATCTAAAAATAATCCCCCCCCCCCACAAAGACTTTCATTAGGAGTGGCATGCTCTGCTTTACTGGCATTGTTTCATTGTTATGACCACTAAATGCTTGGAGGTTGCTCTATCCACAGACTTGACTGTTTTTTCCCCAGGCTCATGTAACCCACACATACTATATTAATTCTGCTAGCTGTTTTCTGGGAGATCATTTTACCTCCCCATTTTCCTTCTCTTTCTCTTGTTATTTTAACCCCCCCCCTTTTTTCCCCTCGGGAGTGCCAGTTTTTGTCTCTCAAATCTTTAGATAAGCTTGTGGTTAAAGGCAAAAATTTATCGGGAACCCTGGGACCTGTTCCTCTAGTTTTATGGCATAAGACCAAGGTGGAAACTATGCAGACCTCCAGATATTGTTAGATTGCAAGTTCCAGCAGCTTTAGCTGAGGAATGCTGGGAGGTCCAATTCAGCAACATCCGAAAGGTGACACATAGCTCTTATATCTGATATAAAGTGCAGATTGGATGGTTGTATGCCCTGTATTATGGAGACCGGTCCTCTATAAAGGACTTTGTAGAATTCTCTGTTTGAAAAGCTATCCAGTCCAAAAATGGCTTAAAGTTCAACAACTGAAATTACCCATCAATAATGTACAAATGAGCACCACAGGAACACAAATCATTCCTATTATGACAAAAGGTACTGTAGTTCTATTTTAAACATCGCAATTATTTCTAGGTGTGTATCTATTGTCATAGAATCCTAGAGCTGGAACTGACCACAAGAGCTATCGAGTCTAACCCCCTGCCATGCAGGAATACAGAATCAAAGAACTCCTGGCCAGCAGCCATCCAACCTCTGTTTAAAAACCTCCAAAGAAGGAGACTTCACCACTCTCCCAGACAGTGTATTCCATCGTCAAGCAGATGTTATCATCAGGAAGTTCTTTCCAATGTTTAGATGGAATCTCTTTTCCTGAACTTTGAAGCCACTGCTCCATGTCCTAGTCTCTGGAGCAGCAAAAAACAAGCTTGCCCCATCTTCAATATGACCTCCCTTCAAATATTTAAACATGGCTATCATGTCATCTCTTAACTTTCTCTTCTCCAGGCTAAATATACTCATCTCCCTAAGCTGCTCCTCATGAAGATGTTTTTGTGTATATTCTACACTCATAAATTAAAAGTCAGATTTGGAAAGGGCTAGAAAAGGTGCAGAAAAGGGCAAGTGAGTTGAACAACGAGATACAGCAAATCCCTTATGAAAAAGTTTCAACATCTGCAGCTGTTACTTCAGGGGAGGGAGCAAGTGAGAGACCTGACAGAAGTGTAAAGAAAGTAGACAGAAACACTTTTTCACCCTCTTTCCCAATGCCATCCACTGAGCCTAAATGGTTGGGAGATTTGAGATTGCAAAAAGGAAATACATCTTCACAAATTGCAAGTAAAAGACACAATGAAATCCAGGAGCATCCTTAAGACTAAATGGGAAGAAAAAAAAATCCCAGCCTTTTAAATTTCTTCTTCCCAGTTGGTCTCAAAGATGCTACTCAATTCCTTTGTGTCTTTTTATGCTAATACAGACTAACATGCTTATCTCTTTCCATACACAGTACATAGTTCAGCTGTGAAACTCATGGCCACAAGATGTAGATAGGCAGTCAATTTTCTCAGTTTTAAGATGCAACTGGTCAAATTCATGGTGGATGAGGCTATCAGTGGATGTTACTCATGGATATATATATTTACCCATAGCAGTAGAGGAAATCTGAAGCCCTGTCAGTCTTGTTGGACAGCATCTCCCGTTGTCTCTAGTCAGCATGATGTGGGAAGATGACAGATGCAGGCCAGTAACATCTGAAAGATGGCATGTTTCCCCACCCCTTCATTAAACAAACAGCAGAGGACAACTGTCTCTATCGCCTCACGTTTCTGAATATCTCCTTCTCTTAGTGGTGTGGACATTGTTGGAGATCAAGGGCCAGACTAGATCGACTTTCAATCTGAAATTAAGATGCCATCTCTTATTTGCTTATATTCTTTAGCAGTATATTGCCTAGTTCATTTGGGTTTGTAGTAGAAGTTATAAGATCTTTCTCATGTACAGTGGGCCCTCAGTATCCACTAGGGCAGTGGTTCTCAACCTTCCTAATGCCGTGACCCTTTAATACAGTTCCTCATGTTGCAGTGACCCCTAACCATAAAATTATTTATTTATTATTTACAATGCCTCCCCCCTCCCCGGCAAAGGCTGCCTCACCGGCCAGGAACGGGGAGGGGGCGGGCAGGGAGGGAAAGAGGAGCCACGCGTCTCCCCCAGGAAAAAACTCCGAGAACCCCCTCGGACTCTGCTTCTGCTTTGCTCTCGTTTCCGCTGGGGGGGCACTGTGGGAAAAGTTTCGAGAGTGTCGACCCTGGCCGGGGGGGGGAAATCCCAGCGCCTTTGTCTTTTGCACTGGGCGCAGCTCACTCCCCCGGGAAAAGCGCCACCTTGCGGCCCCCTGGCCCTTCTGCAGCACCTCCCTCCGTGGCGAGTGGGGCAGGGGCCGTGGCGAGGAGGGGGTCTGCCCCCTGTGCTGCCGCCGCCCCCCAAGCTGGCCCGTCAGATGGGAGGTTCTCCCAGTAGCAGAGAAGGGGAGAGATTTCAGTCCCTTCTGAACAGGGGGCAGGAGGATGCGAGCGCGTGGCTCGTGCTTGCACACCACCGCTCCTGGGCCTTTTCTGCACATTACCTTATCGCGGAAGTGGGGGGTGCCGTTCGCGCAAGCAGGTTCTTGCGTGAGGCGCTCTCTTCTCTGCTCCTTCGTCCCGCAGCTGGCTTCCTGGTTGCTCCACCGCCCCACCCCTTCCTCCCCCAGTGCAGTCTACAGCTCCCAGGCAGCAGACTAAAGCAAATGTGCATATCCATTCGCTTTTCCTTTTCCTCTCTACCCCAGATATGAGGAAAGGCACTCCCCACTAAGAAACCTGAGCGGATCTCTTCCCTGTTTCTTCCATCAATTTGTTCAGCCAAGCCCCAACAGCGGCAACCCCCACCTTCACTACAGGACTTTCCCTCCCTCCCTCCCTCCTTTAAAGGGAGTGCGGCTGCTCGGACGGTCTCACTCCCATGTTGCACGGGCTCCCCTTCCTTCCTCCTTTCGTTCCTCTGGGGGCTCGGGAGTGGGGTGTGATACCCGCTGTAGCCCCTCGACCATGCTACACCCGCGATCCCCTCTCGCTCTCTCCACCTCCGCCTCCATGCTCCGGCTCCACACTCTCTCCTCTCGCTCTCTCCACCTCTGGCTCCTACAATGCCTCCCTACCCGGCAGGGAAAGATGGGGAAATGTCCCCACATGCACCCAGCATGCCTCCTCTCCCCTCCTCCCCACGCAGGGTCTCAGAAACAGCACTCCCATTGGCTGTGAGGCCACCTTGTTTCAAAAGGGAGTGGGGTGGGATAGAGGAGCGGCGACCCCTGTGAAATGGTCATTCGACCCTCAAAGGGGTCACGACCCACAGGTTGAGAACCGCTGCACTAGGTTCCAGGGTCCCTCATGGATACCAAACTTCGTGGATACTGAAGTCTCACTACATTCAGTGATATAGTAAAATGGAGTTCCTTATATAAAATGGCAAAATCAAAGTTTGCTTCTTGGATTTATTTTTTATATTCTCAAGAAGTTATATTTGGTTGAATCAATGGGTACAGAATCCATGGATATAGAGGGCCAGTTGTATCAGCTTCTGTAGTGTTGCTGTGAGGCCTTCTTTCTTCCATTAGTTGTCAAAGTATTCAGCAGAATATCTGCTTTCTGCAATTCCAGGAAATGTCATAATAAGAGAGATGATATGAGATGATAAATATATTTGTATTGCACCTTTGTATTATGTAAGCAGACAAAATGAGGCATCTGATATTCTTCTGGTCCTGGAATGTTTTTGGCCCATCTGACAAACTGGTACCTCTTCCTAGTGTAGCTTCATTCCAACAATCTGAAAAATAAGGTGGCATAATATGGTTAAGAGCTACTAATGAATTTTGCTTAAAGGGGAATTAGAGGTTACTATTTGGACAACACAACACTCAAGTCCATAAAATCCCACTAAACTCTTTCTTGACCAATCAAAATGCACAAAATACATCATATAAGCTTTCAAAACTTCACTGGCCTCTTCATCAGGTAATGATGTTAAAAATCATACAGGAGAAGAAAAGTGATGTTGATGAGTCACAGTCTCAGGCCTACATTTTTTCTCAGGTGTTACTTCTGTTGTCAGTTAAGATGGTCTGGGAGAATTTCAATCCAAGCAGACAATGGAGGTGAAAACTAGGGAATACTCAATAAAGTCTGCAGAAGAAATGAGAGGCACGTCTCATGCTGCTCAATTTATGGATTTTTTAATTGGTAACCCCACCATACAGTTTTTACTAATAAAAACACCAATCAGCCAAACACCTTAAAATGTGTCTCCATTGTCGTCTTTAGATACTATTTGGTTGAAACTTCTGAAGAATTGCAAGGGGCATCAGGTACAGGTATTGAGGCCCTGTAGGTATTGGTGAACTGCAGCTTCTGCAATCCCTTATCTTGGGCTATAATGGCTAGAACTGATGGGACTGGCAGTCTAACATCAAATGGAATGCTAATAGTGCTAATCCTCCTCCCTAAAAGAGAGTAGAGATTAGACTACATGAATGATTCAGATTCCTATACACGAGTTAACACTTGCTATAACTTTAGTGGAAATCCTGATGATCTCTCCAATGTTCTGGTTATCTATAGTTGTGGTTGTTTCAGTCCTGTGTCATTTCCTTTTACCTACTCTCATCCATTTTTTTTAAATAAATACAATTTCCACTTCAAAGGAATGACTCCTGGATCATTTGACAAGCTGACTGTCTACAATATCCATTTTGTAGATTCATGTTTGAATCACATGCTATTGGTACTTTGCACACTGCACCATATTTCTCCTGTCATAATTAGATGCTTTTAAGGACTCTTGGTTCACTTGACTCATAACTGAAATATAAAAAGTCACCCTATCAAAATTTGTGTAGTCTTAAATTTTTGTATAGCCATGCAGTGCAGGAAAGAGCTACATTAGTTGCTACTAAAACTAATTATCTACGATGCTACAAGAGTAAAATAATATTGTTTTAACATTTGTACTCAGAGACTGCCCATGCTTTTCAATGTAAAGATGATTTCTTGGAAAAGTGATTAGAATATTAAATCTCAATAAAAGTAGGCATTAGCTGATGATCTCGTCATTATGTTGAGTACCCATCGATTCACCCCGGCACTCCTAGTGATTTCACAAAGGCTATTATCTCATGGCTATATCCCTATCTTTAGAGCTTATTACGTTAAATAAAAGATGTTAATAGTTTCTGAGAATCCCACGAGGCAGAGAGAATTTGTAAGTCAAAGAAGAGTCGCCTCCGAATTTCAAAGCTTGCATTAAACTTTCTGACAAATGCTAAAAACTCTCAGTGGATTAGTACTAAATCAAAGTAAATTTTAGGCTGACTTTGTATTGTGATAACCAGGTGGGTTGCCTTATTATTACTATTTATTAAATTAGAGAGTTCTTATGGCTACACATCATGCCTGGATGTACGGTCTATGGTTTTCATTCTGAATCTAAACAGTGGCAAAGAGCCACCAAGCTGATAGACACTTTTGAAGCAGAAGGACAGGGATTTAGACAGATGCTATAATTAGGCCTGTCCAAAACATTCACATTGACTGTACAGTTAGAAAATTGTTACCCGGTACTCATTTTCAAGGCAAAATCAGTCACATCATCGTCCTACACATTTTCATTAAGTTATAAACATATAGAGATCATCAGAGCTGAAGTCCAAATATACATATATGTTCAGGATCAGGATGTAATATTCACAAGCCAGGTCAGCCCATTGTAACAGTTCTCTTTTTCCAGCTCTAGTGGACTCTCATGGCTGGAAGTTTCCAAGATGGCAAGGGAATGATACAATCATTATTGTTTTACTTCTCTAAAGAATGTTCAGTTTATGCCATAAGGCCTAACAAAATCCAGGAACATCCCTCAAACTGTATAGGGCCATGTCTTGTATCCTTAGAACTCTCATATAAATATAGAGAAATTGCTAAACTGTGCTAAGCTCCATTTCTGCTATGTCACAGGGAGCTTAGGATGCCTGGAAACATAGCTGATTCTTCACTTATATTTCATTGGATTCCCCAGACCTTATTGGACTAGACTTTTCATTGACAACAGCTAATTGGTAAGTATGATGGAAGCTGTGGTCCAAACACATCTGTCGAGCTCAAAGCCAGAAGGCTTGCACCTTAATCCTTTCTGCTTTACTGCCAATGAGTACAGACTCTCCAACATTTCACAGATGAAATCTGGAACAACTGTGGCCAAGGAACATCAGAGTATGGTCAATATGGCACCAGATATCAATGAGGAGAACACATAAGCTAGGAGAAGCTTCAGCAGTTTGCTTTTGCCTGAGCCTACTGGGAAGGGCAAAATTCCACTCCCTCTTGTCCTCTCCCACTGCCGAGTTGAGTGCAACCTACTTTTGTACTCTGAACATGGTTTACAGCATTTGAGAACAATGGCGCAATGAGGGGAAATGATAGGGAAACTGGGACAACTTTAAAACAGCTAAAAATAGGAACAACAGAGGATTAATTGTGATTGTCCCTACCAAATCAGGACAGTTGGAGGATATGTGGTTAGATGGGACTGGGCAACAGCATGGGGGCAGGTGCTGGTTTTCACTTCCCCCAAGGCTGCACAGGCAGATTCCCATGCACAGAAGTGATATCATTTCCAGCCACCATTTTCAACCAGTTATCAAGTGGAAGAAGGCAATGGTGGAGGAGAGGCTGCTGGTTCTGAGAGGGTAGAAAAGTGAATCTGCAACATCATTGAATGGTTTTCTTTTGTTTGGGTCTTTGGAGGGGGTTGGAGGTTAAATGTGGGCTACAGTTTCCCCACTCCTATGGTAGAAACTGCAAGGGCCAATCCTTATTGTTACCATGCTTGTCACCAAATAAGCCATCAGGTCCCAATAATTGCTTGTCCTGGACATTCTTATAATCCTGATCACCTTTTTGTCTGCTTCTGAGAGTTGGTTGCATCCCATAGAGTTTGTGATCTGCAATCTGGATCATCCCTTGGACTCTTATTCTTCCTACCTGAGTGGTACCTTTCCTCTTCACCAACTTTAGATCCTGACTCTACCTTCTGCCCCCTATGGGCTCTGGTTTCTTGGAGTGTAAGACAGTCTAAGATGGTTACCCTTCCACAAAGCAAAACATGATGGAGATCCTAATCACATATCTCTCAAGTCGCATCTGGTTCAAATTCGTCATCTAGAATCTTGCAACATACCTGTAAAAGCCATTTTTGTTGCCCTCTGGGCATTTGTAAGCCTCCTAACTGTACCCATTTGCTGCCACTACTGATGTCTGTTGTACCAGTGCTGTCATTTCCTCAGAAAGAACAGCCTCACCCCAAATGTGGTGTTGCTGCAGCCACCCGGTTTTCCTCCTTTCCTTCGTTTCTGGAAGGGAAGATGTTCTTTGGTGTGGGAACAGAGGCTTTGTGTTGCAAGACACATTGATGGTACCAGCTGTGGCAGCCTTACAGACACTGGCAGTGGCCTGATATTGGTGGCTGTTTTTGTTGAAAGGTCCATGGATGCTTCAGACCCTAGGAAGGTACTCATCTCCACTGCAAGATATTACAGCACCTGGAGCCTTGCAGATGAAAGGCAATGGCATGCCAACAGTTCCTTGTTTGAGCTATGTTTTGAACTTAGGAGTTGTCCACATCAGCACTTATACCACTTCTGTGGATATGCAGATGCTAGAATGCAATACCTGGGTGAAATGGGGGAAAAAAACCCAGAAAGCAACAAGGCAGTCCAGCTTATTCAATTCAAGCCCTTAACTCAAGTTCCTGTTGGGACTTCACAGCATAGTTGCTTTCTTTCATGCTAGATTTGTTTGAGTGACCTTATTATGAAAGGGGAATTTTATATCTCAGTGCCTATTATAGATTTTTTTTATTTCTCACAATGAAAACATTTCATTAAGGTGGCTATTGAATGACTGAACATGAATCTTGAGATTGAATAAAGTTCATTTATCCAATCAGTTTCAGCTGGAGCTAAGAATGCATGGAGATCGTCAGATATTATAAAATGCTTGGCATACTGTTCCGGAAGCTAGGTGTTAAAATGGTGAGGAGTGTGATTCTTTACTTTCTTGATATGCCTGCATTCTGATCCTGCAGGGTGCTCATTCCTGGAAATTTGCGTCAGTACCCTGGCACAGCTACAGTGGTATTCACTTATAGAATAGAACAAATGATAGATAGATAGATAGATAGATAGATAGATAGATAGATAGATAGATAGATAGAGCGAGCAAGCCTGTCCAAAGTGACTCACCCCATGTCAAATATGGTAGCCCACTAGGGCCTCTACAATTCAACAGTACAGTATCCTTATCTGGAAGGGATACAACCCAAGACCCCTCCATGAATGCCTGAAACTGCAGATCATACTGAACACTATAGTACTGGACAGTATACCTAAAATACCTGAAAGGATGTCATGTGGAAAATGGAGTGAAGCTTGTTACTGCTCAAGAAACTAGAAAGAGGACCACTGGATTCTGTCTAAACATTAGGAAAAACTACTCTCTCCTCCCTCCCTCCCTCCTTCCCTCTCTCTCTCTCTGGTCCTTGCAAAGCTAGCGGACTTGGCAGTATTGGCTGAAAAGAGGCTAAAATGAAGGGGAGGCAGGCAACGTGAGGGTTGCTGGAATGGGAGCCATCCTCCAGACTCCGGGAGATGGACTGGGGCAAAGGGTGGGAGGCAGGAATGTGAGTCTGTGAGGGAAAAGGATGGAGGCACTTGTCTGTGGAACCCTGCCTGGAGTAGCTGTAGGTTTCACAAGACCAGCCGTCACTGCCTCTTTATGGCACTTCCAAATACTCCCCATTCCCAGTATACTCCAGGTATATGGGGAAGCCTCCTTTGTTGTCCCACCACAAAACGTCCCCCCTCTCTTGGTCTCCCTTCCCTAGTCTTCTTGGGAGCCATTGGGCAGCAAGCATAACACAAAGTACGGCAAAATGCTAGATGGGCATTAAGGCATGTGCACATGCAGCATGAACTGTGTGTGTGTGCATGCATGTCTTCAAGTCATTTGTTGACTTATGGCAATCCCATTAATTTCCTAGGATTTTCTTAGGCAAGAAATATTCAGGCCAGTTCCTTCCTCTAACATATAGCTTACATCCCCTGGTATTTGTTTATAGTCCTCTGTCCAAATACTAATCAGAGCTGACTCTGGCCATTTCCACACTACACTGTTACAGTGCTAATATTCCACTTGCAACATCCTGTGAAATTCGGGGGTTGTAGTGTGCTAAGGCCAAAGAGCTCTTTGGCTGAGAATTCTAAATGCCCCTCCCTAAACTGCAAACCCCAGGATTCCCTAGGGTGTTGAAAGTGGAATAAAACACTACATCAGTGCTATTATACAATGCAGAAATGGCCCCTGTTTAACTTCCAAGATCAGATGGAATCTGGTGACTTTAGAGTATTTAGGCATGATATGATACTTCTAATTTTTTGCATTTCTATTTCACTCTTTTTGGAGCTTGATGGGATACAAGGGAGAAAAGCTTACTTTGCTTCAGCATAGTGTAAATATTCACTATAGTGTTAGATTATTCATTATGCAACTCCTGAACAGAATGCCATCATAATGCAACATAAGAGACTCAATGCTCATTGCGTATTGCTGACATCCAGTTGAACGAATGCAATGTGCAATGGATATTCCCATGCTACTCTATGTATTTCAACGTACTACTGCATGCATAGTAGTTCTACTTCACCAATCCCATGTCTACTACAATCAGCTGGAAATGACTACTGGGCATTATCCACAAAATGCATAGCACAACTGACACATATGTATACCACCAATAGTGTGGTCCAAGGTCTCCATTCAGTGATAGCTTCAGTTTTGCAAGATTGGTGAGAAAAATGGCACTAAGATAATTGTCTTCTGTGAGTACTTCCAGCACTAGAGCTACTTTGTGGTCATGGACTTACCTGGTAACAAGGACTACCTAGTTACAACACACACTAACATTTTAAATTTCCTACTAGTGACCTGTCATTTTAATTTTGCTTGATCTTGTACCAGAAGTTTTGGGTCATTATGGGAAATTTAAAATGATGGTTTTAGCTGTCCACAGTCTGGTCCAGTTAGCTGAAGACAAAAAAGCTGTACCAGTGAACTCTGCACTGACAGTAAATAGCCTTTGGGCACCGTCTCCTGAGACAGATTAGACAATAACCATTTCCACACTACACTGTTATAGTGCTATTATTCCATTTTCAAAATCCTGTGGAATTCTGCGGTTTGTAGTTTACTGAGGCCAAAGAATTCTCTGGCTGAGAATTCTAAATGCCCCTCCCTAAACTGCAAAGCCCAGGATTCCATAGGATGTTGAAAGTGGAATAATAGCACTGTAACAGTGTAGTGCAAAAGGTCCTGAGACAATGACTGGTCAGTGGTCTTCCCGTGATCTTATTGGCTGAGTAGAAAATGGAACCTAGGTCTCACCAGCTGAAGAAGCAAACATTATAGCCACTATAAAACAATCACTCTTCCTTGATTTCTGGGGGGTTTGTGCTGATTAACACCACTAGAAATTAGCCACATATTTGAATCCCTTTTCAACCATGGGTACTCACTGGGTGCCCTTGGGCAAATGACACTCTCTCAGCCTCAGAAGAAGGCAATGGCAATCTTCCTCTGAATAAATCTTCTCAAGAAAACCCTAGAATGGGGTCATGATAAGTTGCATTGTTGAAGAAGGTATTCAGAACTTCTTTCCACAATTCCACCCTAGAACAAGGCAGCTTATCACCACCATGTACTCCCATGAAAATTTAACGGCAGCCGGGGGAAAAAGAGAAGAGGCCAATGTCTCAGCAGCAGTCAGATGGTACTCTCCCAGCAATGTCTTCTCATTTCTCTGGGCTGCAAAACTGGGTGCTCTCTCACAGCTACCAAGTGGCTTGGAATGATTGTGTCAGAAACAAGGGGGGGGAAGAAAACACACATGGAGGTAAATTCATACAGTAGGATTCTGTCCTATGAATGTCAGGGATTTTTAGCGGGGTACATTATTCCCAAAGCTTTGAAAGAAAAGCCAGTCCTTTAAAAAAAAATCATCCCTCAGTCTGTAGATTTTTAAAGCACTCACAAGGGTTTGAGTTGCAGAAAATGAAAGGGGAACCTTTCTACAATATTCCAACACACGCGCATATGCATGCACCGTTCCGATGTTAAGTCTGCTGCTGATTAAATATACACACAAATGCAAGAGGCAATCACTCAAATAAATCACATTCACTCTGTTTCTACAATGTAAACCAAAATTATCAAGGGAAAAAATGGGGAGAATGACACTGCTAGCACAGAAATCATAGCTTTAAGGCTTTTAAAAATGTGACCAGGGTGTAAAAGTAGAACCAGTTTAACAGATTCAAGATTAGGCTCCCCCCCATATTCAGGGTACTTTAAAAATATGATGACAGTGATTCTATATTGTGGTAACCTTACACGTACTTAGCTACACACATGAGTGCTAGAGGACCCTTCTAAAGAATTGTGATGGTGTGAATCAGCCCACCAGCAAAGGTGTCCTGAAGCACTTTGGGGTTTACCAATACACATCAGCAGTCCCTACCCATTATCCAGATGGGCATTGGGAGTACCCATTGGGCATTGGTGCCCACTGCACATTGGCCCCAATGCACATCAGTCATTTCAGTGGTTCACCCTATGTAGTAATATCACAGCAGCCACTTGCTGAACGTGGACATGGCAAAACTGTTTAATTCCATTTTCCACAGGTGTAAGTCCATGTGTGTAGGAGTAAGCCCCATCCTGAATTCCAGTCCCTATGAATTGAAAAAAAGACACTTTTGAGATGGAAATGGGTTGATCCAAGAAATGTTTGCCCACTCACTGGAGGAAAGGCACGAGACAATGGTGTGGTGCTAGGAAAACTGAGTGACTCTGAGGCCATTTACACACTACACTGTTACAGTGTGATTATTCCAGTTTCAACACCCTGTGGAATTCCAAAGAGCACTCTGACTGAGAATTCTAATTGCCCCTCCCTCAACTGCAAACCCCAGGACTCCATAGGACTTTGAAAGTGGAATAATAGCACTATAACAGTGTAGTGCGGAAATGGCCTTGGTACCATGAAGACTGCAGCTGAGCTTAGAAGGGAAATGGAGGTGGAGGGGAAGTGGATTTGTATGTGTCAGATGATGTCGTCATACTGCTTACAAACAAACAAGCAAAAGTCTTGGTGTTCTGATGCTGCGAGCCCTGGATTCCCAATGCCACTGTACAAAAAAACAAATAAACATAACAAAAAAGAATCTGTGCACAGCTGAAATCAGCCTTCAGTGTATTCTCATTAGTCTCTTCTTTTCAAACCAAAGTGCAGAACAGAGAGGTTCCAACAATAATTTCCAGCTCCCAAACCTTGAACATTTAGGAAGCACTGAAGCACCATGATGCTCTGGGTCTTAATGAAATCCTTTTTGAACTATGTATATGTATATATTTTAAAGAGAAGGCTTTGACCTCTGACAACATTCTGACCACACTGAAATGAAGTGCACACTACATCTATACCACCCCAGAAAGGAGCCTGCATTAGATTTTTTTTTTCTGGGATAACGGCTGGCAATAAAAAATATTGTGATTTTCATTACACCATGCTCATTTATCACAGCAGAGGGGGGGAATGCAAGGATGAGATCTTCCATGCAAATTCAGACACATGCCCTTGAGAGCTGAAGAATGACTTTACTATGCAATTCCAAATGCTAATATCCCCACAGGAGTGCAGTTCCAACAGAGGAACCAGCCACACTATACAGCCATCATATTCACGTCAGTGAGCGAACACCATGCATCAATGTGGCTTGATAGTGCGATTTGCTCCTTTTCGAGCTGAACACTGCATAACTAGCTACAAAGGAAATCAAAACTTGAAGCTTTGGGTCCTGCACATTGCCAATGGAGAGCAACTCACTTTTTTAAAGTATTAAAATTGAAGTGATATACTGAAGAATGCTATATTACACTTCAGCATAAAAGTCTCATTATCTCAGGCAGAAATCCTCCCATTGTTGGAATTATCCTTGCCTTGGTCTTGCAAAGGTCATCTTGTTAGCCTTTGTCCTTAGATGTCTGTCAATTTCATTGACCTATTTGTACCACCCAATAGTGGAAGCTTTCTGGGTACTTCACAAAAAAGCACTTAAAACTATACTTATAGAAAAGTAAAAAAGAATAATGAAATAACCATCAATAGTTCAAAACAGAATAGTACAAGAACACAGGAAAAACCTGAGGCATTGCAAGACAGAGGTTTTCATTTTTAAAAAACTGAAGGGTTAAAAAGTCTGGATTTTTAAAATAAAATAAAATAAAATTGCTAGGCATCCTGTTCCACATTTATGAGATCATAAACCTAACTTATGATCTCCTAACTTTTGAAATTCGTGTTTACTGTCATTAATAACCAAATATGATCTCCAAAACCTACCTCTTAAGCCTGACAATGCCCCAACTGAAGGGTTTCTGAGGTGCTACAGACTGGCATGCTGGGAAATGATCCCTACAACACTATCTTGGTTATAGGATGTGTTCAGACAATCAGCTGTAGCAAGACCACAAGGAGCTTCTCCAGATGCTCATTTTAGTATGCCCCATGATTGGGAGAGAACTATAGTTGTTATTTCCTGGTGCCCCTATCTGCAGCACCTTGGAAATCTTTTGGCTAGGCGAATAAGGAGTAACAAAAAGCATATTTTCAGATACACTTGAGGCAACAGAATGACCAAGGAGACAGTAGGGCCACTATTCATTAAGGAGGGTAAAATGCCAACAGATTACAATGAAAAGACAGAACTACTCAGTATCTATTTTGCTTCAGTTTTCTCCCAAAAAGAGAACTGTGAGCTTCCATGAAGCAGCAGAGATGTTGCCAAAGGATCTGGATTACAAATCAAGATTGATAAGGAATTATTCAGGAATCACCTAGCTAGCCTAAATGAATTCAGATCTCCAGGGCCAGATGAACAACATTCCAGAGTAGTGAAGAAACTTGCTGATGTACTCTCTGAATCACTTGAAATCACTTTTGAGAAATCTTGGAGAACTAGTAAGGTGCCAGAGCACAGGAGAAAGGCAAATAGTGTCCCTCTCTTCAAAAAAGAAGATCCAAGAAACTACAAACCAGTCACCACGAAGTCAAAACCAGGAAAAATATTAGAATGTATTATACAGGAGTCTGTCTGCAGGTATCTTGAGAACAATGCAGTGATTACTTAAAGCCAACAAGGATTTGTCAAGAATAAATCCTGCCAAACTAATCTTATATCTTTTTTCAGTCAAGTCTCTAGTTTTGTTGCTGGTGGGAATGCTATGGATGTCAAGTTTGCAGATGACACAAAACTAGGAGGAGTAGAAGACAGGAACAGAATTGAAACGGACCTAGATAAATTAGAAAATTGGGCAGAAATTAATAAAATGAAATTCAATAGAGACAAATGTAAAACTCTACATTTGGGTCACAAGCATCTAAAAGCATGACTATAGGATGGGAGATGCATAGCTCAGCAGTACTATATGTGAAGAGGACCTTAAGATTATTGTTGATAATAAGTTGAACATGAGTTAGCTGTGTGATGCTGCTGCAGAGAAGGGGAATGCCATCTTGACACACATTCATAGAAGCATAGTTTCTAAGTTGAGGGAAGTAATAGTTCTACTATATTCTGTGCTGGTCAGACCTCATCTAGAGTATTGTGTTCAGTTCTGAGTGCCTCATTTTAAGCAGATTCAGAAAATTAGTGGTAAGGAGAACAGATCATACCATTAAAGGTTGAAGGTGCTGAACAAGTTCAACTTGTTAAGAGAAGATTCAGGGGTGACATGATTGCATTCTTTAAATATCCCAAGAGCTGTCACAGAGAGGAGAGAGAAGACCTGTTCTCTGCTGCCCCAGAGGGCAGGGCTAGGTCTACTGGTTTTAAGTTACAGGACAATAGATTCTGACTAAACATTAAAAGGAACTTCTTGACATTTCACTGGAGTATTTATTCACACAGTAAAAAAAAAACTGATTTCTGAATAGTTATGCTGTTTTCTGTGCAGAAACTAGCTTTCTGTACAGAAATGTTATTTTTTTTATGCAGAACTATCGTTTTCTGCAAAAAGCGTGGGGATTTAGCACACAAAAGATAGCAAAGATTCTCATTAGGGGTGGGCCAACTGAATCCTCCAAACTTCAAATTCTTGAATCCTTGGCAAGGATTCTAGATTGGAGAATCGAAATCCCTGTGCCAAAATAGGCAAACCTTTCAGATCCACCAACCAAATAGTTTGCTGGAGACCAGGACTCCTGAAAACCTAGAAGATTGGGATGCACAAGGGGAGATACCAAGTAGGTGAGTTTTTCCCGTGGAGCAATAATGGCCTTTGCTAACAATTTCAAAAATTACGTCTGAGGTTATATTCTAATATATTTAAATTGAACATTTAATATTTATGTTCAGCACTATTTTCTGTGCTGAAAATCAATAGCATGTAGAAATGCTGGGATCAGTGGGACTGACATCTATCAGAAGTAGTGGGGCAGAGGGTCTTCATGTCATTTTCAATCTCGGGAGATCCTGAGGCAAAATTATGACAATTATCCTGGCCAGATTTCTTCAGAGGGAGGTTTGCATTTGCCCAGGCTTTGGCTAAGGCTGAAAGAGAGTATCTTGCCCAAGATTATCCTTCTTTCCCTTGTTTTTTAAACTCTTTTTAAAAAAAGGATTTGAAAGATTTGAGATTTGTGAGATTCGTGAATTCTCAGAACCTTCCACGGATTCAGATCCGGATTTGGAAAATTCTGGATTCATCCCATCCCTAATTCTCATGCATCTAGGATTTTCTCAGCAGGATTTCCCAATATTTGAGAAACATGTTTTTCTACCAATTTTCAAATATTTTTGCATATTTTTTTCAATCTCCAAGGATGACAGCCTATGCTGGCTGAGAGATTCAGGAACTTGTAATCCAATAAGTGACCCTGTGATTCAACTGTGTTTATGTGCAGAGAAGATTCTCCACCTCAGGCCTTCCCCACCATGTAACGGAAACTGCTGGATTATGAGAGCCATGATCAAAAATTAATAAGGTTTCTAAGATGCACCGTGCTCACGTTACAGGTTTGCCACACTCACTATGATGCATAAAGCAGCTTTATGCTGGCAGCCAGGTTCATAAGCTAGGCAAGCAGAAGGGTGTGGATGCAAGCAAATCTTATCTCTTTCATATCAGTGAGGATAGAATTATTTTAAATGTTTGGGCATCACTTGGCTGTGGAATGCACTACAATACCTCCATCTATCTTAACATCCTCATTATATGAAGAGTTTCAATGTTCCCCAGGCCAGTCAAATAAACAAGGTTCTGAAGTAATCCACTTGAAACAAAAGAAATAAAAATAGTGGTGAATGGAAACTAATAAAGCAGAATGCATGAAGTAATTTGTTTCTCTCCAAATTGAGGAAAGTGGACTGAGATTATTGGGTTAATTTCTGGGCATCTTATTACCAGAATGATATGAAGAGATTGGAGAGACTTTCAAGCAGTGGTTAGAGGGCTAAAGAGATTGATTTATAATGAAAGGTTAACTGGAATGTGCATAGCATTCTGCGGAGGTGTGGGTGTAATAACCAGCTACTGATGTGATAATAACTGACTACTTAGTTAAAAACAGAAGTTAAGAGTCTCTGAAAGGGCCAGAAAAGGACAGGGCATTTTAAAGGGTCATGCTTGGCAGATTCTGAGCTGTTGGATTCCAATCATCTCTCACTGTTCCATTCTCTGGCTTCTGATGAACAGGGTCAGCCTAAGAGATTTTGCTGCCTGAGGCAGATCAGCAAATTGAATCTTCTCCCCTCAAGTCATAGTGCAATGTACCTTTGTCTGGAGAGGTTATTTTGAGACCTGAGGCATAAAATCCCACAAGCCCTTTTCTCGAGGAATCAAAATGCAGCAATCATAAATTAAATAGCTGTCCTTTTCATGAAAATCAGCTGCCCTGAGGCAGCTGCCTCACTACCAGAGGTTCTTGGTAGAGATGACCCTCTGAATGATCACAAATGGAGTCAGAATTTGAGTGATGCACATGCCAAATGACTGATATGAAAGTGGCACCTATTATTTATGTGTATATAAACTACATTCTCTGTTAACGCGCATTCTTGCGCTAAGCTGCCGAAGGCTGAGAAGCCAGTCAAACATCTTGACACTTTGAAGACAAGAATGCATGTGACTGTTTGTAAAGCTTCAGCCTGAATAACAGGGCTATGTACAGGATATGGATGGAGCCCATAGCCTGAGTCAAACTGGGCAACATCTTACCACTATAGCTGCTTCCCAAGGGAAATCAGGTATTCTGGTAAGCTAATAGAACCAAACCTGCTACCTAGCAAAAAGTTTGCATGAACTTTACGTTTAGGAAAAGTTGGGAAACAAACAAAAGTGAACATGGTTTTGATTTCAATGGTGTGTAAATGCTGGGAGGGGAAGGGAGGCAGGAGGGAAGATAGGCTTAAGTGACTGATAGGTTGATTTTCTAATCCTAGGGCACATTAGACAAGAGGCTCTACACTGGTTACTTTGTGATTGAGAAAGAATGGGACTGTGGAATGAGCATTCTTCCAGTGTCACCAGACTTCACTGTTTTAATTGCCTGAAATCCTTTTTCTTCCAGCCATCATAACTCCCTAGCTTGTACATCTATCCATCTGTAACTTTGGCCCTTTTTGCACCTTACCTGTTCCTGCCAGTGTCCAGGGAGGATCCTGGCAGTGGCTCTGCTGGGAGGGAAGCATGACAGGAGTTCTCCCCTCCACACCTGCTGATTCTGTGATTCAGGAAGCATGATGGCAATGCCTCTTCCAGCCTCAACACAGCCAGGTACTTTCCCAGGCTGCACTGGGGCAGGAAGCATAGCCATTGTCCTTCCAGACCCTCTGCATGCCAGGTAAGTGCAGGATTGCCAGACAGTCACTGGTCATTGATGGGGAAAACCCATCAATGATTTACTTTGTGATTGTGCTGCCTGGGGATAGGAGAAGGATGGGACTGTGATGACATCATGCGTAACCATTGTTGTGGTCCTGTCCTTCTCTGGTCCCTTTTGCAGAATGACAGTTTCCTGCAAAAAAGGCCTTTGTTGCCCTCTTTCCTCAGAATACCCTTATATGAGTCATTTTCATACCATATACCCCCAAAACACATGAAGCTTAACACTCCTTAACTCCCCTTCCACAGTTCCATTTTCCTACTAACACTTTCATGTTTCTTAATTAAAACCCCTTTCCATGCTATCCATGCTTTCAGAACAATGGTCTACAACGAACCTATGTGGATAGGAACATCCTTTCTTGGATACCCACGTAGGCAGCTGAAGTAAGAACCTATGTATATTCAACTGGATGTGTATAATCTCCCCTTTCAGATCTTCTGCTGAATGCATGGCAGTCTGGAGAGAAGAAACACAAGAGATAGTGATGTTAGGAAAAGGGACAGCATATGATGCCCTGTGCTATTCCATTCTTGTGATGTTAATTGTAAGGAGAGCTAAGCAAGCAAGGGACTAAGGCCATTTCCACACTAGCCATTCGGCCCCTCCCTCAACTGCAAACCCCAGGATTCCATAGGATGTTGAAAATGGCATAATAGCACTATAACAGGTTAGTGCAGAAAAAGCCTAAGAAGCATTAGCCTCTTGTGCTGTTTACCTGTCATCGATGTCATGTTCCAAGCATCTGCTAATTCCCTTTCACTTCAAGTGAAAGTACTGACCTCAGTCATAACAAAATGTCATCATTATATAATATTTAAGCTATTAAGTAAATATTTTTATATTCCTTTAATCTGTAAGAGCTATCACAATTTAATATTGCTAATAGTTTTTTTCCCCCCTTAATGGCTTCAGGAAACCAGATGAAGAGAATGAAATTTCCCCCTATGGGTCCAAGCCTTTCCCTAAGACAAAAGGTCACCTTGCCTTACATATTTTCACAGATCACGGCAAGGTCACTAAAGAAGAACTGCTGACTCAACCACACAATCAGGGGTGGGCAACTGTGTTTATGCTGGAACAGATTTGTGGATTGAAAATATTCTTTTCTTCTTGCAGTAAATTACAGAACACAGTTGAAGCTGAAATGAAGTTGGGGTGGAAATGAAGAAACGTAATTGCCTCAAAGTAGTTGCAAAGAGCAGTGCAAAGACATGATTCTGTTGTATACGAAAGACTTGGCACAGAGAGTGGAAGGACAGCTGGGGAAATGCACGCCAACATCATTTCATTTGAGGAATTTTTGGGAGAAACCAAAAACCAGCAGCATTTTTTTAAAAAAAGTTTTCTCCCAACTGTCAATCTGTCTTTCTTATTTGCTATGATCTATATGGAAAAGCATGCCATTTTTCTTTGATTCTAGAAAATAGGAAAATGGGCCCATTAAAAAAGTATATATCTAAACAAGGCTTCCTCTGCTTTGTGATACAAACTTTGAGCACAGAGTGAGATATATTTACAGTATTACTCTACGTATGTTAATTCAGAAATAAGTCCAAGGATGAAGTACATTGTTATGAAAAAATGAGATGGAAGATGAAGTCAGTAGACTTCTGCTCATTGCAAACTGCATGGGAGAAATGCCATACCTTCACTGGAGCACTCAAATGAACATGACTGTCAGATGTACAAGAGGCTGCATCTCTGTACAGAGGCAACATGACAAGGAGGCTAGAATTCTCCAAGTCCAGGAGACTGACATTATACAGAAAAAGGTACACTTTAGCAGAAATCTTTCTTGATGCTGTCAGAGTATCAAACTTTACCAGTGTATTTATGGTGGAAGAGAAAGTCCAGTAGGTACAAAGGGAGCTTTCTTAGAACCCCCTGTGGCCAATCAGTGGCCATTTGGACCAGGCAACTAAGCTGTAGCTAGAAACCATCTGGAGGCTATTGTACAAATAAAAGGCAATGATTCAAGGAAGTACCTCCTTCTTCAGTGATGTAAAAAAGAATCCACATTTGCATAACCCCTGATTAGTTACAAAGGTATATGTCATCATGACTTTTTACAAGGAGTAAAAAGTCTTGTGTATAAGTCCCTCTTCCTGCAAAAACTTAATGTGAGCTGGGTTGTAGGTATGGTTCAGCCAACAAGATTCAGAGCTAGCTTAGTCAAGTTGCTAAAAACTTGCCTGAGCTTCAAGGTTTAACCGGTCTGCATATCCCACAATTCTTGTTGTGACTGATCTGTTGGTGGCCGTCCCTGGACTGTGTGTTGATTTTTCTTTGTGAAATATCCTTCTGCTTTCTGATTTGGACCCAGACTGCTTACATCTTGGCTTGTGATTTGGCTTCGGCTTATGAGCCACCTCACTTGACTTATCGGACTTTGGGGTTTAAAACATCTTAAATGTGAAGCAAAAGTATAGTGTGGGACTTGTTAGTTATGTCTGTAAGATTTTTCTCATTAAACTGGTATAAGTTTTAAGTTTCATTTCAAACCATGAACCTGTGAAGTTTAAAAATTCAGATCGATCATATTTGAGGTAATCTTACACATCCTGTGATAGATTGGCCACTGGTGGAAAGGGTAAGGATTCAAATCAGGATTTTCACTAAAAATTTGCATAATTCTCCACAAACAGCACAGAAAGAACTTTGGTTAAAAAAAATGAGAGAAACCAAAAACTGACAAATTCATCCAGGTTTTGAGCTGCTGTGTTGTTAACTGTTGACAAATCAGCTTTGACTTAAAGCAGCCCTATGAATGACACATCTCCAAGTCACTCTGTCATCAACAGCCCTGCTCAAGTCCTGCAAATTCAGGGCTGTAGCTTCTTTTAGTGCTTAGAGTTTAAAGTTTTGGGCCTAAGTGCTTGTTTATTCAGTCGTGTTTGTGGTGCTGAATTAGGACAGCCATCTTTTTTTTTTCCTGACAAACTTGTTGTCTTTAATGACAATAGAACAGACATATACAATATGATCTTCCTCATGTTAGGAATGATGACACCTCTCGAATTTGTCCCATGCAGATGTGTGAAAAATTTCATTTGGTTCATTTCTTTGAAATAAGAGCTTACCAAAATTGCCATAATTTATACTGTTTTTCATACACAGGGTGGAAGGAACTTGAGATCTGAAAAATTTCAACGTGGAACTGGCAGATTAAAGTTTTGTCATTCTTTTTGGATGGGAGAAAATGAATATTAGTATCTGCATTTTAATACATCTGACAAATATCAAAAGATAGTTGGCTGACAAAGTTTGCACATGAACACACAGATGCAGTTGGGAGACAACATGGTCAACACCAACAATGAGGATGCGGTAACTTCTGCTTGAGTTCCATCTGTAACACATTAGAAACTAAATGCAGTAGAAGGAGCATGTGTGTTTCTGATCTTTACCCTACGACGATATAGTTCTTTGCTCACCACAACTAAGGTTTTGTGTTGGCTAGAGGAACCTGAAGCTCATTTATGGAGATGACCTCAAACAGCAATTTACAATTAAAATTGTTTTCCCAACAACCACACAGTTTTCTCTTTAGGTCAAAGAAGCACGCAATTCTTATTTCAACTAGATCTGTGTAAAGTATTCCAATGAATTTTTTCCTATATGTCTGTTTGGCAAAAACTGGCACCAGACATTTGGGACATCTATTATTATTGCTATCATAATGACTCTTCCCTTGATTTGTAACTAGGACACATCTTTTCCCTTAGAACTGGGATGTAAGGCAGCTTTCAATGTTAAAACAATTCCAGATTGGAATACCTTTGGTGATACCTTAGCAACTTGGGTTCAAGAGGGCACAGGCACACTGTGTATCTCCAAAAATTGATACATTTCTCCACACAAGAAGAGGGGGTAGAGAGAAGGAGTGTGAAGAAGACAGTGTATAACACATGACCAACAGTCCTAGGTTTTCATCTCCATGAATGATATTACTGGGGCTCTCCAATGCCAGCAGTACAGGGAAGGATGCTGAGATAGTGATAGCCATGTTTACGTATTTGAAGGGATGTCATGTCAAGAAGGGAGTGGGCTTGTTTTCTGCTGCTCCAAAGACCAGGACAAGAAGCAATGGATTCAAGCTTCAGGAAAGGAGATTCCACCTGAACCTCAGGAAGAACTTCTTGATGGTCAAAGCTATCCAGCAGTGGAATATGCTGCCTTGGAGTGTGGTGGAGTCTCCTTCTTTGAAGATTTTTAAGTAAAGGCTGGATGGCCATCTGTTGGGAATGCTTTGATGGATGTTCCTGCATAGCGGGGATGGCCTCTGTGATCCCCTCCAACTCTATGATTCTTTGATTCCATAATATTTTACAAATTGGAGTTCTTTGACTACTGTTCTCTTCCAAGAGCATGAATGAACTGTTGGGCTCTGGGGAACCTTTACAGGGGTTTCTTTGGATGTGAGTTGGGAAAATGCTGAGTATTCAGTACTTTCTGTCTTGTTCACTGTATGTTCCATGGTCATCATTCTTCTCTGCCCAATTACTTTGTGTAATGTTGGTGCCTTTTGAATGGAAAAGAATAATGAAAATCTTAAAGCTGTTTTGAATTCATCACAATTGCCTAGAATATGCATATATCCTGAAATGTTGCATGTTTATTGCCTAAAAGCATCTTTCTGGTAGATGTCATTTTCATTCAAACTGCCACAAAACAACCCTGTCACATAGATATTGGAATAGGTACCTTCTACCTGAACTCTGAGAGCCAGCATCTTGTAATGATTTGAGTGTTGGATTGCAACTCTGGAGACCAGGGTTCAAATCCCTGCACATCCATGGAAACCCACTGGGTAACCTTCGGCAAGTCGTAGTTCCTCAGCCTCAGAGGAAAGCAAAGACACTCCCCCCCCGCGAAAAAAATCTTGCCAGGAAAACCCCATAATATGTTCACTTTAGGGTCACCATAAGTTGGAATGACTTGAAGATATGCAACTGCAACCACAACAACCCAGACTCTAAATCCATTATGAATTTTTTCCTCCTGCACAGAAAATGCTGTTTTCTGTGCAAAGATCCCTCCACATGTGATTTTGGAGCAGAAGTCCCAAATTTCCAATAGTCTTTAAAAATTGCACGTTTAAGAACGTTCTGGAGTAGGGGTGGAAACTGCTAGAATTACTTCTTGCTTCATTCAAGAACTAGTCTAGTGAACAGTTACATCTGTAATGGGCCCTAAGTGCAAAGTTTTATTACTGTCATTAACCTTCCTTATTAACCTTCCCTTTGCATTATGCATCCACCATTGCACAATGAAAGAGCACATTTGCACCATCAGATCTGTGACTGGTTGCTCAATGTCACAATCCAGTATAACACCAATCTACCACAGCCATCATGTGTGCCTGAATATTTCAGAAGAATAGCCTCTTTCTAACTTTTCAAATTCTGTTCCATCTTAAAATGCCTGAACCACAACAGTTAACTTTTTCTGTATATGGAACAAGCAGGACAAAAAGTCTCCCTGGGAAATACCTGTGGTTAGTGGCTTTTGGATAGGCATGGGGAAGAAATTTTTAATCAATGGGATAATCAGTGACATATGGCATTCTGATGGGCAGTGCCTTCCCCTTTTAGCTGGCCCTGTGTAGATTTGCTCACAAAATTGCTGGCAACTTTTAGAACTATCAGTGCACTTCAGATTTGTTTTGTTTTGTTTTGTTTTCCCTCTACAGAAAAATAGTTTTGAAAGGAAAATACAATTCTGAAAAATGTGCCTACAATATAGCAGTCTACACAATGTTTCAATTCTCAATTAATACCAATCAAATTACATTTTTATTCTGGGTTTCTTTTCACTCTGCCTACAAACTGACAGAAAGTTCTCATGGTTCTTCTAAAGAGGTTTTGCTTATACATGTCTAATCAAAAGTAAGGGCCATGTAGAAAATTACCCCAGGTAAGCATGTTTAAGATTGCAGTCTCAACCAGTCAGATAACACCCTAACCAGGAATTAATAAATCACACAAAACATTAACTTCATTTTAAAACAACAACAACAGGGAGCACAATACCCTCTTCTTACAACAGCATTGCTGGTTTGTGGCCTGGATCAATTCATATCAAATCCAGAACATTCAGATGTGTTCAGGGTGTTTGGGTAGTTTTGGGCAGCAAATCAGGGCCAATCTTAGGCCACTTCCACACTATACTGTTATAGGGCCATTATTCCACTTTCAATATCCTGTGGAATTCTGGAGTTTGTAGTTTACTAAGGTCAAAAGAGCTCTCTGGCTGAGAATTCTAAATGCCCTTCCCTAAACTGCAAACTCCATAGGGTGTTGGAAGTGGAATAATAGCCCTATAACAGTGTAGTGCGGAAATGGCCTTAGCGTCAGAGCCCATCCTTTGCATAGAGAAGGTCCCAGGTTCAGTCTCAGCATCTTTAGACAGGAATAAGAAATGTTCTTACCTGAAAGCATGGTGAGCTGCTGCCACTTAGTGAATGCAATGTTGAAATAATAAGACCCATGTTGATAGGATAACTCATTACAATCATTTGTTCTGAAAGCAGACTGGCTGTCAGTTTCTATACCTAAAGCTTCTAATTATATGACACCTTCCCATCATCACATCTGTAATGATGGCCAAAACCACATTCACAATAATAAAAGCATAGCTTAAAAATTACATTTATGAATAACAATAATACAATAAAACAAAAACATCATAAAAGCCAAAGACAGCACTTATTTCAGAAAACACCTAGCCAAGGGTTGCTTTAAAAACGTTCTGTTATTGAATTTTCCACAATCCAATAACTGGATTCTATATCATTCATAGTTCTCCGTTGAAAAGTTTGTTTTCTGTACTTCAAAAATGAATTAACAGAGCAGCTTATTAATCCAATAGTTTGCCGGGTTGTCATTTTATTGTTTGATGCTTCTTCTTCAAGATAAGTTTAGTATTGTTTAATTCCTATCACATAATGAAGAGAAAATGTGTGTCTGTGTGTGTGCATTTGTATACTCAAAGTAACAGTGTGCTAGAACTCAGCTAACATTCACTGAAGCACACAAGATGCAAATTCAGCACATCAGTTTGAAGTGGAAGATCTCCTTCATAAAATGTGGGCATGCCAGTATTACATATATTCATAGGCATATACAGTACACCTATCATTCACTTTTTTTTCACTAAGAAAAAGAACATGTTGGGATAGCAGGCAATGGCATTGTATATCATTAATACAAATAATTTCCATTAGGGAGAAAATTGATCATAACTCATGAAGAGGCAAAGTCTCAAGTGAATCATGAAGGTAATTCCCCCTTAGTTATTAAGATCACTCTGCTCTCTAGGTCTTTGATATATGGAATTCTTGAAATCATTTCATTAGATAATACTGGAATGGAGCATGGTATTCTTTTCAAGGAATGACATGCCAAGGGTTAATTTGAGTTATGTAAGTTATGGTTTGAATGAAGTTTGAGTGGGCTTTTTTCTTCTTGTGGTAAAGAGATATCCTAAAGTTTGAATACTCCTGAGAGAGTGTTTAACTTTATTTTATTTTATTTTTATGAGTTTGGATGTTGTGCATGTATAGGATCACCCATCACCACCTAATAGGACACTTCTTCTAAATGGAGTTGTGTAAAACTAGTGAAAAGAAGAAATTTTGCGGAGCTCAAAAAAGCACAATGAGCATAGAATTTTCAACTTTCTTGAGACATGGTGGGAGAAAATGCGCACCTCACTTCAAGCATTTCATAGGGTGAGAAAAATGTGCATAATATCTACATATTTTAAAATGTGAGTGACAAATACACAAAAACTAGAAAAAATAGACAGATTTGACCAATGAGGAAAGTTACATAAATTAAATAAACTTTTTAAATAGCTGCTTAAGTTAGGAAAACTGTGGGGGAAGTTGTGTACATTTCAAAACTGGAAGGAAATGCAGTCTTACAACCCATGATATAACACAGTAAAGAAGAAAATCAGGTGGCATTCAAAGAAACTAAATGAACTCAAGACTGAGAGATGTTCACATCCCTAATACAACTGCCCTTTGAGAATTTTGTTAAAAATTTTCAGTGCTATTTTGCCTTCCACTCATGTTTCTCAAATGTTTTCTTAATTCAAAGAGCAATCTATAATGCCGTTTTTGAATCTTATCTTAGAACAGTGAGAGTTTGGGGCAATAACAAATATCTTGAAGACCAAAGGTAAAACTTCAAACAAGGGATGCAACTCTTTGCTAATTTTGTTCTTGAAGGAAACAATGAGTAATTTTAGCCATTTTCATCCTGCTATGAGAAAATCTTTGAAAACTATTTGCAGTTCAAGATTCTGCACAAAATTTTCATGTGGTATTTTTGCATGCAAAACACTTTTTTCTGCACATACAATGATATTAATGTCTCTGTAGAAAATGTTCTTTCTTTTGCAAAAATGCTGCTCATCTGGAGATTTATTCTGCACAAACTTTAGGAAACATCAGCTTCTGCATAGAAAATTATTTTTTTCCAGCACAAAAGTACCCTTGTGTGAATTCTGTGCAAAATAAGTCTTATACTGTAGTGATTTTCGTCAGTTCAGATTTCTCCTCATTAGGGTTACCAATCCTTGAGAAACATAGTTTATATTTAATTTTCCTAATATTCTTGCTACCCCCTACTTCAAACAAGTGCTACATGAGGGAAGTTCATTTTGCAAATACAACTAGGGTAGCAAAAAAGTCTATGCGTTTTCATGTGCTGTAGGGTATTACATTTTAAACAACTCACTCAAGAATATGCTTCTGACAGAATGTGAGCCCATATGTCACCCTCTTATCAAACGTTGTTTTAAATTCTCTCTTTACTTCTTTCACATTTGCTTTGGATTTCTGTTAGACAAAAAGTTGCTGGCATGTTTGTCTATGAGTAAGTAGAGTTAGTTGCAGACCAGTAATGTAGACTCTTGACTTTTCCTGCAGCTGTGTCAGAAACACTCTGTTGAATACAATGACATGGTCCAGTGTGAGAACATCATAGTGTTTCATGGAAAGTGCCATCTGAGAATTGTCATAAATAGTTTCTGGGTTGAAGCAGATTTAACTGAGAAAATGAGATTTTTTTTAAAAAAAAAATCATATTATGTTAATCTAAGAAACAGTAAACAACAGTAAACTAACTAAAATATTGCAAAAACAAATTGGATAACAGGGAAAACAACACAACTACAAAAAAATTTATGGCGTTGCTTTTCCATTTCCAGTATGCTATCGATTAGCAATCCTCTTCTTTTCCAAATCTTGTTGCTTCTCTAGATCTCATTATCATTATAGATAAAACAATCTTTTTTTCCAAAAAAGATCTTACCAAAGTTGAATAATTTGACCTAGTTGTCCTATTATTTCCATATTTGCATTTACATATTGAATAAATGGATACGATATTGCCTAAAAGTTATTATCCATCCTTCATGAAAGGAGGACTTATATTGAGTCAAACTCCTGTTCAATGTACCTATCTATAATATTATCATATTATATTGTGGCTAATATTTATCATGAGATTTTTAAAGTTTGTTTCACAAGTTATTGAATTAACTTTTCAACCTCCTACCTTAACTTTGACAGGCAGTTGTTTTGCCAAATCTCAGACAGAAATCCTTTCCTACCACTCATCGACTTTTAGTTACAAATGTTAAGGATCCAACATGTTATTAAAATTGATGTCCAAGAGAACCAGCATGGTACAGTGTTTTGAGTATTGAACTCTGACCTTGGATATCAAGGTTCAGTTCCCCACTCAGCCATGGAAACCCGCACATATGCCCCCAGAAAACCCCATGAAAACAAAACTTTTCCAGTCTTTGGAACCTATATATTAAGCAAACTTCCCACCTAAGACTATCATACTGAGACATGGCATGGGCTAAAAAGCCATGAAAGACTGGAGAGGGCTAGTGAATGTGACTCATTTCTGCTTCATTACAAGGGTCCCAAAGACCTGAAGCATACTAGTGTCAGAGAGCAAATCTACAGTATTGCATTTCTACATTGGGGTATTAGTATTCTATTCCTGTTGTCCCCTCCACATTTTTTAGTTAGGGATGGCCCATATTTTTAAAGAAGAATGACTTAACCTTCACTTTGTTACCCTGTTTACTGGGGGTCCCGGGAGGGACACCTAAATAACCTTACAATTACACAAGGTGGGGAAATTAGTCAAGAACATTGGTTGGCACTACGAGAGGCAGGGTAACACAGCAGGATCTTGTAACCCAATGTTTACGGGGTCAGGCCAAGTCAAGAAGCAAACCGTGTTGGAAATAATGAATAATCTTTATTAAATACAGGCACACAATGAAAGCAACACATGCACACAGATAACTAAGGAAAATAAAGGTGTGAGTATGATAGCGGGATTTTCAGAGGGATAGTAGATTCGGGTGATACGAAACCTGTTCCTGAAGCCCGGAAAGAAGATAGAGAGCGATGTTGGGGTTTGATGTGGCTCAGCACATGGAGCTGAGGGGAAGCTCGCCAGGCAAAGCGGCAGCAAGGCGGTCTGGAACTCGGGAGCGATCCAAGGATGGTCTCGGAATCAGGGTTTTTTATAGAGGGAAATGTAACTGCAGGCTATGCCGTACTTGGGGAAAACAATGCATTTTAGGAGCGGGACAAAGCTTTGAAAAGGTCAGAATTCAGCATGATTGATTTAAGTCCCAAGAGTTTGCCAGTATGCAAATGCTTAGTGTTTGGCAGTTGAGTATTCAGCTTGCCAAGTTGCCTGCTCGGGGCAGAGAGTTCTTTGTAAACAGCGTGCATACATAATAAAGGTGTTTGCAGAGAGGTCACCTATAGCAAGGATCTGGCTATTTCTGGCCTGCCTGGGTGGAGAATGGAATGTTCAGCAATTAGTGGCTGAGCCTAGTTCTGTGCTTGTCCAGGGGCCTCAGAAACATGTGGAGAGGGGTGGTGGAAGACAGCCAAATTATGATATCAAAATGATATCTGGGGGTATCTCCAAGTAGACCTAAACTGCAGTAACAACTTTCTTGACCAATATGCAGATTTAGAATACATTGTTTCAGACTGCACACTTCTCCAAATGTTGTACAACTGTTTACTGGTAGAGAATTGGAACCAAAAAAGCAAGCACATATTAGGGAAAGTTATGTACCAACATTTATACATTTAGGAGTGCTGTTTATTGAGAAATGTGTTTGTTAGGGAGAGACACACAGAAAAAATGTACTTCAGGTTAAAGCACATGCAGAAAATATGCAAATGTTAAGGAATTTTGGAGTGGGAAAAGGGTTACAGATTGATATGGAAATTTGAATATATTTACAATTGAAAACATGGGATTCAATGATGTGTCCATCTGTGGTTGCACTCCGTACGTAATTATTCCTCAGGTGCATCTATAGCTTTGATTATTGTGAAAAGTAAAAAGTAATTGTGAAGATTGCTTTTAGAAGCACACAATTTAAAAACCTAACTTCTCCAAGCTCAGATTACTGACTCAGCCTAGAAAATATTCAGTGGCAGGCCTTGCACATGGTTTGTGAGATTTAATTTGACCTTACAGAAATGATACTCCTTCCAAAAACCTGAAATGGCATTCCTCTCTGGTACCTATCCTAACTTCACTATTTGTGCCCATTCTGTAGCTTGATCCATAGATTTGGTGGTTCATAACTCCCTGTGCAGCTAAGAGCTCAGTGATATAGAATCATAGAGTTGGAAGAGACCACAGGGGCCATACAGTCCAACCCCCTGCTATGGAGGAAAACCGGTCAAAGCATTCCCAACAGATGGCCATCCAGCCTCTGCTTAGAAACCTCCAAAGGAGACTTCACCACACTCCGAGACAGCATATTCCACTGCCGGACAGCTCTGACCATCAGGAAGTTCTTCCTGAAGTTCAAGTGGATTCTCCTTTCCTGAAACTTGAATCCATTGCTCCTTGTCCTAGTCTCTGGAGCAGTGGAAAACAAACCCACTCACTCCTCGACATGATATCCCTTCAAATATTTAAACATGGCTTATTATGTCCCCTCTTAACCTTCTCTTCTGCAGACTAAACATCCCCAGCTCTCTAAGTTGTTCTTCATAGGGTATGGCTTCCAGATCCTTCACCATTTTGGTTGCCCTCCTCTGGACATGCTCCAGCTTGTCAATATCCTTCTTGAAAGGAGGGGACCCAGAATTGGACACAGTATTCCAAATGAGGCCTAACCAATGTAGAATACAGTGGTACATTTACCTCCCTTGATCTAGACACCATATTCCTATTGATGCAACCAAGGATTGCATTGGCTGCTGCATCACACTGCTGACTCATGTTCAGCTTGTGATCTACCAAAACTCCTAGATCCTTTTCACACGTACTGCTATCCAGCCATGCATCCCCCATCCTATATTTGTACATTCCATTTTTTCTGCCTAAGTGTAGGACTTTACATTTCTCTGTGTCGAAATTCATTTTGTTAGCTTTGGCCCACTTGGAAGCTTTCAAGACACTTCTGTGAAGCACATTCTTTCCATTGAGCATTCAGCCAAAGAATATTTTCCCTTCCATTTACTTTGCTGTTTGTCCTGAGGGTTCATTAAACATCCTTGAATACCAGAAGTGTCTCCGCACATACCTTTCTATTAGTTATATAGTTAATCAGGTAGGGGTAGACACTTCTAAGGAAACCACCAGGCCATCTGGAAAGGCCTGGGACTTGTACGGGAATGGACTTATCTGCTTGCTGCATTGTGCAGATGAACTTGTAATAATCAAATATGAGAAGAGATCCTGGCAAGTACTGAAAACAATGGATAATTAATTATTACTAAAATTCCATATTTGAATCTCTTGTACAGTTCAATAAATGTTAACTGAGTTCTTGGTAAAATTTTGGGTAGTGAAGATGGGGTACATTTTAATGTTTTAATGTATTTATATATTCCTGTAATGCCTCCTCGATCCACTGGGAGAGGTGGGATAAAAATAAATATTAGTAGTAGTAGTAGTAGTAGTAGTAGTAGTAGTATGGAGTTTCATTTGATTCAGTAACCATAGCTATTTTACTCCCTAGTTCATCAGGTAAACAAGTCGGTGGTGAATCTCCTTCCTCTAGATCACAGCTGTGCCAGACTACAAAGAGCTTTCACTGTGTGAGAAAGTGGTTACAACACAAACGTACACATGCATGCACACCATTCTTTCCCATTTTAATTAGAATTGCTCAAAGTGAGCATGTGGGTTTTTCTTCTTCTTCTTTTTTTTCTTTGAATCAATTGCTTAATGGGAAAGAAGTCCACAGGGTAAAAATAACTCAAGTGGTCCAGTGCAGCTCCCAAAGCAGTTGCAGGATGAAGTGTCATCGAATTCAGTAGGAACTGGATCAGGCCCTCAGGATGTGAGTTTCTTATTCTATTAAGATGTATAAGAGATAATCAAAGCTTGGCTGGAACTGTTGTTTCACTCTGTTTGAATGCAGGCTCAGCAAGAAAGCGCAGAATCGTTTTAACAGGGTGTGGGACTTGTTTGTACTGATAAATAGTATTTGAGTAGTTTCTTCTATTAAAAAAAAAGATCAAAATTAGATGTAGGATATACATATAGAGAGAAGCAATATCTGCAAAGGCACTTCCTCTGATGCTTCTGTTCTGGCTTTCCACAGCAAGTTTCCTTAAACTAATAAATATCCCCCTCTCACATCCTTTTATCTGAACAGCAACCCTACATGCTGATAATACAGCAAACCAAATACCAAGGTGCAACTTCTCCAAGTATCTTGGGATTGCTTCACAGTTTGGCCGTTGAAAGGATTATGGTATATTGCAATTCAGGATGAAATTTATATTCTCAGGAGCAGTTCCTATGGAAGGAAGGCAAGACACAATACAAAGAAAAGGGGCATCGCCATTTAGGCCTTTTCTGCACTAGCCTGTTATAGCGTGATGATTCCACTTTCAACATCCTATGGAATCCTGGGGTTTGCAGTTTCGGGAGGAGCCGGCCAGTCTCTCCTGAAACTGCAAACCCCAGGATCCCATAGGATATTGAAAGTGGAACCATCACGCTATAACAGGCTAGTGCAGAAAAGGCCTTAGAGTGTTGCACTGTTGCTTGGGAGATCCCACTAAGCCAATACATCCCAAATATTCTTTTTTTTACCTGCATATCCCTTAGCAGTCCATTTACATAAATTGTACCCCCCATCACTATGACTTTCTTTGTGGAGAAAAAAAAAGGGCATCACCAGAAAGTTTCCGTGAGCTCTGAGGAGATGTCCCGACACCCACAGAGGGAAAAGCAGGATGTCAGGCCAGCAACCCTGCCTGGGCCTCTCCATCCCATCATGCCCTGTTGCCCACCTAGAAACTCTCCATGGTCTTAGGATCTTGTTTGCTCCTGGCTGAAGTCACACGGAGTAGTTATAGATGCTGCTTGTCCCTCCCTCAGACAGATTCAGGACAGAACTGGATGCCTCCACTAGGCATGCTTTCCCCTTGTGGAGAGGGACACAAGGAAGAGGGAGAGAAGAGTGCACAGGTGCAAGGCTTGAGAAGTCACCTAGACCATTTCTGCACTATTCTGTTATAGTGCTACTATAGACCCCTCCCTAAACTGCAAACCCCAGGATTCCACAGGATGTTGAAAGTGGAATAATAGCACTATAACAGTCTACTGCGGAAATGGCCCTAGTGTGGGTGGGGCTAGGCTTGCAGCAACTCTGATGGTGTAATATCATCACACTTGGGCTAGTAGTTCCTAAGAAGATGGCTAACAGGCATTACTTTTAGTATGACCCTTGCATAATCAAAATGATATGCAATCAAAAATAGTCAGAAAGAAGGAAAAGAGAAAAAAAAAGACATAGAAGTAATGTGTAGTAAGGATCTGATCTTCTGTGTCTGGCTGTAATGAAAAGAAAAACAAAACAAAACAAAAATATTCTACCATTACAGATCCAACTAAATATTTCTACTAAAATTATTAATAACCATATCCACAGGTATTACATAATTAGATTTCTTATTGCTCAGAAAAAAAATTCCATAAATGGGAGGTATTGATCACCCCTGCACATGAGGTCCATGGCCAGCAGGACAGAATAGCCCAAGTAGCTTCCAACTACAGAAGCGGAAAGAAAGGCATAATGGAAGTCTCCAGAGGGACGAAAGGCATCAAGAAGCCTAGCTTGCCACTACAGAGAGTTTCAATGTGAGGGCAGCCACCAAGAAAACCTCTTCTCACATCCCCACAAGACATACCTGGGGAGACTGAGGGGGGTGATCTTCTGAAAATCTTAAAACCTGGAGGGGTTTGTATGGGAAAATGTGTGAATATTTTGTTTTCTTTTGTGTTCAAATAGCCCAGCCAACCAGCCTATTGCCCTGTCCTGGAGACTGTGAGATTGAATCTGTTGTGGTCCATTCCAGCAAGGAAATCAGATATGGCAAACTGGTTCCCACCTGCAAGGCATGGATGGAGTGGCTTTTTTTTCAAGCAGTATACACCCCACTTTTTACTAGGTTGTGATGCAAAAGGTCACCAGGATCTGCCTTTGCTATTTTGCTGTTGATAAGGCATTTGAAATTTATGGTTGTGGGATAGCCAGGCCAAGGAGGAGCAGCAGGAGGAGCTCTTCTCCCTCAGCTCCCTCAGCCCACCAGCTGGTAAGAAGGAGAAAGAAGAGGCCAAGCCCTCAGACTCTCCTGCCCACAGCCAGCCTGTTCCTAGCACTGCCTGCCCCTCACCAAGGCTTTTCTGCAAGGCAGTCCTCCTCCATCCCTCCATCCGTCCCTCCCTCCCTCCCCCACAGGGATGCTGAATTGAGGGCTGCTTCTCCTCAGCCCCACTGGGTACCCCAGCAGCTATGCCTCCAGGTTTCTTGCTTCTCCCTTCTCTTCCTCCTCCTCTTCCTTTTCCTTCTTCCCACCAGAGTTGCCTTTCAATAGCTTCAGGGACCTCAGCGCCCCCCCACTCCTTGTGTGTGTGTCTCTATTCTTTTTCCTTCTCCTCCTATGCCCTCCTCCAGCCACTCTCCCCCCCCACAGAACTCAGTCAAAATTTATTAGGAGAGGGGCTGCATTTGGGGCCATTTCCACACTAGATTGTTATAATACTATTATCCCACTTTCAACATCCTATGGAATCCTTGGGTTTTCAGTTTTGGGAGGGACCTTTGTGCCCCGCCCCCTGAAACTGCAAACCCCAGGATTCCATGGCATGTTGAAAGTGAGATAATAGCACTATAACAGTCTAGTGTGGAAATTTCCTGGGGCATTCCCAATAAAAACCAGGTGACATCACAGGGCAGACTCAGCACCACCTGCCTGTGGCCTTATTTTGACACCTGTTTTGGAATACATCATCAGCAATACCTCCTGTTGCAAAACGTGATGCCAGATTGTGGTACTAAAATCTGATTTTAAAAAGAAAAAGAAAAGAAAGAAAGTTACCGTTGCAAGATAAGCTTTCACTTTCTAAGTTTCTTGACACCTTCAACAACTTCCAAAATGGAATTTGGATTTATTTTGACCATATTAAATAACCAGCTTCTATTTTTCTCCCTCTAAACCTTGGGAGAATTTGAAAAGCACTAATTGATGTCTTCCCCTGCTTGAAATTCTCTGCTTCTGATTTAGAAGCCCAACCAGCCTGCCATCCATCCATCCATCCGACGAGGACTCGCTCTCCCTAGTGCCAACAACAGTAAAGTCTCCAGTTATGTCAGCAACAGCCAACGAGGCTCCTCAATATTTAACAACATGACTTCTAACGCAAGCAAGCTCTTTGCCTATTTTTATTTTCTCATGAGAGCTTAAACCTTCCCTGTCAAAATATGTTCAATGGACAGTCACTGCCTCACCTTCTAATGATGAACTTTTTAGCATTCTAAAAAGACAATGAGTGCCACTGTCAGAAACATATTTTAAAACCCAACTCGACATTGCGCTCTCAACTCCCCTGCATAATATTGTAGCTGGGCTTAGAACAATGATCTTCCAAAGAGCTTGCCTGTTATGATGTTTCCCTTCTCATTCTCTCTGGAGTATTGGGTGCATAATATTGTCAGGTTAACTCCCCAACTCTTGTGTGATATTTAATTTTAATCACCTCCGTTGCCATCCAGTAATAACATTTATTACATTATGCTACTCGGTCTAGTTTATGAAATTGAATATATATGAGGACGATGGAGGGAATCTTGTTCATTGAAGGAGTTCTTTGCATTTATAAGGTAGGAGGATTTTTTAAAAAAGAAAAGAATCAAAACATTGTTGATGGAAATTATTGCTATGGTCATATTTGTTCAAGAAAACAAAAACATGGTATAACAAGGACACTTTTTCTCATTTCCATGTTTTACCCAGAGAAGGAGGAAAGACATTTGATCTGCAAACAAAACCTGTGTGCACACTGCTATCCTGAGGAATATATTTTATTTATACTTTTAAAAAAATATGCAAGAATTGAGTAGAGAAGGAAAAAGAACACTTTCACTAAACAATGATTACAGGGTGGAGGCATCTGGCCCATATTTCCAGGGACTCCACAAAAGTTAGCCTTAGAACATGTTCCAAAGATTTAGGTATGAATGATTCATATATAGACTCCTTGGCAAATGAGGAGTCTTATATAGAGGTATTGGACTTTACATGTAGAGCACCCACTATAACAAGGCCTTGATTCCCAGTTGATCATTCCAAGACTACTATACTGGATAAAAAGAAGAGAAACTTAATCCTCATCTTGCAAATGCATTATACTGAACTAGTTGGTATCCATGAGTTTCTCAAAAGGAATTGCCTTCACTGTCCATCCTGTTTCCTGTTGATCATGCTTTTATCCTAGCATAACAAAGGTGACAGTGTAACCAAATCAACCAGACACAATCCATAGATCTATAGGTACTACATGCTTCCACTAATGATAAAACTTTACAGTTGGAAGAGGTTGCGAGCGCCATCTAATACAACCCCCTGCCATACAGAAATATACAATTATTTAGATTTAGATTATTTAGATTTAGATCCAAATATAGAGGTTAACATTCTGAGTTCTTCTTGTTTTTTTCTTTAATTAAACATTTAAAGCAAGAATCTTCATAGTTTATAGGTGGAAATCATGTTTCTGGACTAGAATTTCTAGCCACCAATGAAGAACAATACTGGGAATTACAGTCCAGCAAGATCTGGAAGGCTGTATAATTTCCATTCCTCTAAGAGTAGCTGAGATATACTTTTCTCAATTCCACCATTTTCACAGGTGCATTTGGTGGGAATGTAGGAGAGGACCTTCTCTATGGCTGCTCCTACACTTTGGAACTCCTTGCCTAGGAAAGCTAGGCTGACTCCCTCCTTGTTATCTTTTTGGTGTCAAGTGAAGACCAATACATAAAATGAGAGAGGGGAGAGTTCAGCCCTACAGAGGCTGTTGACCTCCCAGTAGTTCTGGACAGAACGGGCAATTAGGAGAAATGCTGAAAGCTGAAGTTCAACAGTATCTGGAGGGCCATATGATTCTCACATTTGCTTTGTAAGTACAGAATGGATTTCCCTTCTCCTGTTGACTGGCAGAAATTTCACTGAAGGACAGTCCAAGCCCCCCAGCTGCCTGAGGAAGGAAGTGAATCATCACCCACAAACATATACACTCCATGTGGAGTAGATGGAGGAGGATGCATTATTAGTAATAATGCCAGCAGTGTTTCCACTAAAGAAGATGGCCACAGTCCCTCCACATCTGGAAATAGGAAGGACAACACAGAAGCACTGGCAAGGATCAACACCTTTGCTGTCCAAAGAAGAGGACATGGGAGAACTGCCTACAACTCCCAATTTGTCTCAGACAGTGAACACCACTGTGGGCACACTAGAAGAGGGGGAGGAGGAGGAGGAGGAGGAGGAGGAGGAGGAGGAGGAGGAGGAGGAGGAGGAGGAGGAGGTGGCGATGGTCCAGGACATAACTGTGATGTTCCCAAAATCCCACTATGCCAGAGGCTAGCTCTTCTCTAGACCAAGCTATTTTATTTAATGCTTCTGCTATAGAAAGGGCGGGAGGAACCATGGTCAAATCATCTGCCTGCTTCCTTGGAAGCAGTTATTTACGAATAACAATTACTTCTATCAACACCTTTCCTTGATAACTTATTGGGAAATATAAGAGATAATGGTGGATCTCTTGAGCAGAAGATTCAAATTGTCAAGGCAGAAGCAGTGCAACAACCAGTCCCACATCTACCCACTTACCCAATTTTTACGCAACAAAACACAATATACAGAAAATCTTTGTTCCTATAAGGTGGCTATACCTGCAGTGAAGAAAACTTCCTTCTCTGTACATATTGAGTCTGCAAATACATGTTCAGATGAGTTATTCAAGATGGTGAGAGGTCTAATCCAGGCTCCCTCCCCCAAATCCAATCTTAGAGCCTTCAGTAGCTTACTCTAATGCCTTTAATGATCATTTCACAGATAAAATCTCTTGCATAAGAGCCAACTTAGATGTTATTGTTGGAGCAGAAGTCAATAATGAAGTGTCCAGCAACTCTGTAAATCAGATTATACTGGATTAATTTCAATTGATGGGTACTGCTGATGTGGACAAGCTGCTGGGGCAAGTAAGGAGGACAACTTGTTTTTTCAATCCTTGTCCTTCTTGGTTGGTCATATAGACAGAAGATGCAATTAGATGTCAAATACAACATATTATTAATTCATATCTCAGGAAAGGGAACTTTCCATGCTATTTAAAAGAGGCAGTGTTTAGACCACATTTGACAAAGCCCTCCCTGGATCCCCTAGATCTCAATAATTATAGATCAGTATCTAATCTTCCTTTTTTGGGGCAAGGCGACCAAAAAGGCTGTTGCCTTCCAACTCCAAGTGGTCTTGGATGACACTTCCTTAACCCACTTCAAATTAGCTGAAGAGTAGGATATGGTGCTAAGACTGCTATAGTTGCCTTAGTGGATGATCTTTGTCTTAGTATCAGCAGGAGAAGTGTGTCCCTGTTGGTGCTTCTGGACCTCTCAGCAGCATTCAATACCATCAACCATGATGTCCTTCTGGAATGACAGTGGCAGGGAAGAAAGAATCAGAGACACTGTGTTGCAGTGGTTCCAGTCTTACCTCTTGGACAGGTTCCAAATTGTGGTGCTTGGAGATAACTGCTTCACAAAAAAAGGAGATTCTATATAGCATCAGGTCCACTCTCAGTCTGGGCAGTCACCCAATGTGCAGTTGATAAGTCAGGCAGCAAGCAAACAGGTCAAGATGTGTTTCCTTAATTTTATCTAGTAAGGAAACAGACGAGAGATGAAATGAAGTAAAGCAAAACCCTGGGCAACAATGCACAGTTAATACAATTTTAACTCAGAGTTCAGAGACACAGCAGAAGAAACAGTTAATCACCAACAAGTTCTGGAGGGGAATAGCTGGGCTTTTATAGGTCCATAGCTTAACCCAGCTGTTGCCTAATTAGCTACTATTTTCTATCAATCCATTGAGATCTGCATATACTTTCCTTTTGTTGTCTGCACCTGGCAAAGATGGGTATAGGTGAATTATCTCCTGTGTCAGAAGGGGCAGAAATTTTTTCTAGAGCTGGCACTGCCCCCTGTTCTGTCTCTGGGATGAGTGGTACTGTCTCCTCCCATTCAGCAGGTTCCCCTGTTTCTGTCTCTGAGTCAGAGTCCATTTCTATATCCTGAAAGCAGGACATGATACATACCACAAGGTCCCATTCTATCCTCAAAGCTTTCTAACATTGGGAGAGATCATCCAGAGGCATTGGGCAGGGTGCTTTCAGTACACTGATAACTCCCAAATATATTTTTCCATGCCTTCCAAAACAGTCTTAGCTAAGAAGAATTTGTCTCCTCTGAATGAATGCTTGGAGAAGGTAATGAAACTGAATCCAAACAAGACAGAAGTGTTTACTAACCCCAGGAGCCCTAAGTTGGGGTTGGAGCTGTGTAAACCAGTTCTTGATGGGATCACACTCCTCATGAAAGACTGTGATTGCAGCTTGGGAATGCTCCTAGATCCACTATTCTGAATGTCAGCTCAGAGAGATGCAATGGTCAAAAGTACTGATTATCAGCTTTGGCTGATACTCCAACTGTGCCCCTTCCTAGAACTGGAAGATCTAAAGATGTTAGTGCACACACTGGTAATCTCAAGGTTGGACTTCTGCAATGCTCTGTACATTGGGCTACCTTTGTACCAAGTTCGGAAGCTCCAGATGGTCCAAAGTACAACAGCCAGATTGGTTACAGGTACATTGAGGAGTGAGCATATCATACCAATATTGAAATCACTCCAATGGCTGCCATTTAGTTTCTGGGCAAAGTACAAATTGTTGGTTATTAGCTTTAAAGCCCTACATGGTTTAGGTCCAAGTTCCCTTCGATATAACCTGCCCTGTACACCCAGGTCCTCTAGGGTCAATATTCTTAAGCCAGCCAGGAGCAGACTGGCAATGATCACCCAGAGGACCTTTTTGTTGGCTGCCCCTAGACTGTGGAATGACCTGCTGGAAGAGATATGACAGCTAAACACACTGTCTGAATTTTATAAGTACTAAAACCTATCTCTTACAGCAGGCCTACCCAGTCAATTTTTAATTATAAATTTTAATTTGGTGTATTTTAAGTGGCTTTATATGTATTTAGTTGTATTTTAATCTAAGTTGTACTTCATCTCAAGCTGTGGGGACAGGTGGGTAAGAAATAAAATTAATATCATTAGTAGTATTAGTATTATCATTATGATGCAATGAACAAGACATGACCAGCGGAGGTCCTATGTTGCACTATGTTTGCACTTGCAAATATCATTGTTGTTGTTGTTGTTGTTCTTGTTCTTGTTCTTGTTGTTCTTGTTGTGCCTTCAAGTCATTTCCAATTTATGGCAATCATAAGGCTGCAGATGACACCAAATTGGGAGGGGTTGCTAATACCCCAGAGGACAGGATGAAATTTCAAAAATGATCTCGACAGAATGGAGAGCTGGGCCAAAGCTAACAAAACAAATTTCAATAGAGAGAAATGTAAGGTCCTACACTTAGGCAGAAAAAATGGAATGCACAAATATAGGATGGGGGACACCTGGCTGGATAGCAGTATGTGTGAAAGTCTTATTAGACCACAAGTTGAACACGAGTCAGCAGTGTGATGAGGCAGCCAAGAAAGCCAACGTGATTCTTGGTTGCATCAATAGGAGTATGGTGTCTGGATCAAGGGAGGTAATGGTACCACTCTCTTCTGCTTTGATTAGACCTCATCTTGAATATTGTGTCCATTTCTGGGCACCTCAATTCAAGAAGGATATTGACAAGCTGGAGCATGTCCAGAGGAGGGCAACCAAAATGGTGAAAAGTCTGGAAGCCATGCCCTATGAGGAATGGCTTAGGGAGCTGGGTATGTTTAATCTGCAGAAGAGAAGGGCCTTTCCGCACGAGGCGAGTGAATCGCTCCGTGCTGTTACTTACTGGTTCTTCTCTCTTCAAAGCAATGTGGACTTTCCCTTAAGCCCTTCTGCAGGGCCCCTCTGTTTGTTGCAGGGCTAACCAGAGCAGTGCGAGTTCTGTAGATCCACACTGCTGAGGCTGAAAATGGCTGCCTCCTGTTCTTCATGGGTCTGGACCAACCGCTGATGCTGACCACACCCACAGCCCGCCTTCTGCTGATCGCAGGCTCCTGCACTAGTGAGCAGGAACGAAATGGTGCACTCCAGAAGATTGAAAGACCGGATTTTTCCAGTCTTCACTTAGTGCACTGGAGGATCAGTTGGGGGCGTTTGGATCAGACTAAAGTGTAGAACTAAAATAAATAGTCTGAACTTAGTCCGATCCAAGGTGCAGATGACCTCCATGACAGGACGCCTTGGCCCATTTTAACTTCCTCATGTGGAAAGAGCCAAGGTTAAGACAGGACATGATAGCCATGTTTAAATATTTGAATGGATGTCATGTTGAGGAGGGAGCAGGCTTGTTTTCCATTGGTCCAGAGACTAGGACAAGAAGCAAAGGATTTAAGCTGCAGAAAAGGAGATTCCACTTGAACCTCAGGAAGAACTTCCTGACAGTCAGAGCTCTCTGACTGCATAAGAAAGAATGCATAAGAGCTGCATAAGAAATGGTTACACTTGTGCAATTCTGCTAATACAGCTGATGAACTGAATATATTCATTGTGCAATGGCCAAAAAAAAGTACAATTACTTGTTTTAAAGGAACTTACACCAATAAGACACCAACAAGATTGTAACCAACCAATTAACAGAACAATATACATGGCTACTATAAGAAGGTTTAAGACTATGAACTTAGGCTGAAATCCTAAGTGCCCTTTATCTAGCAGAAAAGTCCATCTATATCAGTGGGATTTTCTTCTAAGTAAATATAGTCAACATTGTACATTTGAAATGTATCTCACATTGAGCCATCCATTAATTCACATTCCCCTCTGTTGAATACCTTAGCACTGAGTGGTCAACACCTAGCGAAGAAGTTTTACTCAATACTTACTATAAAAATGGTTTAATTTAGATCTGGATCTCTATATCCAGAATATGTCCCTACTACTGAGCTATGGTACCAGGCTCTTTCTTATACTGTGGTTCTTATACTATGGTACCAGGCTTTTTCTTATACTATGCAATTACTGTTACATCTAGATGGGATGAGTCATGATAGTAGCCAGACCATTTTGGCTTGCTCCATTAACTACAAAGTGGTAGTATTTTGTGTTCCCTAGTCCAATGGGGCTATACAACTCTTCCCAGACTTTGACAGGCAAGCAAAATGATTGGTCTGATAAATGGCTGACAGCCATCAGTAAACTGACTGACAATCATTAAAAAATATTGCTCTAAACCATGGCAGGTAGAGATCATGTATTTCAAGGGGCTGCTGCCAGAAATACTGTATATACACACAAGGCGTTTCAGCAGGTTTGATGGCAGATGACAAGCGGGAAATCCTACACAGCGGTAGAGAGCCAATCTAAACTTTTCACATCCTCTATATATTTGTAAGTCCCTACTGAAGGTGTAAACATATGACATTACCGAAACTACAGGGAGAATTTCCATATGTATAGCAGATGCCAGTTGTTAAAGATGGGACAGTAGCTCTGAAATCCTTCAACCAATGGGGGAAGAGCACAGGACACTGCAAGCAATTTGGACGTTCACTAGATTCAAGAAGCCTGTTCCCAACACGTGAAAAATACAAGGGCCTCTCTGCACTATCCTGTTATAGTGCTATTATTCCACTTTCAACATGTTGTGGAATTCTGGGGTTTGTAGTTTACTGAGACCGAAGAGCTCTCTGGTTGAGAATTCTAAATGCCCCTCCCTAAATATCAAACCCCAGGATTCCATAGGATGTTGAAAGTGGAATAATAGCACTATATCAATGTAATGTAGAAAAGCCGTAAATGCAGCTGGATCTAGACATGATGATAAACTCCTGTGGAGGATGCTACTTTGTCCCCAGTAGAAGGAACCATCACTTTCTAGGCAAGATTCAAGGAAGACCTGAGGATCTGGCTGGAACTCTTCTTGACATATGAGAGCCATCTACTCACTTGCTTGGTAGGCAACCCAGAGACAGAGGCCTTACTGAAAAATAAGGCCTAAGGTTGAGAGTTGTTTGGTAGGGCTACTAACTGAAGTTCATGTCTGAAAGTCCCCGACTCTTTCAGTAGCTAATTTGATGGTATCAACATTATGGTGTAATGTCAAAGTGCCCCTGTCATTCATCACAGGCTAAATAATAAATTTGCCTTCTCTGTGTGAAGAAAAGGCATATTATTCAGCCACAGAATGATTTTGATACATCTTTTAACTAACCAAAAGTAGCATCTTGACAATTTTAATAGGCTAATTATACACTGATGGTCATCTAGGAATGCGCTCATTTTCAGGCCTTTATGTCCTGACAATTGTAAAAGTTATCAGCTGGAAAATTGGCATGCAAACACAGAATTTCAATCACTGAGCCTCAGCAGGACTTGACTTAAAAATATTTCCATTGCAGAGAGGTTCATTCTGGGGCATGCCAAGGAAATGAAAGGCTACGGGCTCTGCAGGCCCTAGAAATTACCGGCATCCTGGTGCTAAGTGATTAAGAGCCATTTCACACATTATGTACCTAAGGGGCACTCTTAAGACAGGGACATAGGAAGCTGCTTTATAACAAATCAGACTGCTGGCCCAACTTGTTTAGCATTGTTTCACAGAATGAGAGGTTCTAAGTATATGGAGTGAAAATGTAAATGGTGAATTCCTGAAAAACCAGCATATTTGGGGGTGGGAACGTAGTGCCAGGTTTGCCTCTGCGGGAAATGTTTAAAAAATAAATAAATAATAAATCTAACTTGTTGCACAACAATATAAAACCTTCTGCTTTTTGGAGTGTAGTAGAAGTTGAGGTGGAATATTTACTTTACTTTATTTCAGTTTCATTTTATATGAATTTTCAGTCTGTGTATAGCTAAGTGTGACACACCAAATAGGAAGGGAGGGAGGGAGGCACTTCATCTGGCACTGGCCGTTCCTTATGAAGATTGTACCAAAAGTGAAATAAGAAAAGTCTGGAAGGAATGTTAGGAACCAGGGCCATTAGCAAAACTTCCTAAGGAGAGGAAAAGAAAGTAAAGCTTTCAATAAAATATTCTTGGCTCATGGTTTTGCCACCCTTTTTAGAAGCATTCAAATTTGCCCACAAATGTGAAAAAGAAAGAAAAGAGAAAGAAGTGTAATATAGGCTGATCATCTTCTTCATGTTACATTATCCCGCCAGCCATTACCATCCATCACCGTTGTTAAGAAGCCTGGTGACATTCTAAATGGCCTATGAATATTACTTTGATACTGAGACTAATTCCATGGATGAATTTTAACTTTGCTCACATCTTACTTTTTTTTTTTACATATAGTTACGGCTAGCTACTGTGCCCCCACCTCTCTCTCTCTCTCTCTCTCTCACACACACACACACACACACACACACACTTGTTAAAGAGTTTCACTGCTCTCACTGGCACTGCTAAGCCAGTAAATAGCAATTAAAATAGCAAAAGTGCAGGTAGGAGGGGAAAAAACAGCAGGACGTTTCTGGAAAGTGTTTGAAATCTTGTTGGAAAACAGAGTTTGGTTAGATCAGGAATATACAGTGACAGCAAGGTAGCCATGGACTTTCTCCTTCTTCATTCTATGCTGAATAGATTGATCTCTGAATATCTCCTGTACTGTCACCTTTCAAGGTAGCTAATCTGCTTCTTTGTGAGATGAGTATATCATGGGATAAAAGGCAGGACCCAAAAAAGTGAAGAAAGGGCTGGCCTAGTTGAACTGAAAGCTTAACTGTAGACATAAATTAAACTCCATGTCCATTGAAGGATGTAGCTTACAGTCTGTGGTTGCTTTTGCTTTATTCTAAGTTATATTTAGAGTTGGTACTTTCTTGAGGCAAGGTGAAATGCTGCCACGGGTGGGCAAGGAAAGAGGAACAGTGTCCTCCACTGCTGTGAATCCCACCCCCCTCAATCTCATATGCTTCAACAGGACAGTTTGCAGCACTGATAGCGGGGCATTTACCCATACCCACTTGTTCTCAAGAGTATGGCATTGCCTATAATATGTAATCAGCACAGATGGCTGGCAAGTTCCAAATGCTTCCCTCTGAGGAGTTGTTCCTCAAAGTGAAGCACCATAAGAAAGGTGTCTTTGACACTCCTTGTGGAAAGTCAGGTCCTAATGTTGAGGTCCTAATACACTGAAAGTTGATTTGAAGATAGGTTGCCCATGTGTCCTACTTTACAGGAAACAGATATCTCTTTGAAACTGTCATCTACTTGAAGGACTTTATGGATGGATAGAGGCAGCGGGGGATGACAGCTGCTGCCAATCAGCACCTGGTTAGCTGATTGAGCAGGCACATGTTGGTCACCTTGGAATCATGAATGTGGAAGGAACCATAAATGCCTTTTAGTCCAGTCCCTTGCCATGCAGGAATACTTCAACATCCTATGGAATCCTGGGGTTTAGGGAGGGGCATTTAGAATTCTCAGCCAGAGAGCTCTTTGGCCTCTACTACAAACCTCAAAATTCCACAAGATGCTGAAAGTGGAATAATAGCACTATAACAATGTAGGGCAGAAGTGGCCCTAGTCTCTGAAGTATTATTTTGCCATGGCGGGGGAGCCATCTGGGTCATTTTAGACCCAGGAGAGGCCTTTGTTTTACAACAGGAAGTGACCTGAAAGTTAACTTCTATTTCTCATCCTGTTTTAAAATAAAGTCCTTCCCTGAGTCTAAAATGGCTTGGGCACTCCTGAAAAACCTGGCAAAATTAGCCCCCGTTCCCCCTAGTGGGAATTTGGTACCACCTGAAGGCAATTTAAATATAAATTACCTTGAAGTTGTACTAAATATATATATGTCGCCACAAAAACATGTTCCTAGGGTCTGTATGCAGACTGCAAAATGTACTTTCCCCATTCCTGCTGTATATCAACATCAGTGTGGAAAGGAGTAACCCACAGTTATCCCTTCCTTTTGGTCTTTTTGAACTAGATCTGAAGTTCCCTGAGGATTATTACCTTTCGTAGAGACCAGTTCTTGTTGCCTCCCACAACCAGTTTGCAGATTCCTGAATTGTAGTTAATAAATCTGCTCCTGTTTAGCTCCGTTTGTTACCTCAAAAAGTGGGTGACTCAGAGATCCACCTCTGGAACAATGCCTTCATGGAACAGTGGGGAATTATACCTCAAAAAAGGAGGCCTGCAAGACGGGGGTAACCTTACAGGATCTTTCCACCTTTGTATACTGGTACTAATGCAGGGACACCAGTTGGAGATTAAAAGAATGTTTTATTGGGGAGAAATCACAAACACACTCAAGATTCAAGGAGTCTCACAGCCATACAAGGCTAACCTAAGGAAAGGGAGGAAAATAGTGAGGAATTGGGATGAAGTGGGTGATATTACCCATCATGTACTGAAAAGATGAAGCAATGTGGCTCAGACTAGGGGTCCAAGAGTAGCACAAGAACTGCAATTTGAGTAGCAGAGTGACGACCTATGTCCAGTGTGCTATGAATTGTCTGGCTTGGAGCCTGGGTTTAAATACCCTTTTTCTGCCCTAAAGGGGAAGGTGTTAACAGTACTCTGGCAGAGCAAACAATGGCATCTGGAACAGGCTAATGGTTTTAGCACTAGGTGACAAAGCATCAATGAGAATTGTGATAGTTTTTTAATGTCTTGGCAGATGAGGAAACAAAGGAGAATTTCAGTGGGAAGAGGGAACAGGTTGACCATCAGCTGGCCTCTTAAAACAACTTTGAGTGCTGTTGTGTTTGAAGGTTGAGTCATCGAGGGGATTGCCATAAACTCATCAGCACTAGAGTTTCCTGACTGATGCCTTGAACTTATGGTCTGGTCATCTCCTGAGGTCTCATCTGACCTACTTTTGTACATGTGCAGCCAGTCCTCTTTGCTAGCATGGCTTTTCAGCCATAACAGTGTACGATTTCTATTTAGTGCCAATTAAATAATGTTCATTGCCAATTATATCATGGGGTGGGGTGTAACATGGTAACACTTTTTTTTAAAAAAAATAGACCTCTTTATTAACCAGGTGCAAACCTGTGTCTTTTATCTTCTTTCTTTCTTTCTTTCTTTCTTTCTTTCTTTCTTTCTTTCTTTCTTTCTTTCTTTCTTTCTTTCTTTCTTTTTGGGGTGTGTGTGATTCTGAACACATGCTGAGGCACCCTGGTGACCAGTTTTTATTCTTCAGGTTTAACCCCACTTTCGAATGGTTTGTTTAGACTGGAAGATGGCATCTCAGAGCATTTTTTTCTCAAGAAAATGCTATCATGATGGGATGACTTATTAAGAATCTTTTTTTTTTCTTCCACACATAGGTGGCTTTATTTTTTACCTGAACCTAAAGCTTGTGCTTGATAAAACTGGTTGATCACAGCTCTGCCAGCCCCTCACCCCAGTCACAGTCTGCATTTCAGACTGTGATTATACATCTGTTGTGGCACTATGGCATTATTCTAACTGTTTGCATAGTTCTGTTCCACTGATTCAGATAAGCTTTCTAGTACTTTGGCCTATACCTGAGGTTAGACACCAGTGAGATGTTAGGAAGTGATAAAGGGAAAAGTGGGTAGCAGCAACAGCACTGAATATCCTTCCTTTATCTGTCTAAATCGAGTGCGCCCTCCTTGCCCCACCACATCGACCCCTGAGAAATGTTTATTCTACAAGCCTACACAATGTGGTTCTTGTGGTGAAGGATGTACACAGATAGACTTGGGGTATTTCTTCCATTCTTCCAGTGAGCTGCAGATGTTTTCTTTTTTAAAATTGTGTTTTCTGGGGCAAAGAAAAATAGGAGACTAAGGAGGAAAGAAATAAACTTGGATGTAAACTACACAGCTCTCTCAGTTTCATACCATTTTAATGATTCTGAGATTTTCAGTGTTGTTAGGTACTTAGAAGGCACCAAGATGCCTTGAGAAGATAGGCCTTTAGAATTAAGTTAGTTTAATTCTGCAGTGTAAATAGGAACTCAGATACCTTCAGAACTGTAGTTGATGGAAGTGGACCAACTCCTTGGCCAAGTGCTACTACTCCACAAATCCCAGGATTTGTTAGGATAGATCCAAGGCAATTAAAGTGGTATACTCCTTTAGAATATATCTGCACTACACAGTTATAGCAGTCTGATGTCACTTTAACAGCCATTGTTTTGTTCTGCAAAATCCTGGGGTCTGTAGGTCGGTGAAGCACTTAGAATTCTCTGCTGGAGAGCTATAGTATGCTCCTCTTAACTACAGTACTTGAGCTCCCTAACAAAGAATTCTAACTACCTCACAAGCAGCTTACAAATCCCCAGGTTCTGTGAGATGCAATCATGAGAGTGAAAGTGGTATCAAATTGTTGTAACTTTGCAATGTAGGTGAACTCTTTATTTGAGAGAGGGGGGAGATTGTTGATTCTAGAAGATTTCATGTCTAAAATTCAGAAACAATGAACTGTGTCTATGGGGACATTTTGTTCATAGGTACATATGACTACACATTGAAACCAGTCCAAAACCACTTTGTCTGATTGCAGCTTTTAGGATGAACCCTAGGGATTTTAGTTGTGTGATGATGCTGAAAGCTCTTGCTAGGGATTTCAGTTCTGTTCAGGAGAGATGTGTCAGGAATCCTATATCAATCCAAAGTATGATGGATTATCTCAGTCAGCACTTCCTGGACTGTCCATGTGATGGGTGCAATTCATACTGCAGACTCATTACATTAATTGACAGGTGTGGACGTATAAAAAAATGGTCATATTTCAAATGCATAGATAACTCCTAATATACTCTAACCAATGTGGCAGGGGAAATGCATTAACTAACTATATACACACAAACCTGCACACATGGGAGAGGGGAAATTAAAGAAAGGGATCTCATTCTGTTACAAAAAAAGATAACATCACTAATGAAAACTGGACAGAAACCATTCTGCCAGCATAAAAATCAAAGCAGTTTGCAATCATTTAAAATAAAATTCAGCTAAAATCTAAATTTTCAGAAGATTTAAAAGAACAATTAAACAAACAATTCTGTGTGAAAAGTACATGATTTTAAACATTCAAGGCACATTTAAATTGTAACAGAAAAGATCAAAAATAAAAACAAAGCATACCACTTTTAAATACTCTTCTGATTCATGATTAAAGAATAAAAGGACTGACTAAATGACAAAAGTCTTTCCCTGCTCAACAAGAAGTGACTGCGGGGGAGCAAATGGACAAAATCGGGGAGTTTCACAATGTGGGAGCAGCAACCAAGACAGCTTTCTCCCATGTTTTTCCCAAATATGTCTGTGATGGTGGTGGGAAAGAGAAAATCCTCCTCAAAGATCTTAAGACTCAGGCTGGCTTATATAGAGAAATGTTATTTTTTAAATAGTTTGAATGTAAGCTGTGAAGGGCTGATCATACTGAGCACTTCAAATTCTACTTGGAAGTGAACCAGTAGCCAGAGAAGCTGTTTCAACAGGGGAGCCCTACAGTCATCCCCCAGTCGGTCCTCTGGATGCGGTGTTTAAGACCTATTGGAATTTCTGAACAGTTTCCAAAGGCAGCCCCATGAATGGTGCATTGTAGTAATCCAGTAGGGATGCGATCAGAGCACGTGTCACCATAGCCAGATCTGACTTCTCTTGGAACAGGCACAGCAGAAGCACCAGCTTTAGCTGTATAGACATACTCTTGTCCTCTACTGAAACCTAAGCACTCAGGTTCAGATCTGAGTCCAAGATTACATTCAAGCTATGAATTTCAGGAGGAATGTAACTCTGTCCACTACAGACTGACACTCTTCTTCCCTCCCTCTCTCTCAGATGTGCTTTATGATTATCTTGAAGAACTTCTGCCTTATTTAGGTTAAGTTTCTGTTTGTTCACCCTCATCTGGCCCATTACTCACAGCTGACACTGGTTTAGTACAGAAAGAGCTTCCTTAGAGGTAAGTGGGAGAGGGATATGGGAAAAAGAAGATGTCCATTGATGTAGACATTATAGATGTGCACATCCCTATTTGTCATAGAGCTATGGTTAAGAACACATGAGCCATGCTAGGTCAAACCAAGGGCCAATTTACTTGAGCAGTTTCTATAGTGTCCAATTAAATAGCTGCAAGAAGACAAGCAGGACATGAACTCAACAACACCTTCTCACTCATATTCTTCAATATCCATTCTGGTTCAGTGCTTTGCGGGTGAAATAACAAGAGTTGAAACTAATCTGAATTTTCTGTGCTGAATCCAGACCAAATAAATTAATTAAGGCCACATCTGAACAACTAAGATGCATCATAGCCTTTCTCTACATTTATTCAAAATCTTGGTACTTGAAGTCTGAGAAGACCTAGTTTTGTGATCTAGATCAATTATTTGAAAAATCCTGTAGTGATATGACCTGTTTCTCTCTGGGTAATCAATAGATTCACTTGGAAAACACTAACATCTTATGAATTGTGAACTACAACGCCATCATATTTTTCAAGGAGGGAAACCATATTATCTCACGGCAATCCAAAAATAGTCATATGCTTTCTTGCTTTCCCACTAATTTATTTTTTTTCATAAACACGTTTATAATTTCCCTAGTTGTTTTCTTCATAGTGTCATTTCCTATATTGTGTCTATCATGCCATGTTACATCAGGAGACACAGATGATAAATTCTGGAATGACAGCATAGTGTATCATGTCAAACACTAACCTGGGGTGGGGGGGATCTAGCTTTTAGAAAGAGCAATAAAAAAAAATACTTGCAGTGTTCTTTCACACAAAAAAATGTGCTCTGATCTTTGCCTACTGCTATCTATCTATCTATCTATCTATCTATCTATCTATCTATAGTGTGTGTGTGTGTGTGTGTGTGTGTGTGTATACACACACACATTTCAGTAGCTCTGTTTATATGGTGAACCTGTTTCTGTGAAGGGTTTGCATTATTTCAGTTGAAATGCATTGGAGTTTGCCTTTCAGATGTGGAGATAACCGGACACCGATAAGAGTGTACTGATGTACATCATCACTCCCTAGACAGTGTTCTGATGCACAATAGGACTGATGCACAGCATTCCTGATGCACATTGATCTCTTTGTGTATTGGTCCCCATGCTTATTGGTCACTTTGGTGGCTCTCCTATGCAATAATACAACAGCGGCCTCTTACTGGATACAGGTGTTACGTGACTGTCCAGTTCTAATTCCCACAGATGTAAGACCATTTACAAAGATGTTAAGTCCCCAACAGAATTCTGGCCACTGATATACTGAGAAGAATGGAAGAATGTAGGAAAAGAGAATAGACTCGACCAGGAAAGCTGTAGCCCCGCATTTGTAAGACTTGGATAAGGTTGCAAAGGGTGTTTTGAAGGTCTATCTTTTGTAGGGCTGCCATAAGTTGAGGTTGACTTCAAAAACAAAATTTCATAGTTATCTTGAGAAATAGATTCAGAACTCCCTTCTTTTCTCTTGACATTTCTCAGACACTCCATCTAAGCAGGTATCTCCAAATTTGATTCAGTCGTAATTCAGTTAGACCCAAGACTGTGTTGACATGGACTGTTCTCTGTCTTCAAAGAAATGAAGGACTATCACATAAATATAATGCAGAAAACTTTGGGTTCTGAAGCCGTTGAGATCAAAATACAAGAAAAGCAAAGAAAAGAAATTGTGCAGGTATTCCTTGGGGAAATGAACTGTTTAATAGTAGAAGAGATTCTTTCTTTGGATGTTTTTAAGCAGAAACTGGATGGTCACCTGTTAGAGTGCTGAAGTACTGCTTTTCATTTATTAATATGGGCCAGGGTTAGATATCTTTCAAGGCACTTTCTACCTCTAAGGTTTAATGAAACTTTGTTTCCCTTAATACGTTTCTGACGCTGATATCTAAAGGCAACTGTAGGTCTCATGTCTATGGGACAGTAAATCAGCTCTGGGTTTAACTCCAAACTTTAAGGTGCTTAAACTATTTGGGGAGATAAATTTCAGCACTCAGGAGAGTTCTGTGAAAGTGCAGATTGAGGCCATTTCTGCACTACAGTGTTACAGTGCTATTATTCCACTTTCAACATTGTATGGAATGCTGGGGTTTGTAGTTTATTGAGGCTCAAGAACTCTCTGGCTGAGAATTCTAAACGTTCCTCCCTAAACTGCAAACCCCAGAATTCCATAGGATGTTAAAAGTGGAATAATAACTCTATAACATTGTCGTGCAGAAATGGCCTTAGTTTGGGCCACGTTGCTTCGGTAAAAATCACTTACTAGGCCATAAATCCCAACTGATATTGATAATATGACTAGATTATTTTTCTCAATAGAATTCTTGACTGTCCAGTCAACCCAGATTTCTCTTGTATTTATTTCCTAAGATATGATGAAGAATGCTTTAATTTTGAACTGCAGTGAACTTTCAGGATAGTCTTTATATGCTCACATATACACACACACACAACCCCATTTAGTCTTTTCACCTATCTAACACAAGCAACTTCTCACTTTTCAGCAGCATTTTTAGATAGATAGATAGCATAGGCTCTCCCTTTTTCATACTCGGAAAGCTCAGACAAGCTACAGTACTACAAAAATCATGAAAAATCACAAAAAAGGTACCACAATTTGCAGCCTCCCCCATAAAAAAAGAAAAGCAGGGGGTGGGATGAAGAATAAAGGCTAGACAACCTTTTCTTTTAAGTAGTCCCTGTTCCCTATCAAACAGTTTGAGCTAGATCATGTATGCCAAATTCCTTTTGTATGTGTCCTGTGACAAATTCAACTCTCTACCAAGAGAGCACTAAGAGAGAAGAAGGGTCAGCACAGCAGGGCCTAAGATCTTTGGATGAATCTAAAGTTCTACAAAAACTTTCTGCCTGTCTAAAGTAAAAACTCTACATGCAGAGAGTGGTGTGTGTGTGTGTATGTGTGTGAGAGAGATCAAAGCCAGGGAAGGTTTTGCTTTGTTTTAAAAACATGTTTATTTTTTCGCATTTCCTCCATGGTGAGTATTATAGGGGCCACAGTGAAGACTGAGTCGGGCTAGATGGCTAACCAGAGGGCAAGGTGTGGAGGCAGGAGTGCAGCTACTGTAGGAGGGGGGAAGATGAGGGCATTGCCCCTTCAAATACGCATTCTGCCACCCCATGACATTTTTCTTCAGTTCCCAAATTTCTAGCACTGCAGAGAGTGAGAGACTGAAAATCATTCATACTTGGAACTCTTACATTTGCCATGTTCATATCCCCTTGGTAACTTTGCCTGTCCCTTTTCTTTGGATGCCTAAATTGTATTTTCAAACTCTCAACTTGAAATTTTAAGTTATTGACATGCTTGAAGATTAGGAACTGAAGGAAAATGTTGTTAAGGGGCCAGAATTCTTATTAAAGGGGGCAATGTCCTTGTTTTGTCTCCCCTCCTGAAGCTACACCTTTGCAGAGACTGAATGTAGTTGGGTCTAAGCGGAGGCTTGAAAGAATGGGGCTACATTCTCCAGTGTTCATCAGATGGCAACTGGAGTTAATTAGGTCATAATACTATGGTCCTAGGGAGGGTCACAGAATTATTCAAATCTTTCCCTCCTTGAGCTCAGACTCCATCCCAGTTACTGTCAAAACTTCTGTAGCTTTTTCATATCTCATGCTGGTGCCCCAACATTAATAAGGGAAACATGGGGTATTTGTGGATGGGTTGTGAACAGAGCTGGAAAAGACTTAGGCCATTTCTGCACCACAGTATTATAGTGCTGTTATCCCACTTTCAACATCCTATGGAATCCTGGGGTTTGCAGTTTAGGGAGGGGCATTTATTTATTTATTTATTTATTTTATTAAAACAATTGTTATTCGCATTACAAACATGTATTATCATATTTCCAAAATAAAAACAAGCTTCTTTGTCGTGTTATCTTACATTCTTTCCAATTCTTGTTATAACTTCCTCTCACCTCTTGACAGAACCTCTATTTTGCTAGCTTATCGTGATCTCAATATACATAAATTCTCTAAAGTAGACTAGCTTCTTTAAATACATATTATAGTATACACAACTATTTCACATCAATTAAATATTCAATTAAACATCTATTCTTCTCCTTTCATTTCTATATCCAATTTTTTTCTATTATTGTCTTAATTGATCTCAAATCATCAAGTTTTTTCGTCTGTTTTTTATCTTTCAGATTAAGTGTGAGGTCTTCCAAAATAATAAATTCTAAGACCTTCTGTATCCATTCTTGTATTTCCGGTATTTCCTCTTTTTTCCAATACCTTGCATATACAATCCTGGCAGCCGAAACCATATACAGAATTATATATTCATATCTAATATATTTCTTATCAATTTGATGCAGCATATTTAAGAGGAAAATTTCCGGTGTCATAGGCAACTCTATTTTTAAAATTTCTGTCATTGTTTGGTGAATATTTCTCCAGTACATCTTAGCCTTACAACATTTCCACCACATATGATAGAAAGTTCCATTTTCCAACGAACATTTCCAACATGTTTTGTTTTCCAACTTATACATATTTGCCAATTTCGATGGATCTAAATACCATCTATGAAGCATTTTAATGTAGTTTTCTTTTAAATTTTGAGCTAATGTAAATTTATGTGTAATAGCCCAGCTTTTTTTCCCAGTGTTCCAAACTTATCGGATGACCAATATTTTGCGCCCAAACAATCATAGATTCTTTAATTCTCTCTGTTTCTAATTCCATATCTAATAAGTATTTATAGAACTGTGATGTTAGGTGTTCTTTTTTAGGGAGGGGCATTTAGAAGTCTCAGCCAGAGAGCTCTTGGGCCTCAGTAAAATACAAATCCCAGAAGTCAACAGCATGTTGAAAGTGGAATGATAGCAATATAACAGTGTAGTGTGGAAATGGCCTCAGACTGAATGGATCCAGTCTGAATGTATCTAGGTAGGGCAATGGATTTCATACCTCTCTACAGAACGATTCAACAGTTTTATTATTGAAGCATGAAACAGTTTCCTTACACTTGCTCTACTTACAAATAAACCATAGAAGCTGGGAAAAGATGTATTATCTGACACTCAAACTAGGTATTAAGGTGTATTCTTCTCCATTAATTTCCAATTAATGGAATTTCCTCAACGATACATGCTTCAATAATCAATGTGCAGATTGGGCTCATGTTTCTCTGCTGATAACCAATCACACAATAAAGCACACTAAATGCAAGAGATGTAGGTGAGGAAGATGACTTCCTGTGACAAAGAGACATCTTCTGTTTGGGGGACCACCTGTGCAAAACACATGATAAACAGGTTGTCCAATTTGACCTTGAAACAGTTTTTCCCTGTGGTTCTGTGATATTGAACATCTCACTGTCTCTGCTGTTGAATTGATATCTGTTAGTTCTTACATGGGGAGATGGTCTTTTTACACTTCTGTGGAGGAGATATGGTATTGTGAGGGAAACAGTTTCTCCCTGTGGTTATATGATATAGACTACAGCCCGCCCAGCATTTGTTGTTACCTCCTGTGACTAAGTTGAGGAACAACTACTGTAAAATAAGTAGTTATTCAAAGCCAAAGCCAAAAATTCTGGAAAATCAGACTGCTTCCCTCCCGTATTGTCATTTCTAACAGCTCTTCATGACTGTCCATAGCAATTGCTAGTCCCATAGTGATACAATCAGCACTTTTTCAATGACCTGACATTGGCTATTTTATTTTCTAAATACTGCTGCTGCTGCTACTACTACTACTATTTATTATTATTATTATTATTATTATTATTATTATTATTATTATTATTAATGCTATTATTAATGAGGCATATTATATTATTAATGTATTATTTATTCATTTATATTATCATTAAGGATGCCTACATAATGTTTAAAGCATAAGAAATTACAAATGTACAAAAGCATCAGTATATATTTATATCTAAATAATTTTTAGAAAGCAACTGACATACAGCATTAAAACCACTAAAATGTGTTAAAAAACAGGGAATAAAAACAACAAAACACCCCATTAAAAGCCCATTGCAATCAGCTACTAAAAGCCTGTTGGACATAAGAGTTTTCATCTGCCAGAGAGCACAGAAAGAGCTATCCTAGCCTCTCCCTAGAGAAGGAGTTCCAAATTCTGGGATCGGATAAGAAGAAAGCCAGAACCCAACAAATGTGTTTGGGAATGTGGTAGGACTGAGAGGAGGGCTTTCTCCAAAGATTTCAGAGTTGGCCAGGCTCATAGGACCTTACTGCACTAACCCTGTTATAGTGCTATTATTCCACTTTCAACAGCCTATGGAATCCTTAGGTTTACAGTTTAGGGAGGTACCCGTAGAATTCTCAGCCAGAGGGCTCTTTTCCCCCAATAAACTAAAAACCGCAGAATTCCACAGCATATTGAAAGTGGAATAATAGCACTATAACAGTGCAGGGCGGAAAGGTCCATAGAGGGAGATGCAATGCGCCAGATATTCTGAGTCCATGCCATATATAGCTTTATTGCTCATGATGATCAGTTTGAATTGTTCCCAGAAATGGACCAACCCAACAGTACGCTCCCTGTAGCCAGCCCCAGTTAACAACCTGGCTTGCAGCAGTTTCTGTTTTCTAAAGCTTTTGCAAATCTGGTTTAATTTTACAATTTTGTATATTCAGATTATATGCATCAGAACTACTTGTTCTTCTTATTTATATTAGTTTCTTTTTAATCCCATATTTCTTTTTTAAAATTAGACTGTATGGCTTTGGCAGGGATGTTCATTGTTTTATCCGTGTACTGCACCATGCACATCCATTCTGCTATAGGCACACTAGTAGCATCAACAACAGACCAGCCTGCATTCCCCCTAGTATTTTGTTAGCCATTGTCTCTAGAAATGTGCAAGGAAAATAATGAAGATCATGATAAAGCAGAATATGGAAATGTCTCTCTGTTTAAGGCAGCTGTTTGGGTGCCAGCTGCTTAGTTAACAAATACGTCTTTAATGAAATCAAACAATCCGGCAGGATTTATTGATTGCTAACAATTGTTTTAAATACAGTCTAGTAGACTGGGCTGTTAGCATCCTTTTTTGGACCAATTAGTTGAGTTGGTTTGAATTAGAGATACTTTGCTATTATCTGAGAAGAGGAAGAAGGGGGTGGGAAATCAAGTTCTGCTTGCAAGGCAGTCGATTTTTCCCCCACTTTTTTTTTTTTTTTTAGAATGAAGTGCGGTTGAGCAGCCAGGAGAACAAAGGATTTGGATGCTGCTCCAGCTGTTTGGGAGGAACAGCAAAAGCACATGTTATCAAGGCCTTTCACCTCTCAAACAGCAGTTCAAATCCATCCTAGGATCTTGAACGGAGAGGCTGTGGTGTTTTTTATGCCTTGGACCCCATCAAACAGCAGAGATGACAAGGATCCCTGTGTATCTGTAGCACTTCATAGCCAATTTCTGCAAGGGAAGGATAAAAAAGTCCTCTAGAAACTTAAATCTTCAAGCTGACCTCTATCTGCCTGTATATCTAGACATGTGATTCCAGGGAGAAGAAAGCCAGTATTATTGCAAGGGGATGACCAGAAGGCACTGGAAGCCCTGACTGTCCTGCGTTCAATGAATCAATGAAAATCCAGCTCTGACTGTATAATTCCAACAGTGCTTTTCTGAGCCAAATCCCTAGCTTTTCAGAGAATTATTGACCAGTCGTATTTTGTGTCAGCTAGCTAGCATCTGTAAAATGACAAACTGTGTTTTGAGAAATCTACTCTGATTGTGAGGGGGAAGAGGGAGGGAAAGAGACATTCTAAAGATTTTCTGTGTGGAAAAACTACCATAAGTAGTTGGTTGAATATGTTTAAGGGAATTAGTGCTATCAAGGGACCTCAGAAATATCCCACACAGTATATGAATTGGAATGCTTGCAAAATCTTCTGAATCAGGTAACCAGTCACCACCCTGTTAACAAACCTTGTGTGGCTGATATTGTAATCTGAACGGGACAATTCTTCTTTCAGTCTCATACATACATACCTGACTGCTAAAGAATGACATTAAACAAAGGAAGGGAGAGATTTTTTCTCTTTTCCGCTGTCCTTTTCGGTGCTTGGGATTCTGCTACAATAGCACTACATATGGGACCAATGTGCATCAGGACATTCTTGCTGGTACCCCATTATGCATCTTCAAAATTCATTTGCAGAGTTCCCTAGTACACCTGTTATGTAGCTAAGTATGTATAAAGTTATGCAACATAGACTCTGGTAAAGAATTCTGGCCTCTATTATTTAATAATGTATTTTCGAACTTGAAGATCTTATCCAGTTCCTTCATGCCTGCCTTTCCAAATTTTAATCTTATTCTGATTTATTGTCTCACTTTCCAGTTTGGTAAATGTCTGAGCCAAGGTATAACAGAACTGTAACTGTTTCAGTGTCTACCTCAGCCACCTCAAAATTATATAAATGATCTTTCTTTCTTTCTTTCTTTCTTTCTTTCTTTCTTTCTTTCTTTCTTTCTTTCTTTCTTTCTTTCTTTCCTTCTTTCTTTCCTTCTTCCTTCCTTCCTTCCTTCCTTCCTTCCTTCCTTCCTTCCTTCCTTCCTTTCTTTCTCAATTTTCACCTATAATCCTGCTTTTGTATTTTCTTGACTTTCATCAATAGTTGGTCAAAGCCTTTTCTATTTTCTGGAAGTAATGTGTACTCTGTATACCCTACCACTTCTTGTAATCTTGCCATGTTAGGGAGAAAACATTTGAAAAATTTTATTCTCTTATATGGGAACAAAATGAGCAAATATTTATACCTCATCTTGGAAGCAATTGTAGCAGTGTTTTAAGCAAAAGAGAGGATTAGACAGAAAAAGGGGATTCTCTATGTGCCGTCACTGCCATCCACTCTGCACCAGCACCAGCAGCAATTATCTTCTGGCAGGAAGTGGGGACCGTCACACAAGAAGTTAGGACTCAAAGGTCTGGATAAATCATTCTGATGATATGTAACTGTGTGGTACAACCTCACTCCATGATATGATCTAATTGGCAAGTATCATTTGATTGTCATGAAATATGAAATATATACTGCTATAGCTGAAAAGCCATGCTGACAAAGAGGACTGGCTGAACACATGCAAAAGTAGGCCAGATGGGACCTCAGGGCACGGCCAGGTCAGAGTCAAGGAAGATCCTGTGTTAATGAGCTTAGAAATATCCCCTCAATGACTCAACCTTCAGAAACAAAAGCACCCACAACTACCTATTGATTGTCTTAAATCCACTTCCTCTTCCCACCAGGACCCTCCTTTGTTTCGTCACCTGCCTGGCCATTAGGGAGCTATGATTCCCATTCATCCTTTGTCACCTAATGCTAAAACCATTAGTCCATTCCAGGCCCCTTTGTCTACTCTGCCAGAAAGCCATTCAAACCTCCTTCCTCAAGGTGGAAACAAGGTATTTAACCCCTGACTCTGAGCCAGACAACTTGTAGTACTCTGGATATAGGTTGTCACTCTGCTGCTCTGATTCCCATTATTGTGACCTCAAATCCTTAGTCTGAGTCACACCCTTTATCTCTTCTCTGCAGGATAGGTAAGTATCACCCACTTCTCCCTAACTTCTCAATATCCATTTCTTACCTCCTTTCCTTCAGTTAACCTTGTTGTGATTGTGAGACTGCTTGGATCTTTGCTTTGATCTTGTGTGTGATTGTGATATTCCCCAGATAAAGCAAAACATACCTTTAATCTCCAACTGGTGCCCTGCATTAGGGGTATGCATAGGTATAAAAGATCCTGTAAGTTTACCCCCTCTCGTGCAGGCTTCCCCTTTGAGCTCATTACTCCTCATTGTTTCACACAGGCACTAATATCACAGGCAGAGTTACCCACATTTTGAGGTAACAGGTATTTTACTCCCTGTCATGCCACTTGGAATGAGATGACATTGGAAATGATTCAAAATTAGGATGAGAAGTAACCAAAGTACTTTATATTTTCAAATAAAAAGTAAGTTTGTTGTACTCCATTGCAAACAGAATTAGGGACAGGGACACTGGCAATCATTAGTGAGAATTAAAAGGCATGTATAGGAATAGCTACTATTTTTGTGTTATGGAAGAAGCATTAGATGTTTGGAGGCTGAGGTTCAGAAAAACCTAAAAGGCAAGTTAGGAATGTTTTTCACAAGTCAAGAGTTTTTTTCACACATTAATTTGAATTTGAATGTACAAATTAAATCTTCTTCCTTTAGTATAACGGGCTGAGATCATTGCCAGAACCGGTCTCATTAACAAATACAAGTAACTTTAAGTTGCATTGTGGCCATTGTGTGTAAGAAAATCCCACTGACAACAATTTAAAATTCAGTATTTATTTATTTATTTATTTATTTATTTATTTATTTATTTAATGTTTATTAATAATATTTCAGTATCACCTCCCACCACACAAGAGCTCCTGAGGTAATGAACAAATAAAAACCTATTCAAATAATACAAAGATAAAAACATATTGAAAACATTTATAAATATGCTGCATTTCTTTAAACCCTATTTGGCATTAACACATTGTCCCTTAACCAAACAACGCCTTTCTAAATATTTAGGCAGGTTACTAAATTAAAAAAAGAAAATGACAAACATCCTCCTTCCCCCAAATATAAAGATAAGATCACTAGAACTACTTTAGCTAAAATTTAGGATTTGTTTTAAAATCCCAAGTGATCTTTATCACTTTCAAAGAGAGAAGCACAGTGTGACTTCTATCCATTATATTGTGAGCAACTGGATTTCATTTACTGAATTATAAATAAGTCTTGAGAATACATATATTATTAGAACTCAGCAGTTCTGTGTTAATTTTTATTAGCCCTTTTGTAACATTCCCTGGGGAAAGAATGACTATTTCATCTGATAGTTGTGTGTGTTTCTTCAAAATGGGAACTACAAGCTCTTTAAACTGAATGGTTTATAAATATTTATACAGTTTGTACCAGACATTCCTAGAAGTCCCAACCGAGACATTGCCATTCTAGAATCTAGGCCTTAAGGCTTTGGTGGGGAAAGTAACCAGACACTACCACCCACAGCACACACAGAGAGCATCACAGCAATACAGAGAAGTCTTGGGACCTTCTTCCAATCTGATTAAGGCAAAGCTTCTACATCAGGGTTGAATAATATCAATCTCTATGCAATTCTTATGTTCAATAACGCTACTGAATTGAGAAACTAAATGTGCTATAGGCAATGTGCATCCGTTTGCCATCTGTAATCCTGAACTGAATAAGGATATTCCATATCAAAGAAAAATGCCCAGCCACTTCTGTAGGGCAGTATATGCCCTGGTGGTGCAGTGGTTACATGCCGGTACTGCAGCCATAATGTTATCAGTTCAATCCTGCAGGACTACAGGTTGACTCAGGCCCTTCTCTCACGGCATTTCTCATGTGGTGAAAGGGCTTCTGGAGCATTGCACGATTGCGAGGAGCATTTCAGACAACGTCCTCACAATCGCACAATGCTGCCAGGGCCAGCAGGCATCGATTGTGCACTCTTTTAGCAGAAACTGGTATGCAATTGTGCATCGTTCCAGGGCCCCATGCGCACTTACCTTGCGTGTGGATCTCCAGAGCTGCAGCCCTTGCGCTTCCTTCGCCAGCACAGTCTGGGAAAATACCCTGCTATGCTGTGGAAGGAAGAGGCAGAGCCCTCACACTGCCTGCCTGCCAGCCAGCAGCTCCTGCAGAGCTGAAGCAGCGGGAATGCTAGAGCCTCATGGAACAGGCTGCTCACATCATCCCCATGTGACTGCACTGGACAGAGGTAAGGTGAGAAAAGGGCCTCAGCATTCCATCCTTCCATAGTCAGTTAAAGGAGTTCCCAACTTGTCGGGGGCAATTAGCTAAAATATATGTAAACCACTTAGGGAGTGCTTCGCACTGATAAGTGGTATAGAAATGTAACTGCTATTGCGACACACACACACACACATGCATAAGACATCAAAAGGATTCTGGTTTAGACTATACAATGGCCTAAATCAAACTGATAGTTCCAACTGGAGTAGATCCATTCAATCCAGGGAATTTACACAAGTCCTGGCTTATCAAAATTCCAACTGATTTAATGGCAAACTACCCTAGTTAGGGTCAGCAGTTGGCCAAAGTATTTGGATGTATCTCTATCAAATTGTAAAAAGCAGATGATCCTATGGTCCTTTTCACATTAAGTCTTCTCGCGCGAGCGGGGGAGGGCGGCTCGCGCCAGAAGCCTTCTCCGGGATGCTGCCGCTTCCCCCCTCCTTCCTTCCGCAGGCGAAGGAACGAGCGGGAAAGCGGCAGCCTCCCGGAGGTGGCGGCGGCTCGCGCGTCCGTCCATTCCCCCCCGCGTGCGCGAGAAAGGAGCCTGTCCCCTCCATCCCCCCCGCGCATGCGAGAGAGAAAGGCGCTCGTCCCGTGCGCGCGCGCGCACGAAGCAGGACGTGTCGCACGAGCGCCCCGCCCTGTCCCTTCCTTCCGCAGGGGTGGAGGGAAGGAAGCGCGACCCGGCCGGCTCCCGGACGCTCCGCACGAGAGGTAAGTGCGCGCGGGCGCCGGGAGCTTTGCGCGAGCGCGGGTGATTTTCGCTTGGAAGCGAAAATCAAAAAACCCGCGCTCGCGCCGCTTCAGCCCCGTGAGCCCGGCGGAAGTGGGAGTGCGTCGTGCGGAGCGACGCTCCCACTCCTGCAAGGCTCACGGGGCTGTCGGGCGAGAAAAGGCCTGTGCGAAAAGGGCCTATATGTCAAGAATGAGCAAAACATGGGCTGGTATTTTGTTAATGAAATATAGAAGCATAATACTGGCATTTGTCTTTTTTTCTGGTTGGTGCAGAGGGAGTAGTTCAAAACCTTCTTAATGAAATGACCCCCCCCCAACAAACTCAAAACATAGTTATCTCTTGTGGCAGAAGGCAGAGGGAGATGGACAAGGATCCAGTTATGCATTGGAGGCTGACTTTGTGATTGTTTATCTGACTATAGAGATAAAGGTGTTACCAACAAGTGGGACGGACTCAGGGTTCCACCCACAATGCCAGTACTTCCATATAACAGAGAGGAATTAACTAGCTCAAAATTAGGAGGCCTGCAAGAGGGGGATAACTTAATAAGATCTTTCCACCAATGTTTATGGGGTCATGCAGGAAAGAACCAGCCAGAGATTAGAATGAAAACTAAAAATGTGTTTTATTGAGGATTCGCACATGCATGCAAAAAAATTCAGACACTCACATATTCACACAAGGACTACCTGAAGGTAAAGGGAGGAAAGTGCGAATAGAGGATTTGAGGGATTTGGTTGATAATTACCAACCTGGAGAGCAGTGAGGAGAGAATCTAAGGTCAATTCTCAATCAGGAATCACAGTGACAGTGTGATGTCCAACAAGGTGAGAAACTGCACTGAACCACTCAAAACCAAGGGTTCTTATACCTGAAAAATGTCCTGCAGGTATGGGTGTAAATCTCTCTTCCAGTCAAATGGACAATGGGAGTTGCAACACAAATAATGAAGTCTGGACAAAGTTATTAGTGTTCTGGTGACAAAAGGCTGTCATAATAGCCCTGTATTGTGTAGAAGCTGAGAAAACAAAGCTGGGAAACATCCAGGTGTGAGGAATCTGGGTTGAAACAATCACAGTTTGGTGGGAAATTTCCCCTTTTGCTCTGAGATGTCCATCTCTTAGCATAAGCCCATTGTCTCTACAGTTACCTCCTTGTCATCTGCTTGACAATGAGTTCAGTTCTTGCCTAGGAGGGGCTGTTGCTGATCCACACTGCAATCTCACATTTACAGTAAGTAATTTGTCTCTTGCCAGCTTGACCTTCCAGTCACCTCAGGTTTCCATTTTATATCAATGCCAATTAATATAGTGCCAATTAAATAATATTGCCAATTAACTGAATCAAACTTGGGGAGTGCACAGAGCAGTAACAAAGGCAGATGTTCCTTTGCCATCTCCTGCTATCCACTGGCCACTAAAAGACTATGCTAGGGTCCCCCTTTCTACAAGAGACAGGTGAGTCCTGAGGAAGGAGCTAGAGGAACAAAGGTTGCAATTTTGCCTTGTTGGAACTTTACTCTGTTTTCCCAGTTAGCAAGCACACTCCCACATGTTTCTGACACCCCAGAACTGCCCTCCCCCATTATGGGAATTTTATGCTGAGGCAAGTGAGGGAGGATGGGAAAAGATTATCTGGCTTTAAAAAGATGCACCCTCCCCAATTATCTTGTTTTAAGAGCCAAAATGCTGCAATTCTGGTAGGGATTGGGTGCTGCCCCCAGTTCATTGAAAGAGGGCAATGTGACCTCCCTTCACTTGCTAGGTGATATCCCTCCTGCTAGAATGATGTACCAAGAAGCAAACTCTGTTGAAATTATCCGTATTTAATATTCAACTGTGTCAGGTCCTTCTGTAAACCACCTGTACCCAAGCAATGAACCAAACACTTTAAAGAGAACACAATAAAATGTGTTAGAACAGGCATGCATTCTCACATTGGGCTGCACAAAGGCTAGATTCAAACAAGAAGGGACCTGACAGAAGTCAGCTATTAGTCCCACATCCAGATTTTATTTCCCTTCCTTCTGATATGATGATTGAGTCAATCTGTCTTTTTTTCTACATCTTGCAGAAAGATACTAAGACTTTTGCATTATGTCCAAACCCCTAATGGAATTTGGGTTTGTTCCTCCCCTCCTCCTTCCTCTTCTCTGGGGAAAAATTATTAACGCAAATCCTTTTCTTTGAACAAAACCCTCATTTGATTGGTGTGAGCTCCATTACCTTTCTACATTCTACTTTCCCACCTTCTATTGCAGCATTCTCCAGCAGCGTTAACACATCTCAATTTATGAGCCTGATGTAGCAAGGGTCAATGTATTAATATGTTAATAATGCAATGCTTTGCCAATTATGCTGGGGGGTTTTCTGTAGAGCCTCAATTAATTATGTTATAATATTTTGATGGCAGGCTGATTGCTAGCGTTGCATAGCTGCAATGCTAAATGTTTAGAAGTTGATAGACTGGGATGCCTTAATGACCACTTGATTAGATTTGAGGAAAGGAGCTTATGTGTAGAGAAATACTAGTTTTATGGACACTGCTCCAGCAGATTTTATTTTAGATCAGTTGATCGACTACAGACATTCCTTGTATTATTTGATGTCTTAATTCATTCACTTCTTCATTCAGGACTAAAGCTGGAGTGATGTGGTACTATTTCTTCCTTTGGCCTAGTGTCTAGAGTCTATGTCAAGGGAAGTAACAGTGCCACTCTATTCTGCATTGGTCAGACTTCATTCGGAATACTGTGTCCAGTTCAGGGCACCTCAGTTCAGGAAGGATATTGGCAAGCTAGAACATGTCCAGAAGAGGGCAACCAAAATGGTAGAAGGCCTGGAAACCATGCCTTATGGGGAGTGGCTTAGGGAGCTGGCTATGCTTAGCCTGGAGAAGAGAAAGTTAAGAGTTGCCAAATATTTTTAAATATTTGAAGGGGTGCCATAAGGAGGATGAAGCAAGCTTGTTTTATTCTGCTCCAGAGGATATGGAGCAATGACTTCAAACTAAACAATAGGAAAAATTTCCTGATAGTAAGAGAAGTTCAACAGTGGAATATGCTGCCTTGAAGTGTGGTAGAGTCTCGTTCTTTGGAGGTTTTTAAACAGAGGCTGGACGCCATCTGTTTGGAGTGCCTTGATGATGTATTCCTGTATGGCAGGGGGTTGATGGCCCTTGTGGTCTTTTCCAACTCTATGTTTCCAAGTCTATGCTATTCACACAGCTAGTAATTAAATGATGAGGAGCACAGAACAACTCTATGCCTCTTTGTCACATTGTCATTGAAGAATCCTTTATCCCATGTAATACAATTTGAATTCATGGTTAGCTACCATTGTCAACAATAGGAATTCTGATCCACATAGTAACTATAGTGGTGAGAAATTCAGAAGGAGAACATGGTGGGTACAAATGGTGCCTGATGGCTTCTTTATTAGTGGGCTTATGGACTCATGTTAAAGATGAGACTCAGCACTTTGGAAAGCTCCTTTGAAGTTCAGACTAAAACTTTGAGCAGATTCACCACCACCTCTTCCATGGGAGGCCACCACAGATAGTAAAAGCTATGGCCAAATCTAACAGGAACAAATGTTTGAAGCCTTCCTCTTCCCATAGCACTGTCTCAGTGTGGTCTCCTTTCATATCTGTGGCCTACTTTTTGCAAAAGCACAACATAGTCTTTCTAATTAGATGCGACATATGTCATCTAGATTGACCCCTATGCATCCATCCAGTTTAAGCTTGCCTTGTCCATGTCAAAAAATGGAATGAAAGCTCATGTATGTTTGTATCTTATGATCAATTGAAAGCTTAACAGAGGCTATTAAAAGTCAGCTACAATTAAAAAGGCCTTGCTGTTCTTCTGGTAGAATTTCACTATGTTTTAGGCAAAGCTGCAGAACAGTGTTGTTTCTATACCAAAACCATTCAAAGGCTTTGAAGAGATTGTGCAAAATCCTGCCCTGTTCTGGACCTGATAAAACAATATTGTTCATATGAGAGCATTCTACTAGGTTAGAAACCAAGCTTCCATTGAGATTTGGATACAAGCATAAGTGCCCTTGCTTTCTGTACTGAATTGGCAACATGGACTAGTTAGGAAGAGTATCACAATAGATCTCAAGGACTGGAATTGAATGCAGAAATGATTCAGATAGATAGCTCTCATTATAAGACACTATCATTCTGATGACAGTATAATTATAACCCCATCACCATTTCAGACTAGCTGACCTCAATAAGCAAATTTCATGCATTCAATCTTCACTCGTCTTTCCCTAGCAACTCATCTTCAGGTAGAGGCTGTAGTGTTGGAGAAGGAAGCTTTGAGAGTTCCTAGTCTCCAGCAAAGTGACTTTTATCTTTTCCTGCTATAGTAGGGTGGCCACACAGTGGCCAGTGGCCTCCACGTCACTGAAATATTAACCCACTCTTGGTTTTAAAGTTTTTAAAGGTACTATCCTAAGTGCTTAACTCATTTCCAAATTAGGTTCAGCAACCTGGATACTACTTTTAAAGTTCACACTAAAACTTGGAGTGGATTTGTCACTTGACCAACATGGAAGCCATTAGTCACATTGACTTTATGAAGGGCAGTCCATCTCAGGTCCAAATTAAACATCGGGAACTATAAAAAAGGTGAGCAGAAAACTGTAAGAAGGATGAACAATGGCTCTAAAGATGCCTTTCAAGAGTTATCCTCTAGAAAAAGAAAGTGATCATTAAGGGATGCAAAAGATATTTAAGTAAATAGGTCTCAACCGAGGAAAAGTGTATAATTATGGAATGAAGGGGGATGGAGATGTAAGTTGTAAATATGTTAGAATAATCTGAGAATAACTAGAATAATTTGAGAAACATGTATGCATTTTATTGCTTTCTACTTACTGTATTTTATGCTTGTATAAATAAAATATTATTTTAAAAAATAGTTATCTTATAGAAAACATGAAGCTCATTTGATCATAGTCTATTGTAAAATATCTATGGTAAGCCTTCTTGAACCTTAAACCCTTCACAGGAGGGCTTTTTTCTTTGTCCAACTACCATCATAGGTACAATTGGAGAAAATACAAGAGAGAGTCTTCTCATTGACTGGCCCCCTCTTCTATTTCTTTTTGTCCACTGGCAAAGACCTTAAAAACCCCCACCAGACATTCAACCTCTAACTGAGTGTCATAGAAGAGTGATTTAATGAAGTGTGGCACGCTTTTATCATGTGTTTTATATTTTAAACTGTTTAAAATATTTTAATGGGATTGTTTACTTATTCTTTTAAAAGACCTTTGGTATCTTTTGGTTTTAGCTGTATTTTGTTTTAATTCCACACTGTAAGCCTCTTCGGTTCCCATATTTGGGGGAAGCATAATAGAAATTAAATAAATAAATATAAATATATAATCACGATATAAGATATTCCCATCAATACCATAACAATTTTCCTCTAAACGTGCATCTACACATATAAATGTGCTTGTACACATTTATGAAAAGCTGCAGCTTCTTTTGTGGCAAGTCATATGAGGCTACCTTATGCCAGGGAATAGATTAGAGAAGATGATGCTCTGTCACCAGTTCCCACTGAGGAGAAGGCCCTGGGGAGAGCACACACTAAGGCAAAAGGCAAGGGAATGGAGGGAAAACATGTGTGCACCTTCATTCTCTGCTTCTGTTGCTCCCCCTAGCATTCCATTTTCTTTGGTCCCAGTGTGGAGAATTTGCACCAAGATGAAAGGCAAGGGAATGAGGGGGAAGGCACATGCTTACTTTCCTTCTCCATGCATGGTGCTCCCCTATCCCATTCCCTTCCCTTTTGTCTGACCATGGAGAAGGAAGGCTTGTATATCAGGGCAAAAGGCAAGAAAATGGGAGAGGGACCAACAGAAGGGAAGTTATTCACAGTTCTTCCACTTTTGCAAAGGTTCTGTGTCCAGAACCCTCATGAAAGTGAAGGGGCCACTGTAATCAGGGCTGGGACAATTGGAAGCTATGGAGTGATGTAAGGGGAAAAGGGGATAAAGGGGGAAAGTGGGAGAAGTTGAAGAGCAGTTGAAAAGATGAGATAGCAGAGGATTAAGTAGGATTGTCCCTGCTAAATCTAGACAGTTGGAGGGTATGATGTAGCATAATTCAATTATGTCTAAGGGAGCTTGGAGATGTTTCAAAAGTATTAGTAGAACATCTATAAGGAAACACATTTTTAAAAAAGACTGTAATTTGCCTTGCTATGCCTTTTTTTTTCCCTCTGTGAAATAACTCTGAGAGTTTCTGCTTGGGGCTATCAGAGAAAGCCAAGATCAATGGGAAGTAGAGTTCTTGCTGCCGTTATCACGGTTATGATATGTCTGGTGAGAGCACTAGATATCCTTTTGGTATCAAATAATTTGGCCTTGCTGGACCTCTCTTTGCCATCTCACTCCACGTGTTTGCAAGAGGTCCCCTGGACGAGCACGTACGAGCGCGGCCGTTAATGACTATACATTCCAAAACCCCAAAACCCCATTCAGGCTAGCAACTTAAGCCTCTCCTTTAGGGAAAAACCTCCCTGCAAACCAGCTCTGCTCGGCTCGGAGTTACACAAAGTTGTGCAGCGAAGAGCCAAGCCATTCCTTTATGTTGGGCCATCAACGTACCAGCCACACTATTGTCATCAAGAGTAAAATCAATCATGCTAAATTTGACCTTTTCCAAATCCTTTTTCCAGCTCCAAACTCCCTTTGTTCTCACCGAGCATGACATAGCCTGTAGGTAAACTCCACCCTATAAAAAGGTCCCCACTTTTGGGACTTTCTCAGACTACTTTGGACTTCCATCCCACCTTGCTGTCTAAGGAGCTTCCCTCAGCCAACCACGCTGAGCTTTCTTTCCCGGAATCCCATCTTTTTCCCCAGGACTACGAGACCAGGTGTCGTATTGCCTTTCCCTAAAAGCCCTATTTCGGTTTCCAAGTTAGCTAGTGTGTGTGTTGTTTTATCTGCTGTTTATTTTTAAATAAAAATGTCATTTTTGGTTAATCTTAAACTTGCTTGCCTGCTCTCTGACCTGAAGCTGTAGACACTGGGTTAAAATATCCTTGCTAACATTACCCTGCCTCTCGTTTAGCCGAGAGAGTGCTCAAGCTACATTCCCACAATTTGTGTTTTTATTTGGTTATTTGGGTACCCCTCCCGGGACCCCCAACATATAGGGTAACACTGCCAATTCATATTTCCTTCCCCCTTCTAAAACTTGAACAAGATTGTGAAATGGAATAATGAGCTGATATCAAATCAATCCCCCGCCCCCCACATTCAAATCACACACATTCCATAGATTGAGGAACATTTTGGGTCTTCCTCCCTTTTACTGTAGCTCTCTGTTTATGCAGTAATAGAAGACAGGGAAAAGACGTAAACTTATTAAAGATTACCTTGATCTCTTAACTCCTTTAGGCTCTAAGTTTTAGGAGAACTCTGACACTTAATGTAGCTTATGTCATCTAGTTTCTCAACTTTTCACTAAAAAAATCTCTCTTTTTCTTCCCTGAGGGCATCTCTTTATAATGAGATTTCTTGTTTTTCTTCCTCATCCACAAATTGTTGTTGTTGCTCATGTCTATGCTGTGTTCTGAATTTTGTTTTTAACTACATTAACAGACAGAAATGGTGTATTGAGATACTAGTGTCAAAGGTGCAGATCAAACCTGGGATTTTACCTCACGTTTGGTTAGTAAATATTGGATTCCCTTTCCAAGCATAGTGTTACCTTGATCCTGAACATCCTTGAACATGGGTAGGGAAAGTATGTTCCCCAGGTGGCATATGGCCCCCAAGGTTATTTTTAAGGCCCTTTTGTTGTTGTTAATTATAATCAAGTCAACTTGACTTATGATGATCCTATGAAAGAGAGATCTCCAAGTCACCTCATCATCAACAGCCCCACTCAGGTCTTGCAGGCTCAGGACCATGATTTCCTTGATTCAGTCTATCCAGATGTAATACAGTCTTTCTTTTTTCCTACTGCCTTCTTCTTTGCTAAGCATTATTGTCTTTTCTACTGAGTCATGTCTTCTCATGATATGGCCAAAGTACAATACTCTCAGTTTAGTCATCTTAGCTACTAGGGAGAATTTGTTTGATGTTCTCTAGGACCCATTTATTTGTCTTTTTGGCAATCCAACTTCACTGTCCAGCTTTCACAGACTTACAAAGAAACTGGAAATACTATGATGTGGACAATCCTAACTTTGGTATTCAAAATATATATTTATACTTCAGGATCTTGTTACTGGCTTCTCCTTTCTTGGGAATTGGAATGTATGTTGAGTGTTGCCAATCTGTGGACCATTATTTTGTTTTCCAGATTTGTTGACAGATTTTGGTTAGAACTCGAGCAGTGTGAAACAGGTCTTTCACATGCCATCTGATCCTGGTAATTTATTTCTCCCAAGTGTTCTGAATGAAGCTTCCATTTCACTTTCTAAAATTGTAGGGTTCATCTTCAAATGGTCCTTCCTTGAAAGAATCTGTAATCCTTTTTTCTCTTTTATAATTTTTTTCAGTGTATTCTTTCCATTATCTTTTTATTTCTACTTGTTCATGTAATATTTTCCCTTGCTGGTCATAGAGCATCCCAACTCTTGGTTTAAATTTTCCTTTGATTTCTCAGATCTTGTGGAAGAGGTCTCTTGTTCTTTTTCTTTATTGTTATCTTTTGTTTCTCTGAATTCATTATTATAGCAGTTCTTCTTGTCTCTGTGTACCAGTCATTGAACAGTTGCATTCAAGATTCTGACTCTATTTCTGTCATCTTTTACTTCTGCTTTTCTTCTGTACTGTCATCTGTAAGACTTCTCTTTCTTTTTGGCAGCAGATAGTGCCCAATCTATGAACTCCTCCCATACTACCAATTGAATATCAGCCCCTAAAAGAATGGGTTGAAATTGGTGAGGTGGTTGAAATGCTGCCTTACAGCAGGTGTGGAAAATGGTGAAGGCAGCAGGTGCCATTCTCTCTGTGCCTGCCTGGTGGGCCACACTGGTGCACTGAGGAGCATCTGAAGTGATGCAATATCACTTCTAGCCACTATTTTGGCTGATTTTCAGCTGACATTTTTTTTGGGAATTTGGAGAATTGGAGAACTTTGGGGGGCTGGCAACCTGGGGGGATGACCGATTTTCAGGTGAAAAGTCACTTGAAAATCACTCCAAAAATTGTGAGGCTTCTGGAAGTCATCAGAGACCACACATAGCAGTCCCAAGAAATGCATAGGGCCTGTGGGCTGAGCTTTGGCCACTTTCGGTCCCGAAAGGTGGATTGGACACAATGTGCTATCCTACATATTCACTCCCCCACCCAATCTATAGTTATTTCCATAAAATTTAAGAAATGTGTGAATTCCAATAAGTTCTTAAATAAAAAAGAAAACAAGAAAACAAATGAAAATCTCTTTATATTTAAAAAGAATCTGAAGCATCTTTAGCTCTGATCACATGGACTCACACTACACAAACATAGCTCTGTTTTCCACTTTAATTCTCACAGGAACCTCCTGTGGAATCATCTGGCCTGTAGGCTGGTGAAGCACTAGAACTCTCTGGCTGAAAATGCTGAATGCTCCTCCAATTGCAAATTCCAGAGTTCCATACAATGTTGCCATTGCTATTAAAATAGAATACAGCATTATAATTGTATAGTATAAAAGAGTCCCTGGATGATTTGTGTGTTTTCTCTCCCCAAACCACAATTTGAAAACAGCTATTTCACTTTCCAAACAAGACACACAAGCACGCACAAGGCAGATACCAGTGGGAAAATTACACACAGGAAAATTATCATACGAATATCTAAATGCTAAGTATTAATATTCCAGCCCTGTAATGGAACATTTGTTCCTGTGTATCAGCCTGGAATGTCTTTGTAAGGTTTCTTCAAATCCATTCTAATTAATAGTAAAACTAATGGTTGCAGGAGTTCAAAATTTGTAGTCATGAACAACAGTGCACATTTATCCAAGAGGTTTTTTTAAAAAAAAAAATCTGGAACCCTCCAAGGGTTGTGGAAACCTACATCTCTCCCCCTTACAATTAGCATTTGTGGAGCAAAAGATAGAAATTTGAGAGAAATTGAAATGTCTGCTACATTTATGCCACTATATTTATATCCTTGCCTTCCCAATCCAAGGCAATCGTTCAGATTCTAGATCAGGACCTGTTGTTGGTAAGGGAATGAATGAAGCCAAACAAGTCATTTAGAGTTTGGGTCTAGGCTTGAAATACTGTATCTTCCCACATGAGTTTGCCTGACTCTAAGATCTCTGGGGGGGAGCATTCTCTATTCTAATACCTTCCAAAGAACATTGGGAACACAGAGGAAAGCCTCCTTGGTAGCTGCCCCCAGGCTTTGGAACTTCCAACAAGGAAGGCTAGAATAGTTCTATTCTTTCTGAATTTCTGTTGGCAAGGAAAAAACTCTGCTCCCAGCAAACTTATATGAATTGACTTCTAAAGTTTTTAATAGTGCACTGTATTCCTGGCTTTTATTTTTATTTTTGTCTTTTAATGGGTATGCGTTAGCCACTCCTAATTCTGTGGGTAATTTAACTAAACTTTAATAATAACTTTTTTATAAATAATATATGTATTTTAATTGTATTTGTTTTAATTTTTGTAAGCTGCCTTGAATATCAGTATTGATTAGGGATGTCATTTTTCACTATGTTTCTTCTTGAAGAAAGCAGTGAGTAATGTTAGCAATTTTCTTCTGAATGCAAGAAAGACTTCAAACACCACACAGTTTTCAAAGACTATTAGCAGTTCATGAGTTATGCTTTGCAAAATTCACATATGGTTGCTTTGCACAGAAAAGAGCATCTTTAGCACAAGAAACAGCATTTTCTATGCAGAAGAAAATTCTCCTGTATAGAAGTATTTCTAGACAGAAAAATGCAGTTTCCTGCACAGAAAAAATGCTGTTTTTTATGTAAATAACTCATGTGAAAACTCTGTGCAGAATAATTCCCCACTAATAGCATTTTGAGTACAGGGTATAGTTTTTTTCTGTACAAAAAATAATACTTCTGTGTAAAAAAAAAAAATCATTTTCTGTGCAGAAAGTGCTGTTTCCTGTGCAGAAAATGATGCTTTCTGCACAAAACAGCCACATGCAAATTTTGTGTAGAATAAATTCCAATATGTGAATATTCTCATCAGTCCAGGAGTCTTCTTATCAGGATTTCTTGACGCTCAATAAACATTTCCATTAACATTTTGAAAGGGATTTCTGAATATTATTTCCATCTCTTGTATTGAGGGGAAAAAACTTGGATTATGGATGTGGCAATCATGAAGGTCAGTAAAATCAAAGACAAAGAAAGGGAAAAGATTATATCTTTCAATAGGATCATCACAACACAATTTAAAAAGTGACATTCTTGGAACATGCCATCTTATTTGGAGATACCTCTTAGAATCTTGGGTAGAATCCAAGCCGCTGATGGTCCAAAACACCAGTCAGTAGCATCTGGTGGACTGTGAAACTGACAATAATAATGCATTTTATTTGCATCTCACTTTTCTCCCAGAACTGAAAATTCTCCAGAATCATCCTCCTCCCCCTCCTCCTCCATGTATATATCTCCTTTCTTCCAAGATCAAAGAAATCTATACTGTGGTTCACAGTTTAGGTTTTACTCCTGAACCTAGTTCAGAACTTTGATGGCATTTGGCCAGCTCTGGCTAGTGAACCCAGTAGACCCATTCCTAGACATGTCTGATCTGGCCACTGTGTCACAGGGCTTAATTATGTCTCATCTGGACTCATGCAACTCCCTCTCCAGCTGCCAAAAAAACTATGCCATAAAGAGTATCCACAGTGCTATAGACAGATTATTGACTACGTTTAATTATATGGAATATGCAGCTCTCTTGTCAATGTTAATGCAATGCCATAGACCTCCATAGAGTTATACTAATATGCTACAAAGTACCCAGTGTTAATTGATGATTGAAACAAGATATCCATTGAGAGCTTGCTGATGTTGTTACAAAGTATCAATTGGTTACTTTATTGTCTGTTACTACAATTAACCAGTGAGGGGGAGAAGCTAAGAATGGACAAAATGAAATTGTCAAACAGAGTGTTTTGGGAATTTAAATATCTAAGATAAGAGACAGGAAATATGTTCCTGCCTCAAGGATGAGAAGCAGGAACCAAATGTGGGCCTGGAAAATGTCTAAAGATGTGGGATGATGTTAGATTTATGATCCTCTCCAATCACAGCTTTGTGCACCTAAAATTTGGATTTGTGTCTATGAAATCTGAGAGCTTCATGTATGCTTTAGTCTCAGCAGCCTCAGAAGAAATGTGCTGTGTTGCTTGCTTTGTTATAAATAAAACCTACTATCTACCTCAGAGTGAAGTTTGTGGATTGCAAGTTGTCCAATACGTGACAATACCATTAGGCAGACACATTTTCCAAGAATATAAATGAAGGCCTTCTTGGTGATCATTCTCACCATCTGGATCTCTTTGCCAAGCTGGCTCAATTTATTATACACCAGTAGGCCAAGATATTTTCCTTCAAAATGCCCTTTTTGTTTTAGGTTGATCCTCTGGAAAACTAGGTTTTTAATCTGGCAGATGTGGTCCATTCACTGACAATTTTTAAAAGAAGACTTCAAACTTGACTGAACTGAGTAACTGGCACAATCCAATGCATATCTAATCAGAAATGGCATTTAAAGGTAGACATTATACTCTTGCCAACAAATGCTGCAGTTATATATCCACTTACTTGGGAGTAGGTCTCAGTGATGTCAACAGAACTTCTGGACAGACATGTATGAGATTTCCTTCTGAGCTCTCCTTAAACTTTACAAAAATGAGATCGTCTGTTTAAAAAAAATGCATGTGTGGGAGACAACTGCTTTTAAGAACAATGACTTTCAAAATGTCTTACCTGAAAAAATATACTTTTTGTCAATTTTTTTAAAAAAAGTTTCTTAACTTTCAAAGGGCTCTAGAGGGAGCCTAATTAAATCTATCCAAGAGATTAGAAGTGAGGAAAATTAGCAATACAAGGAAAGGAATGTACAATGATCTTCCAGATTTCTATTGTGCTTGTCATCCCCAAGGAACTCTAAGCATTTGACAAGATGCAAGGGAAAAGATGACCTGTATCACTCAGGTGAGTTCAGAGGAAGATGGTACGTGAAGCCAAACATACCTCAGTGAAAAAGCATCCATGGTATTGTATCTTTTTAAAAAGAATGCCTTTTAAATTCATGCCAGCATTTATTGAACATTGCTTTGCAACCAAATGGAAATGTTTCCTTCCTTTTTCTTTCTTTTCTAACCTATTTTTGATTAAAGATACTCAGATTGAATTTTTAAGAAAGTTATTTTTAAAAGTAATTACTTACAGTTAGCCCTCTCCCTCAGTTTCCAAAATAGTTAATGTTAACAAATACACTTCTAAAAGTAGAGCTTTAATTCTGCATTTTTCAAAAGCAACTAGACAATTATTTTTAAGTTAATATTCAGTTAGTAATTCATAGTTCACAACGTTTTACATTCAGCATCATGAGAACAGTGTGAGCCAGAACTTGAATGCAGTAGTACTCTTCCTGCATCAGGGCACATTCCCAGAACAATTCAAGTAAAAGTTACACTGCAAAAGTAGTGATGTTCTTTCTCATTAAACTGCAATAATAATCTAATTGTACTCCTGAATTATTTGAGAAAGGAAGTATTACAAATCAATACTTATTTTTGATGAGTTATTTTCAAGCCATCTATATATCTATCATCTGTCTAGCTGTCTGTCTGTCTGTCTGTCTGTCTGTCTGTCTATCTATCTATCTATCTATCTATCTATCTATCTATCTATCTATCTACCTACCTAATTCCACTCAGACAAACTAAAGTACTTTTCAGTATAGTTAGTATCAGAGAGGGATTCCCAAGGTAAACATCTATGGATACACACTAAAGCAAGGTAGTGGGTTCATATGGAGTTTAACCTGAATTAGGTAAAATTGTCGAGACCTCCTAAATACCCTGGCAATACCAGATCCTGTCTGATCATGGAAACTAAGTGGGGCCATGCCTGGTTACTTGAATGAAGGACTACCAAGACTATAACTACTAGGTGTTATAGGCTGTATTTCACTCAGTGGCTAATCACCTCTGATTCTTTGCTCCCCTCACCCCAAAAAAAACCTCCATGAAATTTCATGGGATCACCATAAGCCTACAGGTGACCTGAAGATACCTAGGACATACACAGATTCTGTAGGTCAGATAGCAGAAACTGTTATGGCTGAAGTTCACTGAAGGAGTTGACTAGCAGGAGAGGTGCAAATACTGAATTGATCAAAATACCTGCAAGAAAAATCCTTCTCATGGAGTCTTTGCACATGAAAAAGGGAGTTGCTTCCCCCACTACTCCACAGCCCCTTGAAGAATCTCCTCTGAACCACTGTAGGACTTACTGGAACAGATTGGAAAGCAGTGCAAGAGGATGTGGGGGGGGAGTGGACCTGCAAAAAGCACCTTCCCCTCCTCTTTAGGTGGTGAGCAGATTTTTTTGCATGTGCTAAACAAGTGACTCTCTTACTCTTTTTTGAGTCGTGGATCCCTTTGACAAACTGGTGAAAGTAATGGATCCCCTCTTTACCAAAAAAAAGAAAGAAAGAAAGAGCACACAATGTTTTTAGAATACAAATTATTTTGTTGCATTTGAACAACAGCAACAACAAAAATAACAATTGAAAATAATGTTTAAATTAAAATTCACCATGATGGTAAAAATTCATAAGGAAGTAAAAGCCTTGTGCTCAATTCACGGACCCACTTGATCCCATCCATGGACCTCTTAGGAATCTGTGAATGTCAGCTTAAGGACTGTTGTACTAAATCTTCCACAAGTGGAAGATGTCATTCCATTTAGAGAAGGTGGCAAGCTTGAAAGTGCAGCAGGAGGACACAGGCCAAGGAAATTAGAATAAATATACAGGCATACCTCAACAAAGCAGACACGTTCCCGGACATTACTTCTTTAGCATAAAATTGGGTACCAGAGGTAGAAATAACATGGAAAAAATGGGATAGGTTGTTAGATCATTAAAGGAGGAGGAGGAGAGCAGTTGGACATATTTCAGCAAACTTTTTATTCAAAAATAACAATGTGCATAAGGGCCAGCATGGTATACTGATTTGAGCATTGCAATATGATCCTGAAAACCAGGATTCAATTCATGACTTGGCCATGGAAACCCAGTGGGTGACCTTGGACATGTCACACTCTCAGCCCCAGAAAATAGATGATAGGTTTGTCTTAAGGTTGCCATAAATCAGAAGTGACTTGAAGGTACACATCACCAACAATATGCACATGTGAAATGAAACAATCAGGTCAGATAAGACTTTGCATAAGTAAACAAAAACATTTTGAACCTTCTAAAACCACTTTAAGGTTTCTTCCAAAAGGTTGACTTTTTCTTTCTTCATCTTCAGCCCCCGGTTTTCTTATGATTTCCATTTGGTGGATAGGTGTACAGATCTATGCTTTTTTCTTTTTTTAACATGTTGAGGGAGCTCCCAATGTTCCCAGAGTGACTGGTCTAAGATTACATAGTGGCTGGTATTATGTTGGTTACTCCCAACTTGAGCAAAATCATTCAATCAATTGTTCAATGGGTCTATTCTAGTCAGGAATGACAATAAGATTTAGGTCAGTGAGTGTTATAGCTGAATGAATATTACAGCCTAGATGGGTCTCATTCAGAGTCAGTAATTCTTATCTAAGATACAGCCACAATTTATTTAGGAATCGATGTTAGTTCAGTAACGAAAGTTATCTATTTATGCTGCTTCATAAACTATATACTGCTAAGATTACTACCTTTCAAAGTGGGTTCACAGTAATCCTTGAATGTTTCTAAAGTTTCTGCAAGGGTTTCTGCGGTTATAAATTGTTGTTCAAATGTTTTAAGTCCAATGCCTAACATGTATCCAGTTTTTCCTACTTTTCCCAACTGCATGTCTTTCAAATTTCCAACTGCACAATTTTTCCCTATCTGCACTTCTTGTCTCCAATTGTGCTCTCTCTGTCTCTTTCACACACACCACCACCACCACCATCACCATCATCATCAGTCCTAATTTCACAGTCTAACCATTGTACTGCACAACCTATAGAAACAGCTATTCCTTATTACAATTTCTTTGTGGTACAGTTCATTCTAATTTGCTGGCAACTGATTTGCTTGAGTTTGCGTGTCTGGCTTCTTTGTCATTTAAATTTCTCACATTTATACTCTACGTTTAACTTTTTCGACATATGTTTGAATATGTTATTCTTTATAAAAGATGGTCATCCGCAGTCAAAGGACTTTTGTTGTACAATCTGCTCCCCACCTTGTATTATGCTAGAGTGACACTAAAGCTGAGGAGAAAATTAAACTAATTAGATACAGCTGCAACCTCAAGGTTCCTGGAACATGTTTTCAATGCAAGAAGGGCACTGCCTGACCTTAGTTAGGTCATAGATTCTGGCATGATCTCAGCCCCAGGTGGTACTGTTTGCTTTGAGAAGTGCAAAAATTCCAGTCTTGCAGAGTGCAGTAATTACTGTGGTTGGGAGATATTATAACTTAACAATTAAACATATGTATCAGTTTCAGGCTGTGGATGTGTAGGTTGGTGGCAAAATGTACAGGAGGGAAGACGCACTGGATAAATTTTGCAGACTTGTAGCCCTTCAGATGGCAGATGCTAGACACATTTAAATGTACACTACATTTAAATGTATACTAATGATGAAAAAAAAGAGACTACCTTATCCTCCATGAGTAGACGGAAACAGTATGGGAAGGTATCAGCTACAGATACATTCCCATTCCTTCTTTGTCTCAAAAGTGGTATCTAACTTGCACATTTATGGCAGTTTGAAAGGACTTTGGATGACCAAAATGGTAAAAGGCCTGGAAACCATGCCATATGAGGAGTGATTTAGGGAGCTAGGTACATTTAGCATGGAGAAGAGAAGATTAAGAGGTGACATGATGGCCTTGTTTAAATATTTGAAGGAACATCATGTAGAGGATGGAGTGAGCCTATTTTCTGCCACTTCAGAGACTGAGGAGATAGGAAGCTATGACTTCAACCTTCAGGAGAAGAGATTCCATCTAAACATTGGGAAGAACTTTCTCATGGTAACAGCAGTTTGACAGTAGAATATGCTCCCTTGGAGTGTAGTGGAGACTCCTCCTTTGGAGGTTTTTAAACAGAGGCTGGATGGCCATCAGTCAGGAATGCTTTGATGGTGTATTCCTGCATGACAGGGGGTTGGACTTGGTGGCCCTTGTGGTCTCTTCCAAATTTATGATTTGGTGATTATAAGTCCCACATTGCAGGTAGTTGGAAAACTGTGTGGTTTTTGAAGACTTCTCACCTTGCTTAAATTTACTTCCTTCAAGAAAAAATGTAGGCCCTTTCTGCACTACAGCCCCATCCCAGCATGCTACCACACATGCTACCACACAACATCATTGTGATTCCACTCCTGTTGCATCCCCAGCCATCGGAATTGTGCACTATATTATTCCTGGGGGAAAAATCCAGTAGTTGGCCCCTTTCACATGATAATCATGTCAGCTGGCACTGAGTAGAAAAGGTGGGAGTTCTGTCAAAGCGCTTCCTTCCTCAGTGCAGTGCCAGAAGACGCGAGCTGCACTGTGCAAGGAAGGAGCCTATCCCAAGTGCTACCATCCATCAACAGTCATCCAGGTGCAGATGGGAGCATTCAGGACACTTTCCCATCCCAGCAAAGGTACTTCTGGGATGGGGCTGGATCATGGTAAGGTGTGGAAAGGATCTTGGTGAAAATTTACATATCTAATTTCAGGTGTGCAAAGAAGCAGGAGATATGAAGACTGGAGGGAGGGTGGAGACATAATGGGAGGATGGTTGATGAGCTTCTCCAGAAATGAGGGCTTGAAAAGTGATTTGAAGTAATGGTAAAGTAGTAGTGATAAATGGGCTTGTGGAGTGGTTTCGAGTAATGGTAAAGTTACTTCTGGCGCTACCCTCTCTTCTTCTTAAGCTTTGTTGTAAAGCTTTAGGAGAACTGAGGGCTAGTGCAAGAAGGATGTGAGGTCATCATAACAATGAAGGAGGAGAGTGTGTCTGCAGCTGCATGTTGAAATGATTGGTGAGGGGAGACAAAGCAAGAGGGAAAGCCAAGAGTAAGGGTACATAACTTCTCCTAAGCATCTGCCCAAGTTTCAGGGGCAGCCTAAGAAAAGTTGCTGTCAAAGGTAGGCAAAGGGTTAGATAGTACCCTTCCTTCTTCATTTAATTGCAAAAGCTGAAGTGTCTAGCAGTACAATCTGAAACTGAAGGTGGAATAATATCCTCCATAATACCTGAAAGCAACAAGCTAGCATACATTGGAGTGTATGCACACGTATGAGAGGCTACCTCATGCACATAGTTCTGCCCTCTAACATACTACCCCTCATGCGCTTCCCAAGGCAGCTTTCTAAGAGTTTTCTCCTCTACCTCCTCTTTAGTAATTCCAAACTCACTCTGAATTTCACATAAAGTAAAATTTGGGGATGACTGTGAAATGCATAGTGCCCCCTACCACCCAAAGAATGTTTTGCCAGTTTTATCTAAACTTTTTTGACACAAACACAGACACCCATCCTTGAAACGCCACTTATTTGTTTGTGACTTCAAATCATCAGCTTAGATTTAAATGATAAAAAAATAAAAACCAATGGAGCGTTGTGACTGAGTTGAAGATTTAGTCTCTACTGCAGATGAAGCAAAACCTTTGAGGATTCTCTGATGTACACTCTCAGAGTGGGTCACTGTATAATAATTACCCGTAATCAGAGAATGCTGCCACACGTTAGCTTTTGGGGCTTAGGGAAGCAATTTGGGAATACCTGGCCTGTCCTTCCATAGCTCTTGCTGGGACACCAGATGTTTACAGCCTCTGATGTGACCCAAGGGAAGCTGAGCAGCCCACCCACTTAAGCTGAGGGTAAGAGTCTGAGTTGGGAGGGTTCTTAGGAAAGAAAAAGGAGATGAAATAAATGGGTGGGGAACTGAGAGGAAACCCCCCTTAGTAAAACCGGAGCACGTGGGCCGGTGTTGATGGAAATACATTTGGTACACAGCTGAGCGTTTGCTGAATAAAGAAACATCTGATTGCTTTCCAGAGAGTGGCTAAACCCATATCTAGCAGCTAGAAAGTGCTTCTGATTTAACCTTTAATGAGCACTTTACCACTGTTTTTATGAGGCTTGAACTAATAAACACATTATATATATAAAGCAATGATGTCCTTCATATTTATGCTACTGCTGACACTCGGATTCTGATCACTTATCTGGATAATTAAGCAATATCAGTGAGGAGGCAGATACTAGAAATCTGATATTAATCCATCCTTCTTAATAGCAACACAAAACCACTGAGGTGGAAAGTATCCCTTGCCTCCTTAATCCCCCTTTACCCACATTTTGGCATCAGCACATCTCATTTATTCTCAAAAGTGACTTGATGCGTGCTACTGATGGTTTAGGCCTAATTTAGGCTTTTGAAAATGAATTAAAATGAATTAAAATAAAATAACAAAATAAAATAAAATAATCAAGGTCCATTGGGGAAATTGCAACACAAAATGAAACAAAACAGAACAAATTAATAAAAATACAAAAATTACTTGTGGGAATAATTCATAATCAGCTCATGACTTTTCAACTTAAAGAGGAAAAAACTGTGTCTGGGACTTGCTTGTGCTGGTTTCTGGCTCAAATATTCTGTTCAGGATTCAGTGGTGGAAGCAAGGATGACACAAGGCTTCCAAATATACGATTTGCAGATATGCATATGTGTACGTTTGAAGGTATATATATATATATATATATATATATATATATATATATATATTGGTGTTATATGAAGCCACTTGAGTGACTTCTAGGAAAACAACAACAACCATTTTTGGCTGAAGGAAATGAACAGAAAAATAATTCTGATTTAAAAGGTAAAATGTAAGCTGTATGGTAGAAAACTATTCTTGAACAGTCTGTGCAGTGTATTTCACCCTGTCCATTTTTTTTAAATATCACATAGTTTTTTAGGGGGAGGGGATTGTTTGTTTGTTTGTTTGTTTTCCTGGAACAGACCTTTCCTTGTCGGTATTGTTAGTGTTCGTATAACAGCAAGATACAATTGTTGCCAATGATGAATAATATAGCTCCAGCCATATATTTTTTTTTATCATTTTATTTTATTTTATTGTCAGTTGAAATTACCTATCTCTCAAACAGTGGCAGCATAGGGTCCCTATAGCATGCTGGAAAAGGAAAGAGCAAGCAGTCAGTTATGTTGGGCTTAAAAATTTAGTGCTTGGTAACTTGCTATAGAATTAAACACCTGGTGTTGATTAATATTTGCATGACTCAGGGATCATCAAACAACGTTACTTTAGAATTGTTTGTTCTGCCTAGTACATGGCCATTTCCGCACTAGCCTGTTATAGCGCGATGATTCCACTTTCAACATCCTCTGGAATCCTGGGGTTTGCAGTTTCGGGAGGGGCCGGCTGGCCCCTCCTGAAACTGCAAACCCCAGGATTCCAGAGGATGTTGAAAGTGGAATCATCGCACTATAACAGGCTAGTGCGGCAATGGCCCATGTCAGTGGTTAGTATGTGCAAAGAGAAGGACACTGCTAGTGTTTAAGATATCTTTGAGAATGACCTAGGACGTGGCAGGGTCATGTAGACTCAGGAAGTTAAGGGTCAGATAGAACGTAACATGTGTACAGACTGTAACTTTGCTGACACTGATGCATGAATCTTTTCTTTCGTGCAAGCATTCTTTAATCTACTATATAAAAGTCAGTGTTTGTCTGTGAGTTTGTCTGTTTGTCTGCGTCAGGCAGGCGAAGACCTCAGACGATTGGCTGAGTGAGGTGAGAATACCTCATATGATTGGCTGGCTGTGAAGATTCTATGGAATCCTGGGGCTGGCAGCTTAGGGAGGGGCCTTGAGAATTCTCAGCAGAGAGCTCTTGGGCCTCAGGCCGGTTGCTATGGAGATGAGGCCTACCATCAATAAGGATGCCAGAAAACATTTGGGAGCCATATGCGAGAAAAATTAAAGTGACATGCACAACATAGCCCATTTCCACACTGCACTGTCATAGTGCTATTACTCCATTTTCAACATCCTATGGCATCCTGGGATCTGTAGTTTAAGGAGGGGCATTTAAGAATTCTCAGCCAGAAAGCTCTTTGGCCTCAGTAAACGACGAACCCCATGATTCCACAGGATGTTGAACGTAGAATAATGGCACTATAACAGACTACTACTCCACCGCCTCCCACCAACTGTCTTGCTGTTTCTTTAATAGTCAGTTGATTGTTCTTAATTGTTAATTGTTGTGTGTTTTAGGGGGTTGGTTTTAGATGGGTTGGTGCGTGGGGAGGATTGGGTATGTTTTCAATGTTTTTAATGTATTTAATGTATTATTGTTGTTCGCCACCTCAATCCATGGGGAGAGGCAGGATACAAATAAATTTATTATTATTATTACTATTATTACTATTATTATTATTATTATTATTATTATTATTATTATTATTATTAGTGCAGAAATAGCCATAGTTACAAGGTCTTCTCGCCTTACACTGTAGATGGTATGGGTTCCATATGTGAGGAATCTTAAAGTTGAAATTCAAAACAAAAAGTGTTTCCAGAAAAACATAAAACCATTGCACAAATTCAACAGAAAGCAAAGCAAAACAAACAAACAAACAACAGTACATCAACATCACCAGACCACACAGGTTGGATTGTGGACTATGAGGAAAAGTTACAGGTACTGGAGTAGGCTGGTAGAGACAATGCTTAGCAGCATGGAGGAGGACAATGCATTCCAACAGGAATGCAACCTCTGTATGTTAACTATGAACACAGATTGGATTGGGGAATATGGGGATAAGTTATAGGTACAGAAATAGGCTGGTTGCTATGAACATGAGGCCAAGCAGCAAGGAGGAGGACAGTGTACTCTCTCAGGAACCCAAACTGTGTATGCAAATAACTCTGAATACAGATTGGCAAATATGGAGCAAAGCTACAGGAAATGGGGAAAACAAATTGGTGAGTTCTTAAGAGGAAAATAGAATCCCAGGCAATGCCTGGTAAAAATGTTGATATAGATACAAAAATGGTATAATAAGGGAAGCCCGAAAGAATAAAATCATCCTTTCTTGTCACTACTTCCAGTGGTGATATGTGGATGGATCCTTTGGCCAAAGTTACTTGTGTGTGTGTGTGTCTTTCTTTCTTTTCTTCTCTTTTCTACCTTACTACCTTGTGTTTGGGGGTTCAAGTCAGTTTTATGTCCACAGGATTTGTATCTCTCTTGAATAATTAATATATATGTCCTCAATCCTATTGATTAATCCTAGAAGTAGCTATGTGGGAATGAGCAAAATGAGGGCACTGCCATTCACAATAAGGATTCTGCTTCTCCCCCCAAAATTCCTTTCATTTCCAAACTTCTAGTATTCCAGAGAGTAAAACACCAAGAATCATTCCCATCTAGGACTTTTCTGTTTGCTTTGTTCACATTCCCTTGATAACTTTGCTTGTCCCTTTTCTTTGGATGCCTAAACTGTGGCCCGTATGGATCGACGCTCCCATTTACGCAATGCTCAAGGGGCCCTCGCACAAAAAAAAACTGCGTGCGAAAAGGGCCTGTATTTCAGATTGCTCAACTGAAGTTTTAAGTTGCTGTAATGTTAGAAATTTGAGAAATGAAGGAAAATTTTATTTGGGAGATCAAATTTTTATTTGGGGGCAATGCCCTCATTTTACCCTCCTTTAGGTACACCCCTAGGTTAAGCCCACCTAGAGAAGGATGAATCGGTTGTTGAATAGGCAACTAAAACATAGGGAAATCACATTGATTCAATGGGTCTACTTTACTTAAGATCAGAAATAGCATACAGCCAAAAGTGTAGATGCAAATTTAGAAATAGGTGTAGATCTTGTATAATGAATAGGGTTCTGGTATGGCTTCCTCCTGTCTGCTGTCCCGATGACAATTGTTGATGATCAACTTTAAGGTTATTGCTCTCCCAGGTACCCAAGGAAACCTTAGGGCCTTTCTGCTCTACACTGTTACAAACCCCAGGAGTCCACAGGATGTTGAAACTGGAATGATAGCACTATGACAGTGTAGTGCAGAAAGGCCCTCAATGAAGTATGACTGGTATTTTGTCTCTTAAATCATTGGAAATGCACGCTGGCACGGTGGTGTTTCACACTTTCAGAAGTTTTTCTTTTTCTTTTTTCTAGACACAGTGAGTTGGATATAGCCTTGAAACCTTGAGAAGACGCATTGCAATCAACAAGACTTCTCTAAGTATGTATAAATTTGATCCAATCCAACTGTGTTTTTAAATAGCATTATCTTTGTGCCTTGTGCTTCGAAGACTAACAGAGAGACAGAGAGTGTGAGTGAACATTAGATAAACTCCCTTGTTCAAGTACCTAATGTGTGTGACAGAGGCCCTTTTTGCATGGCATTTTCCATGCGAAAGGGCCCCTTGAGCATCACACAAATGTGAGGAGCGGTCCACACGATGGACAAACAAGCAATGCTCCAGGGCCTGGCAGGCACTGCTCGCGCACTTTTTCATTTTCGACTTTAAGCCGAAAATGCTGCACAGTCGCACATTGCTCCCAGGCCCCGCATGCACTTACCTTGCATGCAGAGCCTTGGGAGCCAGGCCAGTTGCACTTCCTGTCTCAGTGCAGCCTGGGAAGGTCCGTGCAGTGCTGAAGAAACCTGGATGCAAGGGCCTCTCACAAGAGGCTGCTTACGCGAGCACCGCACCCCAGCCCCGAGAAAAGGTAGGATGCAGAAAGGGCCAGAAAGACAATTAGAAGCAACTCTTATTTTCTTCTCTCATGAAAGTATAAATAAATGCAAAATTTTCAGCTCACTGGGCAAGGACTTTTAAAACAATTATCAATGATTTTTTCACACTTCAGAACTTTTTTCTTATTGGACAAAAGAAGCTCTGTTTTACAAGCAAAATCCCCTTCTTTACACAAAAGCAATTTTTTTGTAACAAGTTTTTCACAAAAAGTAGCCAAAAAATAAGAGAGAGAGAGAGAGAGGGAGAGAATATCTTGACAGAGTATGAAGAAAGAGAAACTGAGCATTATTTAAATTTCTAGAATAGTAAAGTAACAAGATGCATAAGAATAAATCAGGGAGAGGCCAACTTGTGGCCATTTTGCAATTTTTGTTTCCTCTCCGCCTTGGGAATGGAACTGTAGTCCACTAACATCTGTAAGACCACAAGATGTCCATCTTACCATAAATTGATTCTATGTCTGGGGGGTTCATTCACAGTGAAAAACTATAGCACTATTATTCCACTTTTACCTGTGGCCATTGCCACACTACACTGTTATAGTGCTATTATTCCACTTTCAACATCCTATGGAACCTGAGGTTTGCAGCTTAAGAAGGGATATTTAGAGTTCTCAGCCAGAGAGCTCAGTAAACTACAGACCCCAGAATTCCACAGGATGTTGAAAGTGGAATAATAGCACTATAACAGTGTGGTAAGGAAATGGCCTGCTGTGGTTCTATCCTATGAAATTCTAGGACTGACAGACCTAACTAGAGAACTTTATTGGTTCACCATGGAACCATGGCAGTTACAGTGAAATGGTAGTGCCATAATTCTGTAGTGAAAATAGGCTCCAGGTCAGGTTTTAATTAGTGAGGAGAACTCATGACCATTTGAGATAAACCTAGATTTGCTACTGACTGTACATGGAACAGGGAGCTATTGTCAAATATTGTTTCCTGACCAGTACACCTAGTTTGCAACCCATTCACTTTGACTGCTATTAATTTTAGACTCTAGATATGGAGTGGGCAAGTGTTATGAGTAAGAGAGTTTCTTTTCTTCTCCTATGAAATCTTGGAGAACTTAATAGTGTATTTGTAATTATTTTTTGTGCCTTAAATTCTCCCAATCATTTGTCCTAATCAATATCGGGAGCAATTTTACCACATTTTTGGACCTCTCTGCACTTGCTTGCTTTCTAGCAGTAAATGAACCAGAAACTGATCTCTGGGACACAACTTGTTTAAAAAAGCCCTCTCTAGAACCTAAAACAACTGGGGAATATGAAAAAATTGCCCCTCACAATTTCTAGACGATCTTTGGGGGCATTTCAGAAGAAAAATTAATTAATTATTTTGTGGCCTATGCTTGGTTATGACATACTGCTGCTTTGTTTTCCTAGTTCTTGTTTCCCCAGGAACTAGTCTTCTTTTTCCTCACCTTTGTGAGCCAATGAATGAGCAGCCATCTGCCTTGCACAGAAGGAAACAGAAGTCAGGGAAAGGGAAGCAGAAATGTCAACAATAAGCAAGCACTGGTGTGCTTTGCAGGGAAGGTGAAGCAGCCAAGGATGTGAGAAGATGCCACCTAATCCTCTTTTCCATTTTGCTGTTGGTACAGAAAATGACATAGAATGCTGTGCTCCCAGGGGAAAAAATGGGGTTTATGCAGAAAATATGTGCCAAAAAATATCTAAAGCCACACACACACACACACATACACACACACAGTTTTCCCCCTCAGAAAAACAGCATTTATGTTTTGCACAGAATAATTCCTTGCAACACTTTGAGATGTGTGAACATGAAGAAAATGCTGTGCAGAAATTTTCATTTTCTCCTCCATGATGAAATAGTTGAAAATTTGCATCCTAACAGCCCTATAATCAGTGTGGGGAAAATAAATTCCACTGCAAATCCAGAGAGCTTTTACAGATAGAATGATAGAGGATGCCATCTTGTTCTTTTCCTCCAACCAAAAATGGTCTTGAACTAGCTTATTCTCTGTGACATGCACCATGAACTTCACAAAATGGGCTTTCATTTCTAGTAAGTCAGGTCACAGGAAACCATCTAGTCTTCAAGATATCTATCCCGCATTTAATAATATACCACTGTGAAGACAGGAGAAAACTATCACTTTGTTTGTAAAATAATTAGTCTTCTATTTAAGTGACAAGAAGGAATGGCAGTGTGTAGGCAGCTAACTGAGGTGTTGCCTTTACCTACCTGCTCATTTTTATATTTGTACAAAAACAGTCAAATGTTTTTACAGAATAGGCCAATAGTGCTATAGGAGCTGCATTAGAGCATCCTTAATTAATATGTCAGAATATAAGAAATGGGGGGAAATATGTATAATTAAATTCTTGCACTAAAAACAAGAATTTAAAAAACGTGACTAAAGTAGAGCACTGCTTCTTTTTGTTCTTTAAAAGAGCTCTGCTGTGTAATGACTTGCTGGCAAAAAGTGCTGATGAGCTGGGTATTTGGAAAAATGAGATATCCCATGTCAGGTTTCCAGAATCCTTAAAACTTTTGGTTCCTGTATTCTTTCTAAGCATACATCAGGGAAGAACAGATTTTGGGCAAGCAGCTACACTGCACCAGAATAATTAAGATTTCAGAAAAGGTAGTTGAGAAAACATGATGACCCAGTTGTATGTTTGTGTTATATATGAGAGGCAATGCAAAAACCCAGCAGTAAGGTTGTGTTTTTCAGAATCTTACTAGTTCAGGTCCAGTTCAAGCTTCATTATGTTGTTGTTGGGTGCCTTCAAGTCATTTCTGAGGCCCTTTTCACACAGCATCTACCATGCGAAAGAGGGCTTGGAGCCTCACGCGATTGCGAGGAGTGATCTGCATGACTCCCTCACAATCACACAAGGCTCCAGGGGCTGGCAGGCAACAATCATGAACCTTTGCATTTTCGGCTTTCAGCCGAAAATGCTGCGCAATTGCACATTGGTCCCAGGCCCCCGCACACTTACCTGGCATGCGGAGCCTTGGGAACCAAGCTGAGCCAGTCACGCTTCCTGTTTCAGTGTAGCCTGCAAAAGGAAGAGGCAAGCAGGAAGCTCATGCAGAACTGAAGAAGCAGGGAAGTGAGAGCCTTTCACAAGAGGATGCTGGTGCAATCACTGCACCCCAGTGCCGAGAAAAGGTAGGATGCAGAAAGGGCCTGACTTATGGCCACCGTAAGATGAACCTATCATGGGATCTTCTGGGGCCAAGAGCATATGACACAGACTGGGAATTGCTAAACAGCTCACCATTATGTAATTTCACAGGCCAAACTGCATCACGTTGTCATGCAAATACCACACAAGACACTCTAAAATCTGATTGGGGAGCAAGTGTTTGGGAAAAGAAAGATGAATTGATTCCTGTCTTCTGTTTTTCTAGACGAAATAATTACTATAAAACTGTTCCATGGGACAAAAATCTGTTCTGATAAGAAGAAAAAACAAAACAAGACTCTCATATAACACCTTGCCATTAATGCATCATCCTGATGAAGGTAAAGACATCTGAGTGATACCTGGATGTCTGGAGAAACTACCTGGGACTCTGTCAGCATCTGCTTGAGCTATGTGATGAAACACTGAGTTGTAAACCCCTGTGTTACTTTACAATTTTTTAAAAACAGTAATAACAACAATTGCAACAGTTCCAAGTTGTGAAAAGACTAGTATTGCCTGCTTTTTTTCCAGTGGAGAGTTACGAACTATGAATACACCCTTTCCTGCAAAGATGAGAATAGTTGGAAATATTCCTTACATCCCTATGAACTCCTAAATAGAATTAGAGTTGACATCTAGTATGGTGTAGTGGCTTGAGCATTGGGCTACAACCTTGGAGTCCACATTTTGATTCCCTGCTTGGCCATGGAAACCCACTGGGTGACCCCAAACATACCACACACTCTCAGCCCCAGAAAACACCATGATAGGTTCACCTTAGGATCACCATAAGTTGGAAGTGACCTGAAGATACACAACCATGCAAAAGAAGAGGTGCACCTTTACACTGCCTCCTCAAATGATGGCACAATCAATATTTTTGGCATCTGAATATAAAATGTGCCACTGCTCCGCTTCATAGTGTGTTAAATGCAATGGGCTCTCTATGAGGAGCAAAGACCACAACGTTAATCAGCACAGTGTGCAGAGAACCCAAACCCAATAGTCTGAGAAGTTAACATTTCACCCAAAAACAGTCGGCTCTATCTCATGTGCCCAAGTACATCATTATTAGTTTGCACTTTGCCTGATGCTGTCCCGAATAATTACAAAAACAATTCACATTATGTTGGGAAATGATCTGAAGTGTTATGCCTGTGATAATTATTACACTTCTCCTGCTCCCACCAGGTCATTAGGGCAGAAAAGAGGACATGGGGAGAGCATTAATGAGCTCTCATTGAAGATGTTAAAAAGCTTGTATTGATCTGTTTGTCCAAGGAGGAGATATTTAAGCCATTGTGCTGAGGGCATGAGAGACAGAGATTGCTATCACAAAGCTTTTTATCCCAAACCTTTCTGTTTCTGGCTACAGTATTGTCCAACCTCAGCATGTCTGGTTCCGGAGGTCATGCAGTGTTAAAAGGTTATTGGGGTTTTGTTCCCCCTTCACTTTGCCTTCCCTCTCTCCTTCTCCCTGAATATTCTGCAGTTCATCGCTAAGTTTTACTAAATGGATCACTTCTGTAAGCTGTGTGGCTGTCAGCATATGTTTGTCTTCCTTTTCAAAAACCTATGTGTTTTAGGCTGAGAAACATTATATTCAGCTCAATGAGAAATTTGGCTCAGACTTTTTTGGGGGGAGGGCTAAAGTCATATGCAAACATGCCCCACTTCTACAGAATCTTTCTTCCACATGTTTAACATTCCCTTCTGAATATGTGCATAAAAATTGTGCATAACTGGGATACTCTAGCCATCCTCAGGCATTTTCTTATAGGGGCAACAAAATACATGAGGAGAGAAATGCACTAATCCCACCCTTTCTTTCATTGCTTTGCTCATGTGACTGCCAATGACTGTGGAAAAGATAGCCTCCAGTCCTCATGGGACTCACCAAGAGATTCTGAATCCTGATTTTTTTCCAGACTACTGGCTTGTAAGTACAGCCCTTATACTAGGGGAATGTAAATGTGGAGGGTAGGGGTCCATTTTTTTCCATATGCCCCATTGGTGGGCCACAGCTTCTCAATAATTGGCTGCCACACAGCTGAAACCAAAACCAGAAGTGACTTCTGGTTTCCAGTTTTGGACTTTGGTGGCTAGGGGGTGGAAAGAATATTCAAAACTAATAGAAAAGTACAGAAAAACATACTTCTGGAATGTCAGGAAACCTTGAAGAGGAGAATCCAGGACTAATAAGAATCTTTGCAGTTTATGACTTACTCTGCACAAAGTTTGCACATTTGTTTTTACAGAAAGCAGCATTTTTTATGTGCAAGAAATTGCACAAAACTATTATTTTCTGCACAGAAAATGCTGTTCCTTGTGCAGAAAGGTTTTTCTGTTCTAAAACAAAACCCTCAACGTGTGAATTTTCTGCAGAATTAGTCCCAAACTACAGACTTTACTGTGCAAAAAAAGGTGTTTTTTGCATGAAAATAATACTTATATATGGAAAAACATTAATTTTTGTGCAGAAGAAGCTCCTGCTGTTTTCTGAACAAAAAAACACATGTAAATTAAGTCCTGAACTGAAGCTGGACTTCAAAAACTGCACAGTTTCTCACAACAGAAGGAAAATTGCTAAAATTATTTGTTGCTTCCTTCAAGAACAAAATTAGTGAAGATTTACATCACTATCACCGGTCAATTTTTATAAGCTTGAGGAAGGCTTGGGGATGTTATAGCCCTACACCATGCCTAGAGGCCTCCAAGAATGATAATTTGCCACTGAGAGGTGATTTTGCCGTCCAAAATTATGGGAGTCTTTGGTAGATCTGGAAGGTGGCAAAATGCTCCTAGCAGGCTATAGTTTCTTAACCTTGTTCTACGCATACAAAAAACTCTCTTCTTGAGACTAGTCACTTTTTCTATGAGAAAAGCAACCATCATAATGCATCATCTGGAATCTGAGAATTTCGACACAGAGAAGATGGATTGTGATGGATTTCTGACTCTAGATTATGGTTCCCTCCCTGAATCTGAAGAGCTCATGGTCAAAGCAGCTGAGGGACTCTGTCTCCAATTGGACTTGATGTTCATCCTTTGAGGTTTGGTGAGAAGAGGATCAGTATCATAGGAGTCAACAGCTGTTAAAGAGGAAGTGTTGACTAATCAAGCACCTGGTGTTCAGATTCAGCCACCTATAAATCTTCCAGCAGTTGCTGGGAGTCTTGATTGCTTGCAACAGTTCTTAGAATCATAGAAAAATAGAGATGGAAGAGACCACAGGGGCTATCTAGTCCAACCTCCTGCCATGCCTGAACACACATCAAAGCACTCCCAACAGATGACCATGCAGCCTCTGTTTAAAAGCCTCCAAAGAAGGAGACTTCACCACACTTTGAGGCAGCATATTCCATTGCTGAGCAGCTCTGATCATCAAGAAATTCTTCCCAAGGTTCAAGTGGAATCTCCTTTCCTGTGGTTTGAATCCATCGCTCCTTGCCCTAGTCTCCAGAGCAGTGGAAAACAAGCCTGTTCCCTCATCAATATGATACCCTTTCAAATATTTAAATATGGCTAATGTGTCCCCTCTTAACCTTCTCTTCTGCAGACTGTCAGTACACTCTGTGCTCATGTATTGAGATTCTTGACCACTGGACTGACTATGTAATAGCTCATTGTCTTACCCTTATGGCTTTATCTGGACTACTAGATTCATATAACAAACTCTAGACCATCTGAGACCTTGTCCCTATGCCCTACTTCATCTTCCATGAACTTCTAAGTTAAATTGGATTGGCTTGACTTACCTGTGGCTGCTTTCCCTATAATTACTTGCCTCTCACTTCCTGCAGGTATAGGACAGTGGTGATGGAAGAAGCCAGAGCTTCCCTCTGCAGACATTTAGTTAATCCTAAGGAATCTGTGTTTATTTAATCCTCTGAACTTAGTGTTGGGAGTGAGTATTTTCCTGTGAAGTTTACAGAAGGGTGAAAAAAAATAATTTAAAAAGTAGAATTTCTTCATATTCATGATGGCAAGAATTAAAATTTAAAACATCTGAAAGTAAAAGATTTATCCATCCATGGCCAGGAATTGTTGTACTTCACTCTTAAAAGTCTGATTTATAATAATAATTAATAATTTTCCAAAATCCACATTTTTAAACATTGTATAGATTGAAAGAATTTGATGTATAACAAATTCAAATGTCGGGAAAAATGAAAAGTGTTACAGAATGTGATTCCAACCCAGTCTGAATTTAAAAATAGCTTTACTTGTAGAAGGCCTTGGCTCCAATACCATAATATCTAGTTCAAAGAAATCTGGATATGAGAGATTAGAAGGGCCATGTTTGAAATCAGCAGAATTGCTCCCAGTCAGAACAGATCCATGTTTGACTTCCAATATGGCTTCATGTGTCCATACTTTATATTGTAGTGGGCAACTTTTTGAAATCAAGCAACCACTCCTTCCTTACCAGACCTGAGAAGGCTGCACTGTTTCCAAACTCCCCACTCCTCAACTTCTGATACTGAATTTCTGGTTCAGAACTTGCATATGTGTGTTCAAAAACCTGGCAAAACTGGGCAGAGGGGAAAGTGTTCTGTTATCTTTTTAAAAAAATTAAAATGTAAGCAGAACAAGCGTGAGTAGCCACATAAGGGCTCGTAGAGGGCCACATGTGAACTGAGATGCCATACTATGCCCATCTCTGTCTGGAATCAGCCTCTTTGTTTCCAGTAACATATACCACACAGAGAGAGACACACACACACACACACACACACACACAAATACACATAGCTTTCTGCATTATGTCTTATACTCAATATGTTATACTCTTATATTCTATATATTATATTCTTACATTCTAAATGTTATATTTCTGGGCCTTAGAGTTGGCAACCAAATCAGCCTGGTGTGTAATAGCCACCTCTGCTTTGTATACCTATTTTGGAGTTAGAATTATAACATCATCAAATAGCTTTGGTTTACATCCTCTGCTTTATCCAACAGGTACCCCAAAGCAAGTGACAGCCTTACAGTAAGACCTACTTATTTATTTAGTATATTACTATATTTCTACTTTGCTTTTAGAAGAAACTCTTACAAGACTCCCTGCTGGAAATAAATTGGTCCAAATCCTGTTTGAAGCTGTGTGTGAAGCATAAAGTCCATCCAGCATAGTTATACAGAAGTCTGATCATTAAAGAGGGAGGAAAAAAGTGGCCAGCAACAGGAAAGGAGGTTTCCTACCACATCTCTTTGGTTAGTCAGTGGCCATCTGACACCATTGTGCATCTGTTGCACTGCTAAGGAAAATTATTGCATAAGGAAATATTAGATACTTCCTTATATAGCATTTGAAAAAATATTAATTCCCTAGCAGAAAAAAAAGGATCATACCATAGGCTGCAGAACCTCCAAGGAGGTTCCATCTTTTGAAAACTGAATAATTTTAACAAAAATAATGAAATGTTTCATAACGTTTTATATGATGTTTTATATAATCGTGTGCAACTCGATCCAAAACTCCAGGGCTTGAAAAGTTCTGATACTTTTAAATGAGCTTGAAAGTGAAATGGCAACCAATGCAACTCATGCAAAATTTGTGTGATGGGATCAAATAGCCAAACTCTGTAAACATTCTGACATCTGGGCTTTGCTCCTGCTGGCATTTCTGAATTGTCTTCCAAGGCAGCCCAGTGCAGGAAATATTATAATGTTCTTGTTTAGATTGGTATTTGATGAGCCAATACACATTCTTTATTGGAGAAGTTTGAGCTTCCACTGTTACCCTGAAAATTGGGGGGGGGTCCCACGAGGGCACCCAGCTTTGCCAATTAAAATACCAAATGTGGGGAAATTAGAACTCAGAGCACTGTTTAGCTAGCGATAAGCAGTGTAACGTAGCGAGATCTTTCACCCTATGTATACAGCGGCAGGTCAGAGAGCAGCTAGACGAGGTTTTACAAATAATAAACAATTATTTATTAAGGACAAAACACAGGAGACAAAACATAGACTAACTAACTTGGAAAAGAAAGAGAGTTGCAAGGGAAGGCAATACGACCTGTTCCGTAGTCCTGGAGAGAAGTTGGAGATTCAGGGAAGAAAGCTCAGCGTGGGGCTGAGGGGAGTCCCTTAGACAAACCAGCGGCAGGGCAGGATGGCAGTTCAAAGCGATCCAAAGATCAGTCCAAAAATGAAGGGTTTTTATAGGGAGGTTTGTGCCTTTTGGCTATGGCTGTCCCAGGGAGAACAAAAAGGGTTTTGGTGCTGGACAAGGGATTTGGAAAGGTCAATTTTAACATGATTGGATTTGTGTGTAAAGACAATACTTTGGCCGAGATGTTGATGGCCCAACATAAAAGAGTACCTTGACCGAAAGCCGTGTGGCTATTGTGGAGTTTGCGGTGGGAAGTTCCCTAAAGCTTCAGGTGAGGTTTGAGTTGCTGGTTTCAATGGAAAATGGAATGCAAACCATTAACGGCTGCACTCTGTCCGTGCTTGTCCGGAGAACTCGCAAACATGTGGGATGAGGTCACTGCGAACCAGTCTAGCTAAAGCCGAATTAAATGATATCAAGTGATATCTGGGGGTCCTCACCAAGGGTGCCATACCGGAAGTAACACCACCACTCTATAGTTCAGAACCTGGAATACTTCTAAGTCTTTTCCAGAGTAACCACTTCGGCATTCTCCCTATACATCTCTGCTTCTTTGGGGATCTCCATTTTGATTTTGTTGAGCTTCTCTGAGTTCCAGGTGCACTTTCATTTTGTCCTTGTTTTTCTATAGGTTGCAAGCCTTTGAATTTTCTTCTTACATTATAATCCACAGAAAAAGAAAAAGAGAGAAATGAAACAAAAATCTTGAGTCAGAAGCAAATACTTTTGATATAGTATCTAGAAATTTAGAGAAAGGTAGTTTTTTTTTTCTTAGAAATATAATCTATTTGATAATTTTTTGTTGGTAAATGCTAAATAGAAAATCACCAGAATAAAAACAGAAAAGAAGAATAAGGGAAGGTATAATATGTTTGTTTGTATATAGAAAACTTGCTTTGTATTTGAGAAGTGTTGTATTGAATGTACTTTTATACGGAACTGAAAGTTATAGAAGTTAAGTTATCAAAACAGATATAGGAATTGATAGAGGAGATGTGAAACTGTATGGATGTATGGATATTCTCTTTTTTCCCCTATTTTTCCTTTTGTAACTTTGTAAGGTGTGGTGTCTGTTTTACGTTATTAAAAAATACATTTCTCTGATATGTGCATTTATTTACAGAGTTTATCTAATTTATGTGTTCAATTCACAATTTCCAACACTGACTAAATCATAGTCCTGCACAATTTTTTTTAAAAAATGTGTATCTTATCCTTTCCCATTTTAAAATATATTCAATATTTGCTCTGCACTTTGTGTCTCAGATAAGTCTTGTATACCCCTCCAATGTGCTAATCCACAAAGTGAGATGCACATTTTCTTAACTCAGGTCACTGGAGATGCAAAGATACTACTTTCATCCAGATAGTTGAATCCAATGAATTTTGTTTCCATTACTAGATGCAGAATGACAGGCTAGGACCTGAGTACTTGAACGCTGAAGAAGTGAGGGATGACTATAGAAGAAGACGGAGATTCCGATCTAGACCAAATCATGCTTCTGATCTGGTTGTCGCTGTTGTTTTATGCCTTCAAGTCACAACCCTAATGGCAACCCCAGATGAACCTATCACAGGGTTTTCTGGGCACGAATGTGTGTGTTATGTTTAAGGTCACCCAATGGGTTTCCATGGCTGAGTGGGGAATTTAACTCTGGTCTCCAGGGTCATAGTCCAACACTCAAACCACTATAACACATTGGCTTTCTTATGATCTGGACGGCTAATGATTTGAAACCTTCTGCATCTGGTACTTTTCCTCTGGTAATGAAACATGATTGCTATGATAATTTTGATATTAGCAAAAATGTGGAATATAGTTGTCATTGGGTTTTGTTTTGTTTTTGGCTTGAGTAAAAAGGGGAAAAAAGGAAAAAAACAGTAGGCCACGTGGATTGTTTTTAATAATGCTACATTTGTAAAGCAGATAAGAACTTTCTGTGATCCTGCCACTGTCTTTACAGAGCACCCTATTTTGAGCTGGCATCTGCTGAATTAGATGCCACTTCAGTACCATATCAAAGCTGCCAAAGTGGTGTCCCTCTCTTCCCATTACAAGAAATGGAAAAGAACTATTGCTGTGGAAATGAACATCCTAACTATATGTAGCAAAAGTGCCTATACTGGTATCATTTTGTATAGGAATGAACATATATGCACACACAACAACAACACCCAACTGTTGTGTTTTGATGATTTCCTTCCAGTTCATGAGGGCTAGAGACATCATTTGTTAAAGCAAAGCTGGTGGGACAGATAACATTTTCTCTAGCCTGAGGTGACCATGTAACAGGGTGTGACGGATTCAGAACAAGCTCCTCTTTATCATCGGCTAACACATGAGAAGGCAATGGAGTCTGCAAATGCAACTTGCATTTCTTGATGTATATTTAAGATCTTCTCTAAAAAAGACCTAAAAGAGAAGTGAAGAATACTTCTTAACTTTGTACTACATTTAGTTTCATTTTGAAATCCTCTCCCTCTCTCCCCACCAGCACCAGCGACTTCGCTTGATCCCTGCTTCCATTTTTCAAGCTGTTAAATTAGTACTTGGGGATTTGGGCTTTTTGCCTGACTTTAATCAGCATGGGTATGGTTTCAAGTCAACCAGCTTTTGAAAAGATTATTCTTGCAGGTGTTGCAGAATCAGTTGCACTTCACAATTTTCCCCGGACACAATTTCCCCCAGCTCGCTTTTTCTTTCATGATATAAAGCTGTAGGGTGAGAGAGGAAGAAAGAGAGAAAAAGAAAAAGGGAGACAGAGGACAGGTTACCAGATTGTAGAGTGTGGAAATATTACATTGTCATGTTACAACGTCCACAATCCTCTGGTCATGCTGGCTGACAATTGGTCCCTAGCTGAGATTTAACTGAAATGGACCTATAAAATTGGCCATGGAAATTTACTTGTAACCTACCAATTAGACTACTGCAACATATGCTATATGAACTGCTCTTATACGTAGCTTATATTTGTCTTTTGGGCAGTCCATGGTATCTACAGAACTCTCTTCCAGCAGCACATTCAAATGAGATGGTTCTCTTACTATCTGTTTTTTCCCCCTACAACCATATGTAGAAACTGGAATTACAATAACATGGGCAATCCTTACTTTAGAGTATTCTATGAAATATCTTTACACTTAAGGATCCAGTCTAGTTCCTTAATAGTTAATCTTTCAAGACTTAGGCCCTTACTGCACAATGTCACCATCTCAGCATGGCAACGCATTGCTGCCAGTCCGGGATGCCTGCCATTGCACAACATCGTTGCAGTCCTGCTGCTGTCGCGTCCCCATCCATTGTGATTGCTCCATATACAATTACGGGGGGAAAATCCACTAATGGCCTCCTTTCCCATGCTAATCCCATCAGCTGTGGACATGCAGTAAGGATGGAAGCATTATCAAGCACTTCCTTCCACAGTACAGTGCAGGAAGAGGTGACTGTACTGCGGAAGGGAGAAGAGTGTCCCTAACACTACCCATCCACCGGCACCCGACTGAGTGCAGTGGGGAGTGTTCAGGTCCCAATCCAATCCCGGCAATGGCACTGCTGGATGGGATCAGGATGAAGTGCTGTTGGGCCATAGTGCAATAAGGGGCTTAGGCCATTTCTGCACTAGACTGTTATAGCGCTATTATTCCACTTTCAACATCCTATGGTATCCTGGGGTTTGCAGTTTAGGGAGGGGCCAGCCAGCCCCTCCTTAAACTGCAAACCCCATGATTCCATAGGATGTTGAAAGTGGAATAATAGCGCTATAACAGTCTAGTGCAGAAATGGCCTTAGTCTTCTTCTGATTTCTTGACTACAGTCCTCATTCTAACTGATGACTGAGTCGAGATATAGGAAATCCTTAAACATTTCAAAGTCTCAATCACCTACTTTACAGTTATGAAAATAATCTCTAATCAGTATTTTTGTTTTCTTAAAGTTCAACTGTAGACTTGACTTTGCACTCTTTTCCTTGACTTTGTTTAATAATTGTTCCAAGCCATTGTTATTTTCTGCTAGTAATATGGTGTCATCTGAAGTCGTTGATGTTCCTTCCTCCAGTTTTCATGCCTCTTTCCTCCAAGTTTAGTCCAGGTATGATATATTCAGTGTACAAGTTAAACAGATAGATTGATAAAATGCAATCTTTACCCCCTTTCCATTAGAAACCATTATGTTCCTCTTTATTCAGTCCTGATAGTAGCCTCTCATCGAGGACGATCACATGTTGTGACACACTCAGAGATCCAGCATTTTTCATGATCTACACAAAGGTTTTCTATAAAACACAGAGTGATTTTTTTTCTGAAATTTTTTCTTGCACTCCATTTTTCAACATATGTTTGCAATATGAACCCTTTTGCTGCTTCCTCTCCTTAACCCAGCTTAGATATCTGGGATTTCTCACTCTGCAGATGGTAAGTCTTTTTTTGTGGAATTTTGAGTATCACTTTGCTTGCTTAGGAGAATAATGCAATAGTCCTGTGGTTACTGCTATCCCTGCTGTCTCCTTTCTTGGGGACTGGAATATATGTTGAATGCTTCAAATCTGTGGGCCATTCTTTTGTTTTCCACGGCCCTTTCTACAACCTACTTGTTCCCGGTGATCGCCTGTGGGGATCCCAGCAGTGGCTCTGACAGGATGAGAGCATGACGGGAGTGCTCCCTTCTGCACCAGCTGCCTCCGGGATCCAGAAAGCACGATGGCCCTACCTCTTCCTGTCACAGTGCAGCTGGGTACTGTCCCAGGCTGTGCTGGGGCAGGAAGCACAGCCATTGCCTTTCTGGACCATCTGCACACCAGGTAAGTGTGAGATGGTGGCACGATCGCAGATCATTGATGGAGAAAATCCATCAATGATTTAATCCAGGATCACCCCACTTGGTGTTGGGAGGACAGGACCACAACAGTGTTGTATAACCAGCTTCATGGTCCCATCCTTCTCTTGTCTCTATGGTGGGACAACAACTTCTTGCAAGAAAGCCTATGTTTGTTGACGGATTTAATTAGAATTTGAGTGGATATTGTCCCTGTAATTTGAAACAGCTTTGTTAGTTTAATTTTTAAAATTGTTTAATAAGGTTTTAGAATGCTCAGATTATTATTTACTGTTTTCAATTTCAAATCGTTTCGACTGATTTTATTGTAAACTGTCTGGATATCTTATGATATTAGCTAAAATAGAAATATTTTGATAAACAAACTCATCCCATAATGATAGAGCTAGCATTTTCCAAGAAGACAAGATGCTTTTTGTATAGTCCTATTATATGTCCTATCTGGGTTTTTGCTCCTCTGTCTTTTGCCTGCCCCTACCCCCATTGCTCTTTCTCCCTCCTCTCTCTCTTTGTCTTAGAGAAACAAAACCTAAGGAGGCGCTTCAGAAGGGATCTGCTATAAGGCAGGGTTATGAACCAGCTGGGCATATTAACTAATCATTTGGAGACCATGATTTCAGACTGATTTAAGAAAAAAATATGACCTACCTAAGGAGCTGTAGCCATTCTTGGCTTATTCTGACACAGGAGCAAAATCTGAGATTTATGAATATTTGGTATTTATTTAATAGTTAAAATATTTATATTTTACAAATTGAAAATCATATATTATAGGATTTCAGAGGAAAATTCAGTTTAAACATTTTTTTTAAAAAATGTAAAATTTAAAACAGTAAAGAATAATTTAAACAGGCTAAAGGCATACTCAACAATTTAATGAGAAGAAAGCAGTCAAAATACTTTAGAAAACATATTTGTGTTTGGATTAGATTATTATGCCTCAAAAACTTCGGTAAAAAGTGATGCACATGTTAATATTTCTATTTTAAAAAAATTCAGAAATGAATTTTGAATGTGAATTTTAAATTTGAGTTTCAGACCTGGTAGCACTTTTTAATCACTATGATTTCGGAAGACATATCAACTCTGATATAAACCTACAAGAAGCCTGCTTATGGTACAATGGATATTAATTTCTGCACCATAGGTCCTGAAAAGAAATATTCCATGGGTAGTGAGGGGTCACTGAGGAGATCTTGGATGTACTGGACCTTGAATTCCTTTTTTCATTAGAGAGGCAACAGAATCATGCCCCCTCCCCAGCCTGAAGTTGGAATAACAATTTTCCTGCTTTAAAACCAGAGGCATTGTGGTAAGTTTTGAAATGATAGTCTCTGTCCAGTTTCAGAGTGACAAGGGCTCTATGAACCTATGTTTTACAAGAATAAGCAGTAAGGAAACCAAGCTAAACCAGGATAAAACACAGTGTAATCAAGGGTCTGAGCACAAAAAGCAGTCTGAGCAGAGACCAAAGCAGGCAGGGAGTCACTGAACAGAATAATCCAAGGAGCAAGTTGAAGGTCAGGGAACATAACAGTAGGGAATGTAACATGATGGTGAATGGAGATAGCAGCGTTTTTGTATTCCAGCAGAGAGACGCCCTTGGCTGTGTTAATTTATAGCTAGCTGGTTGTCAACTAGCATAGTTGCCCTAATTAACTTACTGTTTCCTTTTTAAAGCAGGTCAAGGCATTTTCAGCTCTTTTGTTTCTGCTGCTTTAGTCTCTACATTTGGAAGAGTGTAGTGTCTTTGATTCTTCCTCTTCATAATCAGCGTGGCATGGTCCTCACTCCACTTTTGGGGCAGGGCTGCCACCTTCCTCAAACTTCAAGACAGGGCTGCCAGCCACCTCTAGCTCTGGCTGGAGGCTGACATGTGGGCTCACCAATTCCCCTTCCTCGTCAGAGGTGGCCCCCTCCAGCTGGGACATGACTGTCCCATGATCCTAAGGAAAGTCCAGCAATGTGAACAACTGAGCTGATCCATATCAACAGACTAATACTAGGAGTTATCATCTCTAACAGAATTACACCTGATGGGTGTTAATTGCCTATTCAAGGCCAAGCTGGTGCAAAATATCAGAAAAAGGGATATCCCACAATATATCATGCAAATTATCAGAAATATCAATAGCTCTCTCAACTATTGTGATTATTGCCATTAAGTAATCTGAGGCCATTTCTGCCCTTCACTTTTATAGTGCTATTATTCCACTTTCAACCTCCTATGGAATCCTGGGGTTTATAGTTTAGGGAGGGGCCTTTAGAATTCTCAGCCAGAGAGCTCAGTAAACTACAAACCCCAGAATTCCACAGGATGTTGAAAGTGGAATAATAGCACCTATAAGAGTGTAGGGTGGAAATGACCTAAGAGAGAACAAAGATGGCTGGAGGGAGTGGCAAAAGATGTCAAATTCCCTGCTAATTAAAATGTCCTGGTGCTTTGACCCTGTGCAACTTTGCTGTTGCACCATACTGTCTGGAGCTACTGCAAGATGGATAAACCAGGGGATCGATAAGCAAAGCAAAACAAAAAGATGATGCAGGAAAAGGTAAAGTAAAAAAAGAAATACCACATATATCTACCATATACATACATTGGATATATCATGAGATGCAGACTCATTAGAAAAGACAATAACACTAGATGAAGCTATAGTCAGTAAGAAAACAGCATGACCACACACAGGTGGTTTGACACAGTCAAGATAGCAAGGCCCTGAGTTTAAAAGACCTTCATAGGGCTATCTTGGAGATATTTCATTTGTAGGACAGGCATAAATCAAAGTTGACTTAATGGCAATTAACAACAATTGTAACTATTTACTCTCTCCCACATATCATTTCACTATATTTCAGCTGTGTTTCTACAAGTATCAGCTGCAGCTGGTGTCTCCCATGAAAATGGTGTGGTGAATCTACTCCAGCTTTTAACCTGAATTTTAAAGGAATTATCTAACAAGTTATTCAGTTGAGCAAACCAAAGCCTCCTTAGATCCCACTTTTGAGAGGAAATTAGAAGGAAAATAAAATATAGTAAAAATATATTCTAGGTGCTGAAGTTACTTGGGGTTAGGACAGCTCCTTTGAGTTTAGATTTGAGCCCTTTCCATACAATGCACCCAACCTGCCATGGGGACAAGAGAAGGATGGGGCTGCAACAAGGCTTATGCACAATGTCATCCTGCACTCATCCTTCTTCCGTCCCGAGGCAGTGCAACCATGCCACAAATCATTGATGGGTTTTCCCCATCAATGACTGGCGATCACACCACCCTCCCACTTTGTGCCTGTACTTATCTTGCTTGCGGAGGTCCTAGAAGTGCAATGACTGTACTTTCTGCCTCAGTGAAACCTGGGACAGTACCCAGCTGCTCTGCAGCAGGAAGTGCTATGGCCATCATGCTTCCTGGTTCTCTATCGTGTTGCTCTCCCAGGAGAGCTGCTGCCACCATTGTTACTGGACATTATCGGGACAGAGCTAAGCTGCAGAAAGGGCCTTAGATCCAAAGCAGATTCACCATCACATTGACATGGAGGCCTCCAGCTGCTCCTGCAGAAATAATTGAATTTTCAAGTATCAAAACTTAAAAAATCCCTTCCCACATCCATACCTCTTATGCCTATTTGAAATAATGTTTAGAAGACCTGAAATTTGCTTAATAGTATTATTTCATTGCAAAAACGTATAGGCTGGATACTGAGGAAAATAAAACAAAACCAAAAAGTTTCTTACCATCTGACTACACTTTTCAGAACACTTTTAAACAAGACCTGTCCCCTTGCATGCCGCTTGCCAAAACGGCAATCAACCACTGTGCATAAACAAGCATTTCTTTTCTACTTATTTCACACCGGTGTTAGCACAGCAGTCCCACTAAGAGGAAAAGAGCAAAACCTTAGCAAATGCAAAAGAAACTTCAGAACATTCCTGGAAGAGGAAACCAGGAAGGAAAAGATTAGCGTACATTTCTCCAGGCAACAGCTGAGAAGATAACAGAATTGCAAGACAGGCCTGCTTCCAGTTATTAAAAATGCATATTTAAATATCCCAGTCTCAGTCCTAAATATCCATAGAATGGATTCTAAGGGAGTGGAGAAAAGGAGAACCATGACCTAAAAACAGTTACCAACTGAATCAATGGGATTTATATAACTGTTGGCTTATTGTTCAACATATGATTCAATGGTTTTACTCTCTCTGTGACTAGCAATTGAGTTTATAGACATGTATACAGCCTGGGATGTTTTCACCCCAGTTAGTCACTTGGCTGAAATTGGAAGCTGATTTTGAATGAAACAACAGCAGCCATTTATTTCTTACATGCCTCTCTCCAAGGCTCAAAGTGGGGTACAACATAGATTAAAATACAACTAAAAATACATAACACAATTTTAAACCCTAGTCCCCCGGTGTCCTAGTCCATTATTCAAAACTATACCACACTGACACTTTATTTAGCCTGTTGTGCTGATACAGAGAGAGTTAATGATAATCTGCTTTTTTTCAAGAATCAGGACACATTCTTTCAGAAGACAGTCACAATGAAGACAACCAGATGACTAGCCCAACTCTGTCCTACCTCAAGAAGTTTGTTGTGAATCAGAGAAGATCTTTCAATCTTCAATATGGCAGAGGAAAAGAACAATGTAATGCTATCTGGAGCCTGCATTCCTGGTATGAGTTTTAAGAAATGTAGGGTTTAAAAAAAACTTGTTTTATTGACTTGAATATATATGTGTATATATATGTGTGTGCGTGTGTGTGTGTGTATTTTAAATGAAGGCATCTGCTTGAGTTCTTCTCAGCTATGTGACCTCTCAGAAATGTGGCCTCTATCTTTTTTACAAAGAATAATGAACAGTTTAGAAAAAGTCTTAGGCTATGCTTGCCCCTTTTGCTGTCATTTTCTGTCTTAACTGGTAAATTCTTGGGGTGGCAGGGAAGTTCTTCTTTAAAAACTCTCGTAGAGGTCTAGGAAAGATACAGTCCATTCCTGAACCACGAATGAATAATTTGTCCCCACTGCTGGATAGTGTTTGAAAACTGGAGATTGAAAATGTCCCTGATTTTATTGATTTGTAATTTCTAGTTTATCATGGGGTAGATCACACAATTTGGCTTTGCGTATGTGTTTTTATTTATTGTTACACCCAGAGTTATGAGTAAAGACAATATCCAATACGTGGATGTCAGACACATGAAGGATCCAGGCCAGTAGATCCAACGAGGCATGGTCCTGTAATACAATCATGTTTCCCTTTATACGCGGCATTACTGCCTGTGAGAGGCTATTCATTTGGATCTATATGATAGAAAGCTCTTTAAGCTAATAAGCAGTCAGCGCAGAGCAGCCTGTGGAAGGACCGAAAAGCATGAAGACTTATCATGCCCTAAGTTAAGCAGCTGATAACCATCTAAAGTAACTTCCTCTGATTTCACTGGGTGGTCTTGAATTTATACCAGCTCAAATAAAAGCTGGAATTGCCTCATTGACTGAGACCTTTAGAATCAGAGTTAGAAACTCTAAAACTTGCTCATCTGTAAAATTACAACTATTCTATCCCTAATGCTTAAATATTGTTTTATGAAAATGCACGATAATAAAAGCTCACAAAAATAGCAATAAAAACTGATTGTTAAGCATTCTCCCTCATTACGCCCCTTCACTGTTCCTCCTCTTCCAGTGCTATGTGACTTCTAGGGGAGAAATTCTACCTTCTGAAGATAAACATGATTGCAAAAGATTTGTATAGCACTTTTTAAATTCACTCTCATAATTTGTGAATTTATTTATTCATTCATTTTATAATGCTGTAAAAATGGGACTCAAATGAAACAAATACAACTAAGACATAAAATGAACCAAATCAAATTATAAACCACAATTTCAAAATATAGCAGTAAAATAAAGTACAGGACCCATCCACAAGCTCTTTCAGCAGGAAAACTGGTTGCCAAAGGACCACTGGAATAAAAGATCTGCCAACCAAGAGGGACAGAATCCAGTAATGTCCTTGGAAAGATGACTTCACAACCTGAGAATGGCCATATAAATAGTCCTGGCTTGCATCTGCAATGAATGTGCTGCAAATACTGGAAGGAATGATCAGCGAGCCTCTCATGATGATTTCAGAGTGCAGGCAGATTCATATGGAAGACAGCCTGGAACCAAGTTACATAGGGCTTTATGGGCTGTAATCAAGATTTTGAATTGTGCCCATCATTGGACTGGTAGCCAATGAAACTGTCATAACAAGGGAGTCATGAGTTCCCTGTAACCATTTTTGATCAGTGACTAGCCATAACATTTTGGACCTGTAGAAATTTCTGAACGCATCTAGAAAGCAATCCCACACAGAAACTATTACAGGAATTCAAATGATATGCAACAAGACTGCTCATCACTATGGCTGGCCCAAATCAGACATGTTGAGGAACAAGACCAGCTGGTACAATAGCTTTAAGAGTGCGCACATGCTCTTAGGCAACATATGAAATGGCACAACCAGATGCAAGGCTGAAACCAAAAATTTTATACTAAAAGATGTGCATTTGAATCTTCGGGGAGAGTGTAGTATTACTCAGCATCATTTTAATCCTTATCCTCTGATCTGCCCCTTGACTGATCAGAAGCATCTCTGTCTCCTCTAGACTGGGCTTCAGTTTCTATGTCCTCTTCCAATTCATTCTTGACAAAAGGTACTTGTTTAAAACTAGAACAGCTTTCTTAGATTTAGATATACAACAACATAGAATTTGGTATAGGGGTGGTATTGAATTGCAGCTCTCTGGACAACCTCTCCAAAGAGTTTCATGTGCTATTTTAATTAACGTGGAAGACAATAAAGAAGCTTGAGGAAATTCATGGTCCAGTGGGCATGGCATCATGCAGGCATTTGTCATCACCACCACTCTAAAACCAATCCCATCCTGAAGATGTAGCCAAGGAGGAAGTTATAGTTGATGATCTTGAAATTGACTCAGAGGATGTGCTTTGCTTGTCCAGTCTACCAGGACAGCCAGAGATGTTCAAATACTGCCAGCCAAGCAGCAACTAGAATCATAGAATCATAGGCCCTTTTCGCATTAGTCTTCTCGCGCGAGCGGGGGAGGGCGGCTCGCGCAACAAGCCTTCTCCGGGAGGCTGCCGCTTCCCCCTCCTTTCTTCCGCAGGCGAAGGAAGGAGCGGCGAAGCGGCAGCCTCCCAGAGGCGGTGGCGGCTCGCGCATCCATCCATTCCCCCCCACACGCGAGAAAGGAGCCTGTCCCCTCCATCCCCCCGCGCACGAGAGAGAAAAGGCGCTCCTCCCATCCGCCCCCCCACGCGCGTGAAGCAGGACGTGTCGCGCGAGCGCCCCGCCCCGCCCCGTCCCTTCCTTCCGCAGGGGTGGAGGGAAGGAAGCACAACCCGGCCGGCTCCCGGAAGCTCTGCACGAAAGGTAAGTGCGCGCGGGCGCCGGGAGCTTGGAAGCGAAAATCAAAAAACCCGCGCTCGCGCCGCTTCAGCCCCTTGAGCCCGGCGGAAGTGGGAGTGCATCGTGCGGAGCGACGCTCCCACTCCCGCGAGGCTCACGGGGCTGTCGCGCGAGAAAAGGCCCATGCGAAAAGGGCCATAGAGTTGGAAGAGACCCCAGGGGCAATCCAGTCCAATCCCCTGCTATGCAGGAACACACATCAAAGCATTCCTAACAGATGGCCATCCAGTGTCTGCTTAAAAACCTCCAAAGAAGGAGACTCTACCACACTCCGAGACAACATATTCCATTGCTGGACAGCTCTGACCATCAGAAAGTTCTTCTTGAAGTTCAGGTGGAATCTCCTTTCCTGCAGCTTCATTCCATTGGACTGGAAATAATGATAATAATTGTTATTAATATAAAAATGGAAAAAAATTAGTTAGACTCAGGGTCTGAAAACAGCTGAAGAAAATAAGATTTAATTTGGAAAATGTTTTGATGTTGTATGCCTTCCTATTTATTTCTGCCTTTTGGAAACCCTAAGGTGTTTCTATTATGAGTTTTCTTGGGAAGATTTTCTTCAGAGGGATTTGGTTTCATCTTTCTTTTAAGCTGTGAGAGTTTGGCCTGCCCAAGGTCACTAAATGAGTTTCCATGGTCAAGCAGGAATTCAAACCTAGTCTCCAAAGTCTAACTATTACACCATGTTGGATCTCAGGAAAACATATATTTTGGGCTAAATCACAGAATATAACTTAAACTTTTTTAAAAATAAAAATAAAGACATGCTTCAAACTGCTTTAAACTTTTGGAAGAAACAATTGTTTCACTCCTCCCCTTTGCCCATTTTCCGAAAGATAAATTTTCATAAGATATAGTTTACTGAAAAGATACTTTGTGAAAAACAGATGTACACAAGAATGCTACTAGTCTCCTTCTGCTCACACCATCTCCCACTTGGGACTGATAGACGGTGTCCTTCCTTCCTTCCTTCTTCCCTCTCTCATTGTCATTATTATTGCAAAACAAAAGCTTCTTCAAATAATATCTTCAGTTAGACACACACATACATACATAAATCCACAATTCACAATCTCATAATTGGGAGGCAGGCTTTAGAAGCAAAATGTACAAATTGATTCACTCAAAGGGGGTTGCCATGGTGACAGATTACTCTAAAGTAACTTGAACTGGCCCTTTGACATGGAGGGAGTTCAAAGGTCAGCCTCGCCTGTGCTAGGACTCCTTTGACAACTTCCTGCATAATTTGACTGTTATTTGCGTGTCTGGTCACTGTCTGACCCCTGAAGTCTGGAAAGAATTGAGAGGTAGTAGTATGTGTATCCTGGAGACCTCCAAAAGGGCACTTTTAATCAGATTTTGGTGAGAAACCTCTACTTAAAGCTAGTGCAAGCTTCTGCTGGGAAATAGTGTGAAATCCTGAGGGTACTTCAGGACCTATCTTACTCGTCCATCTTTTCGAACATTCCTACAAGCAGCTGTAAATTATTCCCTCAGCAGTGAGGTTGCCACTGCATTGGGTGATTATATGTGGAAACGTGCAAGAAATTGGCCACTGTAATAAAACTGTCCCCAATTTTTTCTGTGACTTCTGGGTACTTACTTTGTCTGTGGATGGCTTTTTCCAGCAAGACTTGCCTGGCATTTTCACTTTCATACTTTTTTGCCTTCAGACAACCATCTTTTGTTCCTGTTGTTGTCTGCTGTGGTTATATTCATTTATATCCCACTTTTCTCCCAATAATGAGACTCAAGATGGCTAGCAAACATATTTAAAAACAATACAAGTTAACTACACAAAAACTTCAATACAAACATCAATATAAAAGTTATTTAAAAACAATTTATACAGTTAGAAATATTTAATATGCACCGTTAAAAAGCTATATAAAAACAGCATTGCACAGCATTAAAAGCCCATGCCATTCATTTTCAAAAATCCTGACGGCACAAAAATGTGTTAAGTTGCAGGAGGAAAGAGACAAAGGACAGGATCATCCAGGCCTCCCTCAGGAGGGAGTTCCAAAGTCTGGGAGCAGCCACCAAGAAGGCCCTTTCCCTTGGTCCCTACTAAATGAGACAGGGAAGGTGGTGGGACAGAAACAAGGGTCTCTCCAGAAGACCTCAGGGCTCTAATGGGCTCATAAAGGGAGATACAGTCCTTCAAACAGCCTGGACCCTAGCCATACAGTCCTGTTTTTCACAGGACTTTAAATAACTTGTAACCTCAAGTGAACTGATTTTGTTGAAAGTCCTTCTATGGTCCTTTTTGCATCTTACCTCTGTCTGGTGCAGTTGCGCGGGGATCATGCAAGCAGTCTCTTCTGTGAGGCTCTCGCATCCCCACTGCTTTGGCTCTGCAGGAGCTGCCTGCTGTCTGGCAGGCAACACGAGGGCTCCGCCTCTTCCTTCTGCAGCGCAGTCAAGTATTTTCCCAGGCTGCACTGAGGGAGGAAGTGTGAGGGCCGCAGCTCTGGAGCTCCGCACGCAAAGTAAGTGCATGTGGGGCCCTGGAGCGATGCACAATCACACACCGTTTTCAGCTAAAAGCTGATATAGTGCATGATTGGTGCCTGCTGGCCCCGACAGCATCGCACAATTCTGAGGACATTGTCTGAAATGCTCCTTGCAATTGCGTGACACTCCAAAGGCCCTTTCGCATGAGAAATGCCATGTGAAAAGGGCCTATAATTTCTCTTCTCTGTAATATCAATATTACCTGCCATAGAATGATAGAATCAGAATCCATTCTGTTAAGGCTGCAGGCTTTTCCACACTACCCTCTCAAACTGCCATGGAGATGAGAGAATGACAGGACTGTGACTACGGTTCTGCATGGCATCATCTCAGTCCTATTCTTCTCCTATCCCCAAGCAGCGCAATCATGGATTAAAACACTGATGAATTTTTGCCATCAATGACCCACCATCGTGTCACCATTATGGACTTACCAGGTCTGAGGAAGGCCTGAAAGTGCAATGACTATACTTCCTTCCCCAGCACAGCCTAGGAAAGTACCCACTACGCTATTGAAGGAAGAGGTGAGGGCATCATGCTTCCTTCATTGCAGAGTCAGCTAGTGAAGAAGAGAATGCTCCCGCCTTGCTCCTCTCCTGGCAGAGCCGATGCTGGGAAACTCAACAGATGCCACTGTGAAAAGGTAGGGTGCAGAAAGGGCCTGCATCTTATATAACACTTTGGGGTAGAATCCTGATGAAAAATGCTTGTATATTATGTCAAATATGAAGTGTGAACCTAGCTATAGATAACATTGTATTTATTCTTCTTCAGATGAGTAGGAAGGTTGAAGCCTTCTCAAGTCACTCCTTTTTGTGTGTTTGTACTAGGAATTTTACCCAAGTTTGTGCAGATTGATATTAATTATTTTATGATTTAAACGATATTAATTATTTTATGATTTGAATGTTTCCAGTTCAGGAGTCTTGCTACCACATGACATCATCACTATCGAACTGTTATCCTGTCCCCAAGCATTGCAAAACTGCCTTATACCATTTCCAGAAAAAAATCTGTTAAGAACCTCCTTTAGCACTTCAATCCTGTCAGCTGGATTAGTGTGGTACCCTAATAGCACCTGATAGTGTTTCCTGTCATCCCGGATCCAAGAGTGGATGGTTGTGGGCATTCCCTGGTTGTCCCTCCCTCAGCTACTCCCATGGCAAGGTAACTTCAAAATCTATCACTTCTCCATGTTTATTTTAAATTTCTCCTTTGAGTTAAAACTTATTTTTTAAAAAATATATTTTTAATTATTATAGTACAAAGGTGCAACAGCATACTGTTGTGTCATGACATTACAACATGAGCTAGTACAAGTTCCAAAAAAAAAAAAAAGACAAATTGGGGCAGTGGAGCGAGGTGAAGGCAGAAAGACAGAGTGGCCAAAGATGCTGCAGAGCAGAAGGAATTCCAGTGGCAACAGTGCTACGCATCCTCTTAAGGTGGAAGGGTACAGAAGGGAGTGTTTCTAACCTGCTACTATCATGCAAATAGCAATGCTGGGACTGTAACAGAAGAATGCACTAATGGAGTATGATACTGAAAGGTTGTAAATCTGAGTGGGAAAGGCTACAGTCCTTGAAATGTGATTCATAGTAGGTAACAGGGACCAATTTTCTGAAAAGCCTGAAGTTTGCCATGCAGTTCCAAAACTTGATCTAAAATGTTCAGGAAGACAACCTTAAGTGTAAATTTGAAATATTGTCAACATTGGCTCATAAACGTATACTTCAGAGTGAACAATATAGAAATCTGAAGTGCTTGTTCAGGGAGTACCCAATGTACTTCATGGATTAGGTCCAAGAGGTTATCATGGTCTTTGTTTTCATCCTGTTTTGTTTCAGTCCTGGACACTGAGTTTGCTGATGCTATGATCAAGTACAGGGATTTGTACGGCATAAGAGACAAGCAAACTTTTTAAATTTTAGTATGTATGTTGGTTACTTTAAAAAAAAAAAGTTCATTTGCTTACTTTTTGTTTTTGATATGGCACACTTTTGGTATGGCACGGCCATATACCTGCAAGCAAAATGTAAATAAATAAATAAATATTCCTTGAACAGGACATAAAACTGAAGTTTTGATTTACTTATATCTATTTATATTATTTATCACTCATTTATATTATTTATCTTACATGCCACTGATATTCATATCCCATATAAACCAAAAGCTGTTTCAATTAAACTGGAGGCTCTGTTGCCCCTTTCAAATGGAGGAACAGAAATCTATAGAAATAAAACTAAATGTCTCCTTCTGTGTCTGTTACCACAACCCAAGTAAATGGTCAAACAGACATATTTTTGTTGTTGTTGTCTTTGTTGTTTTGTGCCTTCAGGTCATTTCTGACTTATGGTAACCTGACAGCAAATCTACTGTGGGGTTTTCTGGGACTGAGGGTGTGTAACATGCTCAAGGTTACCTAATGCATTTCCATGGCCAAGGATGGAAGTGAACACTGGTCTCCAGGGTTGTAGTCCAATGCTAAAATGACTACTTGGAGAGTATGTTTGGGATGATCTGACTCAAATATGGCATACATGAATTACTCTTGGAGGTGGGCTTAGGTGGAACCCCATTAGTATTTCCCCCCAGTTGAGCTTTCACCAAATAGGGAATGCTTGGAGAGAACTGACCTCAAATAAAGGATATGTGGTATGTGCAAAATCCATTGGAGAGGAGCTGAGGGCACCCCAATTTTTCTTGTTGTTGTTGTTGTTGTTGTTGTTGTTGTTGTTGTTGTTCTTCTTCTTCTTCTTCTTCTTCTTCTTCTTCTTCTTCTTCTTCTTCTAATTCTTCTTCTTCTTCTTCTTCTTATTATTATTATTATTTTGCCATTCATATAAGGTAAAGTGGCACATCATTTGAAGCATTCTGATGAGCTGAAGTTTTTTTTTTTAAAAAAATGAAATTTTGCCGTAACGTCAACTTAAGTTTCTGTCTCTTTGTAGGTTTCACTGCATTACACATAAACAGTCTGATCAATTTTCATCAAATATCAATATTTGGAGTGATCTAACTTAACTTACAGGCTAAGTTGTAGCTAGAACATTCGTGGTGGGGTGAGCCTTGGGGAGGCATCCCAATTACTTTTTCATTCATGCAGAGCACTACATTCAGTGGCCAATCAAAAGAGGCATACTCTCTCAAGGGCGGCTGAGACAGATGTTCAATGTGTGGAATTCTTGAGCATCCAAAGAGATAGGCAGGCATCCTCCCAAGCAATTGACACTGAATGATCATTAATGATGGTTAATGATTCTCCTGAGCAATGCCGGGTACTACAGCTAGTATAAAACCTTGCAGCAGGATATTTGTTCATTTGTTAAATCAATAACCTACCATTCAGCCAAAAAAATAAATAAATCCCAAGGCAGCAAGACGATACTTACCTTGAAGAATGAAACTTTTAATTTTAAGTTGCCATGTACATTTTGGCCTGTATTCTCTTCCAGCTGCTTAGTTAAATACAATTAACTAAGGGCCTTTCAGTACCACCCTCCCAACCCGCCATGGAGATGGGAGAAGGACGAGACCATGATGATGGTTCTGCATGATGTCATTGCAATCCCATTCTTCTCTTGTCCCCAGGCGGTACAATCACTGATTAAATTATGGATAGGTTTTCCCCACTGATGACCCACAATCATGCCACCATCGCAGACTTACCTGTCTTGCAGACATGTGGTTCCTAAGCAACTTCAGAGTCTGGTCAAGTTGGCAAAGGTTTATTAATGAGGAAGCAAGCTAGGAGAGGCTGCAGCAGTTTGCTTTCACCTGAGCATCCTGGAAAGGGCAAGATGGTATAGCTCACCTTCCCTATGTCAGAAATGATTAAATGTGAACTACTTTTGCACTCTGAATTCATTCTGCAGCAGCTGAAATAAACTGGGGACAAAGAGGGGAAATTGTAGGAGAGGAGAGAAACTGGGGCCTTAAAAAGTCCCCCTGAAGGAGAGTAACAGTTCAAGAGTATGAAATGGCATAAATAAATAAATAAATAAATAAATAAATAAATACCTCTTCCATATTATGTTCCTAAAAGGGGCTGTGATGCCCCAGTTAAATTTCTGTGTTCTTCTGATGAAGTTGCTTTGGAGTCAGCTATTTGGAATTCAAGTGTAATTTGATGGTTGCTAGGCAACAGACAGTACCTTAAGAGTGAAATCCAACACAATGATGTGTGTAGGAGGGGCTTATGGATGAGAAAAATTATAAATACAGCAGAGATGGTATTTGAAAGACTGCCTTTAGTGAAATCTTGGCCAGAGATGGTAGCTGGGTTGTGTTTAAGCAGGTGAGGAAAAGATGCTGAGCTCTGATATCAAAGTATTGACACAGACTATCAAAGGTTGAAACTAGTTAACAACACTGTACTCTATCTGAACCTTAACAAGACATTTTATTTCTACTGTTACTATAATAAAAGATACAGTTTGTTTTATAACTACTGAGTTGGCCTGAGTTGCTTAAAATCACTGATAGTAAAGAGGAAGATGCTACTATAAAAAACTGAATGTTCTGAGGAAACATTTAAGACCCTACCCTTTTACACAAAGGTAGTATTTAAAGTGTGTAGTTAGAGCTAAGTCTAAGGCCCTTTTTGCATGGCAATTTGCAAGTGAAAGGGCCCCTTGAGTGTCACGTAAATGTCAGGAGTGGTCTGCATGATGCACTCCCATTTCCGCCACGCTCAAGGCCCACAAGCGCAGCAAATACACATTTTCTTATTTTCAGCTTTTAGCCGAAAATAAGCAACACTTGTGCAAGGCTCACGGGCCTGGGCTGCACTCTCCCAGGCTGCACTGTGGAAGGAAGGGGCGGGGTGTGGGCGGGGCTCTCGCATGAACAGGAAGGAGCTGCAGAGCCCAAGCAGCAGGGAAACAGGAGGCTTGTGAGAACCCGCCCAGGCTTTTCACATAAGGCCCACACTCCAGCAGCATGAGAAGGTAAGCTGCAGAAAGGGCCTAAGTTTTAGGTCAACTTATTAGGTTAGAACTGCAATACTAATCTGAGGAGATATAAGGACCTGTCACTGTTATGGATTTCATTTTTTTTTTTTTTTAGTGAACAGTAGATCATTTGACAAACATCAAGTCTCCATAGAACAGCTGGAAACACATCCAACACAAAATGTACCTGATATTTCCCCATATAAGGCTGTTGGGTCCTGTCTGCAGAAAGTTTTTCTTTTGTTCCTGCCACCTTCACAGACATGGCTGGTTGAGGGGGGGATATGGATCTCCTGGTAGCTGCACCCCACCCCTGAAGCCTCTGAACCTCCTTTGCTGGTCAGACTAGTTCCTTCCTTGTTCTCCTTTCATTAGCAGTCCAATACTTTTGAAAACTGACTGCAAGGGCTTTCAGTAATGGGCTGTTTTATTCTTGCCTTTCACCTCTTGCATTTTAAATTGTTTTAATTCTACAGATTTAAATTCTACAGATACCTTAATTGCATTTTAATTGTTTTTTTATTTTATTTTATCTACTCATATTTTAGTTGTACATTTAGTTGTACAGTTGTACATTTAGTTGTACAGTTGAGTCATGCACAACAACAACAACAAGAGTAACAACAACAACAACAACACTTGGACCTCGAGCATCATTTCAAAAGGAGAGACATGAACAGTCCATATTTCTGGAGTGTTACTCAGCAGAACCTGAGGCAGTTTTTCACCATGGAGATCATGCTTGCTGCACAATTATATGGATAAAAAGCAGATGATGGGAGGGTATTGCACTTAATAGATGAGTAGTCTTATTCAGTATATGGCAAATCCTGTCTTTGATTATAGAGTACAGGACAGCCAGTGTGCCTTCCTTGGAGAAAGAAAGATGTTCCTGCATAAATGAAGAGGGAAAATGTGATTTCTGTGCAATGTTTTTCCCTCCCAAACCATCCTACTTAAAGCTAGTAAAATTACACAGGGAAAAAGAAGTGGGGCTATTATGTGTTATTTTTCCATTCACTTAATGATGCATTTCAGTTCACTCAGAAATAAAGCGACATGCTTGAGTCAATAAACAAGGACTAACTGAACAGAGTCTATCCAAAAGGCACTGCCTGTATATCTAGCCTAAACATGATATCTCTCCAGCAGGAAATATAACACGTGGACCCGGCTATTTATTTATTTTGAAACAATATGGTTGTGAAAGATGGCAAACAAAAGGAATACTGGGTATCCCCAAAGAAATACAGGCTTCACAGTCTAAGATAGTCTTAGACTATTTATTTCTGTTCTTGATTGAGTTGATTTTATTATATGCTGCTCTGAGATTTTTATATATAGTGAATATATAAGTATTTTAATTAATAAAAAGTCAGGTCTTTAATAATGTCCAGCTTATATAAAACACCAGCACCATAAGGTTACAACATATAAAAGTGGTCAAATGTTATCAGTATGAAAGGAAAATGACACCATTTTTTTCTTGTATTCTTGGGTTTTATTCTAGGTATTCAGAAGTGCATAACAGCATAATCCAAAATAGCCAGAATGTTGATAGGCCAGCTGAACCAACACAAGCTCAGCTGAAACTGTGGTGAGCCTCAGGCCATTCTGCATGGCACACTTATAGCAAGATGATTCCACTTTCAACCTCCTATGGAATCATGGGGTTTGCAGTTTTGGGAGGGGTCGGCCAGCCCCTCTCAGAACTGCAAACCCCAGGATTCCATAGGAGGTTGAAAGTGGAATCATCACGCTATAAGAGTGTCATGCGGAAGTGTTCTCAGTACCTCTCAGGCTAGAAACACTGAACATTATTTAAGACTATCCTCACTACCTTTCTGCTCATAGAGTGGCTCTGTCTTTGGGGAGGAGAGGGTTTGGAGCTGGTAAGTCAGCTGTTGCCTTACCACACCCCATCATCATCCCTTTCCTAGTTCTTCTGCCAGCAGTTCTTTACCAACAGAGCTGTTGTACTAGAAAATAACTCTGTCAACAGATCTCAGATACCAGCTGTCAAAAGAGCTTTGAATTACAATTCTAGTGTTAGTTGGTTTTGTTACCCTGATTTCTGGGGTCCCATGAGGGACACCTCAATGTGTTCACAATGGGGAATGGGAATTAGCAAGAGCACAAGCTAAGCAATGCAAGAGGCAGGGCAACCTAGCGAGATCTTGAACCCAATGTTTACGGGGTCAGGTCGAGTCAATAATCAAACAGAAGTAAATAATAATTGTTTTCTTTATTTTAAAACACAGTCAAAATGTATGTATGCAAACACTCACACAGACCTAACAAAAGAAAGGTAGGAGTTCGATAGAGGGTTTTAAGAGGGATTTTTCAGGAGAAATACTACACCTGACCCTGAAGCCCAATTTTCAGAAGGAAGGTCAGTTGGAGTGGAGATTCTCAGTATGTGGAAGCTGAGGGGAAGACTCGGTGAACGGAGCAACAGCAAGGCTGGATGGAAACCAGCAGCGATCCGAAGAAGCGCTCAAAATCAGGGGGTCTTATAGGGGAAAATGTGCCCGTAGGCTAGTCCATTCCCAGGGAAAACAATGGGTTTCGGGCTGGAGACAAAGCCTCCGAAAGGTCAGTACTTTGCATGATTGAATTATGACAGAGTTGTCAATAGCACAGACAGTATGCAAACATGGAGTGCTTGACAGTTGGATATTCAGCTCATCAAGCTGCCTGCTCGGGGCAGGGGATCTTTTGTAAATAACGAGCATACATGATATGATCTTAAAAGGGTACTTGCCTGGAGGTCTCCTGAAGCTGCAGTCCTGCAATTACTGGCCTGCCTGGATTTGTTTTGAATAGTTCAGCTATTTTCGACCATGCCCATGTGCGTGCTTGTCGGGGGGCCTGTGAAGCTGGATCATCCCCATGTGCTGCTGGGACGTACATTCCAACCTGTTATGAATTTTAGCTGTTAATTCATCTTCGCTGCCACCACTCACTGAATTATGAACTATCTGGACACTTGAACAGTACAGTGGGACCCTGTCCAACCATGTACATCCCTAAGCTTAAGGATCTTCCTTTCCCCCAGTCTACCTAGCTTGGCGTGGGAAGGAGAGAAACAGGATCTTTTACAGAAAGTATTTATTAAAGATATGCAAATAAACAAGGCAAATTACCACACATGGGAAGCCCCCTCCTCCCAGGCACGCTTAGTTACAAGTAGTTACAAAAGAACAGATATAAAAGCACAGATACATTCTTTAGATCAGCCAGCCTCCAAAATAACAGAAAAGTACCTAACGCAACTAACTACTTTAGTCTAGTACTCACAGATGGTTCTCAGGCTTAGATGTTCTAAAGGAAGAGGCCAGGAGGCAAGGCCTATGGCCTGCAGCCTGCTACTGGCTCAGAACCCCCCTCCAGGAGGTTCCTAGGTTGTTCTTCTTTGTTATCCCTTTGTTATCTCCTTCAGCCACATGGCCTCTCAAGAAGTTTTATAACTTCTCCTTGGAAGCATCTGGAAGCATCCTGAAGATGCTCACTTCTTTCCTTTTTGATTGGTCAAGTCTCACCCTGTGACCTATGATGCTGACCCACATGACCTGTGATGCTGACCCACATGACCTATGATGTAATCTAATCCCAACACCTCATTAACCCTTGGTTTACCTGAAGAGGGAAGTTTCTCCCTTTAGCTAAGTCAAGATAATGGGAAGCCCCATTATCACAGGGCCTCGCAAGCACATGGAGAGGAATGGGTAGTGAAGGCCAAATTCTTGATATCAAATGATATCTAATATACCACAAGTTCAGACTAGAAACTATGGTAACAGTTTGTAAGTTAAAATAAGAGGTAAATAGAAAATATTCCAAAACAGAACCATGGAATGCTTTTATCTGATGAAGAAAAATGGAGAAGGCGGCCAACTGAGTCGTCCTTTGAATTCTGCATTTCTCCCAATTTTATGATGTACTTCCTAGCAAAAATACTGCTCACAAAAAAAGTGCAAGTTAGGAAAAACTGCATCCAAAACTGTGTATTTGAAGGAAGAAAATTGATAGAAATATGTATATTAGGGGAAAATTCAGACAGTATATGTTAGGGAAAGCAGAGTAAAAAAAATAAAGATAAATGTAAGTGTCTGAGCAAGTACAGAGACAAAGATAAAGACGAGGAAGAGGGAGGAACAGGGAGACAGAGAGAGAGAGAAAGAGTATATAATGTTAGAGCAATGGCCACAACATCACATCACATCAAACCATAGTTATCACAAACCACATTTTCTGATTCTGGTTTGATTGCAAGCAGTAATCAATTTGGACATCATATCAAATCATAGTTAAACTTCCCTGGACTGTGGTCTGGCAGGTTGCCTGAACAAAGCATTTATTTCATCCACTCTAACTACTTGTTCCTCCCTCTTCACTATCTCTTCTGCTGTCTTTCTCTGGCTATGAAACAAGTATAAAATTAAATCTGCTAAAACTGCTGGTGAGCCCCTCTGGAATTGACAAGACAACGCAGGTGAAGGTGCAAACCTTCTGTTTGAAAGTTGACCACTACTGTACAGTCTGATTTTACATGATGCCTTTAGAGCACAGCCTAAAGCTTCCCATGTGAATGGGCAATCACCTTGACCACCACTCTTTGACATCCCAGGTCCAATCTATGGCTTCTCAAGCTGAAGAGAATTAAGATAAGAGGCCTAAGAAAGACCCTGCTCTTTCTGAACCTTCAGAGAGGTGCAGACAGTCAGTGTAAACACCGGGCTTCACAGACTGAAAATATGACTCATTGTAAGGGTTATTTTCTATGTTTCAGTGAATAGCACCTTTTGTTCTGAGTAGCTGAAAAGTTTTCATTGTGTGTGTCTATATGTCTCTGTTCAGACTTAGATACAATGGCAGGGGGGTTGGAATCAATACAACTTTAGACTGCAGCCCAGTGGGAAACTCCTTCCATTCTTGATCCTGTTTTCTGAGGGACATGAAGGTGTTTATTGCCCCATTTCATAGAATCATAGAAATCATAGAAATGTAGAGTTGGAAGAGACCACACGGGCCATCCAGTCCAACTCCCTGTCATGCAGGAACACCCTCAAAGCACTCCCGACAGATGGTCATCAAGCCTCTGCTTAAAAACCTCCAAGGTAGGAGACTCCACTACTCTCCGAGGCAGCAGATTCCACTGCCGGACAGCCCTGACTGTCAGGAAGTTCTTCCTGAGGTTCAGGTGGAATCTCCTTTCCTGCAGCTTGAATCCATTGCTCCTTGTCCTGGTTTCTGGAGCAGCAGAAAACAAGCCCCCTCCTTCCTCTACGTGGCATCCCTTCAAATATTTAAACATGGCTATCATGTCCCCTCTTAACCTCCTTTTCTGCAGACTAAACATACCCAGCTCTCTCAGTCTATCCTCATAGGGCATGTTTTCCAGGCCTCTCACCATTTTGGTCACCCTCCTCTGGACTTGCTCCAGCTTGTCAATATCCTTCTTGAATTGGGGTGCCCAGAACTGGACACAGTATTCAAGATGGGGTCTAACCAAAGCAGAGTAGAGTGGTACCAGTACCTCCCTCGATCTAGACACCATACTCCTGTTGATGCAGCCGAGAATTGCATTGGCTTTCTTGGCTGCCGCATCACACTGCTGACTCATGTTCAGCTTGTGGTCTATGAAGACTCCTAGATCCCTTTCACATGTACTGCTATCCAGCCACGTGTCCCCCATCCTATATTTCTGTATTCCATTATTTCTGCCTAAGTGTAGGACCTTACATTTCTCTCTGTTGAATTTCATTTTGTTCGCCCTGGCCCAGCTCTCCAATCTATCCAGGTCATTTTGAATTTTGATCCTGTCCTCTGGCATATTAGCAACCCCTCCCAATTTGGTGTCATCTGCAAATTTGATGAGCATGCCCTCTATTCCTTCATCTAAGTCATTGATAAAAATATTGAACAGCACTGGGCCCAGGACAGAACCTTGTGGCACCCCACTAGTCACTTCTCTCCAGGATGAAAAGCAGCCATCCGTGATCACCCGTTGGGTTCGGTCGGTCAACCAATTACATATCCAATTAACAGTAGCCCTGTCTAGCCCACATTTTACTAGCTTCGATGCAAGAATGTCATGGGGAACTTTGTCAAAGGCCTTACTGAAATCGAGATATGCTACATCCACAGCATTCCCTTCATCTATCAAGCTAGTAACTCTATCATAAAAAGAGATCAGATTAGTCTGGCATGACTTATTTTTGAGAAATCCATGTTGACTTCTCGTGATTATTGCGTTGTTTTCTAAATGATTAGAAACTGAACGCTTAATGATCTGCTCCAGGATCTTTCCGGGTACCGATGTCAGGCTGACTGGGCGATAATTATTTGGGTCCTCTTTTTCCCTTCTTGAAGATGGGGATAACATTTGCTCTCTTCCAATCTGCTGGAACTTCTCCTGTCCTCCAAGATTTCTCAAAAATTATAGCAAGCGGTTCCGAAATGACCTCTGCCAGCTCTTTTAGTATCCTAGGATGCAATTCATCTGGCCCTGGAGACTTGAATTCATCCAATGCGGCCAGGTATTCCTGTACCACCTCTCTACTTATTAAGTGCCTCATTTCCTCTGCTTCCTCCCCTGCTCCCCAACCGCCAGGTTGAGTGCTTGTATCCTTCTGGGAAAATACGGAGGCAAAGAAGGTGTTAAGTAGCTCTGCCTTTTCTCTCCCCCCTGTGAGTAATTCGCCATCTTCTCTGCGTAGCGACCCTACTGTCTCCTTCTTTTTCCTTTTGCTGCGGACATATTTAAAAAAACCCTTTTTATTGTTTTTAATGTCTCTGGCCAGCCTAAGTTCGTTCTGTGCTTTAGCCTTTCTGACCTCCTCCCTACATCTCCTGGCTACTTGCTTAAATTCTTCTTTGGTGGTTTCCCCCTTCTTCCATTTCCTATACGTGTTTCTCTTAACTCTTAGCTCAGCTGAGAGTTCTTTAGTCAACCATTCTGGTTTCTTCAGATGCCTTCCATTTTTCCTCCTTATTGGCACAGTTTTAGACTGTGCCGTCAGTATCTCCTTTTTAAGGAACTCCCATGCCTCCTGAACTCCTTTCCCTTTCACTATTCCTGACCACGGAATTCCAGCCAGCAGCTCCCTAAGTTTACAGAAGTCCGCTTTTTTAAAATCTAAGACGAGTGTCTGGCTACCCTTATCTTCTCCTTCCCACTGAATGCTAAATTCCAACAGGGCATGGTCACTCCCCCCTAAAGATCCAACCACTTCTACCTCATTCACAAGGTCATCCCTGTTGGTCAAGACCAGATCTAGAATATTTGATCCTCTTGTGGCCTCTTCCATCTTCTGGACCATGAAGTTGTCTGCAAGACAAGCAAGAAACTTGCTGGACCTTGCTGTCTTGGCAGAGTTTGACTGCCAGCATATATCTGGGTAATTGAAATCTCCTATTATTACTGTATCTCTCCTCTTTGAATGTTCAGTCATTTGGTTGAGGAAGGCGTCATCCAAGTCCTCAGCCTGGGTTGGAGGTCTGTAGTAAACCCCCACCAGAATATCCCTATTGTTTCTCGCTGCCTTAATTCTTACCCAAATGCTCTCTACCTGGCTTTCTGGGTTTAAGCCCAGGATCTCTTCACAGGTGAAAACATCCTTGACATACAAGGCTACTCCTCCTCCTTTCTTGTTTGGTCTATTTTTACAAAATAGGCTATACCCCTCTATTCCTATATTCCAATCATGAGACTCATCCCACCAGGTCTCAGTGATGCCTATCAAATCGTATTTATTTTCTTGTACTAGGAGTACAAGCTCATCCTGCTTGTTTCCCATACTCCTTGCATTAGTGTAGAGACACTTAAGTCCCCAGGCCCTTCCTGCAAGTCCTGTACTATTGTTTCTACTCCTCCCGCCATTGGCCGCTTGTACTACTTGTCCAGTATCATTTGGGCCTTTTCCCCCTGTGTTCTCTGAGTCCTTGCCCTGAATAATATTGTCTCCCTCCCCAGTGGATCTTAGTTTAAAGACCTCTTAATCTTCCTTGCAAGACTGTTTGCAAAAACATTCCTGCCCAGTTTTGTGAGGTGCAGCCCATCCCTTGCCAGAAGCCCATGTTCATGGAAATTCAGGCCATGTTCCAAAAACCCAAACCGTTGTTGGCGGCACCATGTGCGGAGCCAGTTGTTGACCTCAACATTTCCCCACCTGACCATCCCTTTGGGTCTTCCTGGCCTCCAGCAATAAGAACAAGGAGGATAAAAAAAATTAGAGAAATGTAAATAAGGAAGGAAGCTTGCCATTTGTCACTTGAAAGTCCTTATTTCATGGCCTGTTCCCTGTACTCCTGGAATTTTGTGTCATTATCTTCTGTTAAAAGGATTCAAATGACATTATTTGCATGGGAGCTCGCATACAAATTGTGTCGCCTGTGTCACAAAGTTGCATTACAATGAAGGGAGTGATGGCTGTGTCACATGTACGTGACATTCTTTGTGTCATTAAATTTAAAGTCAATGCTGGCAGTTATAAACCACTCACGTCTCCAGCAAATACATCACTTCTGATCTGAAATGAATATTTTAAAACGCCAACTCCAACTGCATCAAACGGCAATAACCTGCAATGTCATCTCTTCCCACCAGCCCACCCCCATTCTTTTCCTTTTCTTTTGTGTTTTTTTTTTTAAACCCAGGACACTAAACAAAGGTGGATTTGAAGGAAGGCTCTCAAAAAAAGCAGATCACATTTTTTTTAACAAAGAAAAAAAAATCATGGGTGGGAGATAGTTGGTTCTCTTGAGGGTCTTTTTAAAGCCTATCTTGTTACTGCATATTTATTTTGCAGTGACTACTACTGTCATACTCTGAGATTCTGTCCCTTTTATTCTAGGAAGATTAGATGTATAATTGCCTCTTCAAGATCCCAGCACAGACCATTGTGTGCAAGGTTACCATCTATTGTCTTGCCAGAGTCCAACAGCCCTGTCACAGTGGCAGGCTTTGTGAGATCGCCTTCTCTGCACTTCTCCAAAGATTCAAAGGCAAAATCTCTCTCTATCCAAATTTACAAGGGCCTGTTCAGCATAGTAAACAGAAGCGGGGTGGAAATAGGGGAGCGAGCCGTACTAAATTTGCTAACACTGCTGGCTCTAAATGGGGAGCTCATAAAAGGACGTGAAGAAGAAAGGAAAGGTTTCCTCCCTTACACTAAAAGGAGAAAATGAACTATGAAGACTGAACTGACACCAGAGATAGCAGTTACATTTATAATAGCAGATATCTGGGCAGGGTTACCATTTATTTCGTATATATCTCATTTTGGAGGTCAAACATGGTACTATAAAGAGTGAAACAACCAGAATGGCATAAACAGAGGGGCATTCACACTACACAAATATAGACCTATTCCAGTTCAACTGTCAATGATTTATCCTATGGAATCCCGAGAGATGCAGTTTAAGGATGAGTGTTTAGAATTCTGAGCCACAGCACTCCAATAGCTCACCAAACTACAAATACCAGGAAGCATAGGAAGGAACCATGGCAGTTAAAGTGGAATAATAATGTTATAATTGTATAGTGTGAATGCACTTCTGAATATAACCAGCATAGATGTGTAGTCATCTCAAGGAGCTTAAAATACTGACATAGAAAATACTGACATGGAGGTCGGGGAGGGTGTTGGGGTCCACCCGCAATGTCAGCATCTTCTTAGAATTTGGGAGAATTATGGTTCAAAGGAGGCCTATGAGAGGAAAGCAACAGTAGGATCTTTTCACCTATGTATTCCAGTACTAACTGGAATACTCCAGTTAAAGATAATAAGGTATTTTATTTGAATTGACAAACACACAAGGAATCAGACACTGTTAAGAACCACCCAAGGCTATTGGCAAGAAAGGTTGTCCCTGTGAAAGTCTGGCTCAAGTTGGGTGGGCATCAAGTTGGTACCTCATGCTCTATTGCATGCATTGAGATGACAATCAGGCAAATGAGAGGACAGTGTATTCAATAATCTTTCGCAGCTTGTAGCATTCACATTTTTGGACTACAACAAAGAAAGTATATATTTAGCTAAGTTTTAGCAATGAGTAAGTAAATATTTATGGTAAAAATGTAACTATGGTGGCAACTAACTAACTTTACTGAAAGTAATTACTTTTTAAAAGTAACATTTCCATCTCTCTCTCTTCTCTCTCTAAGTCTCTCTCTCCCCCTCCCCCTTCCTCATGATATTTAGGGAATTGAGATTATTTCTAAAAATCCCAAGTGAAACTGTATATTACAAAATCCAGTATCAACACACCAGTGTTTTCATGTGGGAGGAAAATCGGACAAGCAGTCAGTGACACATCCATGAGTACTAAGCGTAACAAAATGAAGACAGATGGTTCCCCTGGCAGTGCTCACATATATCTACAGTCCAAGGATCAACAAGAGCAAAGAAAAAAGGAGGAAGCAGGGCAACATAGATCTACAGAGAAGGATTCCAGGCAAACAAACATTGCAGAAAAAATGAAGGTTCTCCAACAGTGTTCCAGTATTGATAGATACACACCCTACATTGTACTAATTGGGAGAGCTATGGAACACTGGGGATTGCAAACCTAACCCAGACAGTATCACATTGGGAGAGGTCTTTCTGTTAGTCCCACAACCATTACAGGCATGAGGATACAAGACACAGACTTCTCAATGGCTGCTCCCAGACTATGGAGCATCCTACTACAAGAGGTTCAGGTGGCTCCTCTATTACCTTTCCGTTGGCGGGCACAGACCTTTATATTTAAGCAGGCCTTAGGCTCTTATGCAATTATGAGGCAGTAGGATCTTTGAATGTGGTGTCATATGCTTTCCCTGTATCTTTGGAGATCTATGATGTTTTAATTCTTCAAAATTAAATTAGAGTAATTTAAAATGAGATGCTCAGAATTTGTTTAAATTCAGTGATGCAGAGGTAAACCACTTAGCCTGTTGTCCCATCCCATCCCATCCATCCAAATCCCCCATCTGAACTCCTATTATCACAGACACCCTGAGGCTAAGGAATTTTTCCACTGCACCAACAGACTTGAATCCAGTTGATAGTCCTAACTAGAAGAGACTCATTGAATTAATTGTTTAAATGTAAGTGGATACATATGTAAATTCCATTGATTCAATGAGTCTACTTTAGTTGGAACTAGTAGTTATATTAATGTCTTAGGCCCTTTTTGCATGGCATTTGTCATGCGAAAGGGCCTCCAGAGTGTTGCGCAATTGCAAGGAGCATTTCAGACGACGTCCTCGCAATCGCGTGACGCTGCTGAGGCCAGCAGGCACCGATCACACACTATATCATTTTTGGCTTTTAGCTGAAAATGGTGCATGATTGTGCATCTCTCCGGGGCTCCACAAGTACTTACCATACATGCGGAGCCACCAGAGCTGCAGCCCTTGCACTTCCTCCCCCAGCGCAGCCTGCGGAAGGAAGAGGTGGAGTCCTCATGCTGCCTGCCGCTCCTGTGGAGTAGAAGCAGTGGGGACACGAGAGTCTCATGGAAAAGGCAGCTCACGTGATCACCGTACAATTGCACCAGATGCAGGTAAGGTGTGGAAAGGGCCTTAGTGTCCAGATCATGAGCAGTAATGGTAACGCTCTGGCCATTTTCACACTAGACTATTATAGTGCCATTATTCCATTTTCAACATCCTATGGAATCCTTTGAGGCCTCTCCCTAAACTGCAAACCCCACAATTCCATAGGATGTTGAAAGTGAAATAATAGCACTATAACAATCTAGTGTGGAAATTCTATTGGCAAAACTAACTATGTACTGCAAGTGTAGGAAGTCAGGATTATTGATCCAAACAACTCCTCCAACACTTCTGCTTTTAAAATGTCTATGCCACAAGGCAAACTTGTGCAATCATACTTTACATAAAACAATTGCACAAAACATGGCCTAAAAAAAAAAAAAAGGCACACAAAACTTTCTTTCACACACCTGGGCCTCAGCAGATGAGATTTTTCATTCTCACAGTGAAGAAGGAATGGTCCCCCATGATATTCCTGCAAATAAGATAGTAAAATGTAGGCTAAACAATCCTACTATTAGGTGGATCTGTAAATGGTTGACCTATCGAACCCAGAAGGTGCTCTCCTTTGGTTCCTGTTCATCCTGGTGAGAACTGACTAGTGGGATGCGACAGGGTTCTGTCTGGGCCCAGTGCTATTCAGCATCTTTATCAATGATTTGGATGCGGCAATAGAGGGCATTCTTACCAAATTTGCAAATGACACCAAATTAAAAGGGCTAGCTAATGCCACAGAGAACAGGATGAGAAATCAAAATAATCTTAAGAGATTAGATTGCTGGGCCAAAATTAATAAAATAATTGTCAACATGGAGAAGTGTAAGTTACTACACTTGGGAAGAAAAATAAAATAAAATGTACAGATATAAAAGTACATATGAAATGGATGTAGGAGTCTTAGTAGACTGCAAGCTGAACATGAGTCAGCAATGTGATGCAGCAAATGAAAAAGCTAATATGATTCTGGGCTGCATCGATAGGAGTATAGAGTTTAGGTCAAGGGAAGTAATAGTGCCACTCTATTCTGCTTTGGTCAGATTTCATCTGGAATACTGTGTCCAGTTCTGGGTACTTCATTTCAAGAAGGATATTGACAAGCTAGAATATGTCTGGAGGAGGGTGACCAAAATGGTAAAAGGCCTGGAAACCACGCTGTATGAGGAAAGACTTAAGGAGCTGGGTATGTTTACCTTCTGGAAGAGAAGGTTAAGAGGTGACATGATAGCTTTGTTTAAATATTTGAAGGGATATCATATGGAGGATGGAGCCAGACTTTTTTTTTTTTTTTTTTTTGCTTCTCCAGCGACTAGGACTAAGAACAATGGCTTCAAACTTCAGGGAAAGAGATTCCATTTAAAGATTAGGAAGAACTCCCTAAGAGCACTTTGACAGTGGAATATGAGGCCTTGGAGTGTGGTGGAGTCTTCTCTTTTAGAGGTTTTTAAAAAGAGGCTAGATGGTCATCTGTCAGGAATGCTTTGACGTATTACAGCACAGCAGGGTGTTGGACTCAGTGGCCCTTGTGGTCTCTTCCAACTCTTTGATTCTATGATTCTAAGGCCCTTTCCACACGGGGGTATCAAAACGGTGTAGCGCGACCTCTGACAGAGGTCGTCTACACCATAAAATGGATTGGGGTGGACTACTTTAGTGTAATTCCACACCCCAATCCACGCTAGGGTGACCGGAAGTGGCGGTGCCGCATGCTTTTTAAAAACCACTTTCCATGAGGTTTTTAAAAGGCATGGGGCGTGCAGCTGCGTCGCAGCGCCCGGTGTAGATTTGCAGGCGCGCACAAGGGCACACCTGCAGACCTGCCAGGGGGCGGGCTTTCAGCTGGCGAACTTCTCCGGTTGGTGGAGAGCCTCCGCCAGCTGGCAGCCGCCATTTTGGACACCACAGGACGCCACAGGATGCCGACAAGTATGGAGCAGCGAAAACGCACTGCCCCACGTAGCAACGGACTTGCCCGGTTGCAAGTAAGGTCCATCCTAGCGTGTTTTCACCCGTCTTTTCCTCCGCATGTGGAAAGGGCCTAAGAATGACATAAGGAAGGACCAATGCCCCAGGCTCTCCTCATCCCTCAGATAGGATTGCACAAATCTCTTTTATCTCCACTCAGTTTCTTCTTTTTCTTCCTTGCATTAATTGAAGTACATTTTTTATGACATTTTTTTAAAGCCTGCATGGAAATTGGTTAAACATTGTGTACCTGATATGTATTATGCACATTAGTGTCCAAGGTTTCCCACTGAACAATGTATTTTTGTGCGCAGTTTTGATTGTATGCATTGTTGTACTCACTTTCTCCTAGGGTATGTATATTTGTATTTTTTTTCTGAAAAATTGCATTGCAAATCTCATGGAAGTTATAAATTTCGATCAGCAAGTGCATTTTGATTTGCTTGTTCATTTGGGAGATTAGATACATTCGTATGAAAATGAGGATGTAACACCTTTCTTCTTCTGTCAAAAAGGACCCTTCAAGATTCTGAATGCACAGAATTTACAGAGTGGATGTATGGTAAAGCCATGCTTTTGCTTTACCCATCAGAATGACAGTGTCTCATCTATGATCCATCAATCATGGAAAATCTATGACAACAAAAACAAAAGTATGGACCTACAGCATCCTTAGCTATTGCAGATAAGCCCTCCTTAAATGTGAAGAGTTCATAAACATTATAAATGGATGTCAGGAGCACTACATGCTTTCCCTTGCTTCCCAAAAGAGACCCAGTAAACAGCTGGGAAGCCAACTCTGTTGTCTGACCTCCTACAACATGCTTTCCAAGCTACTTAGCATCTTTGTGGCTCTCTGGATTAACCTTAATGTTGACATCCCTGACATGTTGTGACCTGAACTAAAGTGAAGGGGCTGTGAAGGGAAGACTTTTGTGAACCTAATAGGAGTGTCAGGCCAGGTCTGCTATGAAATATTTCATCATTCTGTCTGTCCTTCCTGTCATTTTCTTTCTATGAATCTCTGACATAAAAAAAAAAATTCAGATTTTCAATATTCAGAAAACAAGATTTAATTTCAATTCCTACCTAGCCACCTTGAGTCCCAGTTCTGGTGGAAAGGCAGGGTACTGATGATGACAATGACACTGATGATGATGATGATGAAGAAGAAAGAGAAGAAGAAAGAGGTAAACCCAAGCAATAAAAATCCCCAGCTTTAGAAATGATGCATAATAAATATCCATTTACAAATTTGTATAACCAATTCATGTCTAGAAAAGTGGCACAGAAATATGCTTTCCTTCAACATTTATTTTGCTCCACAAAAGCTTTTGGAATTTCTACAAGGTTGTCTGGTTCACTTGAGAGATGTATTTACACAGAAGAGCTGAGCTTTTTAAATAACACAAGAAAACACATACTCCTCACGATCTGAGAAGTAAGAGACAAGATATATGTATAAAATGAAAAAAGTAGTTCCAAAAATAGGTGGACACAATTGTTAGTCTGAAAGGCAAACTGAATCTCTTATTACCTCTTATGCTTGCTATTAGGGCCATCCCGAAATATTCCATTACCTTTAGAAGCTGACCAGATAGACAATTGAATTGATTTGAAATGAAGCAGGATCCCTCATCACTCACATGAAAAAGAAATGAAAATAATTCTTCTAGGAGAAGGATGAACCCCTGGTGAAATTTCCAGGAGGCAAAATTGGACCTTGAACCCTTGGAACAGTAAATGTGGCAGTTCAATTCATTCATTTTTACCAGAATGAAAAACACCATCTTTTTTCTTCTTTTTTGCAATATGGCAAGGTGTTTTATGTCCCTTTTTGATGAGAGTTTCATGTTTGCCAGAACAATTTTTTGTGCATGTTTTGTAAATACAACATCAGAAAACAGCACAAAACTACACTCTTTTCCACACTTTTTTCAGCTCTTTTCAAACCCTTCTCATCTATCAAGTCTTTTTTTTCCCCCATCAATCTACTGGTGCTTTTCGGCTTGCTGTGCATGTGTGCTTTGCTTCACAAAGCCAAAAAAAAAAAAAAAAGAGTTGTTTTTGCAAAAATCTTGTTTTAGAACATGGAAACCTCAACAAATACCCAAACACTTCTCATCTAGTTCTTCCACTGAAGATGTGAACTGTCACGGTAGCTGGCAGGAATATAAAACCTCTACTGTTTTATCCTTGTATGTCATGATAAATAACTAAGTAGTTTCCTCCATGTTGCAAGAGAAAATGAATATTCCTCTGTCCATATTTGACTACCCTGAAGTGTTTCACAAGAGGTATTATGTGGAGAAAAACTTTTTTTGCCTACACGCACACACAAATCTGTACAGAAACAAGTTTCCCATGCAGGAAACTGTTTGGTTTTTTTTCCCCTCTTCAGGAAAGTCATTTTTCTGTGCAGAAAAGAGGGAGATTTTCACAAAAAAAGCATGTTCCTACAGAAAATTCCTGTGCAACACTTCAAGATGTCAAAAATCAGGAAAAAAATGTTCAAAATTCTCACTGGTCTCATTCTTCTCTATAGGAATTCTCCATAGAGTCATTATGGAACATATTTTTCAACCTGAGAATGAATAATTATGAAGATTCTTTCCACTCTGTGTGGAAAGTGTCAGTTCTGCAGCTCAGGCATGATCTCTTGGCAAGAATGAAAAATATTGTGAATTTATTTATTTATTAGATTTACACTCCACCTTACTCTGAGGATGAGATCTCATGTGGCTCTCAAAAGTGTAACACAAGATTAAATTACGATCTCTTTTTACAAAACTTTTTTAAAAAATTAAATAATAATATATTGGGAAAATACGGTTAAAACCATTAAAAACACATTTAAAACACTACAAACAACAGATCAATTACAAATAACACATAACAGGTAAAATAATAAAATAAAATAACAAAACAAAACACACTGTTTCACACATACCACTGCTATGTAATATACAGCTTAAAGGCCTGCTTAAATAAAAAGGTTGATAGAAAGGGAAGCCAATCAGACTTCCTGTGGAGGGAGGGGGGTCCCACAGCCTGAAAGCAACCATAGAGAAGGGTGTCTCCCCTGTCTTCACCAAATGTGCCTGTGAAGATGGTGAGACAAGAAGAAACTCTCTGGTGTAGATCTTAAAGCTCATGGTGGCTTGTACAGGGAGATATGGTCTTTCTGATATTTCACAAGGCAAGCCTATGTGTGGATGTGTACTATATTTACATCCCCCTCGTGACTTGAGGTACTAAACTACAGCTGACTTAACTTTTGAAGAAATCCAACAGTAGGGGCATTCAAAGTCTGAATGCCCTCCTTTCTTCTATCTCTCAGCCAACCACCTTGTTTGGAAGATGGTTTTGGCTTTGCTTCTGAATTATGGCACTTGTTCTCTTGCTTTCAAGGGCCCTTCTTTTATTTGGGAGATCTAGCCCTCCAGTTCCTATCACTCCCTGAAAGAAATCATCAGCCAGGTGGAGTGGGCCACTTGGAAAGCAGGGACAGTCACAAAAATTGGCATCTGCCATGGTGCCTGGTATCCCTTAAAAAAAAGCCCTGCCATTTGACACCTGCCAGCAGTATCTTAGAAAAGACTTCAAAATAGTGTTTGGAAAGGTGGATGATACATAAAATTTGTTGCATTTCAGGCTACAAAAAGGAAAAATGTAAATACTGTTAAAAAGGTTTCAGCAATTATTTTATCTACCTTAAGAGACTCCCATTTTGTGTTGTTTCAGCCAGTCTCAGTTTTGTGGGCATACTGCCTTAAGAAAATCTGCTGACCTCTGTAACTCAGTCTCCATTTAAGCCTAATTGTAGCCCTTCCAAATTGCTTAAGATAATTACCAGGAGGGTTCCGATAAAGGACCCCAATCCCCTCCCTTCTTCCTTAATTTTGAGCACTTGCATATTGCTCTCTCTCCATCTACCTGCCTTTCACTCCCTCTTACCTCTAGGTGTTCCTGAAAATGTTGCATTTTGGGGGCACAAGCATCTGGATAATCACAGTGTATACAATGCATAGTCTTTAACACAACTGAAAAAAAAATTATTAGGCACATTAAAACATTTCTGGTCAGAGAGATCCTTTATCTTTCCTGTGAAACAGCATCTAATATCTAAGTGTGGCATCCTTTTGAGAAAGTGCTACAAAACCATTCCTTGAAGCCTGGAAATGCTATTTTAATCAGAGGCCACTGTTCTTTTATAATGAATATGAAAAGTCTTTAAAGTGGTTTTCTAACCCAAGCACATCACTTCTGACCTCTGCTGAAAGACCACAATAAAGAGAGATTTGCTCTTTTAAAGTCCTGGTTCCCAAGCCTCATGAAATAAGTTTACAGAGAGATGATGTCTATAAAACAGTGGGAGATCACATGCCAGATATTAGGAGTTATGTAAAAATGGTTAATAAAATAACTGTTGAAAAATACAAGGCAGTATGGCTTGAAATGTTAGATGCACAGCAGCACCAACTTCTAGTATACAGTGGTATAAAATTGCCTCATTCAAAAATCCACCCATCTCTATTATATCAGATTGGGTTTATCTTTCCATGCTTCCTCCCCTCAATAAACAATGGAGTCCTTACAGACATTTGATATTTCCAAATAAAGTAAGCAATAGGAGTGGCATAAGGGCAGTAGTTTCAATAAGTCTTGAAAACCACACCATACTGCCCCAAAACTGTATGCAAACTTATTGATTTTCCCATCCCCAGAATCCCACATCCATCAAAGCTCTTAATACTTGGATAGCAGCCCAAAGTAGACATAGCAAATGATATGATACACAGGAGCCAGCCTATGGGGAAGACCCAGGGTCAACCCCCCCCTCCCCCAAATGTTTACCCAGCCATGTACAGACCAATTTTCTGTCTCAATATCATGTAACTTTCTATGGCCTAAACGTCATTATTCATCCAACTATGGTAGATTCCATTGTATCAATGTTAACTTACCAAATTCCTTTTGATTCAGTAGGTGTGCTCTAGTTGGGACTAAAAGTTGGTCTTAGGTGAATGGTCCTATTTAGCTCACATATTAGGCTAATTTTATTTGACCATCTAATCAGATCTGTTCTGAAGCGGGTATGTGAAGGGGAGTTTATTTCTGAACTCCCTGATTCCAAAAAGCGGTCTCTTCCTTAGTTCAGAGTTTTGGTTGAGATCCTACATCAAAGTCTACATTTCGTAACCTTATGACTCTGTAGATATGTTATCCTGTTTACTGGGGGTCCCGTGAGGGACACCTAAATGCGCTCACAATTAAACAAGTTGGGGAAATTAGTTAAAGGGCACAAGCTAGCAATGGGAGAGGCAGGGCAATGCAGCGGAATCTTTTACCCAATCTCTACGGGGTCAGGCCAAGCCAAGGAGCACACCAAAGTATAAGAGTAATTGTGAACTTTATTAAATACAGACAAACAGTGTATGCAACACACTCACACAGATAACTATAGAAAATAAAGGTTGGAGTGGGATAGAGGGATTGTTGGTTTCAAGAGGGATTGTTGGTTTGGGGCAATACTACACCTGTCCTGGAGCCTGGGTAGTCTGAAGATTGAGTTCGTTGGTATAGAGTCTCAGTACGTGGAACTGAGGGGAAGGCTCGCTAAACAAAGCAGCAGCAAGACGGGATGGAAATCGGGAGCGAGCCGAGGAAGGTCTAGGAATCAGGGGTTTTTATAGGGAAAATATAACTGTAGGCTAATCCGTACTTGGGGAAAAACAATGAGTTTAGGGCTGGAGACAAAGCCTCCAAAAGGTCAGAATTTAACGTGATTGAGTTAGGTCTGAATTAACAACAGAGTAGCCAGTATGCGAATGCACAGTGCTTGACAGTTGAGTATCCAGCTTGTCAAGTTGCCTGCTTGGGGCAGGGAGTTCTTTGTAAGCAGCGTGCATACATAATGAGGGTGCTTGCCTTTGAGGTCTCCTAAAGGGGCGAGACAGCTATTTCTGGCTTGCCTGTATTGTTTAGAATATTGCAGCAATTAGGGGCCGAGCCTGACTGTGAGCTTGTCCAGTGGACCTCGCAGACACATGGAGAGGGATGGTAGATGAAAGCCAAATTATTGATATCAAAATGATATCTGACATCCCCCAAGTTCGGGCTAGAAAACGGCCGTAACAGATACATTGCAGAAACATAATGGAATAGTGAATTGTGAAGATACACTTCCAGACATTGGCAATAGTGCTCCAATGCACCTCAGGCACTTCTGATGCACATCAGACATTTTTGATGTCCATTGGACACTTCTAAAGTACTGGGGACTTTTGATGCTCTTCAGGTGTTTCTGCTGTGCTCTGGAACTTCTTAGCCAGTATCTGGATGCAGATCATCAAGTGCCCTGATGCACATCAATGCCAATTGTGCACTGGGACTGCTGCATCAATCTCTCCACCATTATACAATAGATGGCCATACATTGTGATGTCACAGCAGTACCTAGATGAATATGGATGTTGCAAAAACATTTATTTCAATTTTGCTCACATGTAAGGCCATTTACAAAAGCTTAAGTCTCAAGTAGAATGCCAGCTAATGATTTCAAGGGATTGAGTAGATTTCTTTGCAATATTTTAATGGTGAGATGATTCAGGTTTTTAAAATCCTGTTCAATGGTAAATGCTCCAGTTCCAGTACTATTTGTCTTTCAATTTCTCATTCATTCTCAATTAATCACAGAGACAAAATCCCTGATAATGGGCAATCAAATAATCATGAGGATGATGTCGTGATGATACTTGGTAAACAGATTGGATCATGAGAAATCATTTCTGAGTGAAGTCAACACTTAACAAAAGAAGCAAATTCCTTTGAAAATGTTGAAATACTAAGAGGAGAAGGCACCTTTTCAGTATTGCCCCCTGACAAAAAGCTTTTTTTTAATAGTGAAGAGTTTTCTCCTCACCACAACCTTTACTAATAGAATAGTTTATACTGTGGGTTCTTTTGCTTCCTTAGACATTTGTATGGTCCTATAGAAGCTAGGGGTTTCTGAAAAACTTCTTTCAAAATTTCTCAGATATTTTCATGGTCCAGGGCTCTCCACATTAATCTCTTTTAGAATGCAGTGTCTTTTAGACACTGATAGGGCTACTGCTTGGAAACCTTACTGTTATTATGAGTGGCATAATCCCTAGTCAGCATGACAACTGGCCATGCTGATTGGGAATTTCTGGGAATTGTAGCCCAAAAAGTAAAAGTTTCTGGCTAGGATTACTTCCTAGTGCCAGGCTATCCTTTTACAGCTTCGCTTCTGGGAGCTGCTATACCAGAGGTTGTCTCAGGTTCCTTGGATTGAACCATTAAACCAGAAGCACATAAACCTAAAAGATGGCTGAAATGACTCATCATCTCAAAGCCTTTTTCACCTTGTCTGCCCTGTTTGGGCTCAGCTTTGCTTAAATTCCATTTAACCCAGGTGCATTCAATTACCGAAGCGATCAGGAATAAATCAACATTAATTAGTTGAAGATAATATATAAGGCTCTCATTAATCTGGGCAGATGAATTATGAACAGATCGTACCAAAGCAAAGAGGGTACAGCTGAGTTTGGGTGGGAGGTGTGGGCGGAGGTGGCTGGGTGTCTTTATAGCTTGCTTTATTCCGCTTTCTGCATAAGCAGCAAAAGAGCTGCTCTTTGATGTTTGGTTCAGCCGTTCTGGCTTGTAAATATAAGAGAATGAAAGGATGCTATCGTCTAGCCCACTTCAATCAAGCGAGGCTGTGGCATGTAAGGAACTGTTCTTCTTCAGTGTGTAGTCATTGCTTAGAAAGAATGAAGAAGCAGGGAGGGGGAAGGAAGAAGAGTACCTCTAAGAGTATCTTTCATCTTTACTGTTTAGAGTAGGAATGCAGCATTTAGCATTTCAAATTACTCATCCAATGTCGTCCACTTATTCAGGTGAGTATACACAAACATTCTGAAGCAGCTGATGTCTCCTGGCCCCAGTGATGGAAAAATTCAAGGGACAGTTCTCCACACAAGATGCTGCTGTGGAATGCTAATCAAATGGCTTTAGGAGATGAGAGTAGCCCTGGAGCTATGCTTTGTCTCCAGTAGTTTCTTAGACAATACCAGAACGTCAACAATGCCTTTGTGCAACTTTACCAGCAACTTGTGCAGAAAATTGAAATTGGTAAATAAATTTGTGAAACATTCTACTGGTGTGGACAAAGCTTCCATCCTGATCTTATCCTATTAATTAGCTTAATATTTCCCTCCTCTTCTTAGCTTCTGCCAACATTTCTTCAACAACCTTCTTAATTTCTTTTAAATAAAAGTGCCACAAGGAGTAACAAAGCTCAGAGTCCACAACACCCACAAAATTTGCCAGTTTGGAGTCTCCCTACCCACAAGGACCTAAATATCTTTTTTCTTAGTTTGGGGCATTCTGAGGAAAAGAAAATGATTTCACCTTCCCACCCCAAATAAGGTAGATCCTTCTGGCTGGTAGCATTTGCATTCTATAGTGTCCCAAGGCAATGGAGAAACAAAACAAAGTGGAGGCTACCACCAAAATTGCATTTGATTACAGATGCTGAGCAGTATGTAAGACTGCACAACAGTATCCTCACAGTTTGGAAATGTAACTTTTTGGGATAACAGTTCTCAGAATCCCAGCCACCATCTGATCCTGGGAGGTGTACTCCAAAAAAAAGTAGTTAACTGGTGGTTTTCACCGCATGAAAACATACCCCCTCCATACTTAAACCCCAAATCTACTTTTAACTGGCATACTATTTCCAACTGGTTAGATTTATTTCTGGCTAACATCAAAACCCAGGCATCAAGGCTTGGGCTTGAGTTGAAGAGTACAACCAAGCTGTGATCTTGAGACTTTAGGAGGGGGTGTAACCCCATCTAGCATAGGCTGAATCTCTATTCCTTGTCTGCCTCCCACTATCCTTATTTTGGGGAACATGAAGCTCAGAGTTGGTAATATAAACATTTGCTGGGACAATGCAATAAATGCAACAGAGCCCAGGCTTTCAGGGATGTGGGGGCACCCCCTGCCAGTGGTTAACCTTACTTACCTCCTGTAGCAGCTTAGGAGCAGTTCAGGCATGTAAAGCTATGTATTGTATCTATACCATTTCCAGACTACTCAACTAGCAGCAGTGACAGCAGCATCTTGCCAACAACAGCAGTGGTCCCTGCTGAGCTCTGATGAAGGCCTGTAACTGCTATATATTGACTCCTTGCCTGGTCACATGGAAACACCCTTGGCTCCCCATATGCCTTACCTGTGAAGAACTCCTTCTCACCACCCAAATTGTTTTACATTTTATTTGAGGTGAAATTTGGAGTCAACCATGTATCTCTGAGAATGCAGCTGACTATGGGGGTGATCTTAGAGGAGCTCCTTTGCTTTTTGTGGAGGAAGGCCATAGTTGAGTGATGAAGAAGTGGCATGTTGGATTTGAATTTAAAAACTCACATTGCAGTGTGTCTCTGTTCAAGCTATCCATGTCTTCTTCATGTTTCTTGGAACTAGCTTGGTAATTCTGCTAGGTAAACCAGAGGGACAAAGAATGGGTACACAGGTAATCAGCCAGACTTGATCTCGTATCTCATCTCATCTCGTCTCCATCCTCAAATCTTAACAACTAAAATGTATTTAAGCAAACATACAAACATGGCTTAGAGGGTGCTATAAACACTTCCATTAAAGGAACTTCATTAAATATGGAGTCTAAATAAAAAGTCATGATGGGTGAGGAGAAAAGACCTCAGTTCTAGCTCAGTATTGACCTAGAAAATAATTATTTTCACATGTTTATATATTTTCTGCATTTCATCTGAATAAGAATTCCCAAATAAGTTCCTAAAAATTTACCAACACTCTCTGGGATGCATTTAAGTGCTGACTTTAACCAGCCCGAGGGGGCAAGTAAAGTATTAAGGCCCAGGCCCGGGTGAATTCGTCTCACCTTCTGGTTTCATTATGAAAGTTTTGCACATCCTTTAAATATCCTCTTAATTGTTCTCAAACATCTGCCCTTTCTAAATCACCTTCTTCTGATGGAACTGCAAAAGGCATTACTATTTTAGGTTCTTCCTTTGCTAAGGCTGAGGCAGTAAGCTGGGGACTTTCAGAAGAGATTGCACTAAAATGTCAACAGATGGCTTGCTAATCATATTGAAAAAATACTTCTTGCTGTTCCAAAATGGCAATTTTTTTTCAGTGACTAGATCAGAAAGGAATGTTTATGATATAAAACATATTACTCACAACGTCTTTTAATTATCATACTTAATCATCAAGGTCAGGATGATAATTGTTTCTAAAAATTAACACCTAATTTTTCTAAGAAACTTGCCCCAATGCATGGTCAGATTCATGAAATTTTCTTACCCAATTAAAAAAAAAAAGTACTTGCACCTCCACTGAACCAAATGTATATGCAAATATCATAAAAGATTTTCAAATGCGTACCTATTAAAGGCACAGTCTAATTAGTCTGATTGCTACCTTGTGAACACACACAGTCTAACTGTATGCCCCAGCTGGGGTGCCATGTGAGTGCATAGTTATGCTCCATGTTGAAACTGTACTTTTCATAAGATAAAATTACTCAGTGCTACCTAAATGTGTCCATGTTTTATAAGTTATTGTGAACTATAGAAAACAGCATCAACAACTACAGCCCTGCAAAGGGAGCTGCACATAGCATCTTACCTGAAGAGGAATGATTGATATTTGTGGTTCAAAAATTCCATATACCATCCTTCTCTTGATGGCTGGAATAGAATATCTTTTCCCTTCTGGACCAAATGTGAGTTCTTAATATGGAGATATCATGGAATAAAGACATTGATATATAACTTAAGAGATCTGTAAATGGTGTCTATAAAATACCAGAAGTCCACTCACGCTACACAATTATAGCACTACAATTCTATTTAAAGTGTCAGGGTTCCATCTAACGGAGTCCTGGGACATGCAGTTTAGGGAGGGATATTTAAGATTCCTATTTGGAGAGCTCTGGTGCCTGTCCAAAGTACAAACTCTGACATTCCGTAGGATGCAATAATGTAGGATTAAAGTAGGATCCTTAAAGTAGGATCTTAGTGCTATAATTGTGTTAGTGTGAAAGGGCTCCAGAGTTAGAATGCTGTTGGTGTCTTATGCATATAGACATTCCCCCTGCAGAAGTAGCTGGACATTTTTATCCAATGTGGAATGTCTGCATTCAGTTCTAGGATGGAAAAGTGGAATTGTACATGTGGTACCATTGTGAACATTCATTCATTTATGGACATGCACATTCATTTATGCATTATGAGTGAAAAGAAAAAAAAAAACCTCTCTTAGAGGTCTAGAACCATACCAAGAAGTGGGTTGTAGTTCAGGAAAACTGATGCTGAAATAAATTGGACAGCCTTAAATGTAACCCAAGACTTCCAGTTCCTGTCCCCTTTGGACACTGATATGTAGAAATCGTAAGTAAATCTGTGTCCTCCTTTTTCTGGTGCATTTTGTGGCTACTCTACTGTCATGCATAGTTTTTCCCTCACCTGAATGGGTGCCACTGGTCTCTCAGATTACATCAGGTATCACAAGCATGTGGCTCTCATCAAACTGATCAAAGACATGCCCTTTTTAAAAATAAATTCAGAAAAGTGTGGATCATCCTTTAAAGAATGGATAACTAGAGGTCAAATGAGAGTGAACGATAATAGAAGAATGATGAGTAGGATTATTTATCATTTCTATAGGCCCCTTCAGTGAGACAAAAGCTTCATAATCTTATCTCATTTATCTCCAGCCCTGCTCAGTGAGAAAGGGCTGTGGAAAAACAACTTCATCCCAAGTCCCAAGTCTCAGGATTCAGCAGGGATCTATGTCTACCTGTTCAGGCCTAGGAACCCCAAATCAAAGCTTAGATTTGTATGCCTGAGTCTTAGGACCCACTACACTATTATAGCACTATCATTCCACTTTAATTGCCATGGCAACAATCCTATGGAATCCTGGGATTCGCAGTTTAGGAAGAAACATTTAGAATTCTCAGTAAAAGAGCTCTTGGGCCTCACTGAACTACAAACCCTAGAATTCCACAGAATGTTGCCATGGTAGTTAAAATGGAATAATAGTGCTATAAAACAGTGTAGTGTGATAGGGCCCGTAGTCTGAACTTAGTTGCCGATAGTGTTTCCCTCCCCGCTGAGTAGGTAAGGTCATGTAGCAAATGTAAGAAAGGTAAAACCAAGGCTGGATGGAACCAGAAGGAAGTGGGTAAACCACTGGATACAAGCTGGAATTTTACAGATTCTGTGGTACTATGGAAGATATGAGTTTTTCTAAAGAGATTAGAGTCATATTCTAACATTTGAAAACCATGTTGAATGAACACATGAATTTTTGTTTACTTATTTAATTTATACCCCACATTTCTCCTGAAATGGAACCAAAGGCAGCTCATGTCCAATTAAAAATGAAGTTTAGCTAAAGCCGATTTGATACAAAAGTTGAAAAAAAACAAAAACAGAAACAATAAATTGCAACAGTTACAAATGCAGTAAAACCTAGTAAAAGGTTGAAAGAGAGGTATCCACTATTCCCGTCCTCTCCTTGTCCAGCTCCATCACCCTTCTCACATGGAAACCTGTAAGTCTGGACAGAAGAGTTTTCCCTCCATGTGGATGTTCTCTGCACAACTGGGAACCTTAAAAATAGGAGTCCCAATCATGTGGAGAGCTCTCAGATGCAAGATCTCCTATGCAGACTTGCCACTCTTCACGTAAGGAGATGGATGAAACTGAAGTCTGAGATGGGTGGAACTTGTATGCTTACCTCCTGGCATGCTAACCCAATGCTTTTAAATGAGTACATAAGACTCTTGTGTGACAGGTTGAACAGCATCTTTGATTTTTCTAGTTTATATATATGAAGTGATACTGCAGAATTCCTTCAAATGTAAACACTCTGCACTGTCTTTGAAGATCTTGGACAATTATCTGTTGGGCTTTGACTGGACTGTTACTCACAATGGAGAGAAGATCAAGTATGCTTCTTCCAAGTTCTCCTGTGTGACTTGGGGGCTTGAAGTGCCAATGAACTATATATTCATTCACATTGTGCCTTATGTTGAGAGTGCGGCTGCTTTACATGGGAAGAAAAGCATATTAGAATATAGGATCATAGAGCTGGAAAAGACCAGATGGGCCATAGAGTCTTAACCCCTGCCATGTAGGAATACATCATCATAGCATTCCCAACAGATGGCCATCCAACCTCTGTTTAAAAGCTTCCAAAGAAGCAGACTCCATAAGGCTCTGGGCAGCGCATCCCACTATCTAACCGCTCTGACCCTCAGAAAGTTTTTCTGGATGTTTAGATGGAATCCCTTTTCCTGAAGTTTGAAGCCATTGCTCCTAGTCTCTGGAGTAGCAGAAAACAATCTTACTCCATCTTTCGTATGACATCCCTTCAAATATTTAAACAGAGCTATCTTGTCAGTGCTTAACTTTCTCTTCTCCAGACTAAACATAACGAGTTCCCTAAAACACTCCTCATAGGACATGGTTTCCAGCCCTTTTACCATTTTGGTAGTTCCCCTCTGCCCACATTCCAATTTGTAAATATCCTTCATGAACTGTGGGGCCCAGAATGGGACACAGTATTCCAGGTGGGGTCTGACTAAAGCAGAATAAAGTACTGTTACTTCTCTTGACCTGGACACCATATTCCTTTTGATGAAGCTCAGAATTGCATTCGCTTTTTTAGTTGCCACATCATAATGCTGACTCATGTTCAGCTTGTGGTCTGCTAAGACTCCTAGATTTCTTTCCAATGTACTGTGGTCAAGCCAGGTATCACCCTTCTTATATCTGTGCATTTCATTCCCCCGCCCCCAGTGTAATACCTTACATTTCTCCCTGTTGAATTCATTTTGTTAGTTTTGGCCCAGCTCTCTTATCTGTAACAGTCACTTTAAAATCTGATTCTTTCCCTTATGCTGTTAACTTCTCCTCCTAATTTGGTGTCATCTGCAAGAATGCCCTCTATTTTCTCATTCAATCATTGATAAAGACGCTGAATAGCACTAGTCCAGGAGAAAATCCTGTGGTACTCCAGTAGACACTTCTCTCCAGGATTAAGAAGACCCATCAATGTGCACCCTTTGGGTTTGGTTAGTTAGCCAGTTGCAAATCTGCTTAACAGTAATATTGTCTAGTTTAGATTTTATTTGCTTATTTGAAAGATTACCATGGGGGACCAGTGGTGTTGCAAGAGTTTTTGCCACTGGGGCAAAAGAGTCCCCTTCTCTCCCACATGCGCCCCACTCCCCTTTCCTGGACTTGAGGGCCAGCCATCCCTCCCTCCACTTGGCAAGCCCCACCACACTCCTGCTTTACTGGGACAGCCAAACTGTGGGTCTCTCCACAGCTTCTGGCCATTCTGGGCTGCAAGATGGACCACTGCCCAGGCAGCTCAGCCAAGGGCTTGAGGTACCTGCAGACAGTCACTGGGTTAAAATACATCTCTGCTGCAGTGGCGGCGGAAGTGGCCAACCTGTTCAGCTGGGGCAGGCTGGTGAGGAGGTTACCAGTGGTGGTGGTGGCAGCTACCGGTCAGCCGAGGATGTTGCTGATACCGTGCAGGGTGCCAAGTGTGAGCTGGGTCTTGAGGCCATCGAGACCACCAGGCACCTTGAAGCCAATGAGGTTCTGGAAGGAATAGGGGAAGAGGGAGGTCTTCATCTCGGCCATGTCGCGGAGGGTCATTGGTACCCCAAAAAGTGCCTTCTGGGGTGGATTGCTATCATCGTCCCCCTGCCCCCACTATGCCAAAATACACTATATCCACAGCATTCACTTCATCTACCAAGCTGGTAACTCTATCAAAAAGAGATAAAATTGGTCAGGCATGTCTTGTTTTTCAGAAACCCATGCTGACTTTTAGTGACCTTGGCATTCCTTTCCAAGTGTTACAGACTGTTTAATGATCTGTTCTAGAATCTTTCCCAGTACTGCTGTCAGGCTGATTTGTAGACAATTGATGCGGTCTTCTTTTTTCCCTTTTTGAAGATGGAGTCAATATTTGCCCTTCCCAGTCTGTTGGGTCTTTTCCCATTCTCTAGGAATTATCAAAGATTATTGCCAGTGGTTCTGAGATTACTTCTGCCAGTTCTTTTAATACCCTTGGATGTAGTTCATCTGGTCCTGGAGATCTGGATTAATTTAGCGTAGCTAGACATTTCTGTGCTATCTCTTTATCTATACTGTGCTGTATTTCCCCTATCACATCATCTGCTCCATTTTCCCCAGGTAGAGCATTTGTTACTTTGACCCAGGCCTACCTAGTGATAGCACTAGATATCTCTTTTGATATCAAAACCATTAGGCCTTCCTCTGCCACCCCGCTCCATGTGTTTGCAAGGCCTCCGGACAAGCATGTAAACAGGCGCGGCCGGTAATTGTTGGACATTCCATTCTCCACCTTGGCAGGCAGAACAGAGCCACTCCATTGCTTCAGGGACCTGTCCTGCAGACACCTTTTTGCTTAAGTGCAACACTAACAAAGGTGCCCGGCTCTGAGCCAATAGTCTTACAAAACCGGACTAGGTACTGTGCGTTTGCATATGGGCTACACTATTGTTGATTCAGCACTAAGCCGATCATGTTAAACTTGGCCTTTTCCAAAGATTTGTCCAAACTCGCATTGTTCTCACTGAGTAAGGCATGGCCTGCAGTCACAATTCACCCTATATAAACCCCCCGATTCCAAGACCACCTCGGATCGCTCCAGACTTCCATCCCGCCTTGGTGCCGCTTCGTCTGGCGAGCTCCCCTCAACTAACCATGCTGAGCTTTCTTCCCTATACCCCAACAAACTCAATCTTCAACTTCTTCAGGACTACAAGAAAGGTGTCGTATCACCCATTTCCCCCGAAATTCCTTATTTCCAATACTTTCATTAGCTGTGTGATTGTGGTGTCTTTATTGTTTGTCTTTCAATAAAACATCATTTTTGCTATCTTGAAACTGTCTAACTCCTTGACTGACCTGACCCTGTAGACGCTGGGTTGCAAGATCCCTGCTAAGTTACCCTGCCTCTTGCTAGCTTTAGTGAGTGCTCCAGCTAATTCTCTCCAGAATTGTGTTTGTGTTTTGGTTATTTGGGCGCCCCTCCTGGGATCCCCAGAGAACAGGGTAACACGTTGTTTTCCAAACCAAAGAAGGTGTTGAGTAGTCCTGCTTTTTCTCTGTCCCCTGTTAGCATTTCTCCATCTCCTCCACACAAAGCTTCTATCATTTTCTTGTTCTTCTTTCTGCTGCAGACATGATTTTTTAAAAAAACAAACAAACAAACAAACCCTTTTTATGGTCTTTAACCTCTCTAGCAAACCTGAGCTTGTTCTGCACTTTAAATTTTCTGACTTTCTCCCTTTACTTGCCAGTGATTTGTTTGAATGTGATGATTTCCCTCTTTTTCTATTTCTTGTTTTTGCCCCTCTTAAATCTTAGCTTTGTTGAAAGTTCTTTAGATAGCCACCCATCCAGAATCTGATGACCCTTGCTTCATCCATAAAATAAAGAAATGGACCTCCAATTTCTGATCCTCACTTGCCCTATGATTGACACTCAACATTTTGGCCTGGTTCTACTGCTGACTTGCCAAGAACAGCCTTGTCTTCATGTGTCCTGACCTTGTCAAGAAAGGCATTTTCTTTGAGACACCTATTTTGTACTCATAGCTCAGCGAAGAACTTAGAACAGTCAATGTGTGAAAGAAGAGGATGGGTAGGTGAGTGGGTGCGTGGGTGGGTAGGTGCATGGGGGGAGAAGATGAAAATCTTTTGTGCTCTTTCCAACCTGTCAGACTTAGTGGGTCATTTGCTAGTAATAAAGATGATAGTAAATATCATTGTTAATGACAATATTAACAAGAGGTTTCTCGTAGAGAAACACTGTAGAGATGTATACATATATGATGGTGTTCATATTTGCTTTTTTTCTTTCTGAACAAAAGATTCAGCAATGAATCTTGTTCTTCCTCTTTTAAAAAAAATGTTTAAAAATTAATGGAAGAAATTATAACTGGACTTTTAAAACATACCACCATGACAGGGGGATAGAGATCAGTGTGTTTCTTTTGTGCAGCTTATTGAAGTTTGATGTCATTTCAGGAATATTTTTCATAACCTACTGTTTGCTGCCCTGTCTGTCCAATTATTTAGAACAAGCAATCTGTCATTTTATTGTTTCTCTCCAATTATATAACTTTGGTGACAGTCATGACAGAGAGACTTTTTTTTTTTTTTTTAACATGCAAACAGACCCTGTTGTAAATTCCAAAGACTTCTCTGCACATGTATGCATCTTCAAGTCTTACCACTTTTATGGCAGGGTGGAAGGTTTGAGAGGTAATTTACAGGATCATAGATTTCCAAAGGAATAAGAATTCTTGAAATATAAACAGAATTAACATTAAAGAGCATCTGTATACACATAGTCTTCTGAATGCAGATTGCAGGAACTTTCTTTACATGCTGGGATTCAGGATGAAATCCAAGACTTGATTATGGAAATAGACATAATTTGCAGATGGAAATCTGAACATTCTTGAGCTTGCAAATAGTGATGAAAACAATATTCAAAAGTAGGGAAAAAATGGTTGAAAAACATGTTCCCTGAGTGTCGAGAAACCTTAATGATACGAATTCAGGACTGATAAGAATCTTCTCATTTCAGGACTTGTTCTATGCAAAATTTGCATATTCCATGATTCTGCATGGAATAATGCTGTTTTCTGCCAAGGAAACCACATAAAAATTTTGTGCATAACAAGTCCTGACCTGCCAAGTAGTGTTTGAAAACTGAAGCTTTTAAAAACCTCTGTGCAGTGGAAGAAATTTGCAAAAATTGGTTGCTTCCTTTGAAAACAAAACAGTGAATTACATTTTTAGCTTGAAACATATTCTGTGAAAGGAAAAATGTGGTTGCTTACATGTATGCATTTAACATATGTGAAAAGAAAGTCATGTATGATTCTAAAATTCATGCAAACATTTTAATCAATCAATGCAAGTGCGCAAAAATGGGTACATTTGCAAGACAGGCAGGAAAATGCATACATTTAAAAATTTGCACACACACAAAAAAATCAAACAAGCTGGGGGGAAGTGTTAAAAAGAACACATGTTCTGATGCAAGTCTTCATTATGTGTGTACAACTGAGGAGACTTTGTCCACAGAAAGATAGAGTAAATCCTCAATTGATTCAGTCTTGTAGACACTGAGAAGTAACTACTGAATTTTTCTCTCCATTTACAAAACGGCAAGATATTTTCTGCCAGCACCAACAAGAATTATTACACTTGGGAGAATGGTTATTTTTGCAAATTATGCAAAACTACAATAGCTGCTGCCTTGTTGCATGATATTTTTTAAATCTGAAGCATCAGATTTATTGTTCACATCTTTTTATCTACCAGCCAGTCTATCATTGCTTGCAGTGTGCATATGGTTAATTTTATAAAGAGAAAAGGCAGTAGTTTTGTGCAGAAACCTTTTGTGCAAACTGTGGAAATCTCAGTGCAAAAAGTTTCTTTTGCCTTTTTTTCATGGTGGAGGTTAGAGATCTTGGAAGAATTAGTAATTTTGCAAGAACTTGTCACATCCCTATGGGAGATAAGCTTACCTGCATGCAAGAATAAAGAAATGTTGCAGATTGAGGGGGACTTTGCATTGGGTGAAGACTGTGCTACCTTGTTCTCTGGGGGTCCTGGGAGGGGTGCCCAAATAACCAAACAACAAACACAACTGACTTAGGGAAAATTAGCTGGAGCCCTCACTACAGCTAGCTAGAAGCAGGGTAACTTAGCAGGGATCTTGCAACACAGCATCTACAGGGTCAGGTCAGTCAAGCAGTCAGTTTTAAAATAGCAAAAATGATGTTTTTATTGAAGGACAAACAAACAGTAAAGACACCACAATCACTCAGCTAGCAGAAGAATTGTAAATAGGGATTTTCGGGGGAAATGGGTGATAAGACATCTTTCTGGTAGTCCTGAAGAGATATGAAGATAGAGTTCGTGGATATGGAGTCTCGGTACGTGGGACTGAGGGGACGGCTCACCGGACACAGCAGCAGCAAGGCTGGGTGGAAGTCCAGAGCAATCCGAGGTGGTCTCAGAATCGGGGGGTTTATATAGGGTGAATTGTGGCTGCAAGCCATGCCTTACTCGGTGAGAACAATGAGAGTTTGGAATGGGACAAAGCTTTGGAAAAGGTCAAGTTTGGCATGATTGGCTTAGCACTGATTTAACAATAGTGTAGCCAGTATGCAAATACAAGCAAAAAGGTGTTTACAGGAGAGGTCCCTGAAGCAATGGATTGGCTCTGTTCTGCCTGCCTAGGTGGAGAATGGAATGTCCAACAATTACTGGCCGCACCTGTTTACATGCTTGTCCGGAGGCCTTGCAAACACGTGGAGCAGGGTGGCAGAGGAAGGCTGAATGGTTTTGATATCAAAACGATATCATATGCTATCTCCGGGTAGGCCTGGGCTGCAGCAACAACTGTCTCCCACTGCCGACCAAGCATTCTCAAACACATAGACCATAATTCTGCTATGGACGTATGCATGCATGGCTGCCCCTTTTGTTTTGAGCACTGAGAGGATTAATATTCCTTTCCTCCCATTGCAATGCCCAAAGTTCCCCCAGCAACTTACTGTAAGGTCTTTGAAGCAGCCCTGCATGGCCATTCCATGGTTTACAGCAAGCAGGCAGGACTGGAGAAGTGTCTGATCACATCCCCAGATGCACAAGGATGCACAGTGCGGAGATCTCCAGGGATCATCAGTGCTTCTGTAAACATTGTGCATTAGGCTATCAGGAGGCAGCCAGATACTTTCCCAAATCCTTCCTGCTTGCTGTTAAGCACAGAATGGCCATATGGGGCTGTTTCTGAGGTGTTACATTAAGTAAGGGGGAAGAGTACATGACTTAGGCCATTTCTGCATGATGAAGCTCTTACGCATCATTGTATTTCAATCCTGGATCCAGAAGGGAGTGCGTCAGAAATGCTCCTTTCCACATGTTACCCTGATTTCTGGGGTCCCTTGGGGAACACCTCAATGTGCTCCACATGAGGGGAATGGAAACTAGCCAGAGCACAAGCAATAGCAATGTGAGAGGCAGGGTAACCTAGTGATATCTTTAACCCAATTTTTACAGGGTCAGGCCAAGCCAAAAACCAAGCAAAATTGTCTAATATATGATTTTATTAAAAATAAAGACTTGCACACATATGCACTCACACAATCACTCACTCAAGACCTAGCGAGGAATAAAAACAGAGGAAATTGGATAGGGGGCTTTGGAGAGTTACAGCTGGGGAATACTGCACCTGGTCCTGAATTCTGGAGGTTCGAGACAGCAGCGGGAGAGAGATGAGACTCAGCATGTAGAGAGCTGAGGGGATAGCTCAATGGACGGAGTGACGGTCTGCTGGGAAGCCGGGAGCGATTCAGAGTGATCCAAAGAGCCGCTCAAAAACCGGGTCTATTTATGCGGGAAAAGGTACCTGGAGGGCTAATCCTTTCCCGGGGAGAACAATAGGTGGAAGAGCTAGAACAAGGCTCCAATATGCCAATGTCCTTTGCATGATTGGCTTTGCCAGGGTTGTCAAAGCCTCAGTTGTATGCAAATCGTCCTTGCTTGGTGGGCTGTTTGTCAGATGTGCTAATCCCTTCAAGCCGACTCCTCGGGGCTGAGGACACTTTGTGTATTTTATGTTTTACATGTCTGGAGGTCTCCTGGGGCTACGTGACTGTGGGTTTATGGGCCTGACCAGGTTTTACCTGTTTTCGGCTGTTCGACCGTGCCTGCCTACATGCTCGTTCAGGGGACCTCTCAAGCATGTGGAGATATTTTTAATATTAAATTGTAGACCCCGGGATAGGGTTCATCTACTGCAGTAACACACAGCTGCTCACTCCAAGCAGAAGGGAGTGCAATGGTGCTACCTCTTCCTTCTGTAGCGCAGCTGGGAACTTTCCATTGTTGTGCTATGGAAGGAATCATCACCATTGTGCATCTGTGGCTTCTGCATGGCCAGAAGTGATGGGAGTGCTGTGCATGCACAAAACTGATTTTTTTTTTCTGTTTTGCAAAAACTGCATGAGTATGACACTTGGGGATGGGATGGAAGCAGGCCGGTGATGATGTCACGCAGAAGCACGACCTGCCAACCACTACCATCCTGCCCCAGAAGTGGCACAGCCCAGTCATGCAGAAATGGCCTTCATGTAGCATAGGTCTGTTACCCCAAAATGTGGGTGACTCGAGGGTTGACTTGTGATGCCAGTGCTTCCATGAAATGGTGGAGAATATTAGTTCAAAGAAGAGACCTGCAAGATGGGGGCAACCTTACGGGATCTTTTACACCTGTGTATACAGGCAAAAACTAGACAGAGATTCAAAAGTAAGCTTGTTTGTTTTATTGGGGGAATTAGCAATGACACAGAAACAAGATTCAAGCAGTCTCACAATCACCAAAGGCTGACTGAAAGAAAAGGGAGAAAGAGTTTGCACAGCAAGAGTTTAGGGAGATGTGGGCGATATTTACCTATCCAGAAGTGAAGAGACAAGGTGCTATGGCTCAGACCAATGTCCAAGGGTAGTACCAGAATGGGAATAAGAGCAGCAGAGTGATGGCCAGTATGCCAAAGGTACTTTGAGCTATCTGGCTCAGAGCCAAGTTTAAAATACTCTTTTTCAACCCTGAGGAGGAAGATGTTAATGGCTCTCTAGTGGAAAAGACAATGAGGTCCAGAATGAGCTAATGTCCTTAGCATTCAATGGCAAAGGGACTGACGGGAATTGTCTTCTTAATGGTGGGTCAGGTGAGGAGACAAAAAGGAAAGTTTTGATGGACAAAGGGAGAAGGTCAAAAGTCATTCCATGGGATCAGTTTTGGGTGCTATTATTTCTAAAAGTTGAGTCATTGAGGGACATATGCAACTCCATTATCCTGGATTTCCTTGACTATGGCCCTTTCCACACCTTACCTTCTTCTGACGCTGGGGTGCTGGGATTGTGTGAGCAGCCTCCAATGAGAAGCTCTCATGTCCAGAGTCCTTTGGCGCTGCATGAGCTGCCAATTCGCGCGAGAGCCCTGTCTCTTCCTTCTACAGTGCAACCTGGGAGTTTCCCAGGCTGCGCTGAGGCAGGAAGCGTGACCGGCATGGCTCCAGAGGCTCCGCCTGGCAGGTAAGTGTGCACAGGGCCCGGGAGCAATGCGGGATCATGCACCATTTTCGGCTTCTAGCTGAAAATGAAAAGATGCGTGATCGGCGCCTGCCAGCCCCTGGAGCATCGTGCAATTGTGAGTGCATCATGCAGATCGCTCCTCACAGTCGCACGATGCTCCAGGTGCCTGTGAAGGGCCATCATAGGAAAGGGCCTATGATGAAGTTAAGCCCTGAGGTCTTGTTCTGACCTAGTTTTGCAATACACATATACAGCCAGTTCCTCTTTGCTAGCAAACTTCCCAACCATAGCAAGATATAATTTATATTTCATACCAATTAAATATTTAGCCAGTTAAACCATATCATGGAGTAGGGGTGTATAGCCTGGTAACAGGTCTGCATCCACATATTTACACTACAGTAAAAGGATGTCAGACTGAGGTCGCACCATCATAAGCATCATAAGCAGTGTAGAAGGGGCAAGGATCATCTGTCCAACAGAATCAGGGGCCATGATTTTACCAGATTTCCACCAACGTCTGTAGTTTGTCATTTGTCCAATTTATTCACAAAAGAGTGAAAGCTGATTGAAGCCATTCTAGATGGGTATCTTTAAGAGTGATCTAATTGTGTATTCATACATGGCAGGGGTTGGACTAGATGGCCCTTTTGGTCATTTCCAGCTCTAACATATTATGATTCCAGTTCTGTCTATATAGCCATTCTTAATATACATTCATAAATTAAGTTGAACATGAAGTTTTATTGCTAACCAAACTACTGAATGAAGGGGACCTCAACGTTCATATTGCCCAATCCCTTATAAGAATAGGAAACCTGATACATACCCCATGGAAGGATATTCAGCCCTTGCTTTAAAGTCCTTTAGGGAAGGAGTTCACCACCTTCCAAGGTTTTGTTTTCCCCTGTTGAAACAACTTTTATCAATACAAATTTCTTCTAAATATTTGTTTAAATCCCTTCTGGTTTTTTTATAATGAAATAGTAATCAGGAAAATGCACTGTATATGACTAGCAAGGTCATTTTTGAACCCTCAAAGGCTCCAATTTTAATATTATACTTTGACTAAAAATGTTCTCCCACACAAAGGGAACTGTAAACCGAAAGTTAGCTTCTAGTTTACTTGGGCCCTTTTCTCACGGGGTAATTAAATCTTCCCGGGTCGACCTCGATCGGGTGCCATTTTCACCTTAGAGAGCACCATATCGCGTTAAATTTTTTGGATTCTCACCCCAATCCGCGCGGGGGAGCCACCATTCAGCATTTCCGCGCACCTTTTAAAAACCAGAAGAAATGTGGTTTTTTCCTCCAATCCGCGCTCGTCGTTTCGTGAAAAAGCGACGGTGCGTCCTGATTCGTGCGGGCGATCAAGAGAGGGAGGGATCAAGGCGTGGCCAGCAGAAGCCACAAGACCGCCCCCAATATGAACGGCTGAAAGGACCGTCATTAGCGGGGTTAGCACCCCAGGAATGATCGTCAGTAGCTCGTTCTCCATACACAAAACAGCAGAAAGCAAGCTGAAAGAAAGAGGGGGAAACTGTTTCCACGGTGGTTCAAAAGAAAGGCACGGGACAGGGTGAGGGGGCGGAGGATGTGAGGGGGCGTGCGTGCGTGCTGACGTCAGTGATGACGCTCAGGATGTTTCTTTTAAAAATAGGCACAGCCAATCAAATGCTAGGTAGGGCGGGGAAAGGACACCTTCGGGAGTGGCCATGGTAATATTGTGTGAATGCGTTGATGCTGCCTAAGCCTCTTCCCTATGGAGCCGTGAGAACGCTACTAAAAGTTCAGTCGTGTTAGTGGGGATTAAGGAAAACCCCGCCTGGATCGTGGCAGCACGATTTCTGCACCCCGTGAGAAAAGGGCCTTGGTAGATAGAAAAAGGTCTCTCTTGGGCCTACAATGACTTGGGGAAGGGGCAAAAAGCACAGCAAAATTTTAGTCCCCTTTTTTAAAAAGTAAAAAAAAGTACTTTTTTAAAAAAAATAAAAATAATTGTCATGGGTAGGCACAGTGCAGACGCTGTCCTTTCAAAATCCCATTGGGAATACAAGCAGGTGCTCCAGTTCCTGGCAGTTTGCCATGCCAGCTATAAACTGAACACATTGGATTGGGTCCTACTCTCTGGATTAAGATGGAACAAATTGGTGGCAGCCCTTCAGATATTTGGAGATGATCATTAGATCACCTGACTTAGCATCAGCCAGAGCAAGGTAGTAAATCACATAAACTTTCAGAACTCAACCATAATTAAATCATTGAGAAAACCCATTATATGCAAAATTTAAGAATTCCAGAACCTATAATTCAAATAAAGGTATCTATAGTGGATTCTGAATTTAGCAATCTGGAGTCCTGAAAGAGAAAATGTTACACTTATTAAATGTCAACCATACCCTTCAACTGTATCAGTTTAGGAGGGACAGTCCTGATTAATTCCATGTCACTTCACTTTGTCAGCTGCATTTAAGATGCCCCAATTTCTTTCTCTTCCTCCCACTTTCTCCCTTTGTCTTCAGCTTATTTCTGTTGTGCAAACTGAGTTCAGTTTGCCTCCAGCTAATTCAGCAGGAGGCAAAGGAGAGGGGAGTGGAATTCTGCCCTTCCCAGTAGGCTTATGCAAAAGCAAACTCTGCAGCCTCTCCCAGCCTGTGTGCTATTCCTCATTAATAACTTTTGCCATTGTGACCATACTCTGATGCTTGGCCATGCATGTGTGGTTTTCATCTGTGAAATGACAATGGGTATAGTCACTACTCCTAGAACATTGAATTGAGTCTTGACTCTGACTTCCATCTAATATTAGTTGTTCTCTCCTTCCGTCTGTCCTTCCCTCTTTCTCCAACTCCCTTTCCCTACATTTGGTTTTGCCATGTTGTTGTTGTTGTTGTTGTGTGCCTTCAAGTTATGTTCAACTTGTAGCACTCCTAAAGCAAACCTATGATGACATTTTGTTTGAAATATTTTTTTCAGAGGGAGTTTTGCTTTTGCCTTCCTCTGAAGCTGAGAGAATGTGACTTGCCCAAGGTGGCCAAGCAGGTGACTTGCTTAAGGTGGCCAAGTCCTTTCCTTGGCCAAGCAGGAATTTGAGCCCCGGTGTCCAGACTTGTAATCCATTGCTCAGACAACTATACCATGCTGGCTATTTCACCAGTAACATAATAAGGTTTTTTAGGGAATGTATAGCTTTGTGTTCACCTTCCTTTTCTTCCCAACAATACCATAAACTGTGCAATGGCTAAATAGACTAGCTAGAGCCTGGTTAACTGTCATTGCAAATTCACAGGTCAAACCCCACATCTGAGATCTACAGTACTCTAAATCTTCTGCTTGCATTACCTCCTTCTCTGAAATATTTGGGTGAGAACGTTGTTTCAGTTCAGTTTTGATCATCATTTAACAACATTTTAGACTGTTTCACAGTCAGAATGAAATGATCTTAAGATAAAAAGAGAACGTGAATGTGTGGGAAACTGAAACTGTTGTCTCCATCTAAGTCTAGGGCTTAGATTTTACAATTCTGGCTTTGAAGACCTGTATTTTCAACCAAGTTAGTGCTGAATTAAAGTTGCCACTTCTCCTCCTTCTTTTTATCTCAGAGATTCCTCATATTTAAAGCATCTACAGTCCTTTCCATGCTAAAATATCAGCGTGCTTATTGAACAGGTGCAAATGAGGGAGAATTTTGTTTCACCATGATTTAGAAGAATTTACCAAAATATTTCTATATATTGTAGATGTAAAGAACTAACAGAATTTTTTAAATGATCTCTAGAAATAAAAATATCCCTGAAAATATCTGGAGTGGAGTTTGATGACTTCTGTGCCAAGTGGAGTAGAAAATCTGTTCTAGGTTTAGTATGAGCTTTAAAGGAACTGTCTTTTGGATATATATTTCAGACTGAAAACTAGAGTGAATTCAGTGAATCGGTAGAAACAAGAAGCTGCCACTGATTTTTCACTCAAATTTCTTCTTTGTCCTAGTTTCTCAGTGTTTTTTCAGTTTCTCTGCCACCTTACTCTTCCTTTTTCACATTATCCAACCTTATACCATCTGAATTCCAGAGTTTGTCTCACAGCGTTTACACCTCCAGGCCACACTGAAAAGTTTGTAATGTTCTCCACATTCACTATCTGCTGTAACTGCTGCATGTTTTTTATTGAAACATTGAGTGTTCAACTGAATTTCTAAATGTTCACGTATATGATTTTAAACAGATTAAGTCTCTTCAGCTGTTTTAATATGTTAAATTGTTTAGTATGATTCGCTCTGATCAAATTATTTTCATGGCTTCAAATTCTATATTATTTTAAAGCATTTAGACTGATTTTTATTGAATAGTGCCCTTAGATTTTGTGATAATGGGAGGAATAGAAGTGTTTTAATCAATCATGTGATTATAGGAAGGAAAACAAAACCCTGCCTAAGCTTGAGATCTGGGTAATCTGAAGATTGGCTATTTCTCTGTTCTCTGGAAACCCAAATCAAAACCTAACGTCGTATCTACATTTTTTTTCCTTCCCATAGTATAAAGTTCCTAGTGGATATTCTCCATGCAGTCCTGATTTGCATGCTGGGTGTAAAATTTTCTAGGACATTTCCCAGAAATCTGCATTTAGATAGAAAGCACTTTACAAAGTCTAAAACCTGCGATTTTATGTGTATCCCATTTTCCTTAGCTACCTCTTCCCTTGGATAGCTAAAGAGAGTTTTTTTAAAAAAGCACAATCTTGGATAAGTAAGACTCCAGCACAAATTCCAGCATATTATGAAGATTGAAAAAATACATTAATCCTTTTTTATACCAAACATCCGAACCAACTGAGCCGCTGTGATCCATCGGCCAGACAGATGGCAAGAGTTACCTGAAGCTCCCATCCGGTTGAGCCCTAAACAATTTGAAAGTAGCCTTGTCTCTCATCAGATTTGAGAGGCTAGCTTAATACACTATTCGTGCTTATGTTTAAACTCCTGCTCTTTGTCATGTACACCTTCTAGGCTTTTAAAACCTTCAAAAAAAAATTCCCCTCTTTTTTGCTTACTGCTCAACTAGCTGCCATGACTCTGAATGCAAGAGGACAAAGGAGCACAGCAGACAGAGCCCAGAGAACATAGCCTCTAAAGGGGTGAAATACATGCCTCAGTTAACTGTTTTCCTTTTCAATTTTTCCCTTTTCTTTATCCCCCTGTTTCCTAGGTGTTGTCAATGGAGAAGGATTTTCTACACTAGCTGAAAATGATGCCCTTTGAGACATTCTGCACAGAGCTCTGAAAGTTCCACATTGTTCTTTGACACCTATCAGGGTACAAGTTGCTGAATACATTTTGGAGAGGTCAGTCGTCAATCCTGTGCATGCTTACCTGAAAGTAAAGCAGATGATTTGCTCAGAAGTCACCCTTGCTTAGAATGATATTGGCTGTACATATTCCTGAGCTAATTCAAAATTAGGTAGGAGCTATATGTGAGAACCCCCAAATGTCTGCTGACTCATCCACCATCTTTTATCTCATCTAGACATCTCTTGCTTGGCTGGAATAGGCAGCAGTGTGCCCCAATGGTGGAAAAATCAGTGGGTATTAGTACCCTATTCCATTGCTAGAGAAAGTATGCCTTCTTCTACCAATTCTTGGGACTCACATTGTGTTTATGTTCTGCTTTTGGGCTTTCCATAGGCAACCGTTGGCCATTTTGTAACCACAATGTTGAACTAAATCAGAGCTTTCCAGATTTTTCATATTAGTGACACACTTTTTAGACATGCATCATTTTGCAATATAGTAATTCAGTAAGCAATTCAGTAAGTGGAGGCAGCCCCTCCACCTGAGTCTGTCCCTCCAACCACTGCTGCCCTCACTGGGGTCTTCCTCAGCCCAGGGTGGCAGCAGTGGGAGAGGCAATCCCTCCACCCAGGCCTGGCCCATCACCACCACCATCTTCACCAGGGTCTTCCTTGACCCAGGGTGGTGGAGGTGGCAGTAGCAGAGATAGTCCCTTTATCTGGGCCTGCCCCCCCATGGCAGCAGGAGAGGCAACCCCTCCACCCATTATGTTTGTGTGACATACCTACACACTTATCAGCTAAGTGCTCTCTAAGCAATTTACAATGTGTTAGCTAATTGTCCCCAACCAGCTGGGTACTTATTTTACCGATCTGCGGAAGGATGGAAGGCTGAGTCAACCTGGAGCCTGGCAGGATCGGACTCACAGCCTTATGGCTGCAATACCGGTATTTAACCACTGCACCACCAGGGCTCATCTTTAAAAAAGGAGAGACTTTTCTCCATCCATTCTGCTCTGACACCTCACAAGCTACACACAAGCATGCCAGAATTGAAGACCATGCTAGTCTCTTGGAAAAATAATTTCTTCAAGGGACTGCAGCATCTTTAAGGATACTATTTGGGGACCTTGAGTTTACTACCAAAGTATGGAAGAAGAGATCTCATCCTTCCTTCTGGGTATGGCTCCTTGCAACTAATTGTACCAGTGCCAATCCAGAGCTTAGCCAGAGGCTATTGGTTGTGGCATTGTGGGACTTGTAGACTTAAAAAGTCCCCAAAGCTTCCAAATCATGTCTTTACATTTTAAAATGGCAATTTCAGGATATAGATATCCAAGGTAGATCTTAAAGAGCAGTCCTTGAGGCCTTGACAATCAGATGGAATATAATGCTTGGTGTGTTGTGGGGAACTTTATACTTCCCAGATACACTGTATCTAGGGAAAGATTTTGGAGTTTTGGTCCTGCAGTATGCTGTGATCCAATTTACTAGTGTGAAATAATATTCAGGTATATCAGCTGCAAGGTTTGGAAGCAATGATTAAAGAAAAATGTTACTTGCAATGCAGAAAGTGGGACACTGTAAAAATCATTTGCACCTAGAACTTATATATGTTCTATTCCCTTTCCCTTGGTAACTTTGCCCATCCCTTTTCTTTGGATGGCTAAACAGTGTTTCTTAATGCTCCACCAAACCTGTAAATTATTGCAGTGCCTTAAATTTGGGGACGGAAGGAAAATTTCACGGGGGAGGAGACTTCTCGTGGGGGGGCATTGCCATTATTTCCCCTCCCTTGTAACAACCATACCACATTCTGAACCTGTCTATAATGTGGTTACCACATTTGGAACCATCTGTAGTTTTCAATAAATACATTGCCAAATGTATTTATCAGTGGGATTTGTAGCTTTTACATCATCTGTCACCAGACCAATAAAGATACAAATATGTTGAAGAGAGATTACCGTCCCCTTTTCAAGGTTTGGACTGCAGTTTGGCAGAAAGAACAGCATGAATCCCTTTTGCATATAGCCTTTTAACTGTCCCTTCAAAATACTGATCAGATGTTGGAAGCCGAGCTGTTTTGCGGGTACGGTGGATTGGCAGGGGCTGGACTTAGGTTTCAGTTTTCTGTTTCTACCAACACAAGTTTTGTTAGTAATTCTGCCAAAACCAAGCAAGTAACAGTTGGCAACAGTGGTGGAAAGTTAAATTGGGAATTCAGTGGGAATTTTTGTCATCCCTAAAGATTTACGTGTATGTATTCTTCTCTCATCTAATGAAGTCCATTTGCCTTATAGAAGAAGCTTCAGCTGATGGTTGACAAGAGGCATTTGATGTAATTTAGGTTCATAATCATTTTAGAAAAAATACTTCCTTAGTTGGACACTTTGGCTAAAGATGCTGTGGAAAAGTTATACTGTTTAGTCATATGATTCTAGTGGGAGTATCTGGAGAGCAGAAGTAGAATAGTAATGTAATTTAATGTGAGGTCTTGCACACTGATTATATCTGAAGGCTCCCTGAATGAAGAAAAAGAAATCATAAAAAATAAACAAAAAATAAAAAAAATCCATTGCTTCTCTCTTTGATCGTTTTTGTTTGGCTCATAGTCTTCATTTGGAAAGGCTCAACATTTCTTTTTTCCCTGTCAGCATTGTCTTTAAAAAAATCTGGTGGTTCAACCAGGTTGGGGTTGACCTGGGATCAAAACTGTGGTTCAGCCATCACTCTTCTGGCTGGCACCAGTTAGTCATATTCTCTTCACTTGAGCCAAGTCCCTTTTAAATGAGAGGGGAGGATAATGAGAGAAATTGCCCCAGGGCCTCACACATGGAGGGAGCCACATCAACAGTGACAAATAGTATCCTCCAACTAAGAATATAAAATGACAATGACACTTGGTACAGTTTAGAAGGAAGGATGGAGGGGTTCTTTCAAGTGAACTTTCAGATCACAAATGACTCAGTCATAAAAGATACTCAACATGAACTTCTGATTTCTACCTCCCGCCTTCTCAACCATCATCTTGTTGTAAAGTCGAAGGCTTTCACAGCCAGAATCCATAGGTTGTTGTGGGTTTTCCGGGGTCTGAGGCCATGTTCTATTAGTATTTTCTCCTGACATTTTGCCTGCACCTGTGGCTGGCATCTTCAGTGGATCACCATCTTGTCCCTGGTCAAAAAGGAAATGTCCCAGGAAACACAACCTCCCTGGAGTCTGATGGAACATGTAGTCCAAACTGAAAACTATTACCTGTGTATTGCATTTCAAATTCTTGGGCAGTGAATCCCAGTGGTTCATGTAAATTTTAAACCAAATAGCAGGGATGGGAGGAATATTTGAAAATATTAGAAAAATTATTGAAAAATATCAGGATACCCTGGTTTGATGAGAATCTTCACAGCTTGGGACTTATTCTGTACAGGTTTCACATATGATATTATTGGATTTTTTTAACTTAAAAAAAAATTTTTTTTTTTTTGCATGGAATGTATCATTCTATGCAGAAAATATCAAACTGTTATTTTCTGTACAGAAAATGCCACATGCTAATTTTACTCAGAATAAGTCGCCAACTACAGCATTTCCTGCACAGAAAACAGCATTTTCCATACAACACATACCGTTTCCTATGCAAAAATAATGTGTGAAATTTGCATAGAATAGGTTCCAAACAGTGACTAGTCTTTAAAAAGTTCTCGCAGCAGGAAGTAAATTTTTCTGCAGTTACACATTACTTCCTTTGAGAATACAATTAGTGAAGAATTACATCCCTACAAAATAGGGGTCAAGATACATCCTTACAGAGGCATGTAAAGTGATAGCCATAGGATGGCGGAATATTCTCAGGAACAGCTTTTCAAAAGTGCTTCCCTAGAATAACCAGAGTCCCCACTGAACTCTGCCACCAAGTTTCATCCTAGAAGGTTATCCTGTATGATGTTTTGGACAGTGGTCCCAGATGCCACTGAGAGGTACAGCAAAAGCAGCACAGATGTATTTCCTGTGCCTAGTCCCTGGCATAGATGGGCCACTGGTTTGACCAAGACCAGCTTACAGTAGGGTTGCCAGTTCTCAGGGCCTGGACCTTAGTCTCCAGTTTTCAGGGATCATCTCCAGGTGGGAGACAACCATGTAAATTTTCCAGTTTGGGGGCTCAGCTCCAGGCAAGAGAGAAAGATTATGCACAGATCTCCAGCTCAGCAGAGACAACAGCATCTTGCTACACTTTGCAAGGATTAATTGATTTATTGCTGCAACTTGCAAAAACCCTCCAGGAAGGCCTATGTATTTATTTAGTTTTCTCCTCTCCCCCGCCCCCCACTAGTCATTGCAGTGCCAAGACTGATCTTTTACTCTGCTGTGTATGCACCTTTTGGTTAGAAGCAAGAAGTTTAGATTAAGTGTTCCTTACCCCATCTCTTTAAGTAAGTGAGAAGAAATACGCCCCTTACCTCTCCTTAAACTGGGACCTGGGAACAACCCTTTTATAGTTAAGATTTATGTATTAATTTCCAAATATGAAAATAAATTCTGTGTGTGTCAGCGCATATGTTTATGTACCTCTGAATGGCAAACCGTGAGCAACTGTGGTTGGTAATCAATGAATTATGCTTAATGACCTCACTGAGGCTCTAAGGGCTTTTCCACACTACACTATTATAGTGCTATTGTTCCATTTTCAACATCCTGGGGTTTGTAGTTTACTGCGGCCAAAGAACTCTCTGGCTGAGAATTCTAAAGGTCCCTCCCTAAACTGCAAACCCCAGGATTCCATAGGATGTTGAAAGTGGAATAATAGCACTGTAACGGTGTAGTGTGGAAATGGCCCTAAGTTTTGGCCCAGAAAGATGATTCTGAACTAGTAACCCTCTAAAAAAATATTAAGTTGCACCCTATGTTTGCTTGGCTCTGGATGATCTCAAGGGGGACTAAACAAGAAGAGGTATCTACTTGACGGAAAAGAATTAGCACACCCTGATTTATAAAAATTCATCTCGTCCTAAGTTTAGCTGCCTGAAAGTGTTCAAACTGAAAACAGATTTTCTGAAGTATCCTAGTGAATCTCCAAATGCGCCTGGCCTAACCACTTTGGATTGCAAGCCCTGCATGCAAATATCTCCCTGCCCTCCCTCCCCTCTGATAGGGAGATGAACGCTTAGCTGGATGGTCTCCCTTAATGCAACACACTGATTAATAAAATGTGTTATAATAGGTGAGACATGCTCTTTAAGACTTTCAAAGCTTTGTAGTCACCCATTAATTCAAGTGCAAATTGAAATATGGTTACATTCCAGTGAAATAAAGTGACTCAAACTCCACGGATCCCCCTTTTACTTACACTTTAGAAGTTCGAGATAATTCATCACAGACAGAGCAACAGCAACTACAGAAGGTATTAATTTGGCCTCTCTTTCTGCCTCTGTCCCATACATTCTCATTTTAATACTTTGTACACTTTCTAGAAGGGAAATACTAAAGCTCTAATAGTCTCCCAGGTTGGAGTTTAAGAAATCTCCCCCTTGTTCTCTCCTTTTACAAACTAATTGATTTGAACGTGGAACGGAGCTAAAAACAAAAAAAACTTGGGTTGTATTTACTGTAAAGCTAATATAAAATATTTGTCAATGCTGCAGTTTAGGGAGAGGCCAGCTGCCCCTTCCTAAACTGCAAAACCCAGGATTCCATAGAATGCTGAAAGTGGAATAATCGCGCTATAAGAGTGTAGTGCAGAAATGGCCTAAGACAAGACCCTGTGTTACATAGCCTGTGCAAACTCTGAACATTTTGTGGATCATTTTGCTGCTCCTCTTCTTTGGCCATTTGCCTGCACCAAATACAAGTGTCTTCCATTTTCTTAGGGCCAAATAGCACACTGACCAGAGAGTCATCACAATGCAATATGACTAGTCAGATATGAGACATGATGATGTGTCATGGAAGGAATGTGAGGCCAACTGAGAATGAAGCCATTGACGGCAATATAAGCAATGAGCAAATAATTTTGTGCTGGGGGGGAGTGGAAATTGAGAAACTCCTGCATCCCCATTTTGGCATAGCACCAAACATTCAAAAATAATGATGGGTTTGTTTGTTTTTTACACCAATATGTCTTGTCTATGGGAGATTTTGTGTGGCTCAGAATCAAATCTGACACGCAGAATTTCAATATATATCGGATCCTTTGTCCCCATCATTTATGTAGGCAGCACCAATTAGTCTTATTTTCTCATTTTTCCTGCCATTTCAACAATTGTATCATGTCACTTTTGCTTCTGATGCATGCAACAGGCTGCCCCTTCATAACTATCAAGGTGTTTCTGTCTTCTTCTTCAAAGTCATCCATCATAATTAGATAGCATCAGGCCTGGCGCCACAGGGTAGTAAAGCTAACTAGGGCCTCAAGGTCTACCATCTTTATTAGTGCTACTAATACCAGTTTGCACAGAGCAAGAAGATCACATACAGCCTAAGGCAGGGTTTCTTAACCCATTGTCCAGGGAGTTCACAGAGGGGCTGCAGGCAACTTGTGAACTGCATGCCAAATAAAAGAGAGCTTTCTGCCCGAATTCCGTCCTTTTACTTTGAATATTAGCATGCTTCCTACTGGTTAGTCCCTGCTAGAGTAAATTGAATCAATTGTTGAATTGTACATCAACACTTATGTAAATCCCATTCAGTTGTTGGCCCTACTCTAATTGGATCTAGCAAAAGGATTCAGGCCATTGTGTTTAAGTATTTGTTCTTTCCTGAGGAGAAGTCCACAGCTTTATTCATATTCTCAAAGGCATCCACGACCCTCTCCCCAAAGTTAAGAACCAATGCATATCTTCCAACATGTCACAGCTCAAAACTGGAATAAATATGTCCAAGTAACATCCGGCTGTAGTCAAGATGGCAAAACTGATTAATAAGGCAGAACAGGTAAGCTAGGAGAGATTGCAGCAGTTTGCTTTTTCCTGAGGCTCATGGGAAGGACAAAATTCTGCCCTCTCTTCTTCTCTGTCCCTGCTGAATTAACTGAGTGTAAACTACTTTTGCACTTTGGAGTCAGTGTGCAGCAAGTGAAGTATGCTGAGGACAAAGGGAGAAAGTAAGAGGAGGAGGGACAAAGTGGGATATTTTAAATGCACTTGAAAAAATGGGACAACAGAAGAATAATCAGGACTATCTGTGCCAGATTAGGACAGCTGGAGGATGTGTCACTGGCCTGAGGGTATACCGTTGGTACAGTTGGAAGATAAGATGAACAACAGGTGCAAATGGGCACCAAGCTTTGATATCCACCATCATCTACAAAACTCTTTTTTTTTGTTTTTTTTGTTTTCCAGTGCCCTCATTATAAGGCCCTTTTTGCATTGAGGCTTCTCGCGCAAGTGGGGAGGGTGGCTCGCATGAGAAGGCTCCTCCAGGAGGCTGCCGTTTCCCCCTCGTTCCTTCTGCAGGCGAAGGAACGAGGGGAAGCAGCAGCCTCCCGGAGGAGCCTTCTCGCAAGAGCTGCCCTCCCCCTGGGCGAAGCAGGAGGCTGGCGCGAGCCGCACCCCCCGCGCGAAGCAGGAGGCTGTTGCGTCTGTCCCCCCGCTCGTGTGAAGCAGAAGGCTGTCGCGTCCGTCCCCCCCGCTCGCGTGAAGCAGGAGGCTGTCGCGTCTGTCACGCTAGCGCCCCGCCCCACCCCTTCCTTCCGCAGGGGCGGAGGGAAGGAAGTGTGACCCGGCCGCCTTCCCAACGCTCCGCACAGGAGGTAAGTGTGCGTGGGCGCCGGGAGCGTTGTGCGAGCGCGGGTGATTTTCGCTTTGAGGCGAAAATCAAAAAACCCGCGATTGCGCCGCTGCAACCCCGTGAGCACGGCAGAAGTGGGAGTGTGTCGTGCAGAGCGACGCTCCCACTCCCGCGAGGCTCACAGGGCTGTTGCGCGACAGAAAGCCCGTGCAAAAAAGGGCCTAAGAGTTGTCTCTTTACCTGGAGAACTAGAGAAACACAGCAATTCTCTGGGATTTCAGTCTGCACCTTGAATGTAGCAATCCTGCCCCCCAAGTCACCCATTCACCCATCTTCAGCAACAACAGAGGACCCAGGAGGGAGCCTCTAAGACTTACTGAAAGAATTTCCCACCCTGAAAGATCCCAGAATTGTAGATTGCCTTATCATCTAGATCCATAAAAAAGGTCCAGAACTCCTGATAGACTCCAGTTCCTGAGGCTCTTTGTGATGGCAAATTTTGGTTTCTGAAGTTTTAGGATCAAATGTGGGCGTGAAAACCAGCTAATTCCTTGCTCCGAGAGCCCACCCACTTCAAGAAGATATGTTTTCATGAAAAAATAAGGGATTAACAGTTTAGAATTGGCCTGAGGTTACTTACAACCAAAACCAGATTTCCAAAGGATTTTGGATCAGTCTGCAATAAGCTTGGTATTTCTGGACTGAAGGGATTCATTTTAGTCATAACAGAGTAACAGCAGGGAATCCATTCTGAATTTTAGTCAGAATTTTAAAGGAACTAATCAAGGTTCTGAACCCTAGTCCCAAAATATTTTCGCACCCAGGATAGCTCCTTTAAGGTTTGGACTAAAATCCAGAATGGATTCATTGCCTCACTCACGTGGAAGTAGCCTTCTGACATTGGTTAGCAAGGTGGGTAATATCTATACACTTTGAATCCCATGAACCCAGAAAACATGTGCACTTCACAACAATGTTGGTGTATATAAATGTATCGAAATACATGCTATTTGTAAGTTGGTCGCCACCTCGATCCATATGGAGAGGCGGGATACAAATAAATAATAATAATAATAAAAAATAGGATTCAGCGCTTACCCCTGTGCACTTTACTTTTAATTTACCAAAATAATGAAGGACTGACACCTAGATGATGCAGCAAAGGACCTGAACCAGCAGCTTCACACCTACTAATATATAAAAGTCAAAGTTTGTTTGTTTGTCTGTGTCAGGGTAGAAGACCTCATATGATTGGCTGTGTAAGGTGAAGATTTCATATGATTTGCTGCCTGAGAAGATTCTATGGAACCTAGGGTTTGCAGTTTAGGGAGGGGCCTTTAGAATTCTGAGTGAAAGAGCTCTTGGGCCTCAGGCTTGTTGCTATGGAGATAGGCCTAGCAGCAAGGAGGAGGGCAGTATATTCCCTCAGTAACCCAACCTCTGTATGTTAATAATTCTGAATACAGATTGTATTGGGGAATATGGGGGAAAGTAATAGGAACTGGACAAAACAGTTTGGGGAATTAGAGACACAGGATCTCATATCTTTCTAAAAAGTATTACCTATGAGAAAATAAAGTCCCAGGCAACACTGGGTATATATGTTAGTTACAAAATAAAAGACAATGGCTAAAAGACATGGGAAAAAAGGACCTAAATATTTTAAAGGTATCAGGTCCCATTCTATCTTGGAAGTTAAGTAGGTTCAGCTCTGGCTAGTGCTGGAATACCATGTGCTGTAGGCTCTGTTTCAGAGGAAGATACTGGAAAAACCACCTCTAAGTATTCTTATTTATGAGGTTGCCATAAATCAACAGGTGACTTGAAGGCACACACATACACATACATAAGACAGGAAGAAAAAATGTTGGTGTAAGAAAAGAGTTTAAGCAGAATTCCTATCAGGACCACTCTAGTGGTGGGTTTCTTGCATTGGCATGTTACTGGAATATAAGAATTTGATCTCGCTGAGGTCTATGATAATATAAATTATGCATGACTCATTGCAACATACTTTATGAAACTCCAGAATCACTATTTGTACAATCTTCAATATCCATGCTTCTGAGAACAGATAAGAGCTTCAAGATTTGTTTGCCTCCTTGTTTTTCTACCATTCTTCACCAAATGATATTTGGAAGGAATTTTCAGATGAAATATGATAATATCTAACTTTCACTCAGTGTGGAATAAGTTTGTGCCACACTTTGGCACAATGAAACCACCCTGAATCCCATTTTAGGAGAAAGGTGGGATATAAATTCTATAAATTAAATAAATAAAGTAAGTAAGTATGTAAGTTTGGGTGTGTGGTTCTCTTTTTATGAGGTATTTCTTTCACAATACAGTTTCAAGTCAATGAATAATTCCCTAAGTGGGCTTACAAGTAGACTTGCTTCATTGTGTTTTCTTGCAAACACAATTCACTTTTTCAAAAAAAGTTTGTCTAAAGAAAGAACACCATATTGGAATCTAAACAATACTTTGGCATGTAATTGGCTTGAGGAGGAGAAGAATCAAATAACCTGTGCCTTCTGCTTGTAATTTATGTGGAATATACATAGTACGATTTTCAGGTCCCTGAAGATTTACACAACTTGCAATCCACCAAATGAACATGATCACTCAACCTACTTTTTTCCTTAGTCAATCCCATTTCTCTCTCTTTCATTTAAAATGAAACTCCCCACCACTCTCATCACAAATCTTGATAATCATACAGAAATTCAAATGCTCTGCAGATTCTCAGTACGCTCACCCTCCACCAAGCCATAAGTGAAGGATTGCTGTTTTGTCATTACTGATAAAGCTGCCATCCTATTCCACACCATGAGGGATAATGGGGCGGGGGGGAATCTCCATACACATAGGCTCTGACTGTCCTGATCTGGCAAGGACAGCTCCAGTTAATCTTCTGTTTTCTGACTTTTCAGCAGCTTTTAAAGTGCCCCACTTTCTCTCTCCTCCCACTCCTCTCCTTCGTCCTCAGATTCAGTTGCTGCAAACTCAATTCAAAGTGAAAAATTAGTCAGCACTCAATTGATTCAGAAGGACAGGGAGAGAAGAAGGCAGAATTTTGCTCTTTCCATTAGGTTCAGGAAGAAGCAAATTGATGCAAGCTCCCCTAACTTGTGTGTCTTTCCTCATTAAAATACTTTTGCCATCTTGCTGGTGCTTGGTCACACATGTCTTATTTTCATTTGTGAAATATTGGAAGGTATGGAACTTTAAACAAAGACCTGTACTTGCAAAAACAAAAAAAAAAAAAAAGGGGGGGGGGAAGAAAAGAAAAGAAAAAGATGATCCTACCCTTGGAAACATGTGAAAATATGTTGAAATGGCCATTTGTCATTGTGTGTCTCAAGTCACTTCCAATTTATAACAACCCTAAGACAAATCTGAGACCCAGCATGGTGTAGTGGTTTGAGCATTAGGCTGCAACTCTAGAAACCAGAGTCTGATTTCCCATTTGGCCTGGAAAGTCATTGGGTGATGTTGAGTGTATCACACACTCTCAGCCCCAGACAACCGTGTGATAGGTTCACCTTAGGGTTGCTATAAGTTGGGGGGAAAAACTTGAAGGCGCACAACAACAGCAGCCACAGAGGAAAATGTATCATTGGGTTTTCCTGGCAAGATTTGTTTGGGGGGGGTATGACTCTGCCTTTCTCTGAGGCTGAGAGAGTGTGACTTGGCCAAGGCCATCCAAATATGTTTCCATGCCAAAGTGGAGATTTGAACCCTGGTCTCCAGAACAGTCCAATGCTCAAACCACCACATCATTTTGGCTCTCAGAAATGGCCAGTACCATCACCCAAGATTTGGACTGAGGAGCATTTGCTATTTTCAAGCAAAAATATTCTCCTTCAAAAAATGGGATGCAAGGCATGGCAACAGGTGATACTTCCTTCCAGGGTCCTACAACCTTTGTCACCCTCCCGCCTTTCGTAGTTGTCCAGACATACTTTAGAGTAAACATGGTTAAAATTAGACCAAATGAACTGTTTCAAATGTTGTAAGTGAACACTCCCGAGAATGTTTCCTTATTGGAACAAGGGCAGGTGAAGCTTGTCCACCACTTTGAAACAGGAATTTAGGAAAATAAACTCTTCTAAGCACCCCGCAGTGAAAGGGTCAAAGCCACAGTGCTGAGTAGAAACTCCTCCTGAGGACAAAAGTTGTTTACAGTATATGTTTAAAATAATATTCCTGGCTAGTAGGACTTTCCCCGAGGACAGGGCAATTACAACCATAATGGCGGATTAATTAAAGCTGTTCCCACAGGTGTTTCCAAAGATCTTAAATTGACCAAACGGGGAAATACTACCAACTTGGCACAGAGGTGAACAGTTCAGAAGCCATTTGCAATAATTACTGAGACAAAAGGGTAGGGCTGAGCTTCTCTTCCTCTTCTTCCACCTCTTCCCTTTCTCCTAATTCATTTAGCTAACTGTGATTAATGCCTTCCTTTCATGGGGAGAAGGCCAAAGAGACACAAAGGCTATTCTTTTTGTGTGAAAGAAATGGAGGAGGGAGAGCCATATTTCCAGTGCTAGTTAAATCAGAACAGGTTAAGAAGAGTCTGTTTAATGTCCTTCGTCTTTCCCAAATCCATGGGCTGCCAACTGAAGCTGGGAGAAATAAACCGAGAGTGAAAGAGTCCCCCACCCCAAGCTTCCCTGAACACCTAGCACTCTGGGATTCATAAACTGGACCTTACAGTAAAATTGGTCTGTCAGTAGTCCAGAATCATCTGGTAAAGCTAATGCACTTCTTGCACCTTTGTTTCGGTGGCACTATTCTTTAAAATGCACCTTTTACACTACACAGTTATAGTGCTATGATTTCACTTTAACTGCCATGGCTATGGAATGGTCAGGTTCATAGACTGATGAGGCTCTGGCTGAGAATAATAAATGTGTTGTGTTGTTGTGTGCCTTCAAATTATTTCCAGTTTATGGTAATCCTAAGGCACACCATGGTTTTCAGGGGACTGAGAGTATGTGACATGCCCAAGGTCACCCAGTGGGTTTCCATGGCCCAGCAAGAAATCAGGCCCTGGTCTCCAGTGTTGTAGTTCAAAGCTCAAACCACTATACCATGCTGGCCCCTCTCTAAATTGCAGCTTCCAGGATTCCATGGGATGGAACCATGGCAATTAAAGTGGAATCATAGTGCTATACTTGTGTAGTGTGAAAGAGCCCCAGGTGTGTTTAATAAATCTGGGCTGACAAGTCAGGGAATCAACCAAAAGAGTTGGTCTCTTTCACCTATTTCATGCCATCATTTCAGTAGCCAGAAAAGAAGATTAAACAATTTTATTGGGGGAAGTAGGTAATCAATCAAAGCTTTAAGAAGTAATGTTTTAGGACTACAGTTTGCAGACAGCATGGCTAGTGGCAATTGTAGAAGCTTTAGTGCCAAGAAGTTACTTCTGGAAGTCCTATTATTCATAATATAGAAACTTCAGGGATTTTAGAAGCATGTTTCTGAACATTACATGTAAGCACATTAGGACAATTAAAGAAAATTCACAAAATTTTCAGTCCCAAAAAGAAAGCCCAGCATCTGTGAGCATTCTCATTTCCAAGAAGCACTTGTCTTTTAAATAAGATTTTGATGTCTTTTCACATTGTTAAGCAATTGCCCCCTCCCCCCATACAACAAGTGTAAGATGACTGAAGAAAAAGATTTGATTGATGAAAAAACCTGGTAAAGGTTAATTGATGGAAAACATTGAAAAAGTGCTTAGTTTTACACAATTAACTATCACAGCTATTGGAGTTTTTTTACAATTGCAGATGTGAGCTTTTTTTCTGAAAAGGCAAGGAAATATCTCACCATCTTGAAGACAAGGAAGAAAACTGCAGCTTTTGGTTCTCACGTGAGAACAAAACAGATGAAGATTTACATCCCTGGCTGGCACTGTTACCAGGCTGTACACTCCAACTCCATAATATGGTTTAATTGGGAAATATTAATTGGTATAAAATAGAAATTGTATCCTGCTACGGCTGGGAAGCCTGCCAGCAAAGAGGAACTGGCCGCACATGTGTGTTGCAAAACTAGGTCAATTCAAGACCTCAGGACATGGCTATGTCATATTTAGAGAAGCTCCAGTGACAATGGACTTGCAAATGTCCCTCAGTGACTCAACCTTTAGCAGCCAAAGGTGCTTCCAAAGAATAACTGATTGTCTTTGACTGTCTTCATCTTTCTACCAAAATTCTCCTTTTGTTTCCACACCTGGCCCACCATTAAGGAGCTATCATGAATCCCAGTCCTTTCTTACCTAATGCTAGGGCCGTTAGCTTGTTCTGGATCCCATTGTCTACTCTGCTAGAGAGCCGTTAATACCTCCCCCCTTGAGGGCAGAAAAAGAGTATTTAAACCCTAGTTCTGAGCCAGATACTTGTACTGCTCTGGACATAGGCTGTCACTCTGCTGCTGCAATTCCTGTTCTGGTGCTACCCTAGAATTCTTAGGGCCTTTCTGCACTACACTGTTATAATGATGCTATTATTCCACTTTTACCATTCTGTGGGGTTTGTAGATTACTGAGGCCAAAGAGCTCTCAGGCTGAGAATTCTAAATGCTGTTCCCTAAATAGCAAACCCAAGGATTCCATAGGATGTTGAAAGTGGAATAATAGCCCTATAAGTATGTAGTGCAGAAATGGCCACATTGCTTCATCTCTTCTCTCCAGATAGGTAAATATCACTCACTAGACTGTAACTTCTCCCTATCCAATTTTTCCTCCCTTTCCTTCAGTGAGCCTTTGCATGATTTCAAGACTGCTTGGATCTTGTCTCTGTATATGTGATTGTTAATTCTGCCAATAAAACAAATATTCTTTGAATCTCTGCCTGGTGTCCCTGTATTAGTACCATTACACATAGGTGTAAAAGATCCTACAAGCTCCCCCACCCCCAAGGCCTCCCCTTTGAGTTAATATTCCCAATGTTTCACTGAGGCATGGGTATTGTGGGTGGATCTCTGAGTCAGTCACATTTTGGGTTAACAGCAGAAAGCAGTAGACTGGACTACATGAAACAGATCCAGTGGAGCTGTTTTTGTATACTGTGTTCAGCAGAGCATGAAAAAAGGATAGACTAGGCTTAAGTTGAGCTTATATGAATATGGGGAGCAACATGAAATGATTCTGAGTTCTTACTTTACTGCAGCCTTGTTTTTCTGTATCTAGGGAAGGTTAATAGCTCTGCCCAAGGACTTTTCAGTAGCTGCTCCCAATCTCTCAATCTCTCAATCAATGAGTACCCAGCTTGTTGGGGGCATGTATAGAAATGTATCGAAATACATGCTATTTGTAAGTTGTTTGCCGCCTCGATCCATATGGAGAGGCGGGATACAAATAACTAATAAAAAAAAAAAATCTCCCTAGAATGGCTTACTTAACACTGACTATTATATTGTCAGCACCAGGAAGCGATTTTTAAGTTCCCTTTATTCATAGAAATGTAGAGTTGGAAGAGACCACACGGGCCATCCAGTCCAACTCCCTGTCATGCAGGAACACCCTCAAAGCACTCCCGACAGATGGCCATCAAGCCTCTGCTTAAAAACCTCCAAGGTAGGAGACTCCACTACTCTCCGAGGCAGCAGATTCCACTGCCGGACAGCCCTGACTGTCAGGAAGTTCTTCCTGAGGTTCAGGTGGAATCTCCTTTCCTGCAGCTTGAATCCATTGCTCCTTGTCCTGGTTTCTGGAGCAGCAGAAAACAAGCCCCCTCCTTCCTCTACATGGCATCCCTTCAAATATTTAAACATGGCTATCATGTCCCCTCTTAACCTCCTTTTCTGCAGACTAAACATACCCAGCTCTCTCAGTCTGTCCTCATAGGGCATGTTTTCCAGGCCTCTCACCATTTTGGTCACCCTCCTCTGGACTTGCTCCAGCTTGTCAATATCCTTCTTGAATTGGGGTGCCCAGAACTGGACACAGTATTCAAGATGGGGTCTAACCAAAGCAGAGTAGAGTGGTACCAGTACCTCCCTCGATCTAGACACCATACTCCTGTTGATGCAGCCGAGAATTGCATTGGCTTTCTTGGCTGCCGCATCACACTGCTGACTCATGTTCAGCTTGTGGTCTATGAAGACTCCTAGGTCCCTTTCACACGTACTGCTATCCAGCCACGTGTCCCCCATCCTATATTTCTGTATTCCATTATTTCTGCCTAAGTGTAGGACCTTACATTTCTCTCTGTTGAATTTCATTTTGTTCGCCCTGGCCCAGCTCTCCAATCTATCCAGGTCATTTTGAATTTTGATCCTGTCCTCTGGCATATTAGCAACCCCTCCCAATTTGGTGTCATCTGCAAATTTGATGAGCATGCCCTCTATTCCTTCATCTAAGTCATTGATAAAAATATTGAACAGCACTGGGCCCAGGACAGAACCTTGTGGCACCCCACTAGTCACTTCTCTCCAGGATGAAAAGCAGCCATCCGTGATCACCCTTTGGGTTCGGTCGGTCAACCAATTACATATCCAATTAACAGTAGCCCTGTCTAGCCCACATTTTACTAGCTTCGATGCAAGAATGTCATGGGGAACTTTGTCAAAGGCCTTACTGAAATCGAGATATGCTACATCCACAGCATTCCCTTCATCTATCAAGCTAGTAACTCTATCATAAAAAGAGATCAGATTAGTCTGGCATGACTTATTTTTGAGAAATCCATGTTGACTTCTCGTGATTATTGCGTTGTTTTCTAAATGATTAGAAACTGAACGCTTAATGATCTGCTCCAGGATCTTTCCGGGTACCGATGTCAGGCTGACTGGGCGATAATTATTTGGGTCCTCTTTTTTTCCCTTCTTGAAGATGGGGATAACATTTGCTCTCTTCCAATCTGCTGGAACTTCTCCTGTCCTCCAAGATTTCTCAAAAATTATAGCAAGCGGTTCCGAAATGACCTCTGCCAGCTCTTTTAATATCCTAGGATGCAATTCATCTGGCCCTGGAGACTTGAACTCATCCAATGCGGCCAGGTATTCCTGTACCACCTCTCTACTTATTAAGTGCCTCATTTCCTCTGCTTCCTCCCCTGCTCCCCTACCGCCAGGTTGAGTGCTTGTATCCTTCTGGGAAAATACGGAGGCAAAGAAGGTGTTAAGTAGCTCTGCCTTTTCTCTCCCCCCTGTGAGTAATTCGCCATCTTCTCTGCGTAGCGACCCTACTGTCTCCTTCTTTTTCCTTTTGCTGCGGACATATTTAAAAAAACCCTTTTTATTGTTTTTAATGTCTCTGGCCAGCCTAAGTTCGTTCTGTGCTTTAGCCTTTCTGACCTCCTCCCTACATCTCCTGGCTACTTGCTTAAATTCTTCTTTGGTGGTTTCCCCCTTCTTCCATTTCCTATACGTGTTTCTCTTAACTCTTAGCTCAGCTGAGAATTCTTTAGTCAACCATTCTGGTTTCTTCAGATGCCTTCCATTTTTCCTCCTTATTGGCACAGTTTTAGACTGTGCCGTCAGTATCTCCTTTTTAAGGAACTCCCATGCCTCCTGAACTCCTTTCCCTTTCACTATTCCTGACCACGGAATTCCAGCCAGCAGCTCCCTAAGTTTACAGAAGTCCGCTTTTTTAAAATCTAAGACGAGTGTCTGGCTACCCTTATCTTCTCCTTCCCACTGAATGCTAAATTCCAACAGGGCATGGTCACTCCCCCCTAAAGATCCAACCACTTCTACCTCATTCACAAGGTCATCCCTGTTGGTCAAGACCAGATCTAGAATATTTGATCCCCTTGTGGCCTCTTCCACCTTCTGGACCATGAAGTTGTCTGCAAGACAAGCAAGAAACTTGCTGGACCTTGCTGTCTTGGCAGAGTTTGACTGCCAGCATATATCCGGGTAATTGAAATCTCCTATTATTACTGTATCTCTCCTCTTTGAATGTTCAGTCATTTGGTTGAGGAAGGCGTCATCCAAGTCCTCAGCCTGGGTTGGAGGTCTGTAGTAAACCCCCACCAGAATATCCCTATTGTTTCTCGCTGCCTTAATTCTTACCCAAATGCTCTCTACCTGGCTTTCTGGGTTTAAGCCCAGGATCTCTTCACAGGTGAAAACATCCTTGACATACAAGGCTACTCCTCCTCCTTTCTTGTTTGGTCTATTTTTACAAAATAGGCTATACCCCTCTATTCCTATATTCCAATCATGAGACTCATCCCACCAGGTCTCAGTGATGCCTATCAAATCGTATTTATTTTCTTGTACTAGGAGTACAAGCTCATCCTGCTTGTTTCCCATACTCCTTGCATTAGTGTAGAGACACTTAAGTCCCCAGGCCCTTCCTGCAAGTCCTGTACTATTGTTTCTACTCCTCCCGCCATTGGCCGCTTGTACTACTTGTCCAGTATCATTTGGACCTTTTCCCCCTGTGTTCTCTGAGTCCTTGCCCTGAATAATATTGTCTCCCTCCCCAGTGGATCTTAGTTTAAAGACCTCTTAATCTTCCTTGCAAGACTGTTTGCAAAAACATTCCTGCCCAGTTTTGTGAGGTGCAGCCCATCCCTCGCCAGAAGCCCATGTTCATGGAAATTCAGGCCATGTTCCAAAAACCCAAACCGTTGTTGGCGGCACCATGTGCGGAGCCAGTTGTTGACCTCTACTATTGCCCTTTCCCTACATGCGCCGTATCCTTGAACAGGGAGGAGAGACGAAATGACCACCTGCACACCAAGGTCCTTAAGCTTGGTCCCCATACGCTCGTAGTCCTTTGCAATGTGGTTTAAGCTGCTCCTCGCAGTGTCATTGGTTCCCACATGAACCAAAATGAGGGGCTTATAGTCAGTGGGTTTGACTAGCCTGGTTAGCCTCTCCGTTACGTGGTTGATCCTGGGCCCAGGAAGACAACAGACTTCTCGATTGAGCTTGTCCGTTTTGCAGATTGCTGTTTCAGTTCCTCTTAGCAAAGAGTCCCCAACAACCAGAACTCGCCTCCTCTGAGACTTGTCCTGGGCTCCTCGGCGAACCTGTTCTACTCGGACTGCCTGGGCATTCTGTTTAGGCTGGGAGTGTTGATCTAGTCCCTGTTGGTGAAGTTTGATTCCTTCTTGTTGACATTCTGTTCCCTCCGCGTGGTGCTCCTCATTGTTCATAAGGCCAAGTAGTTCGAAGCGATTGTGTATGCTAAGAGTCTCTGTTACCTTCCTGGTCCTTTTACTCCTCCGTGTGACATTCGCCCAAACCTCCGTTTCCCGGCAAAGTGTGGTGACTTCCTGATCTGGCAGCTCCTCCGTGCATTCGGTCTTCTGGTAGGTCTTCTCTGCCCTATCCAAAAACTCCTCCCCTTCCCTAATAAGATGGAGATCAGAAATTCGTGCCTCCAGCTGGCGAACCTTCTCCTCCAAGAAGGTGACCAGCTTGCACTTGGTGCAGGTGTACCCGAGAACCTCTTGTGGCAAGAAAAGGAACATGCCACAAGCGTTACAGGTGACTGCAGCAGCTCCCTCACCTTCCATCCTTGAAACTACAGAGAGTAGTACAGGAGAAGCTCGAGAAAGTAAAGGAGTGCAAGTGCGCGCGCCGAAGGCTAGAGGCCCGTTGGTAGCTCCTAATAAAGCTCCTCCCCGCTAGCTGCCTCCTCCCTCTCGTTAGTCAGACCGTGTGATCAGGCAGAGCCCACGGCCAGGACAGTAGCCAGCAAACAATAGCAAGCAATTAACAGCAAAAACAAGCAAGGCCCCCAAGCACAGCAAAAACAAGCTCAGCAAAAAAACAAGCCTGTGGAACACACCTGGTCTAGGACGTCTTCACAGGCCCAGCTCTCCTCTGCTCTTTCCTCTGGGAAATGAGCTAGAGGCCCGTTGGTAGCTCCTAATAAAGCTCCTCCCCGCTAGCTGCCTCCTCCCTCTCGTTAGTCAGACCGTGTGATCAGGCAGAGCCCACGGCCAGGACAGTAGCCAGCAAACAATAGCAAGCAATTAACAGCAAAAACAAGCAAGGCCCCCAAGCACAGCAAAAACAAGCTCAGCAAAAAAACAAGCCTGTGGAACACACCTGGTCTAGGACGTCTTCACAGGCCCAGCTCTCCTCTGCTCTTTCCTCTGGGAAATGAGCTAGAGGCCCGTTGGTAGCTCCTAATAAAGCTCCTCCCCGCTAGCTGCCTCCTCCCTCTCGTTAGTCAGACCGTGTGATCAGGCAGAGCCCACGGCCAGGACAGTAGCCAGCAAACAATAGCAAGCAATTAACAGCAAAAAAAACAAGCCTGTGGAACACACCTGATCTAGGACGTCTTCACAGGCCCAGCTCTCCTCTGCTCTTTCCTCTGGGAAAATATCATACCTGTATGGATTTTAAGTGGTTAAATCTCATCAGTACAAATATGACTGTTTTGAAATTGTTTTCTTCTTTGGTGAGCCTAATACTGGAATCTCTTTCAGAGCTGAAGAGTGAAACAGAAATGTTTGTAGCTATAAATAAAATAACCTTTTTTTAAAAAAATGCAAGGAGTCTGGTTGTTCCCTGGGCCTCTCTGGTGTAAAGCATCAGGTAGCCGGAAATGTAAAATGTCTCTTCTCAAGACCTTGGAGAAGGGCTACCAGTCAAGATAGCTGACATTGGCCTAGATAGATAAGTGACCCAATATAATGAAATTTTCTGTTTTGCTTGGCAATCTACACATATATATTAATGAAAGAAACATATAACCCCCTTTTTTTACTCCAAAAGGAGAATGTTCAGGGAAAGAAAGAGGGGAAGTAACTCTCACTCCATCTGCTCCTGCATGACATCACTTTCTCTGTCCACCACATCACATTTTCTCATCTCAGATCTATGATATTTGGAAAAGGTTAGAATATTCAGAAACTTGCTTATGAAAAAGTTTAAAACTTGTGTGCATGTGCATGTGTTTCACAGGCTAGAAACGTTTCTGGGATTATTTACAAGACTGCTTGAAATGGATCTGGCATACCAAAGAGATTGCCTCTTGTTGGGAGAGGAAATGGCAAGGAAACACATCCTCAGAAAGACTTAATTTGTTCTTGGAGTTTTAAAGCAGCTAGCACATACAATAGTCAGGGTTACTTAAGGTGCCAAGCTAATTAACCATCCTGGATACATGTTGCCTAGCTACCAAGTGGAGCCAAATAGGTTTCCTTGTTAGCCAGGGTTTCTTATGTTTGTTTTTAAAAGGCTAGCATGTTAACTTGTGATGGCTGGTGACTTTGATGACAGGGACAGCAGAGAATCTGCTCCAGGGTTCTAGTCTGAGCTTTAAAGGATCTCAGACATCTAAGGCACTGAGCCCCATCCTCAAATGAGGTAGGATACCCTGGACAGCTTCTTCAGAGCTTAGACTAAAAACCTGGAATAGATTAGCCAACCCACTGAATGGGAAGTTACCAGCCACCAAGTTGTGTTAAGCATGTTTAGGAGGAACAGTGGTTTGATTCTGACCTCATTCATTTTGCTGCTTAGTCAAATGATAGTCTCCATAAACCAGGGGTGTAGTCCATTGAACTACAGTTCCCATTATCCATCACCATTGGCTAGGATGGGTCTGGCTGAGGGAAGCTGCAGTTCTAGTAACATTTAGATAGCCTCCAGTTGTCCATCACTCTTGCTGCAAACTGCAACTTACACTTGCCCAACAGATGCTGTTCTTTTGGGCATATTTGTTTCTGTAGTCCATGTTAAATCAAATTCCTGTATTTTTTTTTTCAAGCCTCCTTTATTACTCAGTCACTTCTGCTAACACTTCTTCCTCCATGTTGCATGGATATCTTTGAGACTCAATGAGCATACATTCCTAATAATGCTGTCTGTGCATTATATTGCATTATATTGCAAGATGCACAACAGAACAACCTTACTAAGGTGTGCCAGGTGTCCCTTAGTATAATGGACATCCCTTGTTTGAGGGCCAGAAAGCTTTACCCTTTTAGGACTGGCAGGTGTCCCTTATTACAAAGGATGCCTCCTATTTGAGGGTGGCAAGCTTTTCCTGGCATACAGCCTGAACAAGATTCCAAACAACCCCATGTTTTATACATTTGGCCCTTTCATAAAACTAGAAATATACACACCATATCATTTGTGAATGTGGACAGTACATTAATTTTACAGAGACACAGATTGCTAAACCAAAATCAATACTTTCATCTGGTATTCGGTAGAATACAAACTTGTTAGTAGCTATTTTCCAATTCTCACTCCTGCATGTCACAAATTTTATCTGCTCCTTATTGCTGTTTTGAAAACCTGTCAACCTTACCTTTCCCTGTACTCTCAGAATTTTGAGACTTTGTTCCTATAGAGAAAGGCCAAATTCCATGCCCATCTAATTTCACCTGAAGGGTTTGGCTTTAGCTTGCTGGAAGGCAGCATAAAACTTTGCGATTTTCTAATTCACAATCACACAAAAAAACATATTCATTCTCAGCTACATTCATCATAAATTGATTTGAAATTATCAGTGCTGGACTACTGGGAGGGAAAGGGGTAAATATCAACCAAGTGTCAAGATTTGAACCAGGAGCTTAGGCCTTGGAACTGAGTCTGTCCTCCTTGACTCACACAGAGGTTATTCTTTCTTCCCCAGACTTGTTTGGTGGTTTCCTAGCTGTGGTATAATTTTGTTTTTTCCCTTCATTCTGAAATGTGAAAATGTTCCTCCTATGGCTTAGTTGCTGTTGTCATTATGTGCCTTCAAGTTGACTCTGAATTATGGCAACCTATCATTGGGCCTTCTTGAAAAGGTTCATTCAAAGGAGGTTTGTCATTACTTTCCTCTTAGGATGAGAAATACAACTTTCCTAAGATCTCCCAGTGGGTTTCCATGGCTCAGCACGGATTGGAACCTTGTTGGTGCAATCACAGATTAAATCATTGATGGGTTTTTCCCATTAGTGACCTGTGATCACACCAACATCCAGGAATTATCTGGCCTGCAGAAGTTGCAGAAATACAATGGCTGCACTTCCTGCCCCAGTGCAGCCTGGGAAAGTACCTGGCTGTACTAGGCATGGTCATTGCGCTTCCTTCACCAAGGAGCCAGCCAGTGCAGAGGGGAGTGCTCCCTTCATGCTCCCCTCCTGGCAGAACTGATGCCAGGATCCTGACCGGATGTCTGTGTGAAAAGGTAGGATGAAGAAAAGGCCTTAGTTACTTGCAGTAAAAGCTTCAGGTCAAAATGTTAGGCTATTTTTCTCCCACTCTTTTGCTGCCCACCCATGGCTTCTCAGGAGTTTTCTGAAGTTAAATTTTCACTCTTGGGCTAAAAAGGCCTCCCTACTTGTTTTAAATGAACTGTAACCTTATGAGAAAGACCCACAAGCTTCTGCTTCTGCTTCTTTGTTAATACTTTCTTTTTTCTTGGAGTGTCCTGCCTAGTTCAAAACCTGAAGAAGTCACTAAGAACACTACATGCTCAATATGTTCTGTTCACTGAGGTGCACATGAATAACAGAACCCAGCATGAATTGCAATGCGTGATCACATCTACAGTTGCTCCCTGATAGCTAAAGCCGTCTATGTTTGTGCTTTGGGAATCATATTTCTTCATACGAGTTTACTCTCAAACATATCTCCAAGAGTCCAATATTTTAAAAAGATAATGTTATATCCTATTGATTGGTGATTGTTATGTGCATATTATGGGGACTGGGCAGAGGACATAGTTGCTTGGTGGGGATTCTGCCTCTGATGTTTCCCAAGTGATTCTGTTCTTATTCTGCACGTACTGAGAGCTTAGGCATACTCACCGGCACCATGGGGATTGGTTACAAAGCTGATGATGTGAGAATGGTGCGCATTGTATTTCTAACCTGCCTGGTTATATTGGAAGTGCATATCATCTTGGCATGTGTAGGAAGAATTTCTTCAATCACACTGGGGTGCTGCACATAGGCCCTGTTATTTCATGATGTTAGAAAGTAAGTCCGTAAAAACCCCTTCCTGACACCAGACTCCCCTGGACTGTGGATAATGTTGGAGAGGAGGGAGAGAAAAGAAGACGGAAGCATAGAATGGGAACTAACAATTCATCAAGTCAATCCTCTACTATAAACCTACCTACCTGGTATCTTAAACATCCCCAGAGTCCCATATTGTGTATGTATGACATCAAATATAAGAGATTCCACAGAAAACTAAGGAGATATTTAATGGAGAGGATTTTAAAAATATATATGTGTGTACGTACGGTTTTGCCCAACATATCCATCTGTCTGTCTGTCTCTACTTTATTAAACTGTACATTAATAAAGATTAAAGTTGAGTATATAGCTCTGCAAAGTATGCCTCCTGCCTCCCCACTCCACAGGCAACTTACCTTCCTGGGATGGGAATTTGGGGGAAAGCAGGGGAATAGTCAGGTATTTCTCAGCTGTTTTTCTGAAGGAAGTGACATCCTCCTAGGCCTCCTTACTCCTTTCTTTTTTTAAAAAAAAAACAATCTGCCACTATGATTGCTACATGAAGGATGGGGCAAAATGAGAGTGTTGCTCCAAATAAGAGTTCTGCCAGCCCCTATTTAAGCACTCACTGAGGTTTGCATATTTGTGCTAAATAAAACAAGATGAATAAAATTAACTGAATTAAATTGTAATGCAATGTGCTTCATGCCACATGTTAAGGGTAGTCAATATACCTGAAGGAGGGAAGGGGACAACTGGTGTTTCAAACAAGGACCAGCATATTGGTATGCATTTCTTTAATTATGAGTAACAAAAACCCTAGGCTCTGGCAGCAATAGAGGTTCATACTCTGTCCTCTTTTCTATGCTGTGCTAGGAAAGGTACCCTGACATCCCAAAGAGTAAGTGCCTCATATTACAACATTTGATTGCAAACATCCTGCCATCTTATGTTTCTTGTTATATTTTAACACAAGTTTGCTTTCTGGATGTTTATTTATGACCTCTGAATGATGAAGAGGTCTTCCCTTTTTCCCTCCCCATATTCCAATATTATCTTCAAGTCTCATTAAAATCCATGCTAAAAGTGCTGAAATCAGCCAGTAATTCCTTGTATGATCTGAACAGAGCACCTCACATAATCTGGATTGCTGAATATAACCTGGATACTGAGCATGCTACATAATCTAGATTCCAGAGGCCAGATTTCTTCACAGTTTCCTATAATTGCTCCGGTTGTAATCCTGCAGCTTGACTGTCATCCATAGGAAAAGTGAAAATGTCTATATCAATTAGATATGTAATTGCATAATTCTGCTTACATTGTGTGGTTTACTCTTGTCTTGTTAGTGATAGGCAAAGAGGAGAAATGATATTTCTCTCCAAACCACTGAAAAGCCTTTTCAGCCCTCTCATAGGCCCTTTCTACAACTTACCTTTTCTTGGCATGGAGATCATGCGAACAGCCTCTTGCAAGAGGATCTCGTGTCCCCACTGCTTCGGCTCCGCAGCTGCTGCCTACTGGCCGGCAGGAAACATAATGGTTCTGCCTCTTCCTTCCACAGTGCAGCCGGGCATTTTCCCAGGCTGTGCTGGGGGAGGAAGCACAAGCGCCATGGCTCTGGAGGCTCCGCACACACAGTAAGTGCACACAGGGCCCTGGAGTGATGCACAATCGTGCACCATTTTCGGCTACAAGCCAAAAATGAAATAGTGTGCGATTGGCACCTGCTGGTCCCGGCAGCATCACGCGATTGCGAGAACGTCATCTGAAATGCTCCTCGCAATCACGCAACACTCCAGAGGCCCTTTCGTATGGCAAATGCCATGCAAAAGGGGCCTTAGACTTAGGCCATTTCCACATTACCCTGTTATAGCGCTATTATTCCACTTTCAACATCCAGTGGAAGCCTACGGTTTGCAGTTTAGGGAGGGGCATTTAAAATGATCAGCCAGAGAGCTCTTTGGCCTCAGTAAACTACAAATCCAAGAATTCCGTAGGATGTTGAAAGTGGAATAATAGTGCTATAATATTGTAGGGGATTAATTGCCCTTACTGATACACTGTCAAGCATGTATTTCAGCCCAAAAAGGCTGGAACATGGAGATTCTCAAGAGCATAGAAAGCTATCTAGTAAAATAATTTGTTCACCAAGACCAATATTACCTATCTGGTGGTAATTTAGGATCTCTGACATACATTAACCAGCTACTTGGCCCTTTCAAGGAAAAAAACAAAACTGGATTGAATTAGGGGTCTTTGTCATTGAAATCATATGCTTTACTACTGGGCTGTCCTCCATCAGCTTATGCTATGGTTCCTCCCCTCAAGAAGCTGAATTCTGTCATTCCATTTCTTTATTTTTCTGTACTTGAATGGATTTGCAGAATTCATAAAGGCTTGGCTACAAAGTATTACCAGCAGGTGGTGCTGGTTATTGGCATAGGAGATGGAATGCTCCTTGCCAATTTTCTGTCACATACCTGTGCAAAGCACTCTTGTGTATAGAAAGATGAGAAGGATAAGCGGGAAGTTAGAATCACTGAAACATCTCATCTAGGGAAGCCTTGTAAGTGCAAGATGTAGTTCCTTCTTCTGTCTGATTTACCTCTGGATAGTTGGCTTTTAAAAGTGAAGCTTAGTTAGTGATTTGAGTCATTCTCTTTTCTTTATTGGTTCTGAAAAGCTAAAAAAAGTATGAAAAGAAAGATATGCTTCATCTACAGTTCATCTTCGCAGTGGAAGGATGTTATGAAGGAATACTGATGGAATCACAGAATAAGACTATTGAAAGCCATCTGCTCTCCAACAAACCTTAGGAACAGGCTCATCTGGTTCTGCATGCATCAGTTTTCTCATTTCTAATAAGAACAAGGTACCACTTTTCTCATTAGCAAAGGGCCTACTGTACTTTATAGATTCATAGATCTGGCTTTTGGTAATTTGGTTACCCCAACACAGTCTTCCTCAACAAAGCACTCTCAGTATGTTTTGAACTGCCATATCCATTACTTGGAGGGTACGAACCATAAAATCATTGAATGAACGATAAGGAACAATGTATGAGCAAGGAAGCCTGTTCTGGTCTGGTGTTGTATGATGAGAAGAAAAAAATAAACCTTCTTGTACCCAGTAGAAATTGGAGTTTATGTATCATGGAGCCGTGCTGATCAGGTATCCATGCATCACCTGGCTGTGGATCTGAAGACAGAACTACAATCCTTCATAGTTGAGAATTTTTAATAGTTGGCCATGGTCCTCCTGATTTGAGTAGTCAAAAGGTGCTGGAAGCCTAGTTTGTTCCTAAAAACTCTAAAGACCTACAGGCCTTCTGGATGAACCAAAGTTGGGCAACGCACAACTGGTAGAAGTCCTCTGTATCCTTAAGCTTCTAAAATGTTTCTAATTCCAACATGAAGACTGTCTTCAATCCACCTTCCTTGAAATTACTTGTTTACCCCTACACTGATTCTGAAAACAGTGCATAAAAAGTTGAAGAACTTTAACTGAGCACAAAATAGTCACCTTCCATCCCTTCTCCCAAACCCACCACTTTGAAGGAGGCAAAAAATGGCACACTTATATTTGCAATCTGCTAATTAATCTATTCAATGTGCAGAAGAACTTTGGCATATCTATCTATTAACTATCTATCAACCTCCCTACCTAGTGCCCATTTGTCTGTCTGTCTGTCCATTTGTCTATCATTTATATTTAATTTTAACCATTTATACTTGGTTTGTCAAGTATACAACCCCTGCCATCATTTTACCAGACTGTGAAGACAATACAGCGTTCATTAAAATGGATACAATAAAACAGAAGGAGATGGCAATAACAACATTTTTTTGGGGGGGGGAGAGCCAGCTAATAAATACTTTAGCAAGGAAGTGTGGTAGGCAGAGAATAACCTCTTCCTCATGGGCAACTCCCACATTGTTTTGGCAACATATGGGAGCTTTGATCATGTGGGGAATCACCCTGAACATGCTGTTCCTTCCTACACCACTGTGTCCTCCACCCTCATTTCATGATTTGAGAACAAATAATCCATCAATAGAATTATCATGTTAATGAAGTAACCAGGGAGCAATCCAAAACGAAGTAGTGACTACCAAGACCAGAGCATTTTTCTTTGTGGTAGGGGAAAATATAGTTTGTATTATTCTTCTCAGAACTTGCCAAGGAGAACGGTCAGTAATCATGCCAGCTGAGAGTTCTGGGAACTGTAGTCTGAACTGTTGCTCTTTCTGTAACACTCTATTAACTACCTGCTGGAGCATTCTTTAAGAGCAACAGGTGATATAGCGGGGCTGAGATCTGGGAAAGAGACATCGTTTAGAGACAATGCATTTGGAGCCCCACAACATCTTCCATTTGTTGTGAGGGTGGAAATATGGGCATGAATTTCTCATTTTCACTCCCAGATATCATTGAGAAGAAGTCATGGTACAAGGAAACTCCATGAATTCCATAATTTGGCCCGTGTTTGTAAAGCTGCCTGAGTTAATTATTGCCCTGGATGTCTAGGGGAAGATTTCTTAGAAGCAAAGAGAAGAACTTTAAAAAAATATTTCTTGGGATCTTGATGGAGACTAATACTAGCATTACTGTGTGTTTTACTGGCATAAGGATTTTTTGGGGATGTCAGTCACAACCATCTCTTGTCAAGAGAGGAAGCTTCCTAGAAGCCAGTGAAGCAGCTTCCTTTCATAACAAAGATAGCTTTTCCTGATTTCTCATCATTGTCACAGTGCCACTGTGCTGCTTCTCTACAACTCCTTTTCCTCTGATGTTCATGCAGTTATGCTGCCCAATCAGACTGTGGATGCTATTTGTATTTTGTGAGCTATCTACATCCCAAACAAGGCACATGCATATGTGTGTGTGTTCCTCATGGAACCACTCGACTCTTTGGCTCTGGCCAGAAAAGGGTTAGACGAGAGGCCTCTCTAGCCAAATCCTGGAGCCAGCAGCAATATTGAAAGAATGTGATTCTATCAAGTGCAACAGCCAGGAATACTGATTAAGTTACTGGATGTGAATACCTTCAGGCAATAAGTTCTGTATCACCTAGTATGATACCTTACCATGGGAAAACTACCCACTATGGACGGGAACGCAAACTGTTAGGAAGGTTAACCCCTGGACACAGATGATCAGTTCAACATTTTACCATTTTACTACTACTATTAATTTCTATTCTGCCTTTTTTCTAATAAAGGGACTCAAGACAGTTTACAAATTATTAAAACCAGTATAGACTAAAAGCATACAAAAACATCAGTAAAATGCACATATAAAATTTATTTCAAAACCAAGAGTCTATAGGGTTAACAGTTTAAAACGCATTTAAAGACAGAATATAATACTTTATTACTTAAAATATGTCCATGGCAAGTTGAGTCAAATAGTCTGTGATATTTTTCAGAAATGTTGTTGTTGTTATTGCTGCTGCTGCCATTATTGTTGTTGTTGTTGATGATGATTATATGAAGAAATTGTTGAAGGATCATTTTCCTGCCCCAAATTGCTCATAAAGACCCCCAGATTCTAAAGGTAATTCATTCTAGGGAAAGCATCAGCTTAAAACTTCTGTCTTCAACAAAGAGATCTGGTTCCAGAAAGAAAGTGCCCGCTTGCTGCCTTTGGAGACGTTTTACTGAATCACTGTCCAGGTTAGTCCCTCCCTCCTGTGAAGCTGAAATAACACTTTCTCTGGCTGTAGAATCTCAATAGATTATTTTATCTCTCAATATCCATGCTCTGGCTTAGAATACCTTGGTTAGCTTGTCTTCCTCTTTTGTTGACTTCTCCACCAGGGCTACACGCTCCCTAGCTTCTTCCCAGAAAAGTCCAACCAGACTGAGGAGAGGAATCTCTCTTGTTGTTCTTGTTGTGTGCCTTCAAATCATTTCTAACTTCCGGTAATCATAAAATGAACCTCTCACAGGGTTCTTAGGGGCTTACAGTGTGTGGCATGCCCAAGGTCATCTAGTAGGTTTCCATGGGGACTCAAACCCTTGTCTCCAGGATCTTAGTCCAACACAAATGCTATTTCCACACTACACTGTTATAGTGCTATTATTCTACTTTCAATGTCCTGTGGAATCCTGGGGTTTGCAGTTTAGGGAGGGGCATTTAGAATTCTCAGCCAGAGAGCTCTTTGGCCTCAGTAAACTACAAACCCCAGAATTTGTGGGTGAAAGTGGAATAATAACACTCTAACAGCGTAGGGAGGAAATGGCCATAGACACAGACAGTGGTCATAAGTCATTCTTCCATTGTGTGGCCTTCTGACTTTCTGGTCAAGAGACCATATACGAATAAGGCATGGAGTATCTGGAAGTTCTGGGAAGTATGAGTGACAAGTTTCCAAGTTTGTTACCCACAATAGACACAATATGGGGGGAGTCAGGAGGGAACTATATCATTGTGTCTTCAGTGGAGTGATAGGGGAATGAGGGGGGGAAGGAAGGAAGGAAGGAAAGAAAGAAAGAAAGAAAGAAAGAAAGAAAGAAAGAAAGAAAGAAAGAAAGAAAGAAAGAAAGAAAGAGAGAAAGGGTTGCATGATAGCAAGTTGTAATTTGTACCACACAGTTTAAGGCCAGGCTGCTTTGCTTCTTTGCTTTCATATAAGGCAAAAACTTTCTGATGCTTGGCTTTGATGAGATTTGGCCTGATGTGGTAGATAAAATGAAGTGTGAGCCAGAGAAAGACTTCAGGAGTTCGCCTCCTAACGAAGTCTTCACCTCTTGTGATCACGGGGGACTCCAGGAAACAGCACCTTCTGTGACGGGCTGCTGTTGAGGCAGCAAGGAGCCGAAGTGCAGAGGCTGTTTGTTTCCCAGGCAGAAATGGTTCGGCAGGAAGCCAGTTCTTAATCAGGCAGCCACATCATATCATTATGGAACGTCACTCTGCACAACCACTTGCTGTACACCCTGCACCTCTGCAGCATGTGACTGGCTTCCTGCCAGTGGTTTAGAAGAGGAGGAAGAGGAGAAAAAGACAAAAAAGCAGAACAAGTAGACGACGTGGGGGGAGAAACTGCTCTCAGCTTATATAATTGCTTCCCCTGATGAAACAGCCCAATTCAAATGGTAGAGCTCAAAAGGAGAAGCAGGGAGGGAGGGAAAGTTGTAAGGCCACAGAAGTTCCCAGACTACCAAGACCAATCTAGTAAGCATCAATTAAACTGCTGGCCATCTTCAGATGTCCACCATGATTGGGCTTCATTGTCAGCTTTGCTGGCAGCTTCAGCAGAGAGGCCAAGGATAAAACATACAGGGAAATGGACTCTCTCTTTCTCTCTTTCAATTTCATTCTTTCACAGCAGGTAAAGCCAGGAAATTTATACAGCTGTTTTTCTTGTCTATCTATATCTCTTGTCCTGATTATATGAAGCAGGAAAATTGTGTATATCTCCATGTGCCTTCGTGCTGCCTGTCAACTTATGGTAACCCCACAAATATCACAGGATTTTCTTAGGCAAAGAGGTGGTTTCCCCCACCCTTCCTTTGAATATAGCATAGAGCACCTGGTATCTGTTGGCAGTCTCTCATCCATAGGGCTGGCCCAGCATAGGTTCCAAGAAGAGATGTAATCTGGTGTATTTAGGGTATTTAGGCCTTGCTATGGGGATTTGGGGCTGTGAGAAAAAAGATACAAAGGAATGGTTTGGTGGTGTCATACATGTACCCGTTTCCCACTCATTTCATTAAAAGATGGATAGAGCATCACCTGTTCCACAGACACATAGAATAAAGGGTGTCTATCTCATAAAAACGCACATACTCACACACAAAACTTTTTTAGTATCTTCAAATTATACCTCACTCTCACATTTTGTTTGGCATTTTAATTATTTATTTCTCATTTTTCACAGGTGTTTTAGTTTAAAAACAAGCTACCTGTTTCGAGCTTCCTTCATAACTACAGTCTACCCATTCCTTACAACTTCAGGTTTAGATAGTGTGTTTTCATTTAGGGACAATTGTTATTATAGTTTCTTTCTTTTTAAAATTGGTGAATAAAGAGAAGTGAGTGAGAAAGACAGAGTTTATCAAGAGTATAACCCATAAATGAGTTAGAATGGATTTATTATTTTTCATCCTGAATTTACACAGCAAAGCAATATTGGTAGCTTTCAATGTTTATGGCAAAAGTATATCCGTAACAGCAAAAGGTACAGGTTGAATTTAGGAATCAGCATGAATTTCACAATTTGAAATACTTTGTAATATAATCAAAATAACTTTACATGTAGTGATAAAAGAGTGTGATATTTACAGCAGAGAGGGAAAAAAATAGAGTGCTGAGAGAGAGAGAGAGAGAGAGAATCAAGTTGCCCGTAGACTTGTGAAGACTCAATGGATTTCATAGGGTTTCTCAGGCAAGGAATATTTGGTCAGTGGCTCCTCAAATATAGCCTACAGCACCTGATATTCGTTGGTAGTCTCCCTTCCAGATACTAACCAGAGTTGGCCCTGCTTAGCTTCCAGGATCAGCTAGGATCTGGTGCCTGTAGGGTATGTATGTATGTATGTATGTATGTATGTATGTATGTATGTATGTATGTATGTATTTAAGGAGGATCGATTTTTGTAATATTAAAATCTCACATGTTCATCATTAAACATTCTGCATCAATCTGTGTTTTAATTCATATGGAAATTTATGTTTAAATTTAAATGCACATTTTTAACAAATGCTTTGGTGTTTTCACCCCTGTTTTTAGTTCAGAGTTGTACCACAAAGTTCAGAGAAATGCAATATTTGCAGGGTATGCCATTCCTAACAGCACATTGGGCTAGGAGTCATGGAGGATCAAGTCAGAAATGTGAACCAAAGAAAGTCCTCAGACATCACCATTGACAACTCAACTAAGCTGTAACTGAGGACAATTTCATTCTGTTTTCCCCAAGCTAGGGTTATGTAGGGAGTGTGAATACATAACAGTTATGACTGTGAAAGTGTAGGTTGTTGTTCTTGCTGCTATGTGCTTTCGAGTCATTTCCAACTTATAGCAATCTTAAGATGAACCCATCATGGGATTTTCTTAACCAGTTTTATTCAGAGGAGGTTTGCCTTTGCCTTCTCCTGAGGATGAGAGTGTGTGACCTGTCTAAGGTTACCCAGTAGGTTTTCATGGCTGAGTGGGAATTTGAACTCTGGTTTCCAGAATTCTAGTCCCATGCTCAAATCACTACATACTACATGCTACTTACTACCTATTCTTCACTGTCCAATAGAATTCCAGACATCATTTTTTTAAAAAATATCACCTCCCAGAAATGAAGTACAAAATTCCCCTGTTTGCAGATCTAATCTAAACCCTTTTAGCTTCCTTTGAAATTCCCGAGATGCTTTGCCCAAATATGTGTGTATGTTTTAAAAGTCAACAGTTTGGATGCATACAAGTCCTTGAGGGTACTTAAAATAACACTTTGTCCCCCACTTATTGTTCTCATGCAAAACACAAGAACCACTATGCCTGAAAACACGCCTGCCAGATATGGTTGCTTTTTTGTCATCTTGGAAGAGGTGCAGCCAACAAGGAATGAGTCTTGATAAAGGAATACTGAAGAGTGCATATGTCTCGGTGTTATACATGATTAAAATAAAGCCTCCAACCTTATTTTATGATGATGCTGGTATAACATATGGCTTTCTAGAGACAGTCCTAACCATTACCTCTTTATCTGTTTAGAGCAGGATTCTCAGCTATTTATTATAAGCAAGCAGCTCTCTAATATACTGGCACTTTTATCGTTAAGGTCAGCACAATGATAGAATTTGCCTCTGCTTTCCTTGTTGCTTATAGAAAGAGAAAAGTCAGAGACTTTCAAAGGTTGGGATAGTTCCTCCTTGCACCCCTTCTTTGCACTTAGCTTCTGACATTAGCAGGGTACATGTTTTAGTATCCATTTCCCACTGGAGTTAAAACATCAAATTAATAAATGATGGTAGGGCAAGGAAGAAAGTATCAGGGTCTAGCGTCATGCATATCCTGCTGTGTTTTTCCATTTGTAAAGCTAATCAAACACGTTTAAAAAAAGAGAGCGAGATCAGCTATGGTATTGCCAGCCTGATAGACAGCTCTCAACTCTAATTAGTGTGGGTGTCTTTTCAGATATTGTACAGCATGGAGACATTGCTCATAATTGCATGAACATGTGTACTTTTAGATTTCTTTTTGCTAGGCCTGATTCTAGGATGGTGGGATGAATCTATCTGTTTCCCTTTTCTAAAACTTATTTGCTCCATTCCACTTTAGTATCAGTTTACAATTTTATTTTATTTTATTATTGGTAAAGATACTACATGAAAAGCCATACGAAGGCTGTAATCCTGCTGGTGTCTGATATAGTCTTAAATTCCCATAGGGATGTGAGTGGACACCTTTGCCTGGTGCAAAATGTCCACATTGAGCTCAAGAATGAAGAAGAGGAGTTGAGCATGCAGTGCCATTGTGAATGTAGATGGGCATGCTCATGGATGGACATGGGGTATGCATTGCATGCAATGCAGAGTTTTTAAGACATGTCTTGATTGGAGAAGTGCCACAAAACTCAGAGTAGTATAAAATCCAAAGGATTATTGTATTATGTCTCCAATATGATCCTTAGAAGTATGAATCATAGTGGTTCCTTCTGGAATGCAAAACAAACAAACCCCTTCCCCACTATTAAATTCAAGGCGGTTGTTCAGTGCTTTTGGAATGTAAGTGAATGATGTCTACAACAGATCAGATTCCACCCAGTCTGATACCAACTTATTTAACTAGAGTGGTCCTGAGATCCTTTCCCCTGCTTGCTACCTATTCCATTAAACTGGAGAAGCCAAATATTGAACTTTGAACCTTCTGCATCTAAGGTTGTGGTTCATCCCCTGGCTTTAGTCCTGTTGAATTCAATGAATCTAAGGCGTTCCACTTTCCCATGGTGGTGGAATTGTCTGCTCCTGTGAGGCAAGAGAATATGATAACAGTAGCAAAGCTGTTGATGGGTTCTTCCATGTCAGCCAGGCTTTTGCTGACAAGCTAGATTAAATGTGCCAAACAACTACTGGGCTATTGGAGTGTGACAATAGCAGAGACCTCTCAGAGACAATGGCAATGGCAACATAGCTAATATTTGTTAATACTGCGTAGAAGAAGGCAATGGTAAACCACTCTCAAAACCTTCTACCTCATCTGGAATACTGTGTCCTGTTCTGGGCACCTCATTTCAAGAAGGATATTGACAAGCTGGAATGTGTCCAGAGGAAGACAACAAAAATGGTGAAGAGTCTGGAAGCCATGCTCTATGAGGAGCGGCTTAGGGAGCTGGGGATATTTAGTCTGCAGAAGAAAAGGTTAAGCCATGTTTAATTATTTGAAGGTATGTCATGTCAAGGAGGGAGCAGACGTGTTTTCTGCTGCTCCAGAGACCAGGACAAGTGGATTCAAACTGCAGGAAAAGAGATTTCACTTAAATCTCAGGAAGAACTTCCTGATGGTCAGAGCTGTTCAGCAGTGGAATATGCTGCCTTAGAGTACGATGGAGTCTCCTTCTTCGGAGGTTTTTAAGCAGAGGCTGGATGGCCATCTGCCGGGAATGCTTTGATGTGTGTTCCTGTATAGCAGGGGGTTGGACTGCATGGCCCCTCTGGTCTCCTCCAACTCTATGATTCTATGACTCTACCTTGAAAATCCTCTGATGAGACAGTCCAAAATGAAAGAGAGAGTGCCAGAAGGTGAGACTCCTAGGTCATAAGGCACTCAATGAGCTTCTGAGTAAAAGCAGAGGACAAGTAGTGCTGTGACTTATGATACAATTGGACTCAACACAAAAGGATGTTCTGCTGTTCAGCTCAGAGGTGAAAGGAAAGTCTGACCCTGCAGAGAACATATTATAGGAACAGGAAATGTGAAACGCATGAATCAGAGAAAATTAGATATTGCAAAAGAAGAAATGGAATGCATAAACATTGCAGTAATCATGGTGAGTGAGCTAAAATGGACAGGAATGGAACATTTTCAGTTACATAACTACACAGTGCATTACTGAAGAAATGGAATTCTAAGAAGAAATGGGGTGATGTTGATAGTGAGGAGAGATGCTGCATAATCAGTGCAATCAAGAGATGTAATGCAAAGTCTAACCAAATAATATCAAGAAAACTTCAAGAAAAACCCATCAATATAACCATAATCCACATTTATGTTCCAACCACAGAGGCAGAAGAAGAAGAAACTGAAATATCCTACGCAGGAAGAAATTAATCATATACCAAAACAGGACATATTGGTAATTATAAATGAATGAAACGCAAAAATAGGAAACAGAGCAGAATTAACAATTGTAGGAGAATTTGTCCTAAGATCAAAAATGAAGCAAGAGAGTCACTGACTGAATTTTGTGAAACCAATAGTTTGTTCATAGCGGACACATTATCCAAGTAACCAGAGAGGTGACAGTATACATGGACATGTGAAGGCCAATATAGAAATCAAATAGACTACACAATTTGGAGCAGAAGATGGAGAAGCTCCATTCTCCCTGCAAAAACAAGGCCAGGAGCATATTGTGCCACAGACCATGAACTTCTAATATAAAAATGAGTGTAAAGCTTAAAAAAGAACACCAAAGCAATCACTGTGCTACAATACAACCTGAAGAGCGTTCTTATAGAATTCAAAGATAATGTGAAAAATAGATTTGCACTTTTAAGCCCAGCTGACTCAAAGCCAGAAGAACTTTGAAGTGAAACCAAGAACATGGTGAGGGATGAATGAAAAAAGACACTACCTGCATCCAGAAAGAAAGAAAAAGCTCATTGGTTGACAGATGAAACTCTTCAAGCAGGTAGGGACAGACAAGAAGCAAAGTAAAGGAGGATAGAAATTGGGTCAGAACCCTGAATGCAACTGTTCAATAACTTGTGGACAGACACAAAGAGAACTACACAAACAATTAATACGAAGAAACAGAAGATTCCAACAAAAAAGTAAGAACAAGAGTTCTCTTCCACAAGACCCAATAATACAAAGGGAAATTTAAATCAAGAGAGGGGATGCTGTACAAGCAGCAGATTAACACATTGCATGGCCAAGTACAAATAAAAAGATGATGGAAACAATACTCCAAATAAATATATAAAAGAGATGAAAAGATAACAGGTGCATCCAAGAAAGAAGCAGTTAAATGAGCCCAGTTTTAGAAATGAAGTGCTAGCTGCACTCAGAGCACTTGGGAGAAAAAAATCACTGGGAACAGATGCAACACAGCTGTTTCAATCTACAGAGACAGAATCCACTCAAATTCTAACTAAAATCTGCTGGCAAATATGGAAAGCAAAAGAATGGCCCACAGTTTGGAAACAATTCACATTTCAGTTCCAAAGAAAAGGGATACAAGGGATTGTAGTAACCATGGGGCCATTGCATTAATGTAAGCAATTGATACACAATATTCTATAACAAAGATTTTTACCATATATGAACTGAGAAATGCCCGTAGTTCAGAAGAGGAAGAGACACAAGGTATCATATTGCAAATATACATCTTATAATGGAGTACACAAAATAATTTCAGATTACAGTTCTCCTTCCACATTCGCAAAAGCTGGACAGAGAACACAGCTGACAGGAAGAGAACTGACCCATTTGAAATTTGGTGCTGCAGAGTTCTGTGAATACCCTGGCCTGCTAAAAAGACAAATAAATGGGTCCAAGAGTAAATCAAGCCTGAACTTTCCCCAGAAATTATGATGACTAAACTGAAACTGATGTACTTTGGCCATGTCATGAGAAGACATGACGCACTAGAAAAGAAAATAATGCTTGGTAAAGTGGAAGGCAGTAGGAAAAGAAGAAAACTGCATTACATGTGGATACACTCAATGGGGGAAGCTACAACTCAAGAGTTTGCAGAACTTGAGCAGGGCTATTGATGACAGAGTGACTTCTAGGTTTCTCATTCATACGGTTGTCATAATCCAAAGCTGACTTGAGGCCAGTTAATAACAACAACAAACATAAAAGCTACTCTCTGTTCAATTACACAGTTATCTCTACTTTGGCAGTTTCAAGCATAGGATTTTTGAAACACAGGAAGCAGTGTAAAGGGTGATCTTACAATATATAGGGTTGGTGGCACCTCTTAGAAGGATAACTGTTATGACAAATATGTAGGTATGTCTCTTACAGAGGTTCCCACACTTCTGAATCAGACTGAAACTCTATTTACATGAAATTTTACTGGCATGGGTACTATTTGTGCTATGATTTCTCCTCCCTCATGAGTCCTGAGAGTGTTGACATGGGATAAAACCAAATCCCAGGGGTACATTTTTTTTCATACTGTGTGTAAAAAAGGCATTTGGGCTTGGAGTAGTATGGTGCCAACTATGGAGCCAACTAGACTCATGTCCATTAAAATATATGTAAAACAGGACTTGAGTTGTCACCAAATTTTGTGTAAAGCAAAATGCTGAGATGAACTTTGAGGTAATTACTCAGGGGTGAGGAGGTACAGTCAGTTTATATCCTTCCTCTTGTCACTAGCAGAGTAACAAACAAGTTGACTGAGTCACTGAGGAAATTAATTTCTTCTGTGTCTCAGATTAAAATGAGTTTCCAATGAAACTCCACAGCTGTATATTGCAGACTGGCATTATGAGCAGCCAGGACTTGTATTTCTAAGCTGGGAAAAATAGTTTTTGGCTCTATCAGTACTGCTTGATTGCACAGATGGAAAGAATCCCGCTCACCACCCACCAGTAGGTCATGCCTGCTGTAGATAGTGCTAGAACATACTAACTGGACATCTCTGTTATCAGTGAAGAAATCCATGTAGTATAGAATTTTGCATGCACGTGCATATGTTATTTATATATTGCCTATACCCCTTTATATTGTGCTTCATACTGTGAGCGGCACATACAAAGAGCACCCCATAATGCCTATAGTGCCAGAGTTCAGTAATCTCAAATATCAGAGAATATAGCACTAGAGATTATTAAATGATTATTTTCTCCAGATTGAATTAAAGCTAAATTAAAGACTAATCTAGAAGATCCTAATGGGATCCCAGCAATTATATAGAAAGGTGAAAGAAATAGTACTATTTGATAAAAACAACAAAGTCTCCGAGGAGCATTTCTCTAAACTGGTGCCAATGAGAAATTCAAGGAAAACCTAGAAAAGCCTGAAAAGAAGGAATGTTGAAGGAAATTTAGAGGCATTCTGAAATAATTTTCATAAGGCTCAGAAAATTTAGCCTCAAGTCTCCTACCTAACTTTGATGCTCTTATATATAGGTCATGCAAAGAAAAAAAATGTGTTTTTCTTACATTTTTGGCCCACCTGGCTTTATTGCTGGTCTCTATCACTTCAAATGACTTCCTGTCAAGATTTTTCTGATTTCGTTTCTCTGTGCACCAGGTCTGGCTGGTCCTTCGTTTTGTTGTTTCAAAGGTATTTTGAGGACATCAACAACAGCTTTGTAGAACTTGTTAAGCAAGCTCAAAATATAAAGTGAAAAAAAGTTGCCACAAAACAAAAATCAGATCAGATGTTCTGTACTGGCAAGCATGAGAACAATCCAACTGTTTGAATTTTGTTTGGAGTTGCTTGGAACGATAGAAAATCTGAAGTCTAAAGACTGTGTGGGTGATCCTGGTAGAAATTTAGCATACTTTTTCTCTGCCTAAGGTCGCTGAATCTGTTCCTGCTAAAAGAACTAGGCTTAAGATCCTATCTTATCAAGATCTCTACAAATAAGGTAAGTGGAATAACTTAGGGGGCCATTCACACTATGGAACAAAAACAAAATAATAATAATAATAATAATAATAATAATAATAATAATAATAATAATAATATATTATTATTATTATTATTATTATTATTATTATTATTATTATTATTTTTTTACGGACATGACTCTGTCCTATGGAATCATGGGACTGGCATTTTAGGGAGGAGCAATTAGAATTTTCATTCAGAGCATTCCAGAGTTCTATTCACACTAACAAATTATAGCACTATTATTCCACTTTAGCTGTCATGGTTCCATCTTATGGAATCCTAGGGTTTATGGTTTAATGAAACACTGATATTTGCCTATGTTGAACCACGAGCTCACCTGTTTTTGGTCAAGTTATCAAACTTTTGATGACTATAGTCACTAAATGCTAGTTTGGATTACATTGTCTTCCTGTGTGCTTCTTCTGTTAAACATACCCTCCCTCTTCCTGCATCAGTCTAATCTGTATCCATCTTTTGTCCCCCCCCCATCTGCTGCCTATAGCGCTGTTTTTGATTATGAACAACTTTTATAAGTAAAGCTATTTTATATATTTTCCCAATGAGACTGACCTTACTTCTTTTCTCTGTTAGACCTTGTATGTGTGGTTAGGTGTGGGATTGGTTATTCTGCCTCACCAGTTTCATTGCTGTGCTTGGAAAGTACAGTAGTATTCCTCACATTTCTCAATAGTTTTATAGTGAGATATGGCAACCCTCTAGAAAATCATGTTTTTCTCCATCCACCATACATCATGGTCATGGGACACAAGTAAAGAGATGTTATTTGTGTCTAACCTTTGAAACCAGGAGCAAAGCACAGCCAACTGAACATCAATAAGACCCAAGAAAGTGACTCATCAACCACTCAAAATCTTTCCTATGAATCCTTGTCAAATGTGGTCAAAGAACCATCAGTAATCCACAGAGCACCTTAGAAGAAAAGTGCTCCAGGAGAGGGTGCTCTGTCAGCCCTTCATAATGGGTGAGTGAATATGCTTAGGACAGACATCCTCAAGATATAGACCAAAAAATTATGGCTTAAGTGAGCTATTAAAACATATTTGATGGAGATGTCCATGGCACAGTGGGTTCCACTTCCAATTAAAACTTGATCTTTGCTATCTGCTCCCTTATTATGGCTTGCTGCCTCCTAGTAACCAGCCATAGTTGCTTGTTGCCTTCAGTGTGTGTGTGTGTGTGTTTAAATAGAATTTTACCAAGCAGTTTCAGAACTCCATGCAGTTCTCAGCTGAGAAAATTATGTACTTGGAGCTACTTTTCTCCATGTGCTCAAACCAGTCTTTGCTAATACAGCAACTACTGAAATGTATGAACATATGAAGCTGTTTTATGATCCAATTTAGTGTAATATGACTAGCAGTGTTTTTCCAAGGCCCCAGATAGAGGTCTTCCTCAGCCCTGCTATCTGAGATGCTTAATCTAGAGATGCAAGATTTTTTTTTAAATGTTTTGGCAAACAGGACTAGGTACATTGGTGGCACTATATAAACAACAGCAACATTTGCAAGCTAAGCTGAAGCACTTTAAGGTAGAACATGGTAAATTCTTTACACAAGAACAAGAAACTACATGTTTTTCTCCACGCCTGTAAGAAATCAAGGTATTTTCCACCAGTTTCCAGAGAGCTGCAAAAACAGTGCTTGCATACATGGAGCAAGTTGCACGATTTGTACAGATTGTGTCAAAATTATGTGAACTGCATAGCTAAATTATGCTTCATGACTCATTGCAAGAAATGTTAGAAGCGGGAGCACTAGATGGCTTGTTTGCATCCTCAGTCAGCAAGTCCTTCTGTGTATGCTGTGCCTGCATGCTTTGCTATATGATGGGAAAAGACATGAGTTTTGTGCAAATGGCAAAAAACCTCAAAGACAAAGATTTTGCACAAAATGCAGAAAACCTCAGTGAGAAAGACACTTTGTACAAAGTAGGGACATGTCAGACCAAAAGATGTTTGTTGTGCTCATGTGAGAAATTAGAAATCTTGTCAGGTTTAATGAATTCTCAACAGAATGTCCAACAAGTCAGGACAGCTTGCCTTGTCAAGAGTGAGTAATTAAACAAGATTTCTCAACATATCTAATACTGGCACAGTTTTAATTTCCATGCCTTGCTCTAGTAGACACTAGTTTATAGGAAATGAATCAGTTTGTTATGATTAAGCTGGGGGCTTAATGTTTTTTATCCACATTTTATCACTGTACATTCCCATCTCCTTGCAGATGACTATGTAATACAGTTGCTTGGCCTATGTCTTTCCGCCATTTCACTTTTAACTTTCCATATCCTCTGAGGCTGGAAGGCAAAGACTTCATTCAGTTCTTATGGAACATTAGTGTGATTAAAAAGGTTTATCTATCTTTCCATCTATCTATCTGGGCACGTGCGTGTCTTAGTCCTGTAACCGAACATTTTGTTTTCCCTTTCCTTTTTGTATGATGGTTTGCTTGTTTCTTCTGTTTCTTTGACTGTCATCAAGACTGGGTGAGGATTCTGTTATATTTCATTTTTCATAAGTTACATCCCAAAATTTTCACATTGCTTCATAAGTCTGATGGAAAGAGCCTGAGATTTTTCTTTTTAAACAAACAAAAACAAAAACATGAAGATGTGATAAAGTATCAGATTCTTGCACCTTTTGAGGGTTTAGTTCTTAAAAATTTAGCTTTCTGTATTTGTATATGCAGTCACGTTTATTGTGCTGCTTTAGGGTTGACACTTTTTTAAAGGAATGATAGTCTCCTTGTGTTATATAGCAATTTGATCATGACATACGCTTTTTCATGCTCAGTCTAGCTGTATCTGCTGAACTGGGCTACTGCAAGTAGTTGAGGATTTCATCTGGTTCATTTTTGATGAGAACTTACCAAATTCACAAGTACCTTCATGAGTTTGCAGGGTGAAAAGGTTTTAAATTAATGTGGGAGAAAGTATATCTGATAGATTTGTCTGTCCCAGTGTCATGGTACAGTGATCTACCAGCAGCTCTTCTCTTCTGTAGCAGTCAGATGTGAATGTGAGAGAAATTCACAAAAGAAAAGACAACTCTTTTTTTTATTGTTACCTTTAATAATATCTTCTATTAACTAAATGCACTACAGCCTTCCCACATTTGACGATAGGTTTCAGCTTAGACAGAATTTAATTTCATTGCTTCTTTCTTCTTGCTTTACTTTATAAATGAAGACAACAATGGAAAATGAGCTACCAATTCTGCTTGTATAAACGAAATGTGCAGTAGTTTGGTTTGGCTTAATGTCTAAATAAAGCATAATCAAAGCTAGGCAACTGTTAACAATGAGAATGCAGATAATAAACAATACATATTTATTTGTCAGGCTAAGCAAAAGCCATCACTGAACTTAAATTGTGAGAAAACACATTTCTGTACAGGCCAACATTTATCTCTGAGATAAAATTAGGGTTGGTAAGAATATTCAAATGTATTTGAACATATCTGAAAAATGGTTGAAAAGCATGTTTTCTGAGTGTCAAGAAACCTTGATGAGAAGAATCCTAGACTGATGGGAATCTTCAAAGTTCAGTACTTTCTCTGAGCAAAATTCACACACTTCTATTTTGCACAGAAAACAGCATTTTCCCCCCAAAAGGAAATAGGTTTTTTTCTGCCGAGAAAATGGTATCAGTATACTTCATGGTGCATTTTCTATCCCGTAACTACCATTTAATACATTTGTGAGCAACCAAGATGTTTTTGATTAGTTCCCATAACCCCTGATCCTGTTGGCTGAGGATGATGACAGTTATCATCCAAAGCATCTGAGAAGCACCAGGTTGTCTGTCTCTATATCATTCATTGTATATGGTGGGACCATCATGTCCTGACATTGCTGATTGATAGTCTATTAATAGAAAGATGCATGGAAGCAGTTAGCACATTTAGGCTGTAGCTTATAATGAACAGAAGTGAGAAATCGGGGGGGGACAGAGGGGGGAAGGAAGGAGTAAGCAGCAAGTTGGACAGAGAGCAGCACTGAAGAAAACTCATTGCATGTTAACATCATGGAACAGTGAAGGGCCTTACTGCACCATACCTCAGTACCACATTGTTCTGTTTCAGTCCCAGCATTGCCACTTCCCTGAAAGTATTGGGTTCCAAACCTTCTCTATCACATTCTTTTGACTTAAGCGAATGAGTAGTGTTATTGGCACCAGTGTTCCCACTGCATTGCGCCATCATTGGCAAGTCTTTTTCCTGCCTTTTCCCCACCCTTCAGCCTGTGATTAGTTGGTGGGGTTTTTTGTAAGCTGTACTAGCGCAGCAATGTTGTAATGTTATGACACGCTGGTAACCTATTGTGTTTTTGTGCTGTAACACTAAAAAATGTATTAAAAACATTAAAAAATATAACTCAAAGGAGAAATTTAAAGTAAACATGGAGCGATGATAGATTTTGAACCTACCATGCCATGTGAGTAGCTGAGGGAGGAAAAACCTAGGAATTCCCATACCCTACCCACTCCTGGATTGGCTAGTGAAGGAAGCGCTATCAAGCATTATTGAGAAACCGCACTCCTGCAACTAACATAATTGTTGCAGAAAAGAGGGTCATTAACAGATTATTTTCAGCATTGGAAATGGGCAGATTTTCAATGGATTGCAATGTGACAGTTGCTGGTTAGCAATGATATTGTGTGATAGCACTGATCCTAAACCAGCAATGATGTGTTATTATGGAAGTATGACACCTCTGTGCAGTAAGGCCCTAAGTTAGTCTTCTCCTACAGTTAGGTCTGGTCTTCTCCTACACTGGTCTTCTCCTATAGTTAAGTCTACTCACCCTAGGTGAACAGATAAATGACAAGAGGACAGGAATGAGCTAAATTCAAAAGTATATCAAAACAATGGCATCTCCAAACTGACCAACAGCTAAATGAAGGCCACTTGAGGAAATATACCACAGTCTTCTCTGAGGAGCAAGTGGAACAATCCTTGTGATAGATGTTGGTCAAATCATTTGATACATTACTCAAAGGTTTATTGTTATTAATTAACACTTTGAGACATAATGGCCAAATGGTCATTATACTTCATCGCCTCCCAGAAGACTGTGGGTTTTATTTTGTAATTTTTCTTCACATGAGATGGCTACCTCCTGTAAACCAATTATGTGTGTGTGTGTGTGTGTGTGTGTGTGTGGTTCTATTGATAGAATAGTCTTTGTATTACTCCCTTTACAGTCTTTACTTTATTCCCTTAACAGGTTGCTAAAACCCTGACTACAAAACTTCCTGATCTAAATGCCAGAGAGTCCATAACATTATTCTTTAGCATAATTTCTTAAACCTAGAAATAACAACCTCAACCAGCCTCTGTCAGATATGTCAAGGAGAGGGAAGTGAATCATAAAGAAAAGCATGGTGCTCAATGTGTCTCCTATCTTAGAATGGCTTAGACAACAATAGAGGAGGCATAAGCAGCCTAACTTCTTCCATGACAGTTTCAAAGTGTTGAATGAAAAAGGGAGAGATGAGCCTATTTCTCCCTACAAAAAGACACTGCCTTTCCAAGCAAACAAAAAGGTACCTGTTGCCACAGGAAGGCAGACCTGCCTGCCTTCCCCTTTTCAGAAAAGCTAGAAGGAAAGATAGAGGAGATGTGAGTTGGGATGTGAAAAAGTATTACTCTTGTTTTTGTTGAGTTTTCTCAGTTTCCTACCAGCATTCTTGTTCAATTTGTATTTCCATATCAAGTTGCAAGATTTTTTTTCCCCTCCATAGAAATTTGTACATATTTGTGTGTGTCTTTTCTTCAAAATGTGTATATGAAGTTTTCTGGTGTATACAATGTGGTATACATGGAGAAAGATTGCTCATTTTGCATTAATTGTCTTTTGCATCTTTGGGTACATTTTTCAAATGTGCAAATGATTAGTCATGCCAATTTTCAAAACGCACCCATGGATTTGTGTACATTTCACCTTTTGAAGTATATTAAGAACCTCACAAATGTACAGCTTTCTAAGGCTGACTACATTCCTCTTAGCTGTCAGTCTTGGAAAGTGTGAAATCAGTATTTCCTTATGGCAATGCAAATCCAACAAACTTTTTTACCATTCTTAAGCATGACTCAATCACTTCTTTGGTTGAATATTAACTATTTTTTATTAATTGCCATCAAATCAACTTTGACTTATGGTAACCCCATGAATAAAGGACCTTCTAAGGACCCTGTTGTCAACAGCCCTGCTCAGGTCTTGCAAACTCAGGGCCATGGGTTCCTTTATTGAATCCATATACCTGTGATGTGGTCTTCCTCTTTTCCTACTACCTTCTGCCTTACCAAGCATTGTTGCCTTTTCTAATGAGTTTCTAGGTTTCTATGATATAGCCAAAGTATGATAGTCTCCTCCAGTACTACATTTCAGATGAGTGGATTCTATTTCTAAAAGCTTTCTTCACTGTCCAGCTTTCCCAAGTATACACTGAAATCAAAAATACAATGGCATGAACAATCCTGACTTTGCTTCCCAATAATACCTTGACTTTGGAATTCAATGATATGCGTAATCTTGTGCATATTAATAGCCTCCATCTAATGTACATGGTAGAAAATATCACAGGGTAACACATTCAAACATGTCCTTTCTCAATATTTCAGTTATCTCCTATTTGTACAACTGGAAGGGAAAACTATAGCTTGACAAGGAGGGCCCCATCATGCCTTGGTGTAGAGCACTTTTTTTTTTTTTAAATCAGCAGGTCCCAGGTTCAAACCTAGATATCCTTAGTTGAAAGACTCTTACGTACCACAGCTCAGAAAAGCCCATGATTAAGTTATAGGTAGTCAAAGGAGACAGTACCAGGCTAGATATACCAGTGGTCCAAATAGTATAAAGCAGCCTGATATGTCAAAGCTGTCATCTGATTACAATACCAATTAATGGCTTGCTTCAAAATGTTCCCAATTCACAAGTCTCTTCTTGGAAACCAAGAAGCCACCTCCCCACCCCACCCTGTTGCATTCTATTACCATGCAGCAATTGTAAGCTTAAATCCTCATGTTACTCTGATTTCTGGGATCCCGGGAGGGACACCTCAATGTGCTCACAATGGGGAATGGGAATTAGCAAGAGCACTGCTAGCACTACAAGAGGCACGGCAACCTAGCAAGATCTTGAACCCAATGTCTACGGGGTCAGGCCGAGTCAATGAGCAAACAGAAGTAAATAATAATTGTTTTCTTTATTTTTGATAAACACAGTAAAAACGTATGTATGCAAACACACTTACACAGACCTATTGAAAGAAAGGTAGGAGTTGGACAGAGGGTTTTGAGAGGGATTTTAGCAAGGGAAATACTACATCTGTCCTGAAGCCCGGGTAGTTTGAAGAAAAGTCTGTAGAAGTGGAGATTCTCAGCACATGGAGCTGAGGGGAAGGCTCGTCAAACAAAGTGACAGGAAGGCGGAATGGAAGCCAGGAGCGATCCGAAGAAGCGCTCAAAATCAGGGGGTCTTAAACGGGAAAATGTGCCCGTAGGCTACTCCGTTCCCAGGGATAACAATGGGTTTTGGGCTGGAGACAAAGCCTCTGGAAGGTCAGTGTTTTACATGATTGAATTATGACAACGTTGTCAATAGAGTAGACAGTAAGCAAACGCGGAGTGCTTGACAGTTGAGTATTTGGCTCGTCAAGCTGCCTGCTCAGGGCAGGGAGTCTTTTGTAAACAGCATGCATACATAATATGATCTTAAAGTGTACTTGCCTGGGGGTCTCCTGAAGCTGCAGTCCGGCAATTACTGGCCTGTCTGGATTGGTTTTGAATGGTTCAGCTATTTTCGGCCATGCCCGTGTGCGTGCTTGTCCGGGGGCCTCGCAAGCACATGGAGTGGACTGGGAAGTGAAGGCCAAATTCTTGATATCAAATGATATCTAATATACCACAAGTCCGGACTAGAAACTACGGTAACACTTATGTAATTGTTAAATGATATAGGAGATAAGGCCCTTCTCTGAATGACAGTTGTATATGTCTATACTGAAGAAAGATGTATTGGTGTGAAGCCCAAAGTTCATAGTACTAACCTTTGGATATGCTTCCTTTTCCCAGAGAGATTGTATGCTTCACTCACAAATATAGTTATAACATAACCACAGCGACCTCACCGTCAGAGTCTCTCTGATGCAGCAAACTCCTAGGCATCAAAATCATCCTTGCATGTTTTGAGCTTGACCTTTAAAATGTCTTTCAATCTAAGGATGGTTGGGCAGATATTGCTTATAAGCAAATACGAACATTAGACCACAAGAAGAGTCCTATCACTAGCAGGGCATGGAAATCACAGACATCCCTTCCCTGTTGTCTTCCCAAACTAGTTTTTATCGCTAAGCCTCCTTTAGCTATTCAAAGAAACTGATAGACCTCTCCTCTGTGAATTTGTCTAATATATTTTTGAAGACATCATCTAACTTAGTGACTAATACTTCTGATGAAATCAAAACATCAAAGCATAGAAGAAGCAACTTGTACTTAGTAAGAGGGATTTAATGACATTAAATTCCAGAACGACTATAATAAAAATCCATGAATGTAACAAATTGTGTGTGTGTGTGTCTGTCTGTGTAACTGTGTGTGTATGTCTGTGTATGTGGATGGAAGATTGAAGTTACTTCATTGCTATAACAAATAACACTTTTTTAGTTGTTTCTAAGGTTATTTCCTTCTAAATTGTACTTTCCCAAAGACTTAATTGTAACCTGTGCTACTTCATAATTTACATATAATTTCAAAGAAAGTTAGGTGTGCACTTTAAAAAAAAAAAGAGAGAGAGACATTCTTCCAGGGAAAATGATTTCATCATTAGAAGTTTGCTTCCTAGGCTCTGTTTGTATGATTGTTTGCAACACATTTGGTTTTAATTGATCCTATAAAGAGTTGCAGAAGACTTTTATGCTTTAAAGTGTTGCACATCCTTTGCTCATGCTGCGCCCCTTCAGGGGGCCTCAACAGAAGGATTTAAATCATTCAGACAAATATTTGGTATGTGCTGTGGCTTCCTAAAAATAACCTGCAAGTTTTTACTACTGTAAAAAAAAAAAAGCCTTTCCTCTCTCCAAGGCAGATAGGGTATGCTACTTCCAACCACGAGATTTCTAAGCACTTGGAAACAATCAGGAAACCTTTTTATTCACAATATGTTGAATTGCCTTTTCTTTAACAAGAGAAAAAAAATCTGATCTTTTAGAGGGTCAGGTGACCACCGTGAGGGGAGTAAAATAAGGTGGTTTTGAACAATGTGTGTTATAAAGAAAGCTCACTCAGTGGAGGAGCTTGGAATGCGTGGAGGGGACAGGTGAAGGGACGGAGGGGCAAGGACATGGCTATGGCGCATGGGAGCATGGCTATGGGGTGTGGGACGGGGCTACAGTGCATGAGAGTGTGGCTATGGCACATGGGTTCAGGCTACGATGGACGGGGCAGGGCTATGACGGACAGAGCGGCGCTACGGCACATGGGATAGGGCAACCAAGGAGCTGCGGCACCCCAAAAAAATTGTTGCTGGGGGCGCACTGCCCCATTGTCCCCCTGTTCCTACATGACTAAGCCCACTGGGCTAAAGTAGAAGTTCCTATAAAGTCACTAGTAAGAAAGATTCCTCTATAAACCTAGCATGGCAGATATTGAGCTTGTATATCAGTCCTGCAAAATAATGCACATGTTACAAAGCAGGTTTCTGAAACCCTTTCAGCAGTGTCTTCCAATCTCGGCATGGGGACAGGAGAGGAGCAGGACCACAACAACACTTCATGATGTCATCACACTCCCTCTTCTTTTCCACCCCCAAGCAGCATAATTGCAGATTAAATCATTGACGGGTTTTCCCCATCAATGACCTGTGACTGTGCCACCATCCTGCACTTACCTATCCTGCAGAAGGGCAGGAAGCACAATGGTGGCACTGGCTACACTGCAGAAGGAAGAAGTATGTCCATCACACTCCCTTCCTGCCATGTAGAGGAGGGAGAGGTCTTGTTTTCTGCTGCTCCAGAGACCAGGACAAGAAGCAATGGATTCAAGCTGCAAGAAAGGAGATTCCACCTGAACCTCAGGAAGAACTTCCTGACGGTCAGGGCTGTCCAGCAGTGGAATATGCTGCCTCAGAGTGTAATGGAGTCTCCTTCCTTGGAGGTTTTTAAGCAGAGGCTGGGTGACCATCTGTTGGGAGTGCTTTGAGGGTGTTCCTGCATGGCAGGGGGTTGGACTGGATGGCCTCCGTGGTCTCTTCCAACTCTACGATTCTATGATTCTATGATTCCACAGTGAGCCGAGCCAGTGCAGAGGGGAGCACTCCTATCGTACTCCCTTCCCAGCAGAGCTGCTGCTAGGATCGCCACTGAGGACCACACAAGAAGGTAAGATGTTGAAAAGGCCAAAGAGCTATGGAAATTCTAACAGTACCTATATCTAATTGTGTAGGGATAAAGCCTACAGTGTTATGGAACAGAGTGGAAGAAATATTTGATTTGATTTATAAAGAGCACATTTACCTTTTTCCTGCTGAAGAGTTTTCTTCACTTGGTGCTCTGGATTCTGAAGGCAAAGACATCCAGTGTTCTTCAGGCAAAATTCCTCACTTCCAACACCTGAAATCAGCTCTACGGGGTTTTCCAGACCTCCAAGCCAGTTGGAGTTTCACAGAAAGCTTCAGTGGGAAGGGCAATTGTTCTCTCCCAGTTTCACCAGAGTTGAGTATTTCACAATGGAAGTCCACTTATAGACCTTGCCCATGGACAACAGACTTAAAAGGTACTGTTAAGAAGTAATTTGTCATATAATTTGTTGTGAAGCCCTCCAATAAAAACTTATTGCAGAACTCCCAAGAGGCAAATACTTCATATAGTTTGAAGAGAAATCAGACAATTACAATGAGCTCTCAGTATCCACTAGGGTTTGGTTCCAGGATCCCCTGTAGGTACCAAAATGTATGGATGCTCAAGTCCCATTACATACAATGGTGTAGTAAAATGGTGTCCCTTGTATAAAAAGACAAAATCAACATTTGCTTTCTGAATTTTTTAAAGATATTTTCAGACCACATTTGGTCAAATTCATGGATGCAGAACCTGAGAATATGGAGAACCAACTGTTCTTTCATCTCATCCTTGTACTTGGAAGGGCACAGCAAAGCAAATGCAGCTATGTTATTTATTGTACTAGTTATCACTTACTTTTCAGCTCAGAGGAGGGTTAACTAAAAGGTTTCTTAAAAATTGGGGGAGGATCCCTCAAAATACCTAGAGAAAACATTTTTAGCTCCTCAATAGTAAAGAGGAAAATAAAAAGGAGTAAACCCTAGATGGGAAAAATAATCATATTGCCAGCCTTTGCATGGTTTGCAAAAGGAGTGTTACTTCTAACACAGTATGGACCAGGATGTAGAAGGTTCACAAATAATACTTCTAAGGGCTTTGTGCTCTAATAACACTCTAGGATTATCTCAGCTGTCTCAAGATAAAGACGTATGTAGGCTGTACAGTAAAACTGATGTAATGAACATATCCCTCTGATATGCTATCTATCAATACAAATTCATTCATTCATTCATTCATTCATTCAGTATGAGGAAGACACTGAGCCAATCAGAGAGTAGGGAGAGGTTCAGGGATTTGGAAAGCAGAAAGTGTAGTTCTTCACTGGACTCTATCTTTGCTTCAGCTCTGTCTCCTTTATTTCATAAAGGCTCTTCCCTCTCCCCTGCTGCCATTTTTTTTGTTTTGTTTTGTTTTTGTTTTTGTTTTATTCATTTATTTAGTAATGAAAATTATCTCTCTGCTCTGGAACACAGAGAGAAAAAGGCTTGGCTTTTAAATTTAATTAGTTTTGCTCCCAATAATTTTACAATGAGCTGGGTTTTGTAGTGCTGAACCTTCATGGATTCTTTGCACAGCTCTGATTAATTTTCGTTACTTCTTGAGATAGATTTTACCTTTCCCTAATCAGAATTTTTTCCTTTTGAGGCTTGCTTTCCTCTGGGGTTGACATTTTGGCTTGTGAACAGCTTTGAATAAATCTAGATTTCTTAGTTTCCCTTCTCTTCTTCTTATTTTATTTGCTTCTTTGTTTCCTGGTGAGGCTCAGACTTCATTATTACTTTTTATATTTTTCTGTGCTTTCTCACCAGACTTTTGTATCTGAATTTTCCTGGACTCTATATCATCCTCAGCACCTACCAGAGTATTCAATATCGTGTCTCTTGGGATGTATAACTAGAAGTCTTCTTTAGTCTTTAGAAATACAGTAAGCCTGAACTAGATTATATATGTTGCTAGATAATAGGTAAATATAGTTTGATAATGGACTTATGATAGCTAATTCTGCATGTTTTAGGCTTTATGTGTAAAAGACACTTCATTTGATACTTTAATCCAGGTTGTTCCATGTTGCACTTTTCATTTATTTATTGTATTGCAGTTTCCCTGAAACACATTACTTTTGCTCTACCCATTTTTTCTGTTGTATGCTTTCATTTCATAAACCCAATTTCCCCTGTTTATATGCTCGATTTAAATAAATACTTCAAATTTATTCATCCATGGGCATCCATGATGATGTCCTCTTGCCTACTGGGACAAACAGACAGCTTCATTTCCAGTCACAAAATGGAAAATTTTATTACCTCCATGTTACATCATCAGGACAACTGTGGGGACCACTCTTTCTGGGCTATTCTGACACTACAAAATGACAGTTGTTTGTTTGGTGAAAAAACTTTCAAACGACAAACAACTCTCTGTACATGGATGAATAGAATATAAGATAAAATTAAAATTTATCATCCCCAAGTGGATATATTCCAGGTAGAGCTGCACCATATGATTTTGTTTCTACCTACTGATGACAAAATTTCAGATTACCCCATTCACAGTGGCTTCATATAGACATGAGGTATAAGCTCAGCCTCTGTAGATCCAACACAGTAGAGTCCATGGGGTTGAAGAAATAATCCCTAAATACCATCTTCTGGATCTAACTACCCATGTAGGTGTGAAACAATTGCAAAACAGTATCCTAATTCCTCAACTAAATCAGCTACCCTCAAAGGATAACATGCTATTAAAAGCCACTGAGAAGTCAAGAAGAACCAACAGGGTCATTCTCCCTCACATCTTTCTCCCAGCACAAATCCAAAGTGACCAAGACGGCTGATCTCCAACAAAACTAGGCAGGAAACCTGAATGAAATGAATCCAGAATATCTGCTTTATCAATGTTTCTGAAGCTGGTCTGCTGTCACCAGGCACTTGTGGTGGCAGAAGAACAGAAAGAACAAGGTTCTTTCTCATGGTTCCACCCTACCATAAGAATGCTATATCTGACATAAATCCTTTGTACCTCCCCTGTCCTGAAGATGTGCAAGACAAGGAGATTCTCTTTCTTGCTGTGACAATGTTGTGCAGAAATGTAATGCTATGTGGCATGTACAATGCTGTTCAGCAATATGTCATCTCAAGACCAGCCGAATGGATGAAATATCTTCACGCCTTAAGAACGCATACTTCCTAGACACAATTAAATGTTGGTTGTAGCATTTAATCCAGTAGCTTACAAGTTCTCTCCTCCCAACAATATATGCTCCATTCTCTTCTAGTCTTTCAATTTACCTTTATCAGAGAGAAGCTGAAAATCTAGTAGAGGCATGGGGTTCTTGAGAACTTTGTGTCACACTTATGGGTTATTCCAGCTGCTTCTTGTCTCAAAGGAAACATTGATTGATAGACCCTGGGCCCACCCAGTGACAAATAAAGCTCAGCAAGGACTCAGTTGCATTCCTTTTTTCATTGCTTTTTTTTTTTTTGGGTGGAGGGGGGAGAGGGGGCATCACAGCAAGTTTGAGTTGCCATATGCTGTCAGAGAGATGAGAAATCTTGGAGGCCTGATAGCCTTAATCCCCACTGCAGATGTGTATAAAATTTCACAGCTAAGCTGCCAGAAAAGCCAAGACCACACCAGGAAAGCCGTCTGCATACAAGAAGATACCTGCCAGGTCTTGTCTGCCAGAGCCTGGACTAATGATGAATACACAATGTCCCAATCAATCAAACTGGATTTGTCTTTGCCCCAGGTCTAGGTGAGGTCTGGTATGAGGTGACCATAACTGTCAAGCATGCAGCAGTTGTGGCCAAGAAAGTGACTGCATATTTATGGATTTTCTTAAAGTGGAGATGAATAAAAGCCTTTATTTCTTAACCACATACCTCCTTACACATTATGTACAATGAGCAAGCTTCTCCATACATGTGTATTTAGTTTATACCAAGATATCAACATTTCTTTTTTTGAGGTTCACATTTTATAATGCAGGTAAAATCTGTGGTTAAATATTCACACACAGGGGGAAGGGGGAGAGAGAGCTTCCTTTGTCTCTCTTCTCAAACATGTTCTTTTGAAAGCTTTGCATATGATTTTAATACAGCCACTTGGAATATGATCACATTATGAACAGAGAAACACACTACTCTAGCTAAACCAAACCACAACTTTCATCATTATTATTTTTAAAAATGCAGAGGGAACAGGCTTAGCTGTATCCCCAGTATTAATTCTCCATCACAATCATTATGGCCTGTCAGATAAACTGACAGTGTTAACATTTCATAAAGGACTTACTTGCATAGCAAAATAGAATGACTCTAAACAAAAAATGGCAGCCAGCTTAAAAACAGTACTATTTGCTGTGTAGCATCTCTCTTTAGCTATAAGAACAGCTAGATATCAGGCAAGAACCTGGAGTAAATTGTGATGCATGAAAAACCCTCTCATTCATGAGAGGCTTCCCTTTTCACATCTGTGGAAGTAGCATATATTCCTTTGCCTACAGGAGGTTTGGGAACACTATGATCCTCCAAGTGCTTTGGACTTCAACTCCCAGAAACCCCAACCAGCAAGGCCAATGGAAAAAGAATGTGGGAGTTGTAGTCTAAAAAAAAAAAAAAAGGAAGAACAAAACTTCCCCTTCCCTCGCTATGCTTCCATGAAACTGGGAAGTTCCCGTGTGTTTGGGAAGCTCCATGTGCTATTCATTTATTCATTCACTCATTTAATTGCTATTTCTTCTAGCCAAAGGCTGTTACAAAACTCTACCAAGGCTTCTATTCTTTCAGTACACCAGGGCTTCTATTCTTTCAGTAAACCAGTTGGTTTCAAAATCCTTCCTTAACTGAGGACACTTTCAGACTACAGAATTATAACACTGTTATTCCATTTTAACTGCAATGGTGCTATCCTAGAAAATCCTGGGATTGGAGTAGGGGGGCATTTAGAATGCTCAGCCAGAGAACTCTATTGCCTCCCCAAACCAGAAATCCCAGGATTCCATAGACACAATCCCTGTATCATTGAATATTTCTTTGTTTTGGAAAAAAAGTGTTCAGTATGCATACACACATGCAAAAGCACGTTTCACCAAGTATTTTGGTTATTTTATGAAAAGATTTTGGCTTTGTTTGAAATTCCCCCAGATATTCTGCATGTGCTAGAACTTTGACATGCATTTTACTTTCTTCAGCTTCAGTGAGGCCTTTTATTTTCCCTACCTTCTTGGAATGTTGTGGTGGTAACAACTTTTCCACCACTTCTAGATCCTGTAGCTATTTGAAGTGAGGGAGAGCCTCCAGATGTGCTTTGAACTTCATATTTTAGGAAGAGAGAGGTCAAAATAAGACTTTTCACTTGACCCCTTGGCCAGACCAAACTTAGGTTCTCAGATAATATGAAAGAGTCACCGAACAATACTATCCTGTTTTCATCATTATTCATTACAGTAAACACAGGAAAGGGGCAGCTAGATTGCCAACGGAACATCTTGCTAGCTATTTCATCACTCTTGTCCCCAGTGATAAAATTGGACATTTCTTACTGAATTCTTGTCTATCATATCATTTGGTGGCAACTTCAGTTTCTTGTGTCATTTCACTCAACGATAAAATCCAAAATGAATGGGGGAGGGTTTCTTTTTATGAAAAAAAAAAAACTGGGGGAAAACTGGAAAAAAATCAAAGAAAGCCAAAGTAGTCATGACAAGAATAACATTTCCTGTGGCAGGTACTAGACTGAGGAAAACTCACTATTATGAAGAACAGTACCAAAAAGTATGAAACTAACCTTTTGTTTCCTAATGCTTTTAGAATCAGTTTACAATACTGAGAACTATTCCCTTGCCTGAGAGCTTTCTCAACACTGCAGCATGAAGGAAAGAAAATTGTGAGTTAAAAATCTAAAAACTTGGGAATGAGTACCAAAAAAACCCAACAAAACAAACAAACAAACAAAAACCAATGGCAGCCTGCACTTTATTCATCCAGGAATTAGGGTTCCAAGAGCATTTCTGTTCTTTGCCTGTCTCTATCATCATTCCATGACAGTCCCAGCACTGCTACTGCCAGGACAGGAGGGTGACGTGAACACTCTCCTCCGCACCCCACTGGCTGCCTGCAGAATGGTAGCAAGAGCGATATACACCTTCCTTCCACAGTGCAGCCGGCCACTTCCTGTGTTGCACTGGGGAAGCAAGTTCCTAAATCATTCTCCCCCCTTTACACATGGCTGCGGTGTACAATCAGGGGCCATTACCAGATTTTTTTCCAGTGATGGAATATCCCATGATCGCGACGAGTGGGGATGTGTTGGCAGCAGGACTACAATGACGTTGTGCAAAAGCACAATTTAGCAGACTGGCAGCAACGTGTTCCCATTGTAGGACAGCGATGTTGTGCAGAAATAGCCCAAATCACAAGGATAGTCTCCAGAGATGGAAGAAAGCTATTGCCTAATAAAGTTGCGCTGCACACATGAATGACAAAAATGGTGGTAGTCAAGCAAAGGTAATATAGTCACACAATTTCTATGTGCATTTTCTTGAAATGATCAGTTTCTAAATGTATTCTGTCCTAAAACTTGTGTGCTAATATGCATTTTACTGCTTTTGTTGATCCAAAAATGGAGCAGAAAATTTCCAAGGACAGCAAAATCCAAAGGATAACTTTTCCAGCCTGCTTTATTCCAGGAGATTAAGATCAGACAGGTTTGCTTCCAATGAATTTCTCCAGCATACCTATTTTTTGTACTTCTCCATAACCAGAGATACTGGATGTTCCTAAGGAATAATAAGATGGTGTCTGAAACATACATAAGGTTGCTTTTTGCCCTTCCTAACCAGCACCCCCAAAAAGACTAATTTAGGTTGACTTTGTGGGCTCTGAAAATATACACTGAAGGTCTAAGTAGATGCCTGTGCCAAAGGAAACCAAATGTGCTTAGCCTTCCTCCCCACAGAGGAATATTAAATTGGTTTCCTCTCATTAGTCATTTTCATGCTTTACATACGGCCTTGTTTGCATGTCACTTCTGGTAATATCATTGAAAAATACCCCATGTGCATGTAAGTGTTACAGAGAGGACAGGCTCTCAAGGTAAAATGTGGCTGGCCATTCATTGTTCTGTGGAGTTCATGGGCGGGGTATATGAGGGATTCCACATGATGGAAGAGCTTGTAATAGAGTGGTTGACTTTGTATGAGGACATTGGCCCTCACGCAATGCTAATAGAAGCATCTCATAATAAAATCCTAATTGTGTGAGTGATACGGAGGCTTCCGCTCTATCTACCATCTCCCTGCTTCTAAGCCACTGCGATGCTCTCTCATAGGAACAATATAAAAGTGACCATATCAGATGACCCGTGCTACGTGTTACCGGTACTCATAAATCCTAATCGGGCAAATTCAATCTCTCTTGGCACAAGAAGGACATTTTAAATCTAGATGCTTCAATCCTGGTTCTCAGCAAGAAAAAGTATTAAAGCGGCACTGATACAGCTATCAGATCAAATACATTTTCCACGATTCTGCCTGGGATGGATTAAAATGTAGGTCCTTGTGATCAAAGGGCAGGGAATGAAAGCAATACACTTGTCTCTGTCCTCTTCTTGCATAGACTCAACACACTTACTGCTTTTTCCTCCCCTTCCTCCCTTTTTTTCTATACAATTCAGGAATCTTAACACTCTATCTGGGGCTGCAGGTGATGTTTCTCAAACTACCTGTATTATGTAAATGACCTGCTAAAACAACTGAAGCGTCTGATCATTTCCAGCCTGAAAATGGAACAATCAAAACTATAGAAGCCAAGAAGCAGAGCAGTTCCCTGCAATTATCTGTTTTGAAGCAATGCATTGATTTGACATTCTTAAGAAGCCACAGATGTCTGATTTCATAATATAATTTGTAGAACTTAATAAAGAGGCAAGTTAAACAGTTGCCAACACACATCACATTTTCATGTGTTCAGAGAACTTTCTAAAAACTTCATAATCTTGCTCAACAGATTTTCAGGAATAGCCCTGTGATTAGCCAAGAGCTCACTGAATATCTCAGAAAGCAGGTGACCAAAGCTGGTTCTTTATCTGGCAGAGGAAGCAAATTGCCTGGCTAGTAGCTGCTGAAGAATGGCTGTAGCAGACCTTGACTATTCCTCCTGAGTCCATGGCTGTTCCTTTTAGCCAGAAGACAACTGTGTGCCCTACAGTCTGTGCTGCACCCTCTAAACTATAGCTGTTTCATTGTCAGTGTAGCTGGGAGAGTCAGATGGCAATCTAATTCACTGGAAATGGGTGCGAGTGGAGGCTCCTCTTCATTGCCTCAGGCAGCAAAAGTTCTTGAGCTGGCTCTGAAGTCTGTAGGTTTGATATTCCCACTCTTTACCCAACCTCAGCTACCTTACTCACCTGAATTCCATCCAATCTATATCACTGAATTTCCTATATCAGGCAGAGAAAAGAACAGAGCCAGCTCTACCCTTCTGAACTTCTTGATCCTTATTCCTTCTCATTTCTGTCTCTTTCCTTGTTCGCATAATGGGAGGCACTGATGACGATTGTCACCTCTGCCTGTAAAACAATTCACTAGCTTGTGTTTGTGATTGCCAATAGCATGGCCAGACTTTGGGAACTAGCCAAATGTGATCTAAAATTTATATAGCACTTACTGAGTGTTCAAAACCCCCTAAGTATGTTGAAAGGATGTAAATCTTCATAAATTTTATTCTCATGGGCAAGAATGAATAATTTTGCCATTTTCTTCTCACTGTAAGAAAGTGATCAGCAAATCTGTAGTTTTCAAAAATGTTCTTTAGTTTGGGGCTTATTCTGTGTAAAAAAATAAAGCCACATTTATTGCACAAAACCCAACATTTCTTGAATAAACAACAAGTTTTCCTTGTAAAAATTAAATTTGTTTTATAAGTAGACAATGTCATCTTCTGTGGGGGGAAAAAAAACCTAGATTTTTTTTTCCACAAAAAAGTCCAAAACTGCAAAGATTTACCCATCTAGGATTCTCCATGTCAGGTTCAAGAAACCCATTTTTGACCAGTTCTGTGAATATTTTTGAAAATTCTTTTAATCACTAATGTAGGGCTTGGAGACAGGCCTTTTACTCTGCTAACAGCAGAAATTTTGAACAAAATTCAACTCAAAACGCTCCTGCTAGAGGAAAAGAGTAGAATGATTTTTGGAGATTACCTCTCCTTCTACAGCACTATAGCACATTCTTGTTTGTTCTGTAGGGCCTCATACTTCTCAAAGCAGATTTTTGGGTAGACATAGGCAGAACTTGGAAAAGTTACCTTTGTTGGACTTCAGCTCTTCCATTTCCATAGCCAGCATGGCTAATTGAGGAAGGTACCCTTCTGACCAGATGCAGATATAGCTGAATTCAGTCCATTTTCATTTAACAACCTTTATAACCTGTCTTCTGCCTTTGGTATGGCAACTCAGTATTGTTATTTCTGTATTGCAGATGCGACCATGTCAGTACTTGAGGGTTTCAAATACTGTGTAAAGAACTTTGTGCCCTCTAACAACGTGAGCAAATAATTTTCTGCTTGTAAAATGTTGCAGGCAAGTCAGAATTTTCATGAATGCATCTGATACTTTAAAATTAGCCATCTCAAACTTTTCAGTCTGATACCTTCATCTACAATACTGAATTCAGTCTCGATGGCACCATTTCCTAATTATTTGGCTTCACCCTGAGGGTGTTTAAAGAAAGGCTTCTTGCTATATCTGCTTTTATATGAATTATGCTGCTCCCCTCAATAACATACATGGATAGCCTTTCAATATGTCTTTCAGGTAAAATTTCATTGGCTTTCTTCACTTTTTTTTTCTTTTTTTAGCTTAGCAATATTTTAAAAACATTGAAAAATTTGCCATTTTTTTTGACAGTATCCACCAAACTGTCCCATACACTACATTTTACACACATACAAGCACACACATGTACAAAAATATCGAAACAGTTAAAAGTAATTCAGTAAGCAAACATATCTGGAACATGGTACATGTCTCCACCACATTCCCAGGCAACATATTCTACTCTCAAACTGCTCTTATTATCAGGAAGTTCTTCCTAGTGTTTCGTTGGAATCTCTTTTCCTGTAATTTGAAGCCACTGCTTCATGTCCTAATCTCTGGAACAGCAGAAAACAAGCATTTCTCATCTTCCATTATGACATCGCTTCAAATATTTAAACATGGCTATTGTGTCACCTCTTAACTTCCACTTCTCCAAGCTAAATATACCTAAATCCTTAAGCTCTTCTCATAGGACATAATTTCCAGGCTTTTAATCATTTTGGTCACCCTCCTTTGGACATATTCTAGCTTGTCAATATCCTGTTTGAGTTGTGGTGCCCAGAACTGGGCACAGTGTCCCAGGTGGTGTCTGACCAAAGCAGAAAAAAATGGTACTATTAATTCTCTTAATTGAGACACTGTACTCCCTTTGATGTAGCCTAGAATCACTTTTTTTTTTTTTAGTTGCCACATCACACTGTTTACTCTTGTTTAGTTTGTGGTCAACAAGACTCCTAGATCCCTTTTATATGCACTGTAGTCAAGCTAAGTCTCACCCATCCTATATCTGTGCAGTTCATTTTTTATGCCTAAGTATAGAAACTTGCATTTCTTCCTGTTGAAATTCATTTTCTTAGTTTTAGCCCAGGTCTTGTTAAAGTCATTTTGAATTTTGAACCTGTCCTCTGCAGTATTAGTTTCCCCTCCGAATTTGATGTCATCTGCAGATTTGATAAGCATGCCTTATATTATATCATCCAAGTCATTGATAAAGATGTTGAATAGCACTATGCCCAGAAGAGAACCCTGTGGCACCTCACTAGACACTTCTCTGCAAGAGGAAGAGAAGTCATTGGTGAGAGCACCCTTTGGATTTGGTAGGTCAGCCAGTTACAAACCCATCTATCCACAGCAGTTACCATCATTTTGTTAGCTTATTTGCAAGAATATCAAATGCCTTACTGAAATCAAGATATGCTACATCCACATCCCCTTCATCTGCCAGGCATGACATGTTCAGTTTATTCAGATCATCTCAAAGGTGTTACAATATCCTTTTGCATATAGATGCAGGGGTCAAAATTTTTGTGCTATTTTCTTTATTGTTATTTGCCATCATGTTGCTTTTGACTTATGGCAACCCCATGAATGGAAAACCTCCAAGATCCTCGATCATTAAATGCTCTGCTCAGGGCTTGAAAATTCAGGATTTTGACTTCCATAGTTATATCAATCTACCTGTAGTGTGTTCTCTGTCTTTTCCTATTGCCTTTTTACTTTTGCCAAGCATTATCAAGGTTTACCAACATCTCTTGTCTTACCCCCATGTTAATGTTTTCCTGTATGTGTATTTGTTGGCTCCTATTTGCTCTTTTTTGGTTCTCCAAAATGTTTGATTTTGTTCTCCAACCCTTCAGGAGACGTTGAAATCCTTAGCTGGGGGGAATTCAGAGGACTTCCTCACACACAATTTCTCCATTTTAGTGTAGCCCTTCTCTCCAATATTGCATCATCACCATTTATAATTCATGCATGTAAAGATTTCAAACATGCTGGCTTCATGATGTGTTTGAAAATTATATGTGCAACACTTGTTGTGAACAGGATGTGGAATCTCCTGTGAGCTGCCTTTCTTGGAGGAAAACATGGGATATAAGTCAGGTAACAAATGACAAACTGATTTGACATGATTATGTATTTGCGAACATGAATTAAATTATTATTTTTTTTAAAAAATATTTTTTTAAAAAATAATGTTCTACTTTCAAATACTGAAGAAAAAATGTAAATACTGTTTAGCTAAAGCAAAGGTGGTCTTCCTCATACCCTAACCAAGTTTCAAAGAAGGTAGAAACTCTGTACTGGTGAGGAGAAGGGGTTTTGTTCTGGATAAAGACCCTTACTGTCTTGCAGTTCAAACTATGTCAAATAATTGTTGTCATTTGGCGTCAGACACTAATTAGCATACAACAACTTGTTGATCACACAACTAGCATGAATTGTTTATTAAATGTACCAGTATCAATCTACCCAAAGGTTATGGTTATATGATATTTAGTAAACTCTGTGAAAATTAATTGTTTGAATTACTGGTAAAGATCTCAAACATACATCCCACCGACAAAAACAAGGGAATGGTTGTTAAAGCATTTAGACTTGGAAGAGATGAATAAATGAGAAAATTCATAAGAAGAGGGGGTTTATCAGATAGACAATGCAGCAAATAAACTGGTATCTTTTCTCATAACCAGCATACACTTTGTGGTTATACAGAACTAGGTAAAACACAACAGGCACACACACACGCACACACACACACACTTGCTATACAACTATTTTATTCTGTTTAACTATTTAAATATGTATTTTGCCTACTTTTTTGTATAGGATTTATTTTAAATAAAAATTATAATGGATGTTGAGGGAAGAAACAGGATAATCTCTCTAAGCACTACTCGCAGGGATGGCCCAAGACATTTAGCTGCCTGAGGAAAAAATACAAGATGGTGTCATCCCTATGCACCTTTTAGGCATGGATGCTGAACAGTCTAAGAGCTAAATTTTACTTTTAAACTAGGAAGGAAAATATTGTCTTTTTCCACAACTGGAGGATAAAGACAAGGCCACGTGGCAAACACAGCTCTTTCATACAACATGTCACCACGACTCCTCATCTCCCAGCATTTGCCACCTAAAATGGTTGCCTCACTTTGCTTAATATTGGGCTGGCCCAGTTCATAAAGCAACCATTCTAGATTCACATCCTTGGGACAGAAGACCTGGGTCTTTAGAAACAAGTACATAATATATCACAACACATTGAAAATACCTCACTTGTTGTTGACAGGAAAACAACAGCCTTGTGTGTGTCCTTAAGGGGCTGCCCTTCCCAAAGGCTAATCTGATTCCCATATACATTGGCATTTGGCAAGTTGCGGCTTTGTCCTAGTTAAACAAATTTATTTTCCTTTTATTTGAAGCGGCTGCCCAAAATGTTGTGAAATCCATCAGGGAGTTAGTAACAGGTGTGGTTTCTGAAGGAAGAAAAGGACAACTTAATTCTGAGGTAAGCTTCCTCAGGCCTAATTGGTTGACACAACCTGTTTGAAGTTGGTGGTAATGATGATCAACAGTGGGTACTAAAATGTGCCTCCCACACATGGGAAATTGGCAATGGACACATGTTCAGAGCAATCCAATTTTTTTTTCCATAACCTGATTCCTGAGGCACTTCTCTCCCTTCTCCCAATTCTCTCCTTTCCTTTAGACAAGGTAGAAAATAAGGAAAATAAATTATAGAGTAGGGCATTCAGACCATTTATTAGATGTCATTTTCACTCACCCCCTCAAAAAATCTTCATACGAGAAGCAAGATAAGCGTTATATATAAGTTGCTTAGCATCCCTTACAAGCGGACTTTTATTGGAATGCCTTAATTTCTCTCAGTGTGTATACGTATGCTGTAATAGATCATCAAGCCTCTCTTTCGGAATTTAGAAATATTCCTGTTGTGGATGACAATCCCCCAGCCAACTGAGGAATAATGGAAATTGCGGTCACCAAAAGTAACTTTTCCCAGATATTCAGTCTTTCTCCAAACTTTTGTCATTAACAAAGAGTAACCTTCTCGATATTGTTTCAGCATCCCAAATGCACAGCTTAAGAAAAGTGAAGCTAAACCATCTTTCATTCCCTCAAAGAAACAGTGATGAAAAGAGATCTTTTTAAAAATGTTTCCAATGAACACACACCCCTGGCAAGTCAGGCCACCTTGGACAGCAGTAATTTTTAGTCAGAGGATTGCCTCGAAAGCCGGAAAAAGCCGCAGAGTTAATAGGAACCAGACAGAGAAAGTGAAGATTAAACCAGGATTCCATAGGCAGAACCTTCCAAAATGGTTCAGCTGTGGGAGGTCTGGCTGAGTCATGCATGGCTACAGATTGTCCTGGCATCTTCAGAGCAGAGGATCGGATTGAAGACTTGGCATATGGCATGTAGCCTGAGCATCTTAAACTCCCCACACATTTTCGTAGAAGAATTTCATCTAAACCAATAGTTGTGCCAATGGAGTCTTAGTCTTCCAAAGAAAATTTTATATATATACACACACACACATATATATATGCACAGCCCCTCTATGTATAAGTCTCTCATAAATATCTTGGGAATTAATTTGTGCATGTCCCTGTTCTGTGCTGAGGCAGTGCTATGCATGATGCATCTTTATGCTTTCCGAGTCTATATAGTGTGTAAATCAATCACTGTGGACTGATATGTGCAACCCTTTGGGGACTGCTACAAGAAGGAATAGTGAAGGAAGACATGCTTTGAAACAAGGGGAAGGGCCTCAGTATGGCTGCATTAACATACAAACACAGGGCTGGAAATAATGCAAGCAATGAGACAGATACAGGCTGGTAACAGGTAGGGACAGAAGTTTTCCATATTTGCTGTTGACAGATATTCTGAATTAAACACTGTGAGTATAAGAGGGAGTAGAGAAAGAAAAACATGCTCAGAAACTTAATGTAATTTATTAGCTCACTGAAAAAGTCCTTCACATTTAATCAGATGCAGCTGTATCACATTGGATCTGCTCTTAGATATGGATCTCATTAGGGATTATATTCTCTCCCTATACACAGAGATAAGCCATGAGAAATAGCATAGGATTTTTGGGTCCACCACACAATTTCTTTTAGATCATGTGCCATACAACTTGTGTGCTATGTTACCCAGGGACAAGATCTAAAAGGGATCTGGATCTATGGGCACCAAGTAAGTCCCTTCCAGAAATATCTTCTTTTTATTACCAACGGAAAAACAGAGAAGGCTTCACACACCACCTGAAGGCCCTCATAGCGTCTCAAACCTTAGTGCAACCAAGGCAGCTAGACAGTTAAGTAATCTAGGCTCCAGGCTGGTCCATCTCCATCAATCATTATCATAAGTCTGAAGACAATATGGTCTGAACTGCACAGATTGTGAAGATATGGCACATCCTTTGAGTGCAAATTCTAAAATATATAGGTCACATCATTATTTCTTCTCCTCATCATGAAGCATACCCATAGAATACGTTGATCTTCCAGAGAACCCATCTGCCTGATGCTGTGGTCTGAAAAAGACTCAACTGAAAGATCAAGCAGACAAGTTTTCTTCACAACCTTGCCACTTTGGGTAAATGGCTGATCCTGCCGGCCCCAATATTTTTGGCCATTTCTGCACCACATTGTTAAGGTGTTATTCTTCCACTTTCAACAGCCTATGGAATCCTGGGGTTTGCAGTTTAGGGAGGGGCATTTAGAATTCTCAGCCAGAGAGCTCTTGTTACCCTGATTTCTGGGGGTCCCGGGAGGGACACCTAAATACGCTCACAGTAAAACAAGTTGGAGAAATTAGCAAAGAGCACAAGCTAGCAATGCGAGAGGCAGGGCAACACAGCGGAATCTTTTACCCAATGTCTACGGGGTCAGGCCGAGCCAAGGAGCACACCAAAGTTTAAGAATAATTGTGATCTTTATTAAATACAGACAAACAGCGTATGTAACACACTCACACAAATAACTATAGAAAAATAAAGGTTGGAGTGGGACAGAGGGATTTTCAAGAGGGATGTTTTGGGCAATACTACACCTGTCCTGAAGCCCGGGCAGTCTGAAGATTGAGTTCATTGGTATGGAGTCTCAGTACATGAACTGAGAGGAAGGCTCACCAGACACAGTGGTAGCAAGGTGGTATGACAGTTCGGAGCAATCCGAAGAAGCACTCAAAGTCAGGGGTTTTTATAGGGAGGAATGGAGCCACAGGCTATGCCGTACTTGGGGAGAAACAATGAGTTTAGGGCTGGAGGCAAAGCCTCCGAAAGGTCAGAATTTAGCATGATTAGGTTAGGTCCGAATTGACAATGGAGTAGCCAGTATGCAGATGCGCAGTGCTTGACATTTGAGTATCCAGCTTGTCAAACTGCCTGCTCGGGGCAGGGGGTTCTTTGTAAGCAGCGTGCATACATAATGAGGGTACTTGCCTTTGAGGTCTCCTAAAGCAACAAGACGGCTATTTCTGGCTTGCCTGTATTGTGTGGAATATTGCAGCAATTATGGGCCGAGCCTGACTGTGAGCTTGTCCAGTGGACCTCACAGACACGTGGAGAGGGATGGTGGAAGAGAGCCAAATTATTGATATCAAAATGATATCTATGTCACCTCAAGTATGGACTAGAAACTGCAGTAACACTCTTGGGCCTCAGGAAACAACAAACCTCAGAATTCCACAGGATGTTGAAAGTGGAATAATAGCACTGTAACAGTGTAGTGCAGAAATGGTTTTAGTCTGAGTGAGTCAGATTTATGTGGCCCAAGCAGTCTCCATGGCTACCTTGCCCTCAGTGCCATGATCTGAAGAAGGACTTCCTCACAACAAGGCATTGAGCAGCAAGCAGGGATGATGGAGAAGATGGGGCAGTAACAAGGGTGGGGATCAGCAAAGTGTGTTCTCTTGCCTCAGGTTAGTTAGATACCTTAAAGGATCATTGCAGCCCCCTTCATGAGACAAGCAGCACAACTGCTCGTTCCTGTGCCTTTCCCTAAATGGTCTCTGCAGTCAGTGGAGTACTAGAAAAATACTTTGCTTAGATGTCTTTGCTTAGCAGCACTGGATTAAATATGCAGTGACATGGAGAATGGGTGCTTTTTTGTGAGGTCAGTGAATGCTAAACTAAATCATTTAATCATACGTGCCATATGGACTGAAGGGTTTTTTGCTTACATAGGTTGAGAATAAAACAAACAAAGAGTACCTACAGATGTTTTCAATTAGCTCATAATAGATAAGACCAAGCACATGGTTCTTTCTTTCTTTCTTTCTTTCTTTCTTTCTTTCTTTCTTTCTTTCTTTCTTTCTTTCTTTCTTTGTCAGTCAAGACCCATTTCTTAAGAAATGTAACAGGAATGAGACAGAATGTTGTGGGTCTGACCATCTTCACTCTGTAGTTATCTCAGACCCATTTCTGCACGAGTCTGTTATAGTGCGATGATTCCACTTTCAACCTCCTATAGAATCCTGGGGTTTGCTTTTTCGGGAGGGGCCGTGTGGCCCCTCCTGAAACTGCAAACCCCAGGATTCCATAGGAAGTTGAAAGTGGAATCATCATGCTATAACAGACTCGTGTGGAAATGGCCTCAGAGTAGCAGTAACAGGATCATTCAGCTTTACAGTTCATTGTAGCAATGACATCATGTCGAAATTTGGTGAAGGGAATTTGTGAGAGTGGCATTCCTAACATTTTAAAATGAAGCTTAAGAAAATAAAGTTATTTGATCATTTGTTTATGATGCTTATTTTTTAAACCAGAAAGGGATTTCTTTCCCAAGAATGCTGAGGTTAAATTTAAAGACATAATGACAAGATTCTTTGTTAAATTTTTAAGGATCTATGCATAATTTTGAGAAGGTAAGGAGTGGCTAAAGGATGAATACCTAATTCTTACTCCCCTTTCTGCTTCTACGCGATGATTCCTCTGTTCCCCATGGTTTTCCACAACTGAAGGTTCGAGACACAACTTCCCCAGAGTTTTGGGAGGAAATTACAAGAGAGAAGTAGAAGTTTCCTTCTTGGCTCATAACTCTCCATTCCAAATTTTTCTTCCCCACTTTTCTTGTTAGATCTGAGGAAAGGGTCATCTTCTTTCCCTACCGGCATATGTGGCTGAACAAGGCTTCCAAAACAGAAAAAAGGATTTAAAGTCCTCAGTGCTCTTTCTCTGTATTTCTTCTGACTCTTCTTCTTTCAATTCTTTGCTGAACATGTGGTTTGTCCTTAAGATTCTTAATGTTGACTAAACTAACCAGAGTAGGTTCATGTTTGGGGAAGAGGAAGTTTATTCACTTGCGGGGCTTTTCTCCTCCATGTTATAACAAATCCTTAAATCAGACTATACAATTGCTTAGTTGCATCAAATTATGGCTGGTATCTTATTGATGTTTTTTGCACATGCATGTTTCTTTGTGCATGTGGTTGTACAATTCACAGTTGCACTAGTGGCATTGTGAAAGTGTAACTTTTGCACATTCTTGAATGGCGCACAACTTTTTGTCAGTGCCTCCTGTGTACTACCCTGGTGGCGCAGTGGTTAAATGCCAGTACTGCAAGTCACAACGTTGTGAGTTCGATCCTGCCGGGCTCCAAGGCTGACTCAGCCTTCCATCCTTCCGCAGGTTGGTAAAATGAGTACCCAGCTTGTTGGGGGCATGTATAGAAATGTATCGAAATACATGCTATTTGTAAGTTGTTCGCCACCTTGATCCATATGGAGAGGTGGGATACAAATAAATAATAATAAAAAAAAACAGCAAACACACTAACAGATAATGCAATTGGTTACACATTGGCAGCATTCAGCCAAAGGGTGGACCTATAAAACCTTATATGGTTTAGATCCATATAGGCTTGAAAAACCATGGGCCTTTCCACCCTACACTGTTATGGTGTTATTATTCCATTTTCAACATCCTATGGAATCCTGGGGTTTGCAGTTTAGGGAGGAGCATTTAGAATTCTCAGGCAGAGAGTTCTTTGGCCTCAGTAAACTACAAATCCCAGAATTCCACAAGATGTTGAAAGTGGAATAATAGCACTATAGCAGCATAGTGTGGACAGGCCCAATGCTTCCCTACATGAACATGCCAGAGGGAAGGGGAAGGATTTTTCTCACTCCTACTATTGTCCCAGACTTGCTTGGTGGTAACATGTGAGAGATCCTTCTTAGTGGCTGCTCCTACTGTCTGGAATTTCCTTTCTGGGCTGGCCACCTCCCTGCTCTCCTTTCACTAGCAGGAAAAACATTTCTTTCCAACCAGGCTTTCAATGTGTAAATAGGAGAGGTGTTTTTTTTTTATTATTTTTATTAGAAAGTTTTATTTTAGTTTATAGCTTTTGTATGTTTTAATAATGATTTTATGCTGTTTTATCTTGTTAATTTTAATAGTTTTAAATTTTATTGCAAACGGTTTTTCACTGTTTTGGAAGCTGCCTTGGGTCCTACTCTGGAAGAAAGATGGCATATAAACACAAGAAAGAAGGAAAGAAAGAAAGAAAGAAAGAAAGAAAGAAAGAAAGAAAGAAAGTTTCATTTTGATGCAGATTTATTAGAAATATAACATGGGAACACAAGGTATCCAAACTGACAGCTCGTCCCAGACACCCGAAGTGAACATTTTCTTCCAAAGCAATTAGTTTGTAAAACTGACATCAGCACATATCTTTGGGTTAGTAAGAACCAATATTGCCAAACATTTCAAAATTTTAGTCTGCCTCAAGAAAATAAGATAATGTTTGCGTTCCATCCAAATCATCCTCAAAATGCTAGAAATTTCTGAATATGAAACATGCAATATATAATGATGAAGAAATGTATCAGATTTGGTTTTTGCATATATATTTTTCTGACTCACAACTTTATTCTGTCCTGAATATGAAGAAATTTCTGAATTTTCAGATCAGAAACGTAACAGACAAGTAGATACAACTATTCATAGCATGGAATGAAACATATTCTATGTGCTTACCGTTCAATTTTTAAAGATAAGCCTTGAGGGGAAAAGAGGGGATCAGAGCCAATATGGTTGAATATGAAGAGATTCAAATTTCAAATATGAAAAATGAAGCATTCAAAGCCCTGGACCTGGTTGGACAAATTTATTAGTTTGATTTTTCTCATGGTGAGGTTCCTCTGCTCAATATCTCACATTCTTCTCATTGAGAACACAAGAACTTCTGAGAATTTGGCTAAATTCTTAATTTAAAAAAAAAGCTGAAATGAAATTCTTTCTAGCCATCTACATGGTCTGGAGGATAAAAAGAAAGGAACATCATTCTTGGTACTTCTCATGTGTCTTTCCAGTTTTTTCATTGACTGTTTCTATATATACTGAATTAATTCTTTTTTCACATTTGACTAGATCTGAAATAACCTTTATTGACTCCCACTTATTCTGGGGAGATTCTGGGAGCTGTCATTCAAAAAGTAACATTTCCAAGTTGTGAACTAGGACCATTTCTACACTAGAGCATTATAGTGCTCTTATTCCACTTTCAACATCCTATGGAATCCTGGGGTTTGCAGTTTAAACCCCAGGATTCCATAGGATGTTGAAAGTGGAATAAGAGCACTATAACACTCTAAGTGCAGGAATGGCCTAGGTCAACTTTTAGACCCTTTCCGCAAGACGATAGCATCTTGGCATGGGGATGTGAGAGGAGTGGGACCTCGACAACGCTTCTGCATGAAATCATTGTAGTCCTGCCCTTCTCCCTCTGCCAGCTGGCATGATCACAGAGTTTCTCCATCAAGGACCTTTGATTTCATGATGCTCCCATCCTTCCTGGCCATGTGGAAGGGTAGGAAGCATGATGGAGGTGCTTTCTTCCTCAGTGCAGCATGAGAAAGAGCCTGACTGTGCTATGGAAGGCAGGCGCATGTTGCTCACACTCTCTTCTGCAGGAAGCTGCTTGGTTGCAGATGAGAGTGTTCCCATTGTGCTCCCTTCCCAGCAAAGGAGCTGCCAGGATCACAACTGGAGGATGACGGGATCAGCTCATGTGCAGAAATGGCCTTATAGTATTGCTTATCCATTCTCCCTCACCTTCAGAGTTACATTACAGTGGATTCTTTCATGTTCCTGTGTAGCACCATGACTAGCCTTATTCATGCAACACAGATCTTCAGATAAAGCTTGCATGTTTACATCTTGCATATGATTAAGCTTTGCTAGAAGTTTCTAGTAGATTCATACATGGTGTGCATAATGGCATTGTCTACTCACTCCACCCACATATTCATTTTACAAACAAGAATACAGCTACTGTGTTAACTGTTGCAAATTCATCTTAACTAAGCCTTAATTCAAAACATGACCTATTTTTATAGGATCATGCAATCTAACACAAAAAGACAACTCAGTAACATGAATTGTCTCAAGGTTTATCCATGCTACACAGTTATTAGCACTTTGGTACCACTAACTGCCACAGCTACTTCACAAAGAATTCTGGGACTTGTGGTTGGTGAGGAATTTAAAACTCTCTGTAAGGGAAATCTAGCACTGTAGTTCCGGTAAGCACATTGGAAGACTCTAGTAGATAATTCTCAATACCTCAAAAAAATAAAAATAAAAAAATAAAAAAAAATAAATCACAAATCCCAGGATTTGCAAGGGTAGAGCCAGAACTGTGTATTGTATGGACTACAAATGTAGGAAGCTTACTTTTGCTGGGATAATTTGAGAATTAATTTAATGGGAACTGTTTTGTGCAAAAATCTTGAGATTTGAGGGAGGAAAAATGGTCCGAATCCTGTTGTTAATCCTAATAGAGAAGATTCATTGAATTAATAGGATTTATTTATGTGTTGACTCACCATTCAACAGTTGGTTGAATTGGTCTACTCTAGTTAGAATTACTCAACAGGATGTCAGACATTCACCACAAAACCAGTGCATTTTTGTACAAAATACATTTGTTTTTGTTTTGTTTTGTTTTTGTTTTGTAGTGCAAAATTATTGAGGTGGCCTTCCTTTTTTCATAAAATCATATTTTTTTCTATGAACAAAAAAAAAAAAAGTCCAGAACTGAAAAATGTGCAAGAACTCTTGTTATTTCACTCAGCAGGACAAAACTTATGAAATTATTTATTCTCACATGCAAGAATGAAATCTGCAAAGATTTACATCCCAAGGCTGAAAAAGAATGGGGAAAACTTGTATAGAATGGAGGAAACTTGAAACTTTTATACACCCAGTAAAAGAATCAGTCAGAGGTGATAAAAACAACCCTAGCCTCTCCACATACAAAGATACTCAGTCCTAAATCCGCAGTCTAAAAAGGTTGTAGAGGGCTGAGTTACAAAATAGATATAGTTACAATAAAAAAAAAATCTTGACAATATACAGCCAAGGATTAAGCTCCAGTTTGCTCAGATTAGCAGGGAAGAGGGGGAAGGTTCAGGTGCCTTTTACAATAGCAAAAGCCTATTAACGGCACCAGAGAGGCAGGGGGACTTCACCAGATAACTAAATCCATTGATCTCTAATCCTTTGGGCCCTACTGACTCTGGAAGAGTTGCTTGCATGGCTTCGGTCCAGAACCTCACACTGCCAAAAAACACTTAGCTCTTCAGCAGCCAACAAAGAGCGCCACTCTGCATGTGGGAACAACATAAAAAGAAATGATGTCTTGCATTTAGCCTGTCGACCAGCAGCATACAGGAGTGGGCTGATGCTAAAATGACCCGGGAAGTAATTTCATCCCTGCCTTTGAAATGGGACAGTAGATGGGGGGTGGACAGGAAAACTTGTGTGTGCCTAATTTAAAGAGATTGGGTGGCATGCCAGGCTTCCTCTCCTGTAAGTTTTCTCTCAGGAACTCCTGTTCAAACTCCTTCCTGAGGGAGAAAACATTACTATTCATGTGCATTTCGTGCAGGCTGAAGACATTCAAAAGGAAGCCCCATCAAAGGTAGATGCATTTTACCTTCTGTTTAGATGTAAACGCTGCAGCAATGCATATGGATTAGCAATTATGCTCTGCCTCGGTGGCAAAAAGACTTTAAGAAACTATTAGGAAGATAGGGAGGTATCTATAGCTACCCCATTAGTTCATGTTCACAATCATGTTTTAAGGCAGCTCAGTCTTCCTGTTTGTCTTTGTAAATATAATTTGGTTTAGAACAAACAACAGATTTAGGAATATATTAGGCAAATGGAACCCACATAAATTCATGGTATGTGTTGTTTCTGCGGGTGTTTTATGCCCCTGTATGGACTCCTGCTGTGTGTCCATTTCAGTTTTGCTTTCTTAAACACCTCCCGTTTGTGCATCTATTCAGAATTCATGCACACCTATTGCTCTTAGACTAGAGATGTGAAAATCTCTCAGTCTTGATTTTGTTGAGTTTCTTCACAACAAGTCTGCTTTTTCTTCCTATACTTGTTTCATACAGGGTTGCAAAACTCTGGATGGGATGACACATGGGAGGCAGAGAGCGTTACCAGTCCACATAGTCACTTTTGTACCTCCTCTCTCCCATGCAAATGTCCTGCAAGTCTTCCAAATGTGTGAATGCTCAAGAAAAGGTGAATATTTTCTTACACGAAGTCTCAGGATGTGTAAAAATGATATTCTCATCAAAATTGTTAAGTCCAGCAAAAAATTATTTCCATCTGTAACTCAGCTACACAAAGCACTTAACATAATGACAAACACTATGATAGTACTGCCTATATATGGAATATGCTGCCTCAAAGTGTGGTGGAGTCTCTTTATTTGGAGGTTTTTAAGCAGAGGTGGATGGCCATCTGTTAGGAGTGCTTTGATGTGGGATCCTGCATGACAGGGGGTTGAACTCAATGGCCCCTGGGGTCTCTTCCAACTCTATTCTATGATTCTATATGTTTAGACCCTGGCTTTAGAAGGCACTATTCTGGGCACCTATGCCAAGCACTGAGGGCTGCTCACAATTTTCTTCTTTTCACTGAGAAAGGGTGTCTCCCCCTTGTGAAAAAAAAATTATTTATGTATTTATTTGTTGAACTTATATCCTGCCTTTCTTCCAAAATGGGATCTAAAGCAGCTTACAAGCCTATAAAACTACATTAAAAATTCTATTCTGCAAAAGTTTACTTTAAAAAAAAACAATTAAAAGCCAATGTTATTAAAACCATGATTAAAACAGTCAAAAGGTATTTAAATTATTACTAAAAAAGGAAAACACAATAAAGCACAGCACACCACTTTACACATACTACTGCTAGCACAATTCACACCTCAAAAGCCTACCCAAACGGCAAGGTCTTTTCTTGCTGGCAGAAAGAGAACAGAGAGGGGGTCAACTGGGCGTCCCATGGAATAGTACCTCAGTCTCAGAGAAGTTCCTCTCTCATCTCCTTACCAATCATGACTGCAAAGGTGGTGGAATTCTGAGAAAGCCCTTCTTTGAAGATATTAAAAATCATGCTGGCTCGTATAGGGAGATAATGTCTTTCAGATACTCTGGACCCGTGCAATTAAAAGATCAAAACCAGCAGTTTGTATTGTGTCCAGAAACACACTGACAACCAGTGAAGTTGTTTCAAGAGGAAGTGACATAATCCCTGTAACTAGCCTAAGTCAACAGCCTGGTTGCATAATATGTCAGCTGTTTGAAGATTTTCCAGAACTCATGATATTTGTTTGTTTATTTATTGGTCAAACCTCACACCGTTTCCACAAAGAACTTCTTGAGCAAAAGCCTATGCTTCATACAAAAAATAAAATAAAAATAAAAAAAATGCACCAAATGTAGTTTCCCCCCTGCAGTTTGTGTATGTGTGTGTACGTGCGTGTGTACAAAGGCCAAGATTTTGCACAAAACTGAATTTTTCATAAAGAATTCCCAAAGTGTTAAATTCCATTGAAAAAAATACACAAAATCTCCCTGGTGGCATTGGTACAAGGCATCTCATGTGTTTCAGGGAGTGCAGGGTGGTCCGGGAGTGTCCAGCTCGGAAGGTCACTCGGGGTTCCCAGCTGATGGATCATTCGCTGCCATTCTTTGGAATTCCAGGACCAGGCCGGAAAATTGGCTTATCAGTCAACAGGGGGGTTGATCAATGATGGGATCCGCATCCATATTGGTGCCAACCCTTCGTTCTGTAAACAATAAAGTGGCCTTTTTCCTTCCAAATGGTGGTTTTGTTTTTCTTCATGACACCTTCGCCCCTGCCCAAGCAAATGCACAGCCAGAAAATGCATGAATTTTTAAAAATGTAAAAATAAACTTTCTTCAATGGTGAAATGTGCACTAAATGTTTATGGGAAGTCCTCTTTATATCTGAGAGTTTTGGAACAGAAATTGCAAATACTAGAAACTGCAAATTCTTGTGTGCCATTATAGTCAATGATGGTGATGTGTGTACAAATGTTTCAGCACATCTAGGTGCACATCACCACCATTTTAAGTGCAAGAAGCAATGTTCTACAGTTGCTTGAAATCACATATCTGGAGGTCAAAGGTAAGGAAGGCCCACTGTATTTTTTAGGGACAGTTCATATATAAATAAATATATAACAGAAATGGATATGAACTTACACATGAACAGAGAAAAAAAGAACAGAGTTCACAACATGGTATAAATGAAAGAATATTGGTGGGATCTGAAGAAATGCCACAAAATTGTGACTGAAGTTTTTTTCATCTTTAGATTCATTTTTGTCCTTGACTGCAATGTTAAGTGTGTCTTTGAAGCAAAGGCAGGGGTAAAAATTATGAAAGTAGGCCTTTTTGCTGCTAGATTACAGGTCCTAAGTCTGTTCTGTACAGTGTAGGTATGTAGAATCAGAAGCTGCTGATGTTAACACCATATCTAGCTGTGCAAGCACTCCTGCTTGAATCCTTGCAATAATGCTAATGAAGACTGATAAACCAATTCAGATTAAGCAACTGCATAAGACAAGGTGGAATCCTACAAACCTATCTTCTTCTGGACAGATTTCAAAGTGTTGGTTTTGAGTTCATATTTAAAGAGCTCTAAACTACTACCTGGGGTCCAGTTTATTTGAAGGACAGTATTGCCTCATATTAGCCTAATTGTGTTCTTGATTTCACCACCCTCACTGGTCAGAACAGAGGAGAGTGCTTTCTTGGGCCCTTTCCGCATCTTACCTTCTTCCGGAGCTGGGGTGCGGGGATCACGCAAGCAGCCTCTGGCGAAAGACTCTCACGTCTGAAGTCCTTCGGCTCTGCATGAGCTGCCTGCTTGTGTGAGAGCCCTGCCTCTTCCTTCTGCAGCACAGCCTGGGAGTTTCCCAGGCTGTGCTGGGGCAGGAAGCATGACTCGCGGCTCCAGAGGCTCCACACGTCAGGTAAGTACACGTAGGGCCTGAGAGCAATGCGTGATCACACACCATTTTTGGCTTCTAGCCACAAATGAAAAGGTGCTTGATTGGCCCCTGCCGGCCCCTGGAGCGTCGCACAATTGTGAATGTGTCGTGCAGATCACTCCTCACAATCACACAATGCTCCAGGCCTTCTTTTACACAGAAAATGCCATGCGAAAAGGGCCTTGGTGTTTGCTCTGGAAACTCTGAAAACAACTCCACCCTTTCTGTTTTTCAGCTGGAAAAAAAAAGTTTGAGGAGCTCCAGGAGGCTTTAAATGGAGCCCTGGTGGTGCAGTGGTTAAATGCTAGTACTGCAACCACAAGGTTGTGAGTTCGATCCTGCCCGGCTCCAAGGTTGACTCTGCCTTCCATCCTTCCGCAGGTCGGTAAAATGAGTACCCAGCTTGTTGGGGGCAATTAGCTAAAATACATTGTAAACCGCTTAGATAACACTCAGTTGATAAGCGGTATAAAAGTAAATGCTATAAATGCTATTAAAAGGCTGTTTCAGCCTCTCCTACCACCAAAAAGAAGTTAATAAAGTGGGCCCAAAAGATGACTGGTTGCAAAACAGAGACACTCCTGTTGCTAAAAATGGTGGCCATGATAGCACACTGTGGTCCTCTAGAGTGGTTGAAAATTGAATGGGGTAGCCCTCTGGGCTCTGGAGCATGACCACCCCTACTCTAATCACTATACCATACTGAATGTTTGAGATGTTAACCTGTCTTTCCATCTGTTAGTATTGGGAATGGATACAGTACAGTGGATTTGGGAAGCTTGGATGCCTGGGTAGAGTGTCTTGGACTTCATCTCCTTCAGGCCAGCAACATCCTTGCTATTTTAGAGCAGACATAGAGTAAGGGTGGCACTGATGGATTTGTGGCAGTTTGATCAGGCAACATTCATCCCAGCAAACTGGAGGGAAAGAAAAGGAGGAGGATTGGGTATAATTATAGTTTGGGGAATAATGTTTAGTCAAAGACAGGATAGCATGTGAGCGCACACAAAACCATTGTTCTTCCTATATTTACAATGGGGTAGGTAGAGTTTATCTGCATCTTTGTTCAGACAGAAGATACATCTGCACTGCAATACAAAACAGGTATGAGGGAGAGTTTCCCTACACAAGTTTATCTAAATCTACCTGGCCCTGAACTACTTTCTCCCCCTCCTGATTATACTAAGTCTGATCACAGCCCATGACAACTGATGTGTTGATGACATTTAAAGAAACAAAAACAAATTTGTATCCTGGAATAGTGTACAGACAATGGTCCCTCAGCTTTTCCCTTTCTTTCTTCCTTCCTTTTTTTCTCCCCCAGTTCAGGATTTGGCCTGCTGAGCAGACATTGATTTTGCATGGTAGAATAACTCATCAGATTTTTGGCAGAGGCCCAGAGACGAAGCGGCTGATTAGACTGTGGACGCACCTGAGTGCACAAGCGAAGACAGCCCCCTGGATACCTTGCTCATGTTTTCACAGGTGGGTTTCAGCTAAATTAGTAATGGGAGCTCACCTCTGGTTCCTTTTCCCTTCTGGCTCAACTAAAGCATGTGCGTGCACACAAACACACACTTGCAGGCCCAATAGTTTAAAGGCTTTGGGATTCTGGAAGGCCAGTGAAGAAAGGCTGCAATGACTGGGCACTTTTAGGCAGTTGCAACCTGTGAAAAAAATCATTGCAGTGAAAGTATTATTTTCAATTCCTGCCAGTTCCCAGCCTCTGCTGATGGGGCAATTTGTATTTCTTTACTAATATCTCATCTTTCCCCCCCAAAATGACAGTCTAAGAAGCTTACAACATGCATTTGTTCACCTCCATTTTGTTGCTGCTTTTCAATATTATATACCACTCTCCTGTGTGTGTGTGTGTTTATGTATGTTATACACCTTCTCCTCTGTGTGCCCTCTCTGTGGCCCTTACGAAATGATGTTATCATCCCACTAGAGCAATGTGTTGTTCCCAGTCCAGGACTCATGCTATCACATGATGTCATCACTAACCAGCTGCTATCCCATTCCCATGAGTTGCAAATCAGCCTTTTTCCATTACCAGAAAATTTTTTGGTAATGGCCTCCTTTACTGCCACAATCCCATTCTCTGGGTAGTGCAGTTTCTTAATAGTCCTTGATAGTGCTTCCTGCCATTCGCTGATCCAGGAGTGGGCGGAGTGTGGGCGTGCCCAGGTTGTCCCTCCCTCAGTGACTCCCACAGCATGGCAAATTCAAAATCTATCACCTCTGCATGTTTATTTTAAATTTCTCCTTTGAGTTAATTTTATTATATTTTATTTTTTTAAGTACTTTTTTTAGTGTTATAGAGCGTTTTTGCTCTATAAGTACATTATCAGCATACCAGTGCTCGGAGGTTGCATTGAGGTGATGTTACAATGTTGCTGTGCTAGTACAGTTACCAAAAGCTGTGGCGAAAGGAAAAGCCAGGAAAAAGTATTTGCCAATGATGCAATGTGGTGGGACCGCTAGTTGCAATAGTGCTACTCATCTGCTAAATTTGGAAGGGTGCAGTAGATAGCATTCAGAACCTGATACATCAAGGAAATGGCAATGCTGGAATTGAAACGGAGCAACATACCATTAAGGCATGGTGCAGTAAGGGCCACTGTCTACTTCTTCTAGCACCAATATTTCCCCAAATGAATCTACTTGAAGGATGTACTTGGTTTCTTTGATTTTTTTTCCTCCCTTTTAGGAAACAGGTTACTCTGTATATTTCCATATACACTGATGATGCTATATGAACAAGCATCAAAGAAACAAAATTGTTCATCACAATCACAATTCCTGCACAGCACTGGATGGCCCTTGTGGTATCTTCCAGTTCTACAATTCTATGACTCTTTGTGGGCAAGGTTGCTGAGAAACATTTTGGGTCTCCCAGCTACCCTATCAGGTTTTTCAAACAGTAGCACAGGGTACCCCTTTCTGTTGCCAAATCAGCTCATGCCTGGCTGCTATGCATGGGGCAGGTCAATATAACGCTTGCCTCAAATCTCACTACAGTAGGGTCTCTTGTGGGAGTTCCAGGCACCCACAGGATTAGAATCTTTGTGGAAGCCTGGAATTCTCAAAATAGGCCCTCCTCTCATCAGGCTTGGTGTAGGCTATATATAGCTTGCCTCATGTGCTGTTCTACTCAGTTGCCAGGGCCTGTACAGCTGAAAGAAGGAAGAGAAGACATAAGTTGTGCTAGCAAGAGAAAGACTGTCCCTTGCACTTGGAGTGTAATTTGAGGCCACTTTGTTGTGTATCAAAAGGCTCAGGGGTGTATCTGTAATAAGTAGAGCTGCCACCTGCTCTTCCTCTTCTCGTCAGATCAAAAAATAGGGGATCTGGGTGTCCTCTGCCCTAAAGATAAAAACATATGCAGCACAGTTGGCTCATGAGCCCCACCAGCCCAACAAGGTCCCAGTGATACCGGCTTCCCCTGCTTTCATCAGTCCTGCAAGCAGGTTTTGTGTGTGACTCGCTCATTGACGAAGGTAGGACCCACTACCAAAATGTTGTAATGTTCAAGGTTTTTGTTACCTTGATTTCTGGGGTCCCTCAATGTGCTCCACGTGATGGGGAATGGAAACTAGCCAGAGCACAAGCAATAGCAATGCAAGAGGCAGGGTAACCTAGCAGGGTCTTTTACCCAGGCCAAGCCAAAAACCAAACAAAAATGTCCAATAAATGATTTTATTGAAGTAAAGTCTCATGCAGCAATGCAATCACTCACACACTCACTCAAGACCTATTAAGAAGCAAAAGAGAGGAAACTGCATAGGGGAATATTGAAGGGGTGTAACTGGGGTGATACTGCACCTTTGTCCTGAAGTCCTTCGTTCAGGAGAAACAGCGGAGAAGTGGGGCTTAGCACGGGAAGGGCTGAGGGGATCACTCAACAGACAGAGAAACGGTCTGCTGGGATGACTGGGAGTGATCCAAAGAACTGATCAAAAACTGGGACTATTTGTAGGGGGAAAGTGGGCTAATCCTTTCCTGGGTAGAACAATAGGTGTTGGAGCGATAACGAAGCTCCACCATGGCAATTTCCTTTGCGTGATGGGATTGCGTTGCCAAAGTCTCAGGATCTTTGGCTGTGTTAGTTTGTGGTGTGACTTCATGTAAATAGTCCTCGCCTGATGGAATATTTGCTCAACTTGGGGCAGACATGCTAATCCCTTCAAGTCAGCTTCCTGGGGCTGTGGACCCTTTGTTTATTGTGGGTTCACACATCTTGAGGTCTCCTGGAGCTACATGACTGGGGATTTTACTGGCTTAACCTGGTTTTCGATCTTTGATCATTGCTGCATACGTGCCCATCCGGGTGACCTCTCAGGCACATTGAATCATATTTTAATATCAAAATTGTAGACCCCAGGATAGGGTTTTTCAAATGGAGTAACATTTTCCTTCTTTTTCTCTTACACTTCTTGTCTCTCTCTTTCTCTGGTCAACATTCTGTCTTTATTAAGCATCACTAGTCTTCACTAGACATTTTTGTGGGTGCAGGGAACCAATCTTAGGTCCTTTTCGCAAGCCAGTCCTGTTGCTAAAAGGCCTTGGGAGCACCGTGTGATTGCAAGGACTGTTCCACATGATGTCCTCGCAATCACGTGATACTCTCAAGGCCATCAGGCAGCGATTGCGCATTATATTATTTTGGCTTATTGCCGAAAATGATGTGCAATTGCGCGTCCCTCCCATGCCCCACCCACACTTCCCTTGGGTGCAGAGGCTCCGGACACACGGTCATTGCACTTCCTCCCCCAGTGCAGCCTGGGAAAGTACCTGGCTGCATCGCGGAAGGAAGGGGCGGAGCATTCACGCTTCCTTTCGGCCAGCATGGAGCTGGTGCGGAGGGAAAGCGGAGGGGTCACTAGTGCCTCTCGCAAGAGGCTTCTTGCATGATCCCCTTGCAATGACACCAGAATGAGATAAGGTGTGAAAAGGGCTTTAAAGGTAGTCTGTACTTTGTTGTACTTTGGGGGGTAACTTGGGGGATGATATGTCTACTGATACATCTATGCGGAAAGCACTGTTTTGGCTACATATATAGCCATGCTAGTATAATAAGTTTGCAATCAAATGCATTGGATATACACTGATTTTCTCTCAAAGCCAGCTTTCACTGGTTCTTATGAGCTGCTCTTGACTATAACTATCTTCAGTGATGTTTCCCTGTCTAAATCTCCAAACTGGCTGGGAAAGTGCCTGATTGTATATTTAATTTCTCTTTATCCCAAAGCAAACACATCTGATTCTATTCATGTGGCAATCTCTGGAGTAATTATTTTGCATTGTTTTGTTTGCTCATACAGATGAAATTGCTCCTCATTTGGACCAGTTTCTCCTCTCCTGTGCTACATGCTGGGTATGATTAATCTGAGTTCCTAGTCTAGAGTAAAACAGGACAGAGGCCACTGCATTTGATATGGTTGGTTTAACCACTATTTGGATTGGGACAAATTGTGTAGTTATTCTGAATCTTACAAGTGGTTGCAGAGAACATTTTCAATGATAATGACGGTGTGGAAAGAGTGGTTATCATGGCTAAAGTAGCTTTTCTTGTTGTTTTTCCAAAAATACTAGAATTTGTGATCACATAGTGGCATCAATCTGCCCAAGGTTTGGAGAAATTAAAATCACCACTGGCCTGTGTTTTGAGTTGGTGTGTGTGTCTTTTCTGCTTGGGCCCAAGGCACTGGAGGACAAAGGGAAAAAATATTTTCTGCAGTACGTAACTAATGACATACTGTGAGACTCACTGGTCTACATAGCTTCCACTGAGACTAAAACAAAATAGATAATTCCATGCAAGTAGAGCCATTAGCAATTACCCACAATGGCTAAATGTAAGTTCGATGTACAGAGGCTTCATACCTCTGAAGATCACAGCAGAGATTTGCATTTCTCATACAACTCTGCCCTTCTCTCTTCCTTGCACCTCTCAAGCCCCATGGCCATTCACTAGCTGTGGGGTGCAGGAGTAACTCAAGTGACCAAGAAGGTGCACCTTTCAACTGGAAAATGAACAAAAGCAAGCTCTCTACATCCAGGAGAGTGGCCTTGTTTCTTTTTCTCTTGTCTGCATATGCAGCTGAAATGAGCCATTTCTTGATCATCTGAGTTCTTCCCACCTCTCCAGCCAGCAAACAATTGTAGCAGCCCTCCCCTGGACTTAACAGCTTCTGGGCAGAGATTCTGGACAGTACACAAAGGATCAAAGAATACCTCTTTGTGCACATTGCAAAAAGAAATTTGATGTGTGTGTTACCCACAGGATCCCATACATTCATTCCATGGACTTAAACAAGTTTGTGCTATGTTTCTGACTATACTTGAAATGTGTGCATCTTTCTACGTGCAAGTTTCTAGTATTCCTGCAGCCCTCTAGTAAAGTGTAGCTTGTGAACTGCAAACTACATCTAGTCTCTGTCTGATCTGAGTGAAATCCATGTAAAGAATATATGAAACACTTAACAGTGACAACTTAATAATCATTAAAATGTATGCAAGCTAATACAGACTTGCCAACTTCATATATGACTATGTGCTGCTAAACAGACAAGTAAATCCTAACTTCTGGTTGGTATTCTTAATTTCCACCAGGGAACATGGTAATAAATTTGCCCCCACCCCCCTTTAAAGTAGTGAACTGTGACTGAATTATTTGCAACTTAACAACTCTGCAAATTATTCTCATTTCCAGTCTGGCATTACCCCCCTCACAGGGCTGATTTAACTAGTGTTAAGTATAAAACACTTTAGCGAGGTAAGCTTTGTGTAGTCACATAAAAAAACTAGATTAATGCACATGGGTAACTCCTGGCATTGGTTAAATGCCTGTAGTGCTGAACTTCACGAAAGTAGGATTGATGAGTTCAGCCATTAGGTGCTGAAGTGTAGAGCTGTGAGAGACGACTTGTTTCTTGTTTAAATTGAAATCATTTCAATTCATTTCCTTCTTGGTTGGACAGAAGCATGTTTTTCAATAGGGAAGAAATCTTGAGGGAATCCATTGACCTAGCCAGTCATATAATGCAAAAAGTTAATGGGCAAAAATGATATTCATCTGCAGTTTATAATAGCATTTTCTTCTCTCTTCTCTCCCCCTGCCAATCCCGCCACAACTCTCTGAACCCAACAAAAGCAAGCATATTATAAGAGCAGCCACAAGCCTGGTAGACACATGACCTCTTAACAATTATCAGGTCTGTGGCAAAATAAAATGATTTTTTAAAAAAAAAAAATGAACACAAATTTTGATGCCGAGATAATAAATTATAAATTATGGAAGTCAGAGGCACCGAGCAACTTGTAAGCAACAGTCCCGTCTCTTAGCAACAAGCTGGGGGAAAGCTGCTTGTTGATACGACGAGAGCGGACAGGATTGTTTTGCAGTGATTACCACCAAGGAACCAGGAACAACATTTTAACACCTGCCGCAGGGCACTTCTGCACCTAGCTATGCATCTCTCCAGTGGCCCACAAAGCCTGGGCTAGATGCCAGGAGGCTTCTGAGGCCTACCTCTCCAACACAGCAGGCCGGGGGAAACAAAAAGGACCCCAGAGGAAGGATCAAAGAGACAAAGTTCAGGTGTGCTCTTTACTTGTGCTGGAGTTCTGCTCCTTCCAATACCCTTCTAGAAATTAGAAGGGAATGTTGGTTTTAATGATTATTCTCCTTTTTCTCCCAGCATCCATTGTTTTCGCTCTCTTTAACACAGAGGTAGCTGGCATTGCTCCTTTTGCAGGATAAAGTTCCCCCACCATGTTGAGATGGATCGATGTAATGCAGGTGTTTAATAAGCTGATTTTTTTAAAAAAAAATGCAGGGGATTCCAATGTGTAGTATATTCAATATGTGCTTGTATGAAACTGACTGCTTTGATTTTGGACCTAGCAATTTTGCAAAAGTTTGTGGTAACAATGGAGCCCTGGAATTTCATCATGGGCTCAGGAGATCTGACCTTCCTTTGAGTTCCAAATCGAGGCCTCGGGAGGATTTGCCAGCCTTGTGCTTGACTCCGCTAGCGCACGGGATAGCGATATGCTTATTTCTGCCAAGATATGATTGGTAAAGGGGATTATAGACAGCACACAAAGAAGTGTTCCAGTCTTGCTAGGGAGGCTGAGAGCAACACTGTGAGCATTGCTTCATGGAGAGATAGTGGCCTAGAGTTCAAAGGCCTGTTGTGTGCTTGTCAGTTCATTATTGCCATAATGTTGAATTTGTGGTGAGAAGGTCTCATTTTGTAGTTTCTGAGTGCCAGTCTTTATGTAGTCAAAAGAACCTGCATAAAAGCAGTGTGCCAGCCAGCCTACTATTTAGTAGAAATACAAAAGTTAGAAGTTAAAAATAAACCTAGGAGGAAACCACTGGAGGTGGGTGACAAGGGAGCTGCAACCACTGAATGAGGGCTGAATATGCTCAGCTATCATAGAATTAAGACTGACTGTTGTGGTGGGACCGTGAAGGAGCAGAGAGGAGTGGAATAGGCTAAACAAAAGCATTCTACACTGCAATAGTTTGTTGCAAGTCTCACTCATGTATAATAAAACAAACCCAGATCTCTCAGGCCATTTCCATACCTTACCAGTTCCCGCTGATATCATGGTCCTGATAGCACCTTTATTGGGAACACTCCCCTTTGTATCTGGCTCGGTCCCTATGGAAGAGAGCACGAGTGACATGCTCCTTTCTTCCACACTGCAGCCAGCCTTCTCCCCATCCTGCAGTGGGGAAGGAAGCATGTGATTGCGTTTCTGCCCATTCTACATGGCTGTCATCCATGAGACCATTGCACGATCGGGGACCATTGATGGAGTTTTTCCATCAATAATATATCCCATGATCATGCCGGCTGGAGATGTGAGAAGGGTGAGTCTGCAACAATGCCATGCAAAAGAGTCATTGCAGTCCTGCTCCTCTTCCATCCCAATGCTGGAGGGCTTTATCCTGCAGAAATAGCCTCAGTTATGCACCTTATCTAGCCAAAATGGTCTCATCCATGACCAGAAGGGAAAATACTAGTTCAGGAGACTCAGGAGAAAATTAAGGTTTGTATGAACAGAAAAGAAGAAGAAGAAAATGGAGGAGGAGGAGGAGAAGTGGTATTAGTAGTAATGGGCAGGGAGAGATCCTAAAGCAGGTGTAACTCCTATCATTCCAACAGAGTCTGAACATGCTCAGTGGCTGCTAGGGATGTAATTTGTCCCAACAAATAATTTTAGCAATTTTCTTCCCACTGCGTAAAACACCTCAAAAGACATGCTGTTTGCAGCTTGGGACTTGTTTTACAGAAAATGTACACATAGTTGTTTTGGACAGAAAACATCAGTTTCTGTGCAGAAAAAGTTGTTTCCTACACAGAAAATGCAAATCAACCACATGTGAATTTTGCATGGAATATCCCGAATTGCAGCAGTTTGGGAGCAGGAAACAGCTTTTTGTGCAGGAAATAGCTATTTCCTGTATAGAAAACACTGTTATCTATATAAAACAACTATGTGCAATTTTGACAGAATAAGCCCCAAACTATAAAGATTCTCATCAGTCCAGAATCCTTCACATCAGGGTTTTACGATATTAGAAACATATCTTTTTGATCATTTTTTGAAAAAAAAATTGTTTGGATATTTTTTCCATCCCTAATGGGCACAAAATACTGATTGACAATTGAATAGGAGATGGAAAATTGGGGGTAGATAATGGAATGCAGCTTTCTGTACAACAGAAAAACAGGAACTCTAACTCTCACTGTCATATTTTATTACAACTCCTACCTGTAATTTGAATGACAACACCTGAAACACACAAAATTGCAAGGTTGGTTGATAATAGCTGATTTCAATAGGGGCAAAGAGCAATGTTTAGTCCTGTGGTGCACTACTTCATATGTTTTTTAAAATTTTCCACATTCACTAGAATGGAGAAAAGAAAATGTCTGTACTTTTGCAGGAGAGTATTACGATTGGAGTCAACTGTCTTGTTTGCTCCTGATAGTGGGGGTGGTGAGACGAGGGCGGTCTCAGGATGCCTGCCACACATGATCAATGAGATGCTGAAGTGCTGCCCACACCCCTTGAAGTGGTGTCCACCTCTTCTAGCCTGGCAAGCAAAGGTGAACACTGGAGCAATGTGCCTTTTGAAATGGCAGTGGGAGCAGGACAGAGAGGGTGGTGGGGAATTCAAAAGGAAGGAGGAGTTAAGCATAAGAGGGGAGAAAGACAGAACATGAGAGATGTCTGGGAAGAGAGAGCAGAACAGAATGTGAGAGGTGAACATAATGAGAAGGACAGAGGAAACTGGAAAGAAGAATGGAACAGAAAGGACTTGGACTGGAGTGGGAAGTATGCTGGAGACTGAGACTGAGGCCATTTCCACATGGGGTTTTTAACACGGGGCAGAGCATCCTCCAGGGAGGACATCTGCTCCTGGGAGCGGACTGGGCCAGACCTACTTAACATAGATCCGCATCCCAGCCTGCTCCGGAACGACCCCAAGTGGTTGTCCAGCGTGCTTTTGAAAGACTGCTAAAAATAGGTCTTTCAAAAGCACTGCAAGCCTGCTCCCTTATGCAGATTTGTAGGCTTGCATTGGTGTGAGCCTGCAATCTGCTGGGGGTGGGCGTTTGGCTGGTGAGCTTCAGCGGTTGGTCAAGACCTCGACCAACCGGAAGCTGCCATTTTTGTCCCCAGAGCAGTGCAGAGGGGCGGCCATGCACTGCTCCGGAGAAGCGTGGACCAGACCAGGGAGCCCAAAAGTCCAGTGAGTAGCGTCACGGGGCAATTCCCTCGCCCCGTGTGGAAATGGCCTGAATAGGCAGTTTGGGTGGAGGAGGAGGAAGACAGAAAGACAGAGGCAATGAGCTTGAGTTGGAAGAGGGAGGAGGAATGGTAGAGGCACACCTGATGAGGAAGGGAAGAACAGGTCACAGACAAAGTGGGAGAATGGAACAGCACATGGGGATGACACAACAACAACATACCGGAGGGGATAAAGATGAGGAGGCTGGAGGTGGAAAGACTAGTTGGAGGTTGGTAGAGACAGATGCACTGGAGGCAGGATGAGGTGAACAGAGGGATATGAACAGTTGGGAAGGCAAACCAGAAACACCAGAGGTGATAGTGTGAAAAGATGAAGAAGGAAGCGGTGAGAAGGAAAAGGGAAGGCCAACAGGCATTGGAAAAGACAGGCTTGACAGGATGGAGGCAAGCCAGTGGTCATGTGGATGGGGTTATGGACTAATGAAAAGTTTGAATGGAAAACAACTGAGAAGCCAGGGGTGAGACTGAGAGACAGATGAAGGCCATTGCTTAAGTGCCTCTGAGCTTGTTGTATTTGTGTTTTGTCCCTGTTGGGAAAGAGTTCCTTATTGCAGACTAACTCCTTGTACCATGCTGGGGAGACATGTGGACAGTTGTTATCACAACTGAACCCAGAATACCTTAAGTACACATTAAATAATCAAGTCTCATGGATTCACAGGTTAGGACAGGCCCCTGCCTGGCCCTGGGAGGGGTTGGAGTCCCAGTGAGATTTTGCTACCTTAAGGGCTCCCGGTCATACACAAGGCCTTTCTCTGGAAATATAGTACCTCATGCTTGCTCCTCTTGGTGTACTCTTGATTTGTTGGCCCACAATTCCCACCATCCCAAGCCCACATTAACTTGTCATAACAACAGCACTTCTGCAGGCTTCTGAGAGTCAATGGATCTTTCCAGACAGAGGTGGTGGGTTTTGACCGAAATGTATAATCATGCCTTATTTGTTGCATATGTTCAGGCATTTTCTCCTTCAGAAAAAAATGTTTCTGCTCCATGACAGCAAGGTCATATTTTCCCCAGTGCTCCAATACCAATATTTTCTTATTAAGGAAATGCACGGTTCTCTACAACATCCTCAGAGATTATGAATATTTTCTGGCATGTGTTGTGCAAGTATTACAGCATCCTACTGGATTAGGGATGCAATAAATATCCATAGTGTCTCATTGCTGAAGTGAGAATAGCATATTCCCAGTGAGGAATGCTTCTTGAAGAGAAAAACAAGTTTTTGAAAAGTTATAACAGGTTAGAAAATGAGAAGAGGAAAGAAGGAAATTGAACAAATTTTACTGAAGTCTGTATAGATTTTCTTTTCAGCAAACATTTCTGCACTGTGCACCGTATCATTCCAGGTAGTAGCATTTTGCAAAGAAAACAGTTACAGCTTTGGGAAGCAGGGGGTTAAAGATCCCAGCATCCATCATATAGCATATAGCTCCCAGAATCCCCCAATGGCCATACTGTCTGAGAATAATGGAAACAGGGTATAAAAATAATTCCCAGAATTCCCTGAGAACCACCCAATTGTGATTGGGCCATCTTGTAGCTGAAAAACAAATGTTCTTGTCTCTGGAAATGGTGCACGGTTATGGTTGACTCCACATTATATACCCTTCATCATATCACAGATGAAGTATTTGTTAGGGACAGTCCCGATTAATCCTCTGTCATCTCATTATTTCAACTGTTTTTAAAATGTTCCAGTTTCTCTCTTTTATTCCGTCTCTCTTTATTTGCATTCAGCTTATTTCAGTAGTTCCATATTGTGTTCAAAGTGCAAAAGTAATTTGCACTCAACTCAGCCCGGGGAAGACAAGGGTGGGTGGGGAAACCTTGCCTGTCCTTATAGGACCAGGCAAAATCAAATTGCTGCAGTCTCTCCCTTGCTTGTGTGATCTTCCTCAGAACTAACTTTTGCCATCTTGACCACAGTCTAATGTTACTTGGCCATACGTGTCTCAGGCCATTTCTTCACTACACTGTTATGGTGCTATTATTCCACTTTCAACATCCTATGGAATCCTGGAGTTTGCAGTTTAGGGAGGGACACTTAGAATTCTCAGCCAGAGAGCTCTTTGGCCTCAGGAAACTACAAACCCCAGAATTCCACAGGGTGTTGCAAGTGGAATAATAGCACTATAACAGTGTAGTGTGGAAAAGGCCTCAGTTTTCATCTGTGAAAACAGCAGCCAGGCACCATGCCTTAAAATCAAAATGGCAGTAAACACAATGGCAAAAGGATGTGTTTTGTCCCTATTGGCAGTCCTTCATAATTTTGCAGATTTTCCTAGTTTACTTTTTTCTTTTCATTTTGTCAATTTCATTCACAATCCTCCTCTCTAGAACTGGACAGCCAGAAACCAGTTTACAAACAAATCTATTCCCCAATGACAGAATAGCATCCCTTCCGCTCACTCTTAATACTGTATTGGGTTGGGCACTGAGCAATATCAAATCCTCCAACCATCCAAACTTGGCAGGGGTGGTCTGTCTCACCTTTTCAGCTGGATTTAAAATGTCCCAGTTTCTCTCTTCCCCTCCAACTTCTTCCTTTGTCTTCACGTTACTTCATTGCTGAACACTGAATTCAAGGTGCAAAAATAGTTCACATCCAATTGACTCAGAAAGGGGAAGAGGACAGGAGTGGGTAGAACATTGTCCTTCCCTGTAGGCACAGAGAAAAGCAAACTGCTGCAGTCTTTCTGGCATATGTGTTCGTTCTCATTATTAACTTTTGCCATCTTGACCGCACACTGATGTAGACACATGTGTCACAATGTTCGTCTGTGAAATGTTGGAGGTTATTCAGTAACAGCATCAAGGGAAAAGTTTGGATTTTTTTTGCTCATTTGGAAAGGTCCTCATCTCACCAGACCAAAGTGGGTTTTCTCTAATGCTTTACTGGAGGGCAGTTGAAGACGAAGTCCTGCACGCAGCACTTCCTTCCCTTCTGTGAGATAGCTTTAACACAGTTACCTCCAGGCTCTGCCATCCCAGAATGCAGTGCAACACCCTGGCAGTAGTTCAGCTGAAGACTAAACATTTGGCTTGCTGACAGCGGAGCTGCCAAGAGTTGGCAACAGGAGACTCACAGGGAAGCAGCAGGCTGCTAAACCCTTTCACATTTTTAATTAGATCCACACACCCATGTCTTTGAGCTATCATAAATATACAGATGACACAGAGAGCATTATTTAGAGGGGGGAAACACACACGCTCTCACACACACACACACACACACCAGCATAGTGGTATCACTTACCTTATTAAAATAATTTACCTACAGCAAGGTGGGGAAGAAGAGGGGGTCGCAAGTGACATTTCACATTGATTGGTCTCTGCGACTACAGTACATTCATCCTGTGTGTTGCATAGTATGTCTTTGGAATAGCTGACACCTAAACTTACTTGCAATAGCATCACCAGGAGAGGGCATTATCAGCACCAACTCTAATATGTAATTTCCCAGCAGAATGATAGATCCAGGCTTTAAGTATTCTTGAGTGTATGCCTTGCAACAGTGATATTGCTGTTAATCCTTCTTATTTCCCTTCCCTTTTCTGCTATCCTGACTTCCCTCCAATACACTGAAGGGTACATGGGGAATCATAATTTTTTTGTTTTTGTCTGGAATCTCCACCTACGCACCTTACCAGCTCTTTTCTTTTTTTATCTCCTTTCCACAGAGTTTGTCTGCTGTCTCTCTACTTTAAAAACAGAATGTTAACAAAAGAGGTTCTTTCTTTTTCTTTTGCAAGTATCCTGCCCAAGAGCCGTGTGTTAATACAAGCACCAAACTTTTAGAACAGGAGCCCATATTCAACTGACAGCACTGAAGTTCCAACTTTAATGTCCTGGGAATGTTAACTTTCTTTATTCTCTTTTTCATTTTCTTGGTGTTCAATCTATGCACTTCTTTAATAATACCATTTGCAAGGGTGGGCAACCAAGAAAGGTCTGGGAGCTATTGCTGCTTCAGGCCTAAGGAGTCACACCTGACCATTTTTAATACCAGTGGAAATGTTTGGAACATTATTTCCAGTTTTTTGAAAAACTGATGTGCCAGTTTAAAAAGTCAAGGAAATTCTAGGCTGCATTAAAAGGAATATAGTGTCTAGATTGAAGGAATTAATGGTACCAATCTTTTCTGCTTTGGTCAAACCCTGCCTGGGATACTGTGTCCAGCCTTGGGAACCACAATTCAAGAAGGTTATTGACAAGCTGGAATGTGTCCAAAGGAGGGTGACCAAAATGATTAATGACCTGGAAACTATGTCCTATAAAGAGCAGCTTAGGGATCTAGGTATGTTTAGCCTGGAGAAGTAAAAGTTAAGAGGTGACACTATAGCCATATTTGAAGTGGTGCTATAATGGAAGATAGGAAATGCTTGTTTTCTGCTGTTACAGAGCCTAGGACCCAGAGCCATGACTTCAAACTACAAGAAAAAAAGATTCCACCTAAACATAGAATCATAGGTGCTTTCTGCAACTTACCTGTTCTTGGTTCTGGGGCACAGGGATCGTGTGAGCAGCCTCTAGCGAGCAGGCAGCGTGAGGGCTCCTCCTCTTCCTTCCACAGCACAGCCTGGGATTTTCCCAGGCTTTGCTGGGGCAGGAAGCGTGAGTGCCGCAGTTCCAGAGGCTCTGCATGCACAGTAAGTGCACACAGGGTCCTGGAGCGATGTGCAATCATGCACCATTTTCAGCTAGAAGCCGAAAATGAAATGGTGCATGACTGACACTTGCCAGCTCCGGCAGCGTTGCACAATTGCGAGGATGTCATGTAGATGGCTCCTCTCAATTGTGCGATGCTCCAGAGGCTCTTTCACATGGTGAATGCCATGTGAAAAGGGCCATAGAGTTGGAAGAGACCCCAGGGGCCATCGAGTCCAACCCCATGCTATGCAGGAACACACATCAAAGCATTCCCAACAGATGACCACCCAGCCTCTGTTTAAAAACCTCCAAAGAAGGAGACTCTACCACACTCCGAGGCAGCATATTCCATTGCCAGACAGCTCTGACCATCAGGAAGTTCTTTCTGAGGTTCAAGTGCAATATCCTTTTCTGCAGCTTGAATCCATTGCTCTTTGTCCTAGTCTCTGGACCATTGGAAAACAAGCCTGCTCCCTCCCCAACATGACATCCCTTCAAATATTTAAACATGGCTATCATGTCCCCTCTTAACCTTCTCTCCTGCAGACTAAGCATACCCAGCTCCCTAAGCCGTTCTTCATAGGGCATGGCTTCCAGACCATTCACCATTTTGTTCCAGCTTGTCAATATCCTCCTTGAATTGAGGTGCTCAGAACTGGACACAGTATTCCAAATCAGGCCTAACCTATGCAAAATAGAGTGGTTAGGAAGAATTTTCTGATAGTAAGAGCAGTTTGATGGTGGAATATACTGTGTGAGAATGTGGTGGAGTCTCCTTCTTTGGCAGTTTTTAAACAGATGGCCAACTGTTAGGAATGCTTTGATGGTCTATTGCTGCATAGCAGGAGGTTGGACTCATTGGCCCTTCTGGTCTATGATTCTATGAAAATGCTATTTAGAGGTGTGCTCCTTCCTCCATGTAGCAAAGGTGGGAAACTGTAGGCAGCTAGGAGTCCACATTAGTCCCCAAAAGACCTCCAGGGGCCACACACACTCCTACTGCTCCCTCCACAAAAACAATCTATCGGTGAGGGGACATTTTGCCTTGTTCCCTCTCCTAGCAATTTAGACTCAAAAAGAACTTTGTAAATAATTGCATATTCACTTCTTGTTTTAGCAAAGGACCTGTCCTGGGCCTAAAAAGGCCTTTGGAGAAAATGTGGTGCAAATGTTTCCCACCTCCTCTGAAAGGCATTTGGGGGAATGTGGGTAGGAAGGGAATATATAGAGAGATATACATACATAATTAAAAAATAGCCCCGAAGGCCACAAAAATGGCCACAGGACAGCATATGGGCCATGGTCAACAGCTTATCGCCTCCTGCTGTTGATTTTTAGTAAATTAAAAGTGACTTCTAGCACTTCCACTTTTGGTTTTCATACATTTTCATACTGGCAGGGAAGATGTAGTCCATGGTGGACTCTTCAGATTGACCTTCCTTGCAACAGGGCCAAAGATACATGAACATTTAAATCATTCTGAACTATGCTACAAACTCTCTTGACTTGCATCTCCTGGACTATCCTTTGCATCAGAACACAGTTATCCACTAATTCCAGCATAGGAGAAGTATATCTTGTGGACTGCATACAACCCAAGGACATTTCTGCTCCCACTCAAGTCCCCCTCTTAAATGTTGGGGCCAGTCCTCTCATGACAAAGACCACTCCCAAGCCTCCTTTTGCCATCTTGCTGTATTTTGTGGCATCTCCCCAATCTATTAGCCAAATAATTTGGTCGCTTCCTGTATAGGGAAGAAAGAAAGAAAGAAAGAAAGAAAGAAAGAAAGAAAGAAAGAAAGAAAGAAAGAAAGAGAGAGAAAGAGAAAGAGAAAGAAAGAAAGATCTGAAGCAGGTGAGGAAATATTAAAATGCCCCAAAAATCTTGTGAAATGGCTAGTGGCATCTCCCCAATCTATTAGCCAAATAATTTGGTCGCTTCCTGTATAGGGAAGAAAGAAAGAAAGAAAGAAAGAAAGAAAGAAAGAAAGAAAGAAAGAGAGAGAAGAGAAAGAGAAAGAAAGAAAGATCTGAAGCAGGTGAGGAAATATTAAAATGCCCCAAAAATCTTGTGAAATGGCTAGTGGCATCTCCCCAATCTATTAGCCAAATAATTTGGTCACTTCCTGTATAGGGAAGAAAGAAAGAAAGAAAGAAAGAAAGAAAGAAAGAAAGAAAGAAAGAGAAAGAGAGAAAGATCTGAAGCAGGTGAGGAAATATTAAAATGCCCCAAAAATCTTGTGAAATGGCTAGTGGCATCTCCCCAATCTATTAGCCAAATAATTTGGTCACTTCCTGTATAGGGAAGAAAGAAAGAAAGAAAGAAAGAAAGAAAGAAAGAAAGAAAGAAAGAAAGAAAGAAAGAAAGATCTGAAGCAGGTGAGGAAATATTAAAATGCCCCAAAAATCTTGTGAAATGGCTAGTGGCACCTACCAGACTCTTGGGACAAAAAACAAATATAGTTTTTTTTTTTGGGGGGGGGATATGTGGTCAAAAGGGGAATGCAGCCTTCCAGGGTCCCATGGAGAGAAATGCAGCCTCCAGCCTCTGGCAGTGACCTATCTTTGCGTAACTCACACTGTCAGTGAGCCATTATTAAGGCCCTTTTCACACGCCATTTCCCATGTGAAATGGCCACGGGAACAACATGGGATCATGAGGACAGCTCTGCATGATGTCCTTGCAATTACACATTGCTCCTGGAGCAATCATGCGGCAATTGCACAGTATATCATTTTCGGCTCTTTGCTGAAAATGATGCATGATTGCACACTCCTCTCAGATCCCTCCTGCACTTACCTTGCATGTGGAATACCCAGAAGAGTGGCCATTGTGCTTCCTCCCTCGGCACAGTCTGGGAAAGTACCCAGCTGTGCTTCAGGAGGAAGGGGCAGAGCTATTGTGCTCCCTTCCATCCAGCATGGAGGTGGTGTGGATGGAAGTGCGGGGGACTCAATTCCCTTCTGGAGGAGGCTTTTCACGCGATCCCTGCACAACGTCAGTGGGACCAGGCCTAAGAGTCAGGGGTAAATGGAGTACAGGTATATCTCAGTTAACAGCGCATTACTTTTTAAACAGCCAATTTTGGCACAGAGACTGAAATAGCATTAAAAAAGGGGGGGAGGTTCCTGCACTACAAGAAAAGATGAGTAGTTGAGTATGTTTCAGATTTTTTTATTAATATTATTAAAATCTAACAATACAAGCGTGTGAAATGAAACCACCGGTTAGACAAGCCTTTTGAGTATTCTAGGGACCACTTAAAGGCTTCTTCCAAAGCGTAACCAAGGATGTTTTCCCTCCACCACCCTTTTACTAGCTTCCTCTTTTCTTACAGTTTCCATTTTGGTGGCCCACGTCTGAAATCTCTTCATTACTTACCCATTCCTTGTTGAATACAGCACAGAACATAAACCCTTTCCACAACTGATCCATTTTCAGCACTGGGGGACGGTGCTCATGGGAGCAGCCTCCGGAGAGAGGGTCTCTCTTCCCTCCTTCTTCAGCTCTGCATGAGCTTCCTGCTCATGCAAGAGCCCCACCTCTTCCTTTCGCTGTGCAGCCTGGGACCTTCCCAGGATGCACTGAGGCAGGAAGCACGACTGGCCTGGCTCCCGAGGTTCCGCACGGAAGGTAAGTTCATGCAGGGTCCCAGAGCAATGCGTGACCATGCAGCATTTTCGGTTTCAAGCCAAAAATGAAAAAATAAGTACACGGTCCATGTCAGGCCCTGGAGTGTTGCAGAAATGTGAGTGCATTGTGTGAATCGCTCCTCACATTTGCGTGGCACTCTAGGGGCCCTTTCATATCGAAAATGCCATGTGAAAAGGGCCAAAGTCCTACACAACCCAGCTTCCCCTGAACATCTTTCAGCCCTTATTTCTTTTTACCATCCTCCTTGAGATCTGCATTCTAGGGACTCTAGGCTTCTTCCTCAACCAGGGATTTCCTCTTCCTTGGCATGGCTTTACCCTTTCTCACTCATTGCTCCATACTCTTGAAATTGCCTCCCTGCCTTTTCTCACTTCCTTGCCTCATGAAAAACTTCCTTGTTTCCAAAATCTGTTGGGGTTTTAGTTTGATATTGTTTCATAAATTTGTATGGTTTGATAACATGAATTTGTCACTTTGTTCTATATTGGTATTGTATTCTTTTATTTTCTCTGGATAATTTATTCTTCAATTGTATGGTATAGTTTTATTATTCCTCATTCCCTTTGTGTTTGTGTGTATATATTTACATTTTTGATTATATGCCTTTGGGAGACCCCACGGGGGATTTTTTTTCTTGTTGTTTTACTTATAAAGAAAAACAGGAGAGATACAGCATGGTGTAATGGTTTAAGCATTGGATTATGACCCTGGAGACCAGAGTTCAATCCCCACTCAGCCATGGAAACCCACTGGGTGACCTTGGGCACATTACACATTATCTGCCACTAAAAAATCCCATGATAGCTTCACATTAGGGTTGCCATAAGTCAGAAGTTACTTGAAGGCACACAACAACAACAACAACAACAACAACCACCTCTTACAATGATGCTAAACAAAACAGTCTCACATCTGTATTCTGGATCAGCTTTTTCCAGTATTTAGCATTTCTATTATTTTAGATGATGAATGTAATAATCCCGAACTTCTTCCATTTATATCAAAGGGCACTGTTAGTCTGAGGTTGATCAACCACACAGATGCTATTGTACCAGTAAAACAGGGATTATTAGTGTAAAACAGAAATATACAGCTATGCCTCTCCCCGATGTACCTTCAAAGTTTTGTTTGCTATACTTTTAGAGAACTTCTTTTTATCTGGTTGCCACATGCTGAAAGTTCTTTGGCAACAGAATGACAACTGGAACATTATTATGAGATCAAAAAATGTCTGAAGAACAAGACCCACAAATAACTAATGAATTCAACACAGTGGTTTAGTACAGCTGTGCCATGAGTTTTAAAGGAGATCTCTGAAGGAAGCCAGAATCTACATATTTGTAATCATCCACCTTTGTTCATTGCTGTTGCCACCTGACACTGCAAATCCCCAGGAAAACTTTTCCTGTTCATAAAGCATGCTTGAAATCCATCTGGTCAGCAAGCAACAGATTGTGCCCAATGGGACAATCCAGTATGAGGGGTTACATACATATATATATATATATATATATATATATATATTCATTTATATTTTGTTGTCTTGAAATGTGACACATAGAGTAACCTCATGTCTCCCCTGTTATGAAGTTATGAAGTCTTCATATTTTTATTCTGTATCATCAACCTGCAGCAAAAAGAGAGAGACAAGCACAAAGCATGTTCCTCCGGGGGTTGGATTTTTCCTTCTTGTATTTCTCCTAATTTTAAAGAAAATTTAACAAGGAAATGAAATACTTGAAATGCTGAAGGAAAAATAAAGGATCATGTGCAATCTCGCCCATGAGCACAAATTTTTATAAATAGACATTTCCGCAAACATCAAAGAAATTGCTGCTGAGTGAAACTAACTGATCATGTATATTTCACATTGCCCATTTATCCCAAACTGAGTTAGCCACATTCTGCCAGCTAACTCCAAAGAGCAAGTAAAATACTGCCCATTTGGGATGCTGAATTCTTTCTCTTTTCTCCTGTTCATTTGATTCTTCCACCCAACATACTGATACCAATGCATTAATATTACCTAGCCTATTTCATGTCACCTGTTTACATGATCTGAAAAACATGGAGAAAATGAAGTGACCTAATACAGTGAAACCAGAGATGGCATAAACTCAAGCAACAAGCATCTAGGGACAGAGAAGCCACAGACACTTATGAGACAAATATAAGCAACTGCTTCTATTGAACTCATTCCTGTTCCTTCTAGATACTCTAGCTTTGGGATTTTATGGAGACCTCTACTTCCTTTAAAGTTCTGGGACATTTGAAAGCTCATCCTCCTTCACCAAAAGGAGTGTGTTCAATAAAAGATATCCCTTTATCCATTTAGAATCTAACGAGGTTTGCCTTCTCAGATGAAACCTGAGAAGGCAAACAGCCAGATTCTTGGGAACTTGTGGCCCAGACAGGTAATGGTGCAGCTTTATGATAAAGGTAAAATTATGAAACAAAGGACATCATAGTTCTGGTAGAAATACAGAAAAGGCACCAGATCCCATCTGATCTTGGAAACTAAGCATGGTCAGCCCAGGTTAGTACTTGGATGTGGAACCACCAAGGTACTATTGACTATGGCCCTTTTCTCATGGTGTTTTAAAATTGCATTAACCATGCTTCACTCCCCCTTGAGGAGCCACCTCACCATATGACGTTCTCACCAAACAGGTGCTATCCCAGCTGCAGGCAGCGCTAATCCTGCTTTTTTTCTTTTTTGGGAGAAACCTGAAAATAGCCAACCTTTCTCGAAGCAATTGTGGGAGCTGCGGCCATGCAGAGCCTCCATCCAGCCTCCTTCCAGGAATGACCCAGGAGTGGGCGAGGTGTGGGCAGTATCTGCCTGTCCGTCACTCAGCAACTCCCAGGGAACACTGCACCCAGCAGCAGGCCAGCTGCTGCCCCCATTGTACCAGCAAACACCTCAGGACACATCACCCAGGAAGGCCACCCCAGGCCTGACGTCACCACCCACACCCACGATGACATCAGCTCCCAGGGTCCAGCTGACTTACCTTTTTTTTAAAAAAAAAGTCAGCACCACTCTTGACACATTAGCATGTTAACCAGCAAAAAAAAAAAAAAAACACCAACCAATCAGGGGTGGTACGGCAGGGATGGGGTGGGACCTGGGATTGGCCTGGGACCCCAAGTTACAGGTGCAATCTGGTGCTGTCTCGTGAATGCTCAGGTCCCTGCAGAAGACAAGAGGCTGCGTACAGAGCGTAATCTGCCATTGGCAATCCTATAATGGTGTCAGACTATCCCGCAATTGAGATATGGTATGAAAAGGACCATATGTCAGAGGAAGTAGCTGGCAAAATCACCTCTGAGTATTTCTTACCTAAGAAAACCCTGTGAAATTCATGGAGTCACCATTGCATGTGAAGGCATATGCAAACACACACACACACAAGATAGTACAGTGATATGCCTTCTAGAGGATAAGTGAAGTACAGGGGTACTGTGAGGAAAAATGTAGGGATCAGAGGTGGCCAGGAGACTATAGGCATACTTCAACTGATGAAAAAGATGTGTTCCTGGGCATTATGTCTCTAACAGAAAAAAAAAAATGATACCAGAGGCAAAAAGATAGATTCCTGCAGGGAAAATCAAGAGAGAGAGAGAGAGCGCAATTCAACATGTTTCTGCAAACTTTTTATCCATAACTAACAATATGCACATGGGAAATGAAATTACTTGGCAAAGCTTCTTCCAAAATGCATCCAAGGATTTTTTGTTTTTACCAGCCTCCACTTATGATTTCCATTTTTGTGACCAGAGTTATAGATCTACGAAGTTTTAATGTGCTGGGGGTACTGGATGATCTGTTTACCCCTTTTCTCTGTATTGCTGCTCACGCACCCTCAGTAAGTGATTCTGGAGGCAGTGATACTGCTGTTTATCTTGCCTGTTGAAGGTATGCGGACATTGTAGGAGCAGCTGGACTAGAATCTCGTTCTTGCCCAGACCAAGTTTTATTACATTATTTACTGTAAAGATGCCACTACAACCTGACAGTGTAAGTCTGTGTTTCTCCAGGCATCCTTTACTTTCTTCCCAATGCTGAAGCTGCTAAAGACCTGCCAACTATACAGAGGATGAGGAAAAAAGGAGTTGGTTTAAAAAGATTTTGTGAAAAGGAGTTTCTTTGACAGAAGCTTTGTTAACTGAGCTTTGCCTGTATAGCTACAAGATATGCTTTATAAGCAAAAGCTCATTTTTGCCATGACTGATCCTTCTCAGATCCAGGCAGAAATTTGAAATGTTCCTATTTGAAAAGCACCACTGCCTATCTGTACAGAGCAAAGTTAAGCAAACTGCAGGAGTGAACTGTATGCAATCCCAGGGGCTATTTTGCAGCCTGACATTGCTGCCAGACTTCCAAGCTGCCCTCCTCAGTTCATGTCAGCAGCCTATTGCAAGAAAATTGGCAAACATGTCCAAATTTAGAGAAAAGCTATGCTTAGAGGGTGGAGATTCCCCGACTCAACATCCAGGGTTTCAAACCAGCTTATTGTTGACGTACACCATCAAGTCCTTTCTGATTTATGACAAGCCTAAGGTGGACCTGTCACAGGGTTTTCTTGGCAAGATTTGTTCAGAGGGGGTTTGCCTTTGCCTTCATCTAAGGCTGAGAGTGTGTGACTTGCTCAGAGTCACACAGTGGGTTCCAACAGCCAAGCAGAGACTAGAACTCTATTCTCTAGAGTCATAGGCCAGTGTTCAAATGCCTATACCACACTGGCTCTCATTTGAATTTCTGATTTCATCCATTCAATAACTGATCATCTGGGTGGAGGGCAAAATTCGTCCCATCCTTTTTGTAATTGTCCAATCTTGTAGATGGTACTGAATTTGATGGGTCATGTTTTTCTGATTGTGAGATATACATGGATAGATAGATCTACATAGGCACAGGCACAGGCTATTTCCGCACTAGACTCTTACGGTGCTATTCCACTTTCAACATCCTATGGAATCCTGGGGTTTCCAGTATAGTGAAAGCGGAATAGCATCACTGTTACAGTCTAGTGCAGAAACGGCCTCAGACACAGATACAGATATAGAATAGAATGGAGTCAGATTTGGAGTTCCTGATCCCTCAAGAAATTTATGCAGGAAAGAAAACATGTTAAAACAACATGTTTTCCCCAGCACAACACAAACTGCACACTTTGGGGGGAATTGCACAAGAGTTTGAGAAACTGCACAGTTTTGCAGTAAAACTTATGCTCACAGTCTGTTTTACTAAGCATAGAAAACTGCAATCCATTGAGTCTCAGAAAAATCAGCTTACTATCCCCGAGCCTTTCTCCTAGCATGAGTCAAGAAGGTTCACAATATAAGGAAATCTCATGGTCAGAACTGTGGTGATGATTTATAAGAGAATCCTCCAGCTTCCAAGACTAAAACTTAACGGAACTCTCAGCATTTGTCTTGGTGTTAGTCTTTCTCTGCTGCTTCAATTCGCCTACCTTGGTCTGAAATCCATATTTCATGATCAGTGGAAGGGTTGCTCCATCTCATTATTTTGCTGTTCTGTACATTGCAAGTGGCTTTCTCTCCAACTGCCATCATTTTGTGTCATGCCAAGCCAATTCCCATTTGAGAATGTTTACGACTGTCGTTTTCCGTAACAAACTTTCCTGTGACTCTGCAACTTATATGTCTGGACCTAGTGGTGGAGGCTATGGGTAGCAGTAACCGTGAAGACCAATGTCATTTTTCAGAGCAAGGTGGGGAACTGAGGCAGCAGAGAAATATCAAAGCCATGAGGAATATGGAGAGTGCTGTTAAGTTTCAGAATTATCTCATAAATTCTCACCACAGTCCTGGCCAGCTGATTTCTTTTCACCAAAACAATGCCAAAAAAAACAGTAGTTGTTTCAGCCAGCAATTTCTGCAGCAAAAATTGCACAGGTATTTCCTTCGCCATAAAAATCTGCCTCTAATTAGTCGATGGCTGTTTCTCATTATTAAGTACACAGAAATAAGGAGCTAATTTTGCTGTGAAGAAAGCAATGTATTAATCTGGCTAATCACACACTGGAAAGAAACAAGTCTCGGGTATTAATGAATAACATTTCATGCCCTGACCATCATTTGACACATGATGAAACAGTAAGCATCTAATTGGTGCTATGGAAATATGGCTCACACGTATAAGCTACTAGTGAAGCAACCATCCCATTTATGAAATGTCAACTGAAATAGGTTCAATTCCTTCTAATGATTTTCTGGTGGCAAATAATCTCCAATTGTATGTGTGATGGAAGAAACAGGGTTTCATGATACCTTGGAAATCAAATACCCAGGGAAGATGATAACTTTAAAATATTAGTTAACAGATTTTGTTGCTAGTAGTCTGAAAAGATGTCATTTAAAAGGGCGCACCCTTGTAAATTGAGGCAGTTGTATGAAATTTTGAATAACAGAAGTATGGACAATATGCAGTAGGTTTTGGGCCTTTCCACACTACCCTGTTATTGTGCTATTATCCCACTTTCAACATCCTATGGAATTCTGGGGTTTGTAGTTTACTGAAGCTCTCTGGCTGAGAATTCTAAATGCCCCTCCCTAGACTGCAAACCCCACAATTCCATAGAATGTTGAAAGTGGAATAATAGCATTATAATGGTGCAGTGCAGAAAGGCCCTTTGGGTGTTGGTGTCTCTGCAGAGAGACTGGCAGATTTGTAACAGAGCACCAAAGGCAAGTTTGATGGATCCAGGGACTAATATTCTGCCCCAGGACCTTTTAGAGGCTATAGAGACTACCAAAAAGGCCAAAAGCTAAACAAAACAAAACTAAACTAACTAAATGGAAATGGTTGGAAGGCTCCTAATCAGAAACAATGATGAAGAGTCCTGTGGCATATTTGAGCAGTAAATTGCTGCTTCTAAAAACTTATTGGGCTGGACAAAGGGTGGTTTGGGGGATCTGGAGGAGTTTAGGGGCCACAAAAGGTACCATTAGGTGCCACACATGGCCACAGATTCACATATTGCCCAACTTTTTAATAGAGAATCATAAATGATAATAGACACGTGGATATTTTGTGGTGCTTGCAAAATGTTATTAGGACACCAAATATAAAAATGGTTCCACAAAATTACAGACATTTCTGAATTTCAGGATAACAAAACAAATGCCGTATATTCCCATGTATAGGGCGACTGGGCGTATAAGACGACCCCCAACTTTTCCAGTAAAAATATAGAGTTTAGGATATACTCGCCGTATAAGACCACCCCTCTTCCAACACACACCAAATAAAAATTAAAAAAACATCAGATTTGATTTCAATATGGTAATTTTAATTCAAAGACTTATGACATGCAGGTACTTAGCAGGAAAACTGTCACTTATAAACATAAGGCTGTTTGTCATCAAACATGTAAACATAAAACAGTGCAAGTGGATTAAACTTTTCCTAATTCACTCTATAGCTTAAAAGGAGGACAAGACTGGGGTGGTGTAGGGCGGCGGAGGAGGGCGGGGGAGTTGTTTTGGGCAGGCGATGACAGCGGCGGCGGAGGAGAGCTGCCTCAGCGGCGGGGGCCGGCGTTTGGGCCAGCGTATAAGACAGCCTCCCAACTTTTGAAAAGTTTTTTGGGGTTCAAAAGTAGTCCTATACATGGGAATATACAGTAAATATGGTGATAATGAAAACAAGAGCAGCATCCGTTGTAGAACCTATTGGAAATTGATAAGAGTGTTTTCTCTTGTCTACTGCAGCCCCTTTTGTGCTCCAGAAGCCTTCATACAGCTCTTGGCAGAAAATAAGACTGGAGTAGAGTGTTACCCTGTATTCTGGGGGGTCCCGGGAGGGACACCCAAATAACCAACCAAAAACACAAGATGGGGAAATTAACTGGAGCACTCTCTTAAGCTAACGAGAGACAGGGTAACTTAGCAGGGATCTTGCAAACCTATGTATACAGCGTCAGGTCAGAAGAGTGGTCTGACAGTTTTAAAATAGTAAAAATGATAGCTTTATTAAAGGACAAACAACAGAAAAGACAACACAAGCGCACAGCTAACTAGAAATTAGAGATGAAAGTTTTCGGGGGAAATGGGTGATACGACACCTTATCTCGTAGTCCTGGAGAGAAGCAACGGATTGCAGGGAAGAAAGCTCAGTGCAGTTCGCTGAGGGGGCGACTCGCTGGACCAAGTGACAGCAAGGTGGGATAGCAGTCCGGAGCATTCCCAGGCAGTCCGGTGGGCGAGCGTTCCGAGGTGTGCTCGGAATCGGGGGGTTTCTATAGGGTGGATTGTGCCTACAGGCCAGGCCATGCCATACTCGGTGAGAACAATGCGAGTTTGGAGGGGGACAAAACTTTGGGAAAGGTTAAGTTTTACATGATGGGCTTAGTGCAGGTTTAACAATAGTGTAGCCAGTATGCAAATGGCTTAGCATTGAGAGAGTGCCGGCTCAAGACCGAGCATCTTTGTGTAAAGTCACACTTAAGCAAGGTGTGTCTGCAAAAGAGGTCCCTGAAGCAATGGAGTGGTGCTAATCTGCCTGCCTAAGTGGGGATTTGGAGCGTCCAACCATTAACCAGCCGTGCCTGTTCACGTACTTGTCCGTTGGCCTCGCAAACATGTGGAGCAGGGTGGCAGAGAAAGGTCAAGTGAAGGCCAAATAAGTTCGATATCAAGAGATATCTGGTGCTATCACCGGGTATGTCTGAACCATAGTAACAAGGAGCACAAAAGAAAACTTCTGCTTCATGGATTTAGTCTGATACTTCTCAGGCTGAATTCAGTTGTATCTGAAATGTGATTTACTGGCTTATGTAAGTAGAATACCATTGTTACTTCATACCCTCCATCATTTCACAGATGAAAACCTGGATGTGTATGGCCAAGCAACATCAGAGTGTGGTCAAGATGGCAAAAAGTATTAATGAGGAAGAACATGCAACCCAGAAGAACCTAGTGCAGTTTCTTTTTGCCTGAGCTGATAAGGTAAGGTAAGGGCAGGATTCCACACCTCTTCTTCTCTCATTCCTATTTAATTAACTGAGGCCTTTTCCGCAGTACCCTGCCATCCTGAAATGGGGACAGGAGAAGGACAGGACTGAGATGCTTCTGCATGCTGTTGTCTGGGTCCCATTCTTCTCCCATCCTCAGGCAGTGCGATTGCAGGTTAAATCATTGGTGGGTTTTCCCCATCAATGACCCATGGTCATGCCAAAATTTCCAAAATTTTATTATGGCAAACAGCCAGCAAAGTGCCACCATCCCCCACCTACCTGTCCTGCAGAAGGGCAGGAAATGAGATGGTGGTGCTTCTTGCTCCAGCACAGCCTGGGGCATGTCCATTGCACTCCTTTCTTCAGGGAGCCAGTCCCATGTGGAGAGGAGCAATGCCATCATGCCCCTTTCCCAGCAGAGCAGCTGCTAGGTTCCCCACCAGATGCCACTGCAAGAAGCTAAGCTGTGGAAAGGGCCTGAGTACAAACTCCTCTTGTACTTTGAAATCTACTTGCAGCAATTGAAATAAATGGAGGGCAAAGGGGGAAACAGGGAGAAAGACTAAGAAACCGAAATATTCTAAAGGCTGCTGAAAAAACAGAATGAGAGAAGATTAATTGAGACTGCCAAACTGGGACAGAGGAAGAATATGATTACTTTGATCTATCAGAATTAAAACAGTGAATTCAGTGCAGATTCTGAAACACCTGTCTCTACCTGATTTGTTTCCTATATCTGATAGTTCTCCTGTTGGATTTTATATACATATATAATACATTACACACACACACACATTTAACAAGACCAACCTCATATTAAAAACAATATAAAAGTTATAGAAGTATAAATACAAAGTTATAAGAAACATTCAACAATTAAATCATTAGGACTCTCACACCTCACCATCTTATCTCATGTCTCCCTTCCTTTGCTAGTGACTCTGGAGGTGTCTAGGAAGAATGCAACACCACATAGAAGTCATAGCTGGTAACTTCACCAAAGCAATCTGGGCACATGCTCAGGGGTCTGGCATAGCTCAAAGGCCTGCAGGCATCCTTATGCATGGGCCTACCCGTGACTCCTTCTGTCAGGAAGAACACAGGCTATGTTACAGTTTACAAAGCCAAACAAATCAGCAAAGTAAATTACCACTATACCCTAAGCCTCTGATGCCATTCCATATTTGGGACCTTACTGGCATTAGAGGCTGGCAGTTCTGAGGATCTATTACTCAATGGCCACAGGTTCCTGGATCTGGGTCTGTGACAATGTTCATGCAGAATGGAGCAATGGAATACAATAATGGAATCATGGGAATGGATATTTTTTCTTTAGTTCTGAGTCTTTATACTATGAGTTGGACCAACTAGGCAACAGATGGACTACAAGCAGCCATGCAACATGCCAAGGCTTGTCCCACAACCTGAGATGCCACCACAGGGCAATTCATTAGAGGCCAGCCATTCTGGACATAGTTTGTGGCCATACATTGTCTCCTCTTCTTTGAAGAAGCCTAGATGCCTAAGGGATGGATAGCTGAACCACCTGTTCCATGGCACAATAAACCAGTAAAGTGGAATGCCAATATACAAAGCAGCAAGACAACTTTGGACATCATAATATTTTGCAGCAGATGTGCCATTTAAAGGGTCCTGTAGTGATGATATGGCTTCTTCCAGCATAGTGAAATAAGAATCATGTATGTCTGAAGTCTTATGGGAGGATTGCATTTTGTGTCTTGTGTCTGTTCCCCAGGGCGTGTGACTTGGATGTAGAAGGTCTGGAAACAAATCTCTGTGCAAACTAACAGTAAATATAGGCATGCAAAGACTGCCAACTCTAACAGAACATACCCTGAATTCTACTGTCTTCGTAATGCCTTTGCTTGACCTACTTGTTTTCTAGGTTGACTCCATTGGTTAGAAGCTCAGACTTCATAGTCCAAAATGACTGCAATTTGGCAACATCCTTACCTGATTTCTTATAGGACTTCCATGTTGGGTTGAACCTTATACTGTCTTTTGACACTGCCTTTGCAGTGCCATTCTTAAACCTGCAGTCTTTGCTGAGCCCTACTAGACTCTACTGGTTGTGAAGCAGTGTGAAGGAAAGGGTGTGGGAAGGCTGAATAAACATCAAGGGGAAAAAGAGCCTAAAAGGGAGGAAGAACAAAAAAAGAGCATTGAGAAGCATTGGGTTGTGGAAGCAAGGTTTTCATGAATATTATTGTAATCTAGAATGAGAAAAAAATGGCCGTATTCTTTATCAGTTGCTTGGTTAAATATTCTCTCCTGGTTAAGCTTCTCCCCCACACCAACCTGATGGAAATATCATTAACCCATGTTCCAGGTCCTTCTTCCCATGAAACTGATGCCTGATGAAGTAGGTTGGGGTGAGGAGAAATTGCAATAAGAAGTGGTTGTGAATATGGAACAGTTACATAGATTGACTGCTGCTGTGTGCCTTCAAGTTGTTTCCAACTTATGGCAACCCTAAGGTGAACCTATCATAGGGTTTCTTGGGTCTGATAGTGTGTGACACACCCAAGATCACCCAGTGGGTTTCCACGGGTGAGTGGACCATCAAACCCTGGTTTCCAGGGTCATAGTCCAATCCTCAAAGCACTACACCACTCTGGTTCTCATCTATATTTACTCATCCATAGCTCGTCCATATTCACAATTGGTTCTTAGTCACAATCATGACATTATTGCCATAAACATAACTCTCTCTTTGCCAGGCATCAGCAGTATGGGGACAAGGTGGACCTTTCTAATGTTTTTTAGAGCATGGGTAAATGATGTTTCCCTCAGGATTGGGGTGAATCTGGTCAGGAGAGGTTAGTTAGTTAAGTTTACTTAACTAAATAGCTGATAACAGAATGCTGGCCAATGTATGTCTCTTTCTGCCAGAGCTCCAAGGCTATGAAATCTAAACATCTGAAACTTGGCATGGATACTAAGGGATGTGCATCTCATGGTTATAATGGTTTGGAAACAGTCATTAATTTTAATCAATTTAAATGTTTTTGGAGCTTACAGCAGTGTGGACTGGTACTAGTCTGTGAGCTGCTGTGTGATGGCTTGCAATGAGTTTTGAGGAAATAAGGGAACTATATTAGTCAATGGACACAAATATGGTTCTGGTACCTGTATTTCTTCTTTAATGAACATTTCAGACATCTCACACAAGCCATGTAGTGTTTGAACAGACATTTGCTGCCTTCTAGCATTTGTCTTCTGGGTTGGGAGGGTGAGAAAAATAAGGTTACCAGAGGCCCACAATGAAGGAGAGAAAAAAGAGAGACAGAGAGAGAAAAGAGTATAGAAAAGGCAAATAAATACCATCAGAAGCTGTAGATTACATCCGTTTAAATAAAATAGATAATGTGTGCCCTGAGAGCTGACCTTTACCTTACAAAAGAAGGTTATATTTTAGACCTGATTTCCTTGCTGTGTTTATTTGTATTGACAGTAATGTAGTTAATGTGTGTCGGGGGGTGAACCAACCCCAAAGTTTGAGTACTTTCAGTATTTATTCCATCTCTGTTCTCAGTAAATGCTCTGAAATGCCACAGTGATAGTGAAGGTGGCTGAGGTTACAGTTTCCCCTGGAAAGAGGGAGAGTTCTCCAGGTAAAGCATACCTTTTATCCCTCGCAAAGTCGCTGGCTTTTGTACTACCTTTTATTCCACGTCACCTTGCATTTTCCATTGCTTTTTCAGCACTCAGAAAACCACAACGCTCTATGCAACGTGGTGTGGATTGAGAGCAAAATGTGTTTTATTATGTTTTGGTTTAAATGGATTGCTTTGTTTGTGCAATGTTTGTCCTAGACCATCAAAGTAGGGACAAGCAAGGAAGGCGTAAAATAATCAATAGGATTTTTTGCCTTCATTCCGGTAAGTTTTTAAGTGTAGTAGGTAATGTAAATTTAGACGCCAATGTAGAATTAGCCTGCATGTTACATACATCTTCTTTTCCATATTAGCATAAGGATTTTAGGGTAAATGTAATGGTAGTTAGGTTTTTCATTAACTTTCGTATCTCTGGCTGAAATCAACATCCACAGAAAGTGCATATTAACCCTAATAGCCTTGTTGAAGAGAGGATCCAGGGAATTCACTGTGAAGATGAAATCCAAGTTGCTCACTTAAGTGACTGGGCCCATTTCCTGCTAATTAACTGGCTAAAGTCTGAAAAGGAGCAACCCTTTTACCAAGCCCTTCACTGCAGTGCCCTCTGGACACTACATATTACTGGGTCTCTGGACATTACATATTCCCAGGTCTCCCCTGGTGGTTTTGAGGCTGTATATTATTGAAAGGCAGGTTAATCCCATAGCAATTTCTCTCGGTTTTGGTATACACATACCTTATCCCCACATAAAGAGCTACTTAAATACCCTTCGAAGTCATTACTGACCCTCAGGGGGCAGAGAGAGGCCCTGCTAAGCTCTTTGTACTTCTTCAGAATGTATTACACGTTCCTGATAATTTCCTTTGTGTGGACAAAGCCATAAGGAAGCTCAGAATGGGGGCCCTCTATAGATTTTCAGCTGCTCCTTCGTAGGGTTGTCAGGTTTTCAAAACAGCAACAAGGAACAGTTGAAAATTTATAATATGCGGGACTGACAATTAGGAAATGACGATACTAAAGTCAATTAGTCTTTCAGGTGACAGAGGATTTTTTTTTAAAACCGCCAGCCCATATACTTGGTTCTTCTTTCTCTTGTCTGGTGTTACCCCTTAAAATCATGTTGCCCATCAAGCTGTAAAGTAGATTGTCAAGTTTGACTGTGCAAATCTGCCCCCATCAACCTTTATGAATCCTGCTCAGAAATCAGCACAACAATGACCAGCTGACATAGGCCATTTCCGCACTAGACTGTTATAGCGCTATTCCACTTGCAACATCTTATGGAATCCTGGGGTTTGCAGTTTGGGGAGGGGCTGTCTGGTCCCTCCCGAAACTGCAAACCCCAGGATTCCATAGGATGTTGCAAGTGGAATAATAGCACTATAACAGTCTAGTGTGGAAATGGCCATAGACAAGGGCTAATTTGGAAATCTTGCAACCTTAGCACCAGCCAGTACAAGACTGACTGGGACATTTCTGGCAGGCCTATATAAGGCTGTATGAGAGAAGAGCCTCTCGTGAGAGTTCCAGGCTCCTGCAAGATCTCAAAGCCTGCAGGAACTTCCAAATCCCTGAAAATATCAAGAAGGCAAACCAGCAACTGTTGTGAGGAGAGTAATTTTACGATCACCACCTAGAGTACACTGATCAGCCCAGATACCAGTGGTGCTCACAGCACCCCCTCCTCACAACATTTGGTGTATACATGTTGGCCCTATACCTCAAAATGCAGGACTTTGGACATCTATCTAAAGCTTATACAAGCTTTCCAGCCCTGAAATAAGGAACATCACTTACTATACAGAACGCCTGGGAGTGCTACTTAGAGGAGGAATAGGGGAATATGGGCATTCTTCAAGTGTGAAATTCTGAAGTTTGTCCAGAGCTGGGGGCAGTCATGCAGGTTTTAATCCAATTATTATTCTAAATACAGTAGATGAGCACACCTGCCAATATTTCACAGATAAAAACAAGGAGGGATGTGGCCAAATGACATCAAAAGTTAAAATGGTGAAAAAAAGTGTTGATGAACTTAAACACAGAATCTAGGAGAGGCTGCCACAGTTTGACTTTGCTTGCGTGTACAGGGAACGGCAAGATCCCATCCTGTCTCCTCTCTGCTCAGTTAAATGAGTTCAAACTACTTTTGCACTCTGAATTTAGTTTGCAACAACTGAAGTAAGCCAAGGACAAAGAGTGAAACAGGGAGGAAGAGAGAGAGAACTAGGACATTTTTTTAAAAAAAATGAAAAGTGGGATGACAGAGGACTAATTGGACTGTTCCTGCCAGATCAGAACAATTGGGAGGGTAGGAACCCACTGAATCAATGGGAACTTGGCAAGTCAATACTTTTGCAAGTTTCTTTAATTCCACTATTCTAGCTGGGACTGACTGTTGAAGTTGACTCAGTTATTTGCTTATAATATAAGAATAATTCTGTCTTGTACAAATACACTAAAGAGATGCAGCCCAAAATAGCTGTACCGCAGAAGACTATCTGTTTGTCTCGTCCAGACCGCTAGGCTCTACCAATCCTGATCGCTGTCAGATGGGTCAGGAGCAAGAGAAAAGGGTGCACTTGGACTCATTATTGGTGCCCCCTTCTCCCCAAGATAGTCTGTGACATGTTATAAAACCATCCCAGCCAGCTTCAGTGGTTGTCAGATTGTTTTAGAGATGAGGAGTGGCGTTTGAAATTGGCCTGCAACTCAGAGTAACAAATGTGACATAAAACTAAGCCTGTGTGTGCGACCCTGCTTGACTGCATAGGGGCCTTGTGTTGGGGAGAAGAGAAACGTGAGCTGTCTTTATAGATTGGAAGTACTTTTCCTGCACCACTTCCAGGTTCCTTGTCACTCATAATATCCGATGAAATGCTTCATAAACCAATCATGCAGCTGCCCTGAAAATCTTCCAGAGGAGCTGTCAAACACCCTATTAACACACTTAACTGACACTGGCCACAGATGACTGTCTTTCTAACATGCCAGACTCAAAGTATAAATAGTTTTGTTGAAGATTTACTCAGCACACTTGAATATTGAAGGAGGAAATAAATAATGCCATATTTTACAAATTGAACATTCATTCATTTAGCATGAAGAGTTAAATTGTGAAAATATAATACTAACATCTCATTGTGAACAATGGATCTTTTTCATGTTTTTGAAGAGCTAGTTATTATTCATTTATCATGCAAAAATTGTACTGATCTCTAATATTCAATAGGTAATCCCTCTCTTATATTTATGAACATATACACAGTGTTCCCTCATATACTCATTTTTCATGCGCAATTTTTGAGCTGGAAACTGCATTGCAAATTTTGGAGAAGTATGCAATCTGAAGGAAGTCTGTATTCTCACATTTACAGTGATCCAGGAATTCTCATGTATCCCTTGGTGAAAAGTCTGGAAGTCTGAGTAAAGCCAAGGGAGTGTTGTAGGAAAGAATAAACATTTCTGATAATTGGTGAAAACTGGCACTAGTTACAGAGAATACACTACTCCCTAGTTGAAATAGAATTTCTGACTCCTAGTTTGTTTCTGGAAACAGATCAAAAAGTCCCATATGATGTAAAGTTGAAGGTTTTCATGGCTGGAATCCATAGGTTGTTGTGGGTTTTCCAGGCTTTGAGGCCATCTTCTATTAGTATTTTCTCCTGATGTCTCACCTGCATCTGTAGCTGGCATCTTCAGAAGATCCTCTGAGGATACCAGTCACAGATGCAGGTGAAACACCAGGAGAAAATACTAACAGAACATGGCCTCAAAGCCCGGAAAACCCACAACAACCTATAGTCCTATATGACTTTGGGCAAGTCATACTCTCTTAGCCTCAGAGGAAGGCAAAGGCAAACATCTTCTGAACAAATCATGCCAAGAAACCCCGTGATAGGTTTGCCTTAAGGTGGCCATAAGTCAGAAACAACTTGAAGGCACACAAGAACAAAACTATGGCCTTTTCCACATGATGACATTCTCCTGCATCATCCCATCCCGGACCCTTTTCACACCTTACCTTTTCGTGGTGCTGGGGGTGGGGCTCACACAAGCAGCCTCTGGAGAGAGGCTCTTGCTTCCCTGCTTCTTCGGCTCCGCATGAGCTTCCTGCTCACTCAAGAGCCCCGCCTCTTCCTTTCACAGTGCAGCCTGTGACCTCCTAGGCTGCTGTTACGGCAGTCTAGGCCTACCCGGAGATAGCACTCAATATCACTTTGATATCAAACAATTCAGCTTTCCTCTGCCACCCCGCTCCACATGTTGGTGAGGCCTCTGGACAAGCATGTAAACAGGCACGGCCGATAATTGCTGGACATTCCATTCTCCACCCAGGCAGGCCAGATACAGCTGGTTCGTCGCTTCAGGGACCTCTCCAACAAACACCTCATTGCATATGTGTGATACTAACAAAGGCTCCCTGCCCTGAGCAGGCAACCTGACAAAACTGTACTAAGTGCTCCGCATTTGCTTACTGTCTACACTATTGTTAATTCGGCTCTAATTCAATCATGCTAAAGTCTGACCTTTCCAAAGCTTTGTCCCCCGCATAAAATGCATTGTTTTCACCGAGTAAGGCATGGCCTGCAGTCACAATTCACCCTATAAAAACCCCTGATTCCAAGACCTTCCTCGGATCACTCCGGACTTCCATCCAGCCTTGCTGCCGCTTTGTTTGGTGAGCTGTCCCCTCAGTCCCACGTGCTGAGATTCCATACCAACGAACTTAATCTTCAGACCTCTCCTGGCTTCAGGACAGGTGTCGTATCACCCATTTCCCTCTGAAAATCCCTATTCCAAGTCAATCTCTGATTCCTTAGTTATTTGTGTGCCTGTGGTATCTTTAATATTTGTCAGTACTCAATAAAACATCATTTTTGCTATTTTAAACTGTCTGACTGCTTGACTGACCTGACCCCATAGACGCTGGGTTGCAAGATCCTGCTAAGTTACCCTGCCTCTCACTAGCTTTAGTGAGTGCTCCAGCTAATTTTCCCCAAAGTTGTGTTGTTGTTTGGTTATTTAGGTGTCCCTCCCGGGACCCCCAGAAATCAGGGTAACACTGCACTGAGACAGGAAGCGCAACCAGCCTGACTTCTGAGGCTCTGCACGCAAGGTAAGCGCACGTGGGGCCTCGGAATGATGAGCGGCCACGCAGCATTTTCAGCTTCAAACCCAAAATGAGAAAATGCATGTGCAGTCCGTGTCAGGCCCTTGAGTGTTGCACAAATGTGAGTGTGTCGTGTGGACCACTCCTCACATGTGCGCGACGCTTAAGGGGCCCTTTCACATCAAAAATGCCATGTGAAAAGGTCCCCAATCTGGGCAGTGCCTCTGCCCAGAGGAAGCATGCTCCCAACACTCCTCTCCACACACGACCAGCTACCTGTGGAAGGGAATGCAAAGGACACAGTCCATTCTTCCAGACTGCAGCTGGCCTTCTTCCTATGGTGCAGTAGACTAGGACGTACATAGATTTTGCTTCCAGCCCTTCTGCATGGCTGGCTGCAATGGAAGGCTTGTGTGATCAAGGATCACTGACAGAGTTTATCTCTCAGTGATATAGCCCACAATCACGCCAGCTGGAAAGGGCCTGAGTTTTTAGTCTGATTCAACATCTTCCTGTATTAGCTTGCCTGAGTTTTGAGGTCCTTGGGGATGGCTTTGTCTCAGTCCCAGCATCATCACAGGTATACTTGATGAGGTCAAGGAACTCTTCTTGGTGGATGCTCCAACACTGCAGAATTATCTGCCATAAGGGACTAAGATGGTTCCCTCCCTGCTGTTCTATAGTTGTGACATAAAAACTTTTTATTTGAACAACTGTTTGGTTGCAAACTGGCTACAGAGTAAAGTAATAGGGTGTCTTCCATGGTACATGTGTTCCCATTGATCACTGTTACTGTTATTGTCATATACTAATATTTTAATATGGTGGCTTATTTAAGTCTTCTAAAATTTATCATTAGGGTTTTTAAATCTTTCCATGGAGGAAGAGAAAAAGGGAAATATCTGAAAAAAGCCAATGTGGCTACCTGGTAAACTCAAGGAGGAAGTGAAAATTAAAAACAACATATATAAAGAACTAGCATATACATCCAGCGTTGCCTGGGATTTTATTTTCTCATGGGTAATACTTGTTGGAAAGATTTGAGATCCTGTGTCTCTAATTCCCCAAACTGTATTGTCCAGTACCTGTAACTTTTCCCCATATTCTCCAATCCAATCTGTATTCAGAGTTATTAAGAGGTTGAATTTCTAAGGGAAGACACTAAGGGAAGACACTAAGGGAAGACCCTCCTCCTGGCTGCTAGGCCTTATCTCCGTAGAAACTGGCCTATTCAAGAGCTCTCTGGCTGAGAATTCTAAAGGCCCCTCCCTAAACTGCAAACCCCAGGATTCCATAGAATCTTGTTAGGCAGACAATCATATATGGTCTTCACTTGACACAGCCAATCATATGAGGTCGTTGCCTGACACAGACAAATTTTGACTTTTATATATTAGATGGAAGGAAGGGCAAATCATAAAGAAAGAATATAGATGTGTAGCCCAAGCTTGCAGGAATAGTGCAAGTCAGTGGTTCTTAACCTTTTATTTTCCATGGACCCCTTTAAGTATTTTTGTTGCCACAGACCACTAAATATAAAATATATTTATATATATATATACATATACATATATATGTTTGTATGCATGTGTGTTAAAAGGTATTTTAAAAATTGTCCAAGCTGAGCTGACTAGATCTTGTCCCTTTACTCCCCACTCCCCCACTGTGCTTTTTGACTGCCAAAAACCTCTCTGACATATCTCCACTCCTGTGTGTGTTTAAGTAGTAATGTTGAGTGGCACAAGGAGTAAGGACCTTGCTTGCTGGGCATGCATATGTGTAAACATGTGAAGAGGAAGGATAAAGCTTGCTTCTCATTCCTCCACCCCATGTGCTGCATTGCTGAGAATAGCGAAGATGTTCCTGAAGGCAGAGCCATTCATGTGCAAGCACATGAACACACACACACACAGTAATACACTCTCTTTGCAGACCCCCTGTGAGAGCATTGTGGTACCCCAGGAGTCCACAGACTACAGGTTAAGAATCTCTAGTGTAAGGAAAGCTAAAGGTTAAAAATGGCTGAGACTGGTTAACCAATAGCCTTTTCACACCTTACCTTTTCACAGGGGTGGGGGGAGGCACTTGTGCAAGAAGTCTCAGCAGGAACGCTGCCACTTCCCTGCTGCTTCAGTTCTGCAGCAGCTTCCTGGTTGCACAAGCGCCGCACGAACGCCCCACCCCTTCCGACCGCAGCGCAACCTGGGAATTGCAGACTAGTGCTGAGGCAGGAAGCGTGACCAGCCTGGCTCCTGATGTACCGCATGCCAGGTAAGTGTGTTCGGGCCCCGGGAGCATTGCACGACCACACACCATTTTCGACTTTAAGCCAAAAATGAAAAGATGCGTGTGCGGTCCGTGTCCAGCCCTTGAGCATCACGTAAATGGGAGTGTGTCATGCAGACTGCTCCTCCCATTTACGCGACGCTCAAGGGGCCCTCTCGCTTTAGAAACGCCGTGTGAAAAGGGCCCAAGCAAGTAGCAACAAACAGTGGCTTTTCAAATATGTTTTAAAAAAAGAGTGAAAGAGAGTGATGAGGGAAACAGTGAGACTGCTGCTCAGCAAAGATGGTAAAACACTAACAGATCAAAATTAAAAGGCAGACCTGCTCACTACCTATTTTACTTAACATTCCCCTCCCCCCCCAAAAAAAAAGGACTGTGTGCTTCCATGCAGTAGCAGAGACCTTGGCATGGAATCAGGTTGCAAATCAAGACTGATAAGGAGTTAGTCAGCAATCACTCGTTTAACCTAAATGAGTTCAGATCTATAGGGCCAAATGAACTGCACCCCAGAGTACTAAAGGAACTGTATTATTTACAGACATTTTGCAATTTATGGAAATGGGCTGTCAAGGGATACACAAGTGAAAAAAGTTTGAGAACTACTGATTTATATGGAAGTTTAAAAAGATTTAAATGGCAGTTCAGTTAAAAGCAATAAAACAGTAAAAAACACAGAAAAGATTTAAAAAATACAACCCATCATAAATAAATCTTTTCTGTTATGTAGATTTTCAGCCAAATATAGATGAAAAAGACAGTTTGCAGATGTCTGGAAACCGTGAGGAAGAGAATGTTGAGTGGACAAAAATTGTCTTAGTTCAGGACTTATGCTGTGAGGGGGGTGGAGGCTTTTTTTTTGTGTGTGCGGGAGAATTCTGAAACTACCATTTTCTGTGCAGAAACCATTATTTTTCTACACGGAAAACAAGTTTCCTCCACAGAAAACATGGCCTGTGCATGTGTATTTTTGTACAATAATACTTGGACTGTTGAAAGTCCTTGAAAGCTGCAGTTTTTGAGGACTTTCTTGAAGTGAGGAGAAAAGTGGTTAAATGATTCATTTTTGCACACTAGAATGATATTTAGGAGAATGTATACCTCTACTCCTATTCCTTAATCCTAGAATGCACCAAAAAAGCCATGCATCTTCTGTACTATTCAAACAAGCGCAGTCAGAAATTGGTAGCCACAAAGCCAGTCTCTCTCTCTCAATCTGTCTGTCTGTCTGTCTGTCTCTCTCTCTCTCTCTCTGTGTGTGTGTGTGTGTTCACAGTTTAACAAAAAGAGGGGAAAGAAAAAATCTGCTTCTAGTCCTTCAGGAGATAGTAATCCCCACCCCACGAACCTTAGAAGAGATGCACATCCTTCCCCAGCAAAGAAAGAAACTAAGAGAAAATGCACTGTAAAAGTTCACATTCACATAATGTTAAGCAGAAGAGCAAAATGTCAGAGGCAACTTTCTTGAGTCCCAAAGTAAAATGGAAAGCCTTGCGATTTCTATATGAGACAGGCATCCAGTTTTCTGAGACAAATAAAGTTCCATGTAGCCTGTTGTGGAGAGAGCTGTGAATTCTAGCCAAGTGACTCTACAATTATATTTCTTCTCCTCAGCTCTCCTGTTGTTTATTTTACTAGGGGGCAAATGAAGTACACAAGTGCTGAAGCCCTGAGAAGGCATTCATTTTTTTTCCTCCCCCTCCTCTAGATCCAATTTATTCTATTACTAAATAGTGCCAAAGGTAATGTATTTAAAAGAGATGTTGAAGTGATCAGGTTGAAATTTATGTTCACTAAAGAAAAGAGGTGGCTTAATTGAATTGGCGCACTTAACTCATTAACCCTTTGCCTCTAGGACTAATAAGGATGAACTCTATGTTGCTAATAATTGCAGAGGTACAAAGTTGTGCTTTTCATCCCTGCTTGGAAAAGAAAAAAAAGAAAAGAAAGCAAAATAGGAGGAGAAGAAGCATAGAAGGAAGAAGGCAAGGCGAATTTGCTTGGCCAGACAAGCCAGGCTTTGCTTTTTTGCTAAACAGAGGACAAAACTGCAAATATATGAAGTCATTTTCTTTCCAGTTGAGGAAGAAATATCTTAAAAAGCCTGGTGTCTTTGGTTTATTTTTGGTAGTCCAAGCCATGTCTACTGGGTACAGGTCCTAGGCTAGTTTCTTTGTCTTCATCAGAGAAGACACACTGGTGTGAGATGAGGTCCGTGGTATGTCTGTGCCTTCTCCCACCTTCTCCTAAACCACCTGTAAAATTTATGACATATCTTGTCCTCCCCAACCCATCCTGAAAAATTTTATAAAAGAGATGAAAACAACCAAAAATGGCAATTAGCAATGATGTGATGTCGCTTTTGGAGCACTCAGACATGCCAGTGCAGCCAATGGGAGAGCTGTGGGAGTGGACATTGGCCACTACAGTTATGTACCCCCCTCTATATCATCCCTTTACTTTGGAGCTTGAAAGAGTTACTTTTTGGGCTTCATTTCCCAGAAACCACCAGCATGCATGATAGCAACACGGACTTCTTTCTACAAGTTCTCGACTTCTTTCCTTTTTCCTTGTCACAGTGAAAGCTACCATAGGCTCTTCTTAGGTGACAGAGAACACTAGGAAAGATCTCTTGCACATGTAATGTCCATACTAAGGACAGGAGTGACACGGAGGCCAGAATGCTTTTGGAAAGGTACATGTACTCAGCATGCATATGCCGCTTTTTGAACAACCCCTTCCATCTGAAGATTCTCCTTGGAAGCTTCTAAGCCCTTTGGGACTTCTGCTATGGTGGAGTGGGAGAGACAGAAGTGACTAAGCTGTGGGGACTGAGGCCATTTCCGCACGGGCTTAAAGAAACGGTGCAGAGCGTCCTCCAGAGAGGATGTCTGCACCTGGAAGCGGACTGGGTCAGAACTACTTACTGTAGATCCGCACCTCAGCCTGCTCCCGAATGAGCCGAAGTGGTTGTCCTGTGTGCTTTTGAAAGACCGCTTGAAACAGGTCTTTCAAAAGCAAGGAGCGCGCCACTCCATTCCCACGCTCCAGTGCAGATTTGCAGGCTTGCACCAGTGTGAGCCTGCGATCTGCTGGGGGTGGGCTTTAGGCTGGCGAGATTCAGTGGTTGGTGGAGAGCCTCCACCAACCGGAAGCCGCCATTTTCATTCCCAGAGCAGTACGAAGCAGCGGCCACACAGTGCTCCGGATCAGCCTGGACCCAAGCATCGAGCGCAAAGGTCTGGTAAGTACCAGCACGGGGCAATTCCCTCGCCCTGTGTGGAAATGACCTGAGTCTCATTCTGCTGCAGTTTGCTGGGGGGGGTGGGCAAAAGCTGTTCCTCTGCCTCTTTCTCTAGCAAACTGCAGGCAGGACAAGACACAGTCCCCAATGCCCATCTCTTTTCCCCTTCTCCTCCGCAATCCTTTATTGGCCTTAGCAGCAGTCCAGTAGGGCTTGGCAACTGTTAGGGGAGAAGCACGGAGCTATGCAACAGAGCAGTTATGCTTCAGTGCCCACTATCTATGGTCTTAGGTAGGTACGAGAATACTATGACCTGTTCAGCACCACAGAGAGGAACCTACTGATAGCAGCAATCCATGGCCATTTCTGCACTAGCTTGTTATAGCGCTATTATTCCACTTTCAACATCCTATGGAATCCTGTGGTTTGAGGCCCCTCCCCAAACTGCAAACCCCAGGATTCCATAGGATGTTGAAAGTGGAATAATAGTGCTGTAACAGGCTAGTGTAGAAATGGCCCATGACTTAATCATGTATTTAGATTCATGCAATGTAAGTTCTTTCTATGAACCTACATATCAATTAAATAATGACCATATGTTGCAAAATATTTAAGCAGAACTTGTAATTCTTCTTTTATTTGGACTACAGTTCCCAACCAGAGTGACCTCGCACACATACACTCAGCCAAGAAGAGACACTAAAGAAGTACTCATACATAAAATCTCCTGATGCTGCAAATGTAGCTAATGATAAATAACAAACTAGTTGGATGGAGCTAGTTACAGATAACAAATTGTAATTTATACCTTTTCTTCAATTACAAAGCTAGCATACCCTATCTTCACTCCTTTTACAAAAGAAAGATAACAAATATTCACTTTTTGAGAATAATGAAAGTAAAACTATTCTTTTAAAAAAAGATCTCAAGAACTCATATTGTTTTTTCATTTATTCAGTTTCTAAACCTCCTTTTTACCATCATTTGGCTGCGAGGTGGCTTACAACATAATTAAACAATAAGTGGTAGTAAAAACACAATAAGTTTAAAATACAGGTTAAACCAGTCATAATATTAAAGCATGACAGTTGTAATGCCTCAATACTAATAAATTGAATTAAAATCCAAAAAGCTGCAGTTTGTTCATGTAAAACTCCTGTTTGTGCTGTCCGTTGCAGCAAAAAATGAAAATGCCTTGTGTTGCCATAAAAAGTAATACGTTTTATTGGCATAAGCTTTCATGGATTGTAGAGATCTAGCATGTAGTGGTCTGAGTGTTGAACTATGTCCCTGCAGACCAGGGTTTGATTCCCCACTTGGCTGTGGAAACCCACTTGGGCTCATCAAACACTCTTAGCCCTAGAAAATGCCAAGATAGGCTCTCCTTAGAGTCACCATAAGTCAAAAAGAACTTGAAGATACACAAAAACAAGGAGAAGCTGCACTTACATCTAATGCAGGTGGGCTGGGGGTCTATGATAACATATGCTACATAAAATGTTACTTTTTCAGGTGCCACAATGGTTCCTGTTGTATTTAAAAAATACAGCAAAAATTATAACTGCGAGGGATGCCTTGGAATGATAACTGTAGCTAATTACTTTTCATATGTAATTTGCACAGTGTGCTTTGAAACATAATAGAACTGTCCTAGACATCTTTGCAATCTTCAATTAGCTTGCTACAAGAAGCCATGGGTCACACAGCCTGAGTTCTCCCTGTTCTAGTCCCAGGCACTGAATCCAGGCCCAGAGTTCAAATCCAGTGAAAGTTACAATGCAAAAATAGTTGCTTGTACTTTTGCAAAAACTTGCCCTCATCAGAGCTTGCTAGCTGAGTCTCAGATGATGCTTTCCACCTGCTGGTCTCTTTCCAGTTTTCTTTTAGAAGAGTCTCTAATTATATTTTCTTAAATCAACCTTTAGCCTGTCCCAGCACTCAAATGGCTAAGCTGCCACAATTAATGCTCCTTTCAAAGGGCATCAAATAAAAAACCCCTTTGCTTCCCGATAAAAAGAAAATCTATAAGAAGAAACCCAAAATGTATTCCATTAGAGAGCTACAGAGAGAATGAACTCCAATTAAGCTGGACCTAGGGATCACGTTCACATTTGGTAGGTCAAGTTGAAAATCAGGATACTATCTCTTCATTCCAAAATGATTCATGAAATGTCTTCAATGTCTCCAGAATGCTGGTCTTTAAGAAGAGGAAAGAAATCTTGAGTGAAGCGATATATTATGCTAAGTCTGGTATAGTGGTCTGAGAATTGGACTACAACCCTGAAGACCAGAGTTCAGTTTCCCACTCAACCACAGAAACCCACCTGGGTGACCTTGGGGGTATGACAACCCCCGGATAATCCTGTGACAGGTTCACCTTAGGGTTGCCAGAAATCAGAAATGACTTGAAAGTGCACAACAACAGTATATTCTATCTTTCATTATTAAGAAGTCAGATGGTCCTGGAGATCAAGAAATCAGAAGCATAGCATGCAGGTATGGTTTTCCCTTTCCTAATACAACACACATTGGCCATGTGACCTATTTTATGGAGGCCAGTCCTCAATTTGAAAGCTAGTTAGAATACAGTGATTCATAGGAAAACATTCACTATATGCAGTTCTTTCTAGTCTATTATCAAAGAGAAAGAACCATAAGAAGGGAGAATTGGGGGACTTGAAATTACGCATCAACCCCTAATACTTGGTAGGAAGTTAGAGTAGGCAGATGTTTACACACTGTTGTGAGACTTCTCAGTTTTGTTTTGTTTTGTTTTTGAGGCTTGTTTTTGTGGCTCTATGCAGGCGTATATCCCATTATGCAATTGATTGTACTTTCTCAGAGGTTGGACTAGGGTAGTATCCCATTCAAGGTTGCGCGAGCCCTTTAATGCTGGCATAAACCATTGTGCAAGACTGGAATCACTGCCTAGAAGGTACAGTGAGTGTGGTCTTTGGCAGTGGGTGCAAGTTGGAACAACTTCTGGCAATGGAAGTGTACATAGGCATGCCATCCATTGCACAATTGGTGGTGTGGCAGCACAATCTGCCATGTAGCTACAAGTAGATAATGCTATAGTACACAACCAGTGAATAAGGTCTTGACCAATGTTTTTAAATTTGTCTCCCATCCATTGAAGTCAGTATATGACAATTTTAGACAAGTATGTCACCACCTGCGGAAGGATTCCTTTCTTCTTTTCTGAGGGTATAGAGGTAGTCAGCTTACCATCTACAATGTGATTGCCATAGACATCAGTTAGGGAGCATGGATTTTAATCAGGATTTTGTCAGAGAAAGAAAGAGCTAACTTTTCCTCCCTGTGAACCATGATCCTCATTTTGCTAGCACTGAAAGCATAAGTAAAAATAAGAACAGGTACACATACCTTCAAATTATATGTTCTGGCTTAAATCATATCGCCTTGGAGTAAGTCAGATTGGACTCAGTGGGAATCATGTGTCTGAACAGAAACATTCAGAGCCACATTGTGTCATGAGCGTTTTAGCCCCTCCAATGAAGATGCCAGCTATAATCAAGACACCCAGATTAAACAGCTTAATGAGGAGAAGTCCAGCATTATGTTTTCATGTGACAGTGAATTCCAATTCAGTGACCCAAATCAATTCAGGCAAAGCCAAGAATTCATTCATGGAGCCACAAAGGCAAGAAGGACTCTAGCCATGTACAGATGTTTAAAAGCTAGATACAGTCAGAGTGAAGAGGAATTAGAGCACAACCCCAAAGTACAGGAGGCTGTCAAAACTTGCAGACAATCCTCTCAAAAAAGGCAACTATTGAAGAGAGTTTTGTTGGATCCGTATGCTGGAATCCAGCTACCAAGCCCTGCAGAGCTGGTGCTACAGTGGAGCAGAAAGAAGAGCAACCAAGCAGCATGGACTCCCTCTCATCTCCCTTACAGTTGGCTAGAGAGAAAGAAAGAAAGAAAGAAAGAAAGAAAGAAAGAAAGAAAGAAAGAAAGAAGGGACAAGGTGGTTGTTCCTCCTCCTCTCACTATAGCAAACCACAGCAGGGATGAAAACCACATCCTGCTGCTTGGTCATCTCTCTGACCCCTCCCTCCCACACCCTATTAGTAGCCATGACTCATGATTTAGCCATGGCTTACCAGCTGCTTGATAGGGGGAAGGCACAGGTCTGTGCCGATGGAGCAATTATGCTCTGCACACACCCTGCAGGATCTCAGCCAACATTTTTGTGGAGGAGTGGAAGCCCACCAGATTTAAAGTATGTATTACAATAACCACAGCCACCTGCATCTATTTGTAAGAAATTTGGCAGATGCAATCCTTTCCTGAGGGTTTACTGTGCCTGCACTGTGGAAAAGCATATAATTGACAATCGATAAGATACATGAAGGTGATAGATGATTGATAGATAGATAGATAGATAGATAGATAGATAGATAGATAGATAGCACCAGTGCTAATTCCATTTACAATCAGTGGCAGACACAAAGATTTAGATTTACAAATAAACAGTCAGATTCAGAACTAAGCCGAATCAGGCATCGTTCAAGTCTTGAAGCCATTTATGTTGACCCTAAAGTGAATGCATAACAGAATCTACTTGGTAAGATTTATTCCGAGATAGTTTGTCATCACTTTTTCCTCTAAGGTTGAGAGAGAATAACTTGCTCAAGATCACTCAGTGGGTTTTCATGGCTGAGAAACATTCAGATCTTGGTCCTCCAATGTCCTCATCCAACTTTTAGAGCACTACATCACACTTGTTCTTCCCCCAAGCCAGATCAGGCTGGGATTCTTTCATTTGCTTGTTTGTTTAGCTTAACTGAATCTTGTGGTTGGCTCATACCCCTACTAGTTGTTAAGGATGACGATAGAGAAAAGAAGGTGGCAACCTTAATTCAGTCCAAGAAACACAGCTGGGTGCAGAAGGATTCAAAGTGAGATTTTAATTTTTAAGGACTTAACATTCAAAGCCTGGATGTACTATGTTGCCAATCTCCCTTCCCCGGCAACATTTGGTTTGTTTGTTTTTTAAAAAAAAATCTCAAATTCATTCCTATGTGTGATATGAAGGAATTTGTGAATTTTGGGATGTTCCCAGCTTAAAGTAACAACAACAGCAGCAATAGTAATATATCACACCAGACCTTCATTCATTTGGTATTCATTCCAAAGTCTGGATGCAATCACGGATGAGGTGTTGTTAAGTTCTTTGCAAATGTATGTCAGGATATGAGAGAAGCTCCTCTCTGGAATATTTTCATATCCATATTGCGTTTAGAAAGAAAAGTATGGAAATGTTTGGGAAACTAAATATACAAACCATTGATAGATTTGCATTGTGTGCCTTCAAGTCTTTTTCAACTTATGGCAACCCTAAGGCAAACCTATCACAGGGTTTTCTGGGGCTGAGAGTGTGTGGCATGCCCATGGCCACCCAGTGGGTTGCCAGAACTGATTGGTGAATCAAACCCTCATCTCTAGGGTTGTGGCCCAATGCTAAAACCACTACACTATATTCTTGCTGATCTGAACAATATCTATAAAATAAATAAACTTAAATGCTGGAAATATCAACCTGAACACACTGATATATGTTTCAGCCCCATTAACAATGATACACTGAAACCTTTGCAATCTAAACTCTTGGAAGTGTTCTGCAAAACAACAAGTTACAGATTAACCTTAGACCTACTACCTATTTCTGTTAAAATTAAGTTGATGAGCATTTTCCTACAGGTATGATAATTAATTAACAGCTGCAGATACAGTATTAGCTGAGAAGCTAGAAGACAATTGACATATTTCTTTAATGCATCACAATATTTTTTGCACATTTCATTAATGGGAAAAAGGGGACAGTTCTGAAAAAAGGGATGGTTTGGAAAAATAGTAGTATATCATTTGCAGATGTTTACCATAGTCCAAGATGTCTGAGGATACCTGTTGTCCCACTGGGAATAGCAGGCAGCTCAGCCAGTCATAATTTCTTAGAAATTATATTATCTATCAATTATGAGTTGCTACAGGTGTCATCACTGCTGGAAGTAGAGTTTCTAGCCCAGCCCTAAAGGTGGGAATTCAGTATTCGTAAGCAGACATTATATGTCCAGACCTAAATCAGGGAATCTGGAAGTGGTTGGGTCTCTAACATGGCTGGGGCTCTAAAAACCAAATTGCTTTGATTGCTAGGAACAGAGTAGGTCCAATCCTTAGGAGAAGAGGGACAGAAGACAGACAAACAGATGTATGTTGTAGAATCTCAGTTGCTGAACAGAACAATCTTAACCTAGAGAGTGTGGACTGATTGGGACTTTTTTACCCTTGAACTTAAGATAAAGCAATCTGAACTGAACTCCTACTACCATTCATTGCCTGTTACAATGTCTAGGTTTATCTCCAGATTCTAGCAGTACAGAAGCTTTCCAGAAGACTGACTGAACTCTGCTAGCAAAGTGGCCTCTGGATTCACAGACAACAGGGACTCACATCTCAGAAAGAAGCTCTGCTGCTGCAAATGGAAAAGAAAATGTTTATTTTATTTCTTTTACTGCCTTTGTTCCTAGATGTCTTATGACCATAAACAGGTGTACATTTCTATCTGCATTGACTCTCCCTCAAGACTTTCTTATGTACTACCATAAGCAGAAACTTCAAGCAAGATGTGGATCTGTGATTCAAACAGCATCACTTTTCTTCCTCTGCATAATTTTTTACCATCTTGTTTTACCAACTGATAAGGTGTTGGGCTTTGATGTAGAGTGTAATGTGTATCATGCTTCTTTTTGGTTGGTCCAACAGAAGTATTATGTTGATTAGGAATGGGACAAATCCAGAATTTTCTGAATCCGGATCCGGATCCCTGGAAGGTTCTGGGAATCCATGAGTTTCACAAATCTCAAATCATTCGAATCCTTTTTTAAAAAAGAGTTTAAAAAGCAAGGGAAAGAAGGATAATCTTAGGCAACACACACTCTCTCAGCCTTAGCAAAAGCCTAGGGAAAGGCAAACCTCCCCCTGAAGAAATGTGGCCAAGACAATTGTCCTAGTTTTGCTCAGGATCTCCCCAGATTGAAAGTGATATGAATGCCCTTTCTACACAGGCAGGAAAATGTAGATTAATCCCTCATTTTCCTGCCTGTGTAAACAGGGCCACATACTATAGTAGAGAGATAATCCAGGTCAAAACTGGCTTTTCTTTGCATAGCTCCTTCTGGCATCCTGGGGTTTGTAGTTTGATCATGCACCAGTACACTTTGGCAGAGAAGACTATGATACCTTGTAAAACTCCAAACCCCAGAATTGTGTCTGAAAGAGGTTTGCAAGGGAGCTATGCAAAGGAGTGTTCCAGCTGTCCTTGAAATCTCAAGACTGTACCTTCCAGTCAAGTACTGAACTTAAATATGAAATGTTCAATTTAAATATCTTAGAATACAACCCCAGACATAATTTCTGAAATTGTTAGCAAAGGCCATTATTACTCCAAGAAAAAACCTCACCTACTTACTATCTTCCCTTATATGTATTGTCTCCCAGATTTTCAGGCATCCTGGGCCCTTTTCGCATGGCATTGGCCATGCAAAAGGGCCTCTGGAGCATCGCGCAATTGTGAGGAGCCATCCAGATGACATCCTCACAATTGCACGACGCTGCCAGGGCTGGCAGGCGCCAATCGTGCACTATTTAATTTTTGGCTTGTAGCCGAAAATGGTGCATGATCAAGCATCACTCCAGGGCCCCGCTTGCACTAACCGTTTGTGTGGAGCCTCTGGAGCCACAGCACTTGTGGTTCCTGCCCCAGCACAGCCTGGGAAAATCCCAGGCTGTGCTGTGGAAGGAAGAGACGGAGCCCTCACGCTGTCTGCTTGCCTCCTGGCTGTAGAGGTGAAGCAGCAGGGATGCGAGAGCCTCTCACAAGATGCTGCTGGTGCGATCCCCATGGCCCAGCACCACAAAAAGATAAGGTGCAGAAAGGGCCCTGGTCTCCCTGGTTTTCAGGCATCCCAGTAAACAAACTATTTAGTTGGCAGATTCGAAAGATTCAGTTTGCCTATTTTGGCACAGGGATTTGGATTTGGGAATCTCAAATCCTTACCCAGGATTTGAGGATTTGGTTGGCCCATCCCTAATGTTGATGTATGTTTTGGAAAGATGTATGGGAATTCTGTGAAGACATTGGTCATAAAAACAAGAGACAAAGAATTCCACATAGGTGTCATGCTGCTGTCCCAGGACTCAGACCAAACCCTTTCCAACAGCCACACCCTAGAGACATGAGAGGAACAGTACTTACAGCAGGCAGTGTAGGTCAAAAAGGAAGAGCCAAGGCTTCTGGCAGCATTTATATAAGGACTTGTTAATTAGGTCACAGCTGGGTAAGACTCTGAGCCTATATAAGAAAAGGCCAGAATGGGAGAAAGCTGTTGGAGTCAATTCATTCCATCAGTGGAGACAGCTGAATGCCTTGCTCACATTTCCTAGAACTCTTGACCCTTGCCTAGACTACAGATTTTACTCTTGGACACTCTCTTTCTGTATTCATAGTAATTAGGACTCTGTATCTCTAAACCTACTGAGAACTTGGACTGACCAAGACAAACTTTGCCTGCTAGCTACTGTTAACAGCCTGATTATACAGCTGGAAGCCTTGGTGGGCTGCCAGCACAGGACACTAGGTTTACAATACCCACCCAACCACTGGGCTGTTGGTTTCCTATTTAAGTCAGTAAGCATAAGACTAGAGTAAATGGTCTATAAGACCCATTTAAATTATAGGATTCCAAATGGCCTACAAGATCCCCTCAAATTGTAGGATTCCAAATAGAGTATCAAAAGTTACAAAGAAGTAGAGATGTAAATAATTTTCATATTCTTCATGAGAAAAGATGACTCAACTCATGAATAAGTGGTCTACCACTATCACATTTTTGCATGTTTCATGACTTTCCCCCCCAAAATTATTTGTGTAAACATTGGTCAGAATCATGTTGGTTAATTGTACTGGTTTGATCATCCATTATACCAGGATAGTGCACCTTGTTTCAGGAGTGACTTTTGGCAGAGTGGGGAAGTTATTTCCTTTACTTTCCTGAGAGACAGCTGCCTATTTCTACAATGGCTCCTTCTGAATAAGTTGAAACTGATGTTACTCTAGGAAGGGTTATCTCTGTAGGAGATAACCATCTAAGCATTGTTATGACAACCAATAAAATCTCAACCATACATTAATATGTAAAAACATTTTCTGGCAGAAAATGGTATATTAATCTGATAATTTTTCTGTTAATTAATCTGTTAATTTTTTTGTACAAAAATGTTTTTCAAAAAAATACAAATTTTTAAAATTGAACATTTCATTAAAAAGTATCAAAAGCAGGAAAAAAAAGTCCCCCCAAAATGCAATGACTCATAAATTTGCCCAGTGGGGGCAGGGGGGAAAAGTAAGATTCTTTGTTTTTTTGTCCAAGGATGAAATAAGCAACGATTTGTATCCATAGCTAGTGGCGCTTGGTGATACTCTGGACAGATTCTTTCCACAGAAGTTCTCATAAATCCATCCAGCAGGGTAAACGCAAAGGTAGTTCATACTTGCTGGGAAAATATGTGGTCTTTCCTTTCTAATTCAGAAGCAGATTTTGCAAGTTTGCAGTCAGCTTCTAAGCTGAAGCGTTCACATCAGATCTTTCTTCTCTATAATATGCACAGGAGGAACCTTTGCCATCATTATTACCATTATCATCCCAATTGTTATTGCCACTTTTCCTTTTTTTGTGTGTGCAGAACATTATGATATATTACTCCACTTCATTGCAGTTTGTGTTGTTACATAAGTACTACAAATGACAAACTTAGGCATACTGAGGTATCCCCATAAAGCACTGTATAAACCATAAATCATATAAAGATAATTTGGAGTCTTGAAAAGATTCAAACGTTTCGAGTGGCTCAAAATATAACATTCCACTCAGCACACTTACATACATCTACCTCAGATAACCACCATGGAAATAGCAAATATTGTCAACATATCCAAGCGTGTCAATCATTCTTTTTCTGAATTTTTCTTTTTCAGTTGTAGCTTTATTTTTTTCTTTCTTCTTTGAGAGATCATGACGTATGTATCCTTTTACGAGGGAAAACCCAGTGTTCTTGACCTGCAACTCCTAATGTCCCTTTCCAGTGGCTATTCTGGCTAAGGCTGCAGGGAGTTGCAGCCCTAAAACATCTGGAGAGAGACATGATCCCCACCCCTTCTGTAGAAGGTTAGAACTTGGAAGAGTTGGAAATTTCCAACTACTGGTAGAAATACCCTTCCATCAGCAGATCTCTCTCTCTCTTTTCTTTTTTTTGGCACCTCATATCAGAGATTTGCTAACAGAGAAATCCAGATGTAAACAAAAAAAAAAAAGCAAAAAAGTGCAAAGTGAGTTGGACAAGGAAGGAGCTGAATTACACGAGATCTAAACCTTCTCCAGCCCAGGGATGTAGTCACGATGCTGGGACAATATTTGAATAGGGTAAAAACAATTGTAAGACACTTCTAATTTTCCTAGGCGGGGATGTGTTTCAGCACAGCTTCAGTTGGCTTAATATTCATACAGAGGACCCTTCACTATTTTGGTCAGTTAGGCTTACATTCTATGGCCATTTCTGCATGACGAAGCTCTTCCGCATCATCTCGCTGCAGTCCCGGGTCCAGAAGGGAGTGTGTCAGCAACACTCCCCTCTGCACCCGCTTTGTCCATGCAGGAGAGAACGCAATGGCGCCATGCCTTCCTTCCACAGCACAGCCGGGCTTTTTCCATTGCTGCACTACAGAAGGAAGCATCGCCAATGCACTTCTGTAGCTTCCGCATAGCCAGAAGTGACAGGAGCGCCACACGATCACAGACACAAAACAGATTTTTTCCGATTTATGAAAACTGAGCAAGCATGACACTCCGTGACAGGATGGCAGCGGGACAGCAATGACATCATGCGGAAGCGCGACCTGCTGACCGCTGCCATCCTGTGGCAGAAATGAGACAGCAATGTCATGCAGAAAGGGCCTATGTCAAAAGACTGGAGTGCTTACTTCTGCTCTAGACCATCTGCTGCATTATTTATGATTGCTTATTTTATAGCAGTAACATGTGTTCATTTTCAGTAGAAAATGAAGAAATAGGCAAGGCTGGAATTGCAGGCAATTCTGGCTCAAGACACCTGGGTGGTCCCATTGCCAATTATTGAAGAAAAGGTGCTGCCCTTGTAAATCCAAAGCAATGAGCCATTGCAAAACGTGACAATGGATATCTCCTTGTACAATGTCTTTAGAAGTACTTATGGTGGTGTAAGAGGGAGTAACACTAACAAGGTTCTGACTCGCGTTCAAAGATGGAAAGAATATGCAAAAATATTCACAAAATGGTTAAAAACCATGTGTTGGATTTTTTTAGTGTTGAGAAACCCTGACAACAGGAATCCTAGATGGACTAGAATTTTCACAGTTCAGGACTTATCCTGTACCAGTATTTTGCACCAAACCAAAAAGCTATTTTCCATTGAAATGCTAATCATGGAGTAAACTGTATAATGATGCTGCATCCCCTTTGGGCCCACATATAATTTACACGTAAAATGAAACGGTGCACAGTTTTGTTTCCTAGCCTATTTGTTTAATTATCATGCTTTAAAAGCTTTTTTCAATTAATTTTCAATATTTAAAAGAAAGAATTCAAAGAGTCAACTTATCCTCATACCTGATAATTAAATAATGTTTGGGGAATAATTAAATTACCTAATAAAGACAATCTATCCAGCTGTAATATAAATACTACTGTGCTAATATCTCTTCATTGCTAAGGGATGTTAATGAGGGTGGCCAGATGCAAAAGAGGACCAGATTCCTTCACCATTAATAATTGTTTAAAAGAGGGTATTTCTGTTGGTATAGCTTGTCATGACACATCTAGAATAGGAATCAAGGTCAAGGGAGAGCTGTGCTAACACCTGGAACATCCACAGCTCTTCTCTCTTGAGCTACAGCCAATGATAGCTGGTGGTTTTAATGTCAGCAAGGCAATGTAAGCATTCCAGGTTTCACTCTAAAATTTAACTGAGTTTTTTTTTTTTTCAGATGAGATTGGGTATATTTAGGGTTGTAAAGATGTACAATGAGGCTGAGTGGTAAGACAGCAGATAAAATGAAAGTATTTCTTCACACAGTGCAGATTAGTTCTATTATAAACCCAACAGTTCTTCTATACCTCCTGATTTATAGTAAAAGACAGAGTCTTCTATGCCAAGTTTCACTTTCATCTTCATCATCAATGCTTTTTCTTTTTATGCTTTTGAAGTGATGACTAATATTTAAAAGAAAGATCAATTCCTTAGGAAAAACTTATTCCAAAATGTTACTTTCTGGATTACAAATCCTGGGATTCTTCCCAGCCACCACAGCCAGCAGCCACATTGGCTAGGAGAGTCTGGGACCTGCGGTAACTTTTCAAAGCTCTGGCTTTCAGCAACAAATAAGAGTTCGGAGCTCTGGCAAGAGTAATTTGCCATTTGCCTTCCATCCCACTAACCAGGAAAGAAGAAAAAAGAAAAAAGATGAAAAAATTGAGGCTTTTAAGGTTCTGGACCTCTTTGTCAGATAGGATTCAGGACCTTTGATAGTTGCTTTTAAGTCTGGAATAAAACTTAAAGCAGATTCACTGCTCCTCTGACACTGAAGGGGGACAAATACAGCTTTGCATGTGCTAGCCCCAAAATGTTTGCATTTCTGTTATTGATGTATCTTACTGCTAGGGAAATACTTCCCAAAGAACAAACTGACACTGCCAAGGTTACATAGCAGAGATTGGGAAATAGGTTATGTCACAAGGATTAGGAATGGCAATTTACCTTATAAGAGGCTACATGATCAACTGATACCTAAAAGTTTTGACTTCTGTTGAATTAATTACCTCCATGGACTTTTCCCAGTGTGTGTGCTTTGCAGTTTTCTTTTGGCAACCTTGACAAACAATATTAGAATGTAAGACTTCAGGACTCCCATTCTCTTCAGATTCTGGTCTGTCAGGGTGAGAGTCAGAAATGCATGTCTTTCCCTAAATAAAGTTGGATCCTTGATCCACCAGGCCTGGTCTTCAAATTTCACCTAGAGTTACAGGGGAAATAAAGTCCCCTTCAGAAGACACTAGTTGACACTTCCTAGAGGACTGTGAGCTTTTCAGAACTGTTGAGTGTGACCAGATGCAAACAAGAGGAGGCCACTTGCACTTCTAATAACTGTGGAGAAGAGGAAATACCATTAGGTGTAGCTTGTATGGCAGCATCCCTTGCTTTAGGGCTAAAATGAGGGAATATTTCCCTATTACTGAAGGTACTATTTGGTGTTGTTGTCTATCTCTGAGGTCTTCTTAGATGAAGAAAGGGAAGAAGAGAGCCACGATGACAGGCTCCACTAAGAAATGGAGGATCTGGCATCCCTGTCCTGCAAGCATTGCCCAGAACTTCCCTTATCGACGTTGAAGAACAGTAATCAGAAGCTGATCCGGTTCACCCTTCAGAGTGTCACAGACTAAAAAGGGCAGCAACAAAAGCACAGGAAAAGACTTGATCTACCTTAACAGGGAAACACCGAAATAATTAGGCCAGTTGTGTTGACTTACAAGTAGCTATAAATTAGGACTGACAAGGCTGTTTCTTTGATGTAAAACAGCTCCAAAATCTCTATTTGGCATAATTTGATATTCTTTTTTCTCTCATTTCCTGAACTTTGAGCTTCCTTCTTAGATAATTTTCTTTGACGACTCTCTGATTGGCATCTGACCCTGCTCTGACTGTCTTTCATGCATAGACCCTGGACTTTCTTGACCACAGTTCTGCTCTTGTTGACTCTCCACTGATGTCCTTGGGCTGGCTTGGTTCTTCCACTGTTTGATATCGCACACTATAGGTGAATTCACTTGGGCACTTATCTCCCTGAAACAGAACAGGAACAGTTTTGTATTACAGAAGGTTCTACAGCACAGTCATTCACTTGATACAATCAAACACCATGATTCCATTTTACCTGCCATGGTTTCATCCTATGGAATCCTGGGATTTGCATTTTAGGAAGCAGTATTAACATTTTCAACCAGAGTGCTATAATGCCTCACTAAACTCTACATCCCTGGATTCCATAGGAAATTGCCAGAGCAGTTAAAATGATATTTGGTTCTATAGTTATGTAGCATCAATAGACCCAAGGTTTAGGAAAGAATCATAGTTCAGTGGTACAGCACATACTTTGCTTGCTACATTTGGTATCAGTGGAAGTTTCTAGACAGTCTTCAAAGGCAGTCCCACATAAAATTGTGTCCCAGTCATCAATTTCAACTGCTTCTTTATGAGACCTATAATGCAGGCTACACTGAGAAGCTCATCCAAGTGGGGAATAAATGCCATCCAATTTTAATGGTAATCCTAGATATTCAGGAGAACAGCTAATGCTATTTAGGCCACAGTGTGATTAGTAACATTTAGCCTTGTTGTGAAGCCATTGGCAACTAATGTGCTACATAGTAAATGACAGGCAATATCTCTAGCCCCTTAATTGTACTAGGGATCCTGGCAAAGAATGTACACAGCCATAATAGTCTTTCAGAAATAAAAGTAGCTGTTGCAGTTTGTTAAGGGAAGCTTCATTTAATTGTTAAAAGATTAGATGTTCACAGCAGTGCATGAAATTCAATCAGGTAATTAGTGGGTGAGCTGCAGAAGTTTATATTGTTCCAGGTGACAGGTATAAGGTATGTGTTAGAATATGTGGCTAAATAACTGAGTCCGCAAAGTGAAGACTTGGCAAAGCAAACTTTCACTTGGTAATAAAAGACACAAAAAGTGCTTAACTAGATGGACCTTTTACATTCAAGAAAACCAGATTAGGAAAGAACTACTTTCGCCTCCAACTGACAATGTTCTCTACTCTTGTGACCCTCATTTGTCCCCAAGGTTCTCCTCAAACAAACTTCAGAACAGATAATTAACTGTTGCCAAAGATAACCTTGAGACCCAGCATGATGTAGCGGTTTGAATGTTGGACTACAGCCCTGGAGACCAAGGTCTGATTCCCTGTTCAGCCACGGAAGCCCACTGGTTGATCTTGGGCAAGTTATACTCTCTCAGCCCCAGAAAACCCTATGGTAGGATCACCTTAGGGTCACCATAAGTCAGAAATGACTTGAAGGCACATAGCAACAACAACAACAAAGTCGATCCTTGCAAATGTACTTACTGGCTATTTAAAAACTCCAGTGACACATTCATCTTTAGGTTGTTCTTATTTCTGTAACTGTCATTCCCTGCTTTACTATTCTAACTATGTGTATTGTGTACATTAGTTGGGTGTTGGATGTTGTGATAAAAGTTGGTTTGAGAGTCTGCTATTTGAAACGCAAGGGCAACTTGATGTTGGGTTGCTCAGCCTTAAGTAGTACCTTAAGTGTGAAGCTCAGCACAGCAATGTGTGTGGGAGGGCCTTATGGATGAGAGGAATTATATATAAGGCAGAAATTGTCTTTGAAAGAGATCCTTGGCCAGAGAAAGTGTCTGGGTTATGTGTAAGCAGCTGAGGAAAACTGTTGTCTAAAACTGAGGCCCTTTCCTCAAGCACTCTCCCATCCCACCATAGGGACAGGAGAAGGATGGGACCATGACAATACTTCTGCATGTCGTTGTTGCAGTCCTGTCCATCTCCTGTCCCCAGGTGGCATAATCACAGGTTAAATCATTGACAGGTTTTCTCCATCAATGACCCTCAATCGTGCCACCATCCTGCACTTACCTGTCCTATAGAAGGGCAGAAAGCACGATGGCAGCACTTCCTGCCCCAGTGCAGTCTGGGAAAATACTCGGCTGTGCTGCGGAAGGAAGCAGTGTTTCCATCATGCTTGCAAGGAGCCAGTCCCACGCAGAGGGGAGTGCTGCCTTCATACTCCCTTCCCAGCAGAGCTGCTGCCAGGATCTCCATGGATGCTGCTGCAAAAAGGTAAGCTGCAGAAAGGGCCTGAGAGTTATTGGCATAGACTGTCAGAAGCCTGAACTAGTTAATGTAACAACACTATACTGTACATGAACTTTAACAAGATTATTTTTCACATTACCACAATAAAGGATACAGTTTATTCTATAATTGCAGAGTTGGCCTGAATTGTCTAAAGTCAGTGACAGTAAAGAAGAACACAATATCTTATATAAACTATTTGGTTATGAGGGAACATTTAAGATCCTAGCCTTTTGAGGCAAAGTTGGTGTTTAAAGGGTGGAGTAAGGGCTAAGTGATAGTGTAAAGGCACTTGATTAGTTTGGAACAGTAAAATCAAACTAGTGAGAAATAAGGGGCTGTCTAGGTTTCTGATAGGACAGGAATAGGATGTTTGGGGTTTTCACTCTGTTACCCTGTTTACTGGGGGTCCCATGAGGGACACTTAAATGTGCTCACAATTAAACAAGTTGGCAAAATTAGTCAAAGAGCACAAGCTAGCAATGCGAGAAGCAGGGCAACGCAGCGGAATATTTTACCCAATGTCTACGGGGTCAGGCCGAGCCAAGGAGCACACCAAGGTATTAAGAATAATTGTGATCTTTATTAAAATACAGACAAACAGTGTATGCAACACACTCACACAGATAACTGTAGAAAAATAAGGGTTGGAGTGGGATAGAGGTATTTTCAAAAGGGATTGTTGGTTTGGGAAATACTACACCTGTCCTGAAGCCTGGGTAGTCTGCAGATTGAGTTCGTGGATATGAAGTCTCAGTGTGTGGAACTGAGGGGAAGGCTCGCCAAGCAAAGCGGCGGCAAGACAGGATGGAAGTCGGGAGCGATCCCAAGAAGCTCTCCAAGTCAGGGGTTTTATAGGGAGGAATGGAGCTACAGGCTATTCTGTACTTGGGGGAAAACAATGAGTTTAGGTTTGGATACAAAGCCTCCGTAAGGTCAGAATTTAACATGATTAAGTTAGGTCCGAATTGACAATGGAGTAGCCAGTATGCAGATGCACAGTGCTTGACATTTGAGTATCCAGCTTGTCAAGTTGCCTGCTCGGGGCAGGGAGTTCTTTGTAAGCAGCGTGCATATATAATAGAGTACTTGCCTTTGAGGTCTCCTAAAGTGGCGAGACAGCTATTTCTGGCTTGCCTGTATTGTGTGGAATATTGCAGAAATTATGGGCCGAGCCTGACTGCAGGCTTGTTCGGTGAACCTTGCAAACACATGGAGAGGAATGGTGGAAGAGAGCCAAATTATTGATATCAAAATGATATCTATGTCACCTCAAGTTCAGGCTAAAAACTGCAGTAACAACTATGCTTTAAATATGTAAAAGTTCTGCCAAATCAGAACAAATTTCCAGGTAGTTTATCACACTGTTTTCTGTATTGGTCAAGCAGATGGTTTTGGGAAAGAGTTCCCACCCTATGCTTCTAACTGAGAATGGCCTACAGCATATCAAGATGGCACCTCAGGAGCTCTCCATCCTTTTGAGAAATCTCAGCAGCAGAGCAAGACTGAGATGCCCAAGGGTTGTAGGTTTTTCACAATTAGTTAATTGATTTGCCCCATGCTGTTGCACTTGGTGTGGTTTATCAGGGTTCCAGATCACACAAGAATCAAGTAAGGGTTCTCTTCAGGTCAAAGATGAAAGGTAAGGGACTAAAGAGATGGTCAGATTGGCAACAGGGCTTGTGAACCTGCGGACACCGTTCCTGCATTTAGCCTTTATGTATGAATGCTAAATACCTGAACAAAGCTAGTGTTACATGGACATAGGATAATCATGGAGAGCTTTGCCATGGCAACTATTGCCCAAGGAGTCTTCCACAGAATGGAAAGATTTGGGAACATTGCTTTTCCTCCCCTCAAACTCCAAAAATCCCAGTAGCTATATTAGCTGGAGGATTCTGGGAGATGTAGTCCAAAACATGTTTACTAAAGGGTAAATCCTACTGAATTTAAAGAGATTTAATTTTTAGGAAACATATACAGTAGCAATAGGTTATAGTGTATAATTGTTAAATCAAACAAATTGTGTAACTATAAAAATTAAATTAAATTAAATTAAATTAAATTAAATTAGGGGAGTCTAGCCACTGGTATTGTTATTGCTTTTATGACTGCTTTTATGAATATATCTGGAGAGAGAGTGCATATAATTTAAAAACTCTTTTTATTATTAAATTCTCTTTTCAAATGAGCCTTAAGTGTAGCCTAAAAATTAAAACTATTATAATAATATGAAGACAGAAATTCTATTGCAGCTTCCCAAGGAAGAATTCTTTCAGAACTATTCTTTAACATTCTCATATTAAAAAAGAAATATTTCAGTCCTGAAAGCTATGTTACATTAAAAGTCTATCTAAATGTATATGTTTTTATAACCTCCCATAAAAGGTAAATTTTCCTGTGTACGTTAATTTAACTATCAAAGCAAAAGTCACTAATTGAGTTACATTTTTACAAACTAAAATCCTGGATGTCAGCAAGTATTGTTTATGTATTGCTTTCAGCTTTCTATTCTTAATGTAAAGAGGGCAAATAAAAGAAAGTTGAGTGTGAAATTATTTTTATTTTATGGTCTTTTCTATCTTCCCTTTTCTTCTCCCTTGGAATGGCACAACCTGTCAGTTTCACTTAGTCCTGCCTTTGATTTTTTTTAAAAAAAAAGATACACATGTATGTTTAATTTAACAAGGCTCATTTAAAAAGAGAATTTAATAATAAATAGAATTTTTTTAAAATTGACTTAAACTGTACATTTTATTCTATCTGGAGTAGACCTCCCCAAAATTTATGGGAAATTGGTAAAAGGGCTATGCAAGCAACCTTGATTCAATGGATCTATTCTAATTGGGACTAGCTATCAGATTTAGGCTCTTAAATTCTTTCTGTCTCAAATACAATGAAATATCCTTCAACTATCCCAACCTGGCAGTCACAATCAATCTTTTGCCAAACCTTCTCTTCAGCTGCTTTTACATTGTTCTCATTTCTGTCTCTTCCTCCAACTTTCCTCCTCTATCTCAGTTCACTTCAATTACTGCAAACTATGTTCAAATTGCAAAATAATTTGTGCTTAATTAACTCAGCAGAGGGGAGATGAGGGGAGGGACAGAATCTTGCCCTTCCCTGCCGACTCAGGTAAAAGCAAACTACTTCAGCCTCTTCTCACTTGTCTGTTTTTCCTCATTAATATTTTTTGTCATTTTGACCACACTCGGATGTTGTTTGGCCACATGTGTCCTGATTTTCATCGGTGAGAGACCAGAGGGGATATGATGAAACTTGAGAACTTCAGTACTTTGTTCAAAAAAATAGCTGAAACAGAATTCTGCCTTATTTCTACTGGCCAAATTCAATGGATATACTATGCTCAGTATGGAGGGAGGGTGGAATCATGTTTTACCATAGAATCATAGAAATGTAGAGTTGGAAGAGACCACACGGGCCATCCAGTCCAACCCCCTGCCATGCAGGAACACCCTCAAAGCACTCCCGACAGATGGCCACCTAGCCTCCGCTTAAAAACCTCCAAGGAAGGAGACTCCACTATACTCCGAGGCAGCATATTCTACCGCCGGACAGCCCTGACTGTCAGGAAGTTCTTCCTGAGGTTCAGGTGGAATCTCTTTTCCTGCAGCTTGAATCCATTGCTCTTTGTCCTGGTCTCTGGAGCAGCAGAAAACAAGCCCTCTCCTTCCTCTACATGGCATCCCTTCAAATATTTAAACATGGCTATCATGTCCCCTCTTAACCTTCTCTTCTGCAAACTAAACATACCCAGCTCTCTAAGTCTATCCTCATAGGGCATGGCTTCCAGGCCTCTCACCATTTTGGTCGCCCTCCTCTGGACTTGCCCCAGCTTGTCCATGTCCTTCTTGAATTGGGGTGCCCAGTACTGGACACAGTATTCCAGATGAGGTCTAACCAAAGCAGAGTAAAGTGGTACCAGTACCTCCCTCAGTCTAGACACCATACTCCTATTGATGCAGCCGCGAATTGCATTGGCTTTCTTGGCTGCTGCATCACACTGCTGACTCATGTTCAGCTTGTGGTCTATGAAGACTCCCATATCCCTTCCTACCATGTAGGTGCTAGCTTCTCAGAATAGAAGAGGTAGCAACCCTAAAACTGGCACTACCGTACATCTTTATGGCTGCTCCCCCACTGTGCAATTCCTTCCCATGGGAAGCAAGACTGGACCCTTTCATGATCTCTTTTCAGCTGCAGGCTTTAAACAGGTTTTCTGACTTCAACAGGGTGAGGCAGAATAGTCTTAATGGGATAATGGGATGAGCTGTACCTTTATCTTATAGTATATATACTTTAAACATTTTAATATGATTGTCTAACAGTTTTTTAACTTCTGTACCACATTATTTTGACTCAATTTAGTTTTAATTATACATTGTATGCTTCCTTGATTCTTATACTGGGAGAAAGGCAGGCTATTACATGGAAAATAAATAAATAAATAAATAAATAAATAAATAAATAAATAAATAAATAAATAAAATTTGAATACATGATTTGAACACAAGATTTCAGCCATTTGGGTGCAAAGCAAATATTTTGGTAAATTCCTATGAAAAATAATGTGAAACAAAATTCTCATGGCTACTTCTCCTTCAGTAGAGAGGAATAAAGATGGAACTTCTGAGGAGTTAATCTGAACTCAGGAAAGACAAGTGATGGTGGAAATATCAAATTGCCTTCTGTCTCCCGTCACATACGGCAAGGTTTAATCTGTGACTGCACTTCTTTCTAGCCATTGTGTCCAATTAAACATGTTGGTCAGTGATATCAGGATCTTCATAAGTAGAACTTCACATTGTTATTGCTGTGGTGTGTCTTCAAGTTGCTTCTGACTTATGATGACCCAAAGGTGAACCTGTCACAAGGTTGTCTTAGCAAGATTTGTTCAAAGGGTGTTTGCCTTTGCTGAGGGAATGTGGCTTTCTGTGGCTGAGCAGGGATTTGAACCCTGGTCTCTGGAGTCGTAGTCCAAAGCTGAAACCAATATGTCATAGTGGCACTCAGAACTTCATGTAATGGAGGCAATCTTGACACTAAGGCTCTTTCCACATATTATTGTCCCGCAGGGATCCTGGTACAGCCTCTCCCAGGAGGGGAGAACAACAGGAGCACTCCCCTCCACGCTGGCTACCTACGGGAATGGAGCAGGTGCAATGGCCATGCCTCTTCCTTCCACAGTGAAGCCAGGCACTGTCCCAGGCTGCACTGGGGCAGGAAGCATGGCCATCATGCTTCCTGACCCTTCAAAGCTCTGGTAGGTGCAGAAGGGCAGCTGGAGGGCTCCATGATCACTGGTCATTGACAGGTTAAGTTCATCAATGATTTATGGCATGATTTCACTCCTGGGAACAGGAGAATGACAGGACATGGATAACATCATGCATAACCGTTGTCCAGGTCCTGTCCTTCTCCTATCCTCAGTGCAGGATGACAACTCCCCATGGAAAGGACTGTAATTCCTATTTTCAATGGCAGTCCTTTGCTGCTTACACTGCAGAGATCTGCAGTAATATGTCAGACTTGAGGCATTTTAACATGGCACGCTGCACTTCTGAATCATCGCCGGTGTGTACCTGTGAATTATTTCCCCTATAATCATTGCAGTTTCTTCTACAAAATTAAGGGAAGCATTCCTGATTCTCTCCTTATACCAAATTATTTGCACTACAACCACAGCTTGGAAGTCCTGAGTTACAAGTCATGTAGGTACCTGCAAGTAGTTATTTCTTGAAGGCATTAAGTGTATAATGAAATTACAATTCAAAAGTACCTTAATGAGCAAGAATGGCATTGCTTTATTGGTGCAATGAATAACAGTTCTTAATTCTTTCAAAAGATATTTTGGAACAGTAATTTTTTATGGGATTGTATGCCTTTCTATTATCAAATCTAAATATTTTTGATCTCCAAAATGTAATGGAATGTGATAGAAAAGAAAGAAATGGTGTATTTTAGTACTGCCAAACAACACTGTCAAATGCAGTGACTAATGACAGGAATGACTGTTTTTTTAAAGTAACTTTCTAAGGTTTAACAGAAACCCAATGAAGCAGAATAGTCTGATAGATCAGAATGAGCACACAGTCACCCTGGGCTTCATGGCTAAGTGGAGATATGAACCTGGTTCTACCAAGTCCTCATCTGACACACTATACCACACAATAATAATTCTTCAGATAGTTATTACATTCCACCAGCGGAACATAACCTTTTTTTAAAAAAAACGCACACATACACACATCCATTTTGGTTCATGATTATTACATTTTAATTTCAGGCCCAAGAAATGAAGAGGAAACCATAGTTGTCTGTGAACGTTGTCTTACTTTGAAGAGTACCAGCCATTTTGAGTTTGATTGTTTGTAATCTCCAAGGCCTGCCAACCATGCATACTGGGGGGGGGGAGAGGAAAGAGGAAACAGTGAAAGAGTAATGATGATGTTTGCAACACATAACAAGCAACTTGGATAAGATTTAGTTATGCATCTGAGCACAGTTGCTAGTTGGAACACTGTGATGTATATGTCAGCAAAATACAGGCTAGAAACACAAGGGATGAGCCAATGTAATTGCCTTCTGCTGTGATCTTTCAGTTTTTTCAGTTGAAGAGATCATGTTGAGGGGTCTATGCCACTTCTTTTCTCATAAGCTTTCGGCACTTAGAAGTATTTTCTACCATTCTTAATTTGCCTGGAGCAAGGCTTTTATCTAGACTTTTAGCCAAGAGGCACCTCCTGAAATATTCATTGGCAGAAATTGTGCCATGGGTGTTTTTCCCCATTTGTCCAGTTGTGTGTCATTATAATGAGCCCGAACAGAATGAAAATAGTATTTGACACAGAAGAATGGTGTCCTCACAAGGCTTTATTAAACAGGCAATTAACCCTTTTGGGTAGGAAAATGTAGAGGCTAATGGGAGTTGAACATTTGATTCTATTCATGCTCAACTTTTTTTCCTTGGGAAAAAGGTAACTTCAGTAAGTCTGTTTGAGAATATCTTCTAAGGTATTGGAGGGTGGCAGAATATGATCTCCTGAAATGTTAAGAACCACAGAGATCATAATATTGTTTACAAAAGCAAGAGTAGTAGAAAGGGGGACTGAACAAATTTCTCAGTGTAAACTTGTGGAAATGATGAGTGAATGTTTCCTCAGACAAAACAGAATTAAGATTTTGAAATAGAGGTATTCTTACCTGAATGTTCATTCTCATTCAGTAGATATCTCCAATGCAGAACTGGGACAAGTTATTTTTGTGGAACCATGATTCCTGGGATCATGCAGAATGAGGAATTTTGAGAGTTTCAGCTCAGAAAAATAACTCCTTCCAACTCTGGTTGGGCAGATGTAGCTGAGACTCTTTCCGCATGTGGGAGGGGGGGGAATGCCCGAAATGTGGGAGGGGGGGGAATGCCCGAAAACAGAGCTTACCAGCTTTGTTTTCCGGCCGGCCGAGTCCATCGCTGGAGGAGCAGTGCCAGTTCGCTGCTCCACAGTCCTCTGGCGTCCTAAATGGCAGCTTCCGGTTGGTGGAGGCTCTTCACCAACTGGAGAAGCTCGCTAGCCTGAAGTGCGTGCACCTGCAAATCTGCTCCGGGGCCAGGCAACGGAGCAGCACGGGGTTGCGCGGTCCATCCTTTTTAAACACCTCTAAAAAGAGGTTTTTAAAAAACATGCCATGCGACCAGTTCCGGTCACTCTGGAGTGGACTGAGGTATGGAACTATAAAAAGTAGTCCACCCCAGTCCACTCTACTGTGCAGAAGACCTCCGTTGGAGGTTGCTCTGCACTGTTTTAATAGCCCAGTGTGGAAAAGGCCTGAGAGAGACATCATTCACCCCTCTGAGTCTAGTTTGTCATGCATTCAGATGAAAGTCTGAACAGCATCTACACTATGCAATTTTAAAGTCCTTAGGATTTGCTGAGACCTTCCTTGGACGTAAGCATACAACCATGAATACAACCTTAATTCTTCCCACATATTGGCCGTCATTTACTAAATGTCTATACAAGGGTCTTATCTGCTATCCTAGGCCATTTCTGCACTAGCCTTTGAGGCCCTTCCCTAACCTGCAAAACCCAGCATTCCATAGGATGGTGAAAGTGGAATAATAACACTATAACAGTCTAGTCCGGAAATGGCCCTACTGTCAGGCAGAGTGAAGCAACCAGCTCATGTGACTGATTTTAGATGTCACAAAATGTGACCAATTTTTACTAATTTAATTTGTTTATGTAGTTTATTTAGTATCAAACAAGGGGGGAGATACTTTTGGATAGAAGGAGGCTCAGGTACAAGAATAACTTGAGTATTAAGGCTATGCACTCAAACTTTGGTGACAATGGGAATTTGAAGTGCTGCCTCAGGCAGCACTATATCTTGGGTTGGTCCAGGACTTTGACTATGGAAGAACGTGCCTAGGGAATTATTTTCATGAGCTCCAAAGAGCTACCTCATTCCATGTAACCTAAGAACATTCCATTCCATATAAACTGACATTGATCAGGCTGAAGCTGCCAGCAATATAGAGGAACAGAATAAAGATTACCATGCACAAAACTATTATAAATAATGTATAAAATTCCTTTCAGACTATATGTATGAGGTATATATGAAGATAAACGAATTTCAACTTACCTGGGTATTGTTGGGTCCTTACTTGGGTCCCGTCTCCGAAACATTTCAGTATGTAAGTATATACAAATACAGCTATTCCAAAATCCCCCCCAAAAAATCCAAAATCCAAAACACTTCTGGTTCCAAGCATTTTGGATAAGAGATGCTCAACCTCTCTTATAATTATCCATAATAATATACATGAAGTTAATGTGAGCATGTAGGTATGGTTGGTATGTATACTTGTCGTATTTTGTAGCTGTATTTTCAACAACCACAAAGGTCCCCGTGGGAAAGAGTTTTCTTCTCCTGAAGATGAAGTAACAAAAAATATATCCATATTTCATCATTCATCTAAACATAGGGCAGATATCTATTGGGAAGACAGTACTATAGCTTTTTTCTGGAAAATAAGGTCCATAATCTTGCCATGGAAGGTTTGGGTTGGGGATAGAAAATAATTTCACTAGTTGAAGGTCTCAGTGAAAGCAGCCTTTTCACATCTTTTGAGTCATTGTGAGAAGAAGCACACCTTACCTCAAGACCTCACTGGAGAAAAAAAATGGGCACAAATCAACACATACCCTTTAAAATGCAAATGGACAAACTGAATTAGGGAACAGGGAAAATGCACACATTAAGTAAAACAACTAAAGAAAAGTGCAGCTTAGGAAAAACACCCCAGAATTTTATGCATGTCAATGTGAGAGAAGAGAGAAAACCCCAACCAAACTGGGACTCAGATATTTTCACATTCCTAACATCATCACATTCTTGCTCCTTTTCATTGTCATTCCTTCTTTAATTCCCCCTCACACTCTTTTTTCTAGCCCCAGGCAAGCCGATCAGTAATAAGGACATATTTGGGTTAATGGAGGTGTGAATGGGTATTATTTTATGATTGTTTCAGCTGTGTTAATTCATAATAATTAAAAAGAGTGTGGGTTGTAAAATGTAAGCAGAAGGTGATTAGATATACACACAAGCATATACTGGGGCAGTGACTATACATAACAATATAAACTGTGTTTTAGTGCTTATGTAATGGTGTCTGCAGTTGATGAGCTAGTAATAAATAGAAGCATGATGAGATGAAACTGTAAGCCTGTACAAGAATGGTTGATTGCTAAAACTTAATCGGATTTGGGAAACACCACTGATTTCTCAGCTGTGGAGGCAAACGCAATCATGTTACATTTGGCCCAAATTAATAATAGCTAGCTTGATAAAACACATGCCCTCCAAGTTTTCACAGATGAAAAATGGGACATGTGTGGCCAAGCAATGTTAAAGTGTGATCAAGAGGACAAGACTTATTAATAAGAAGGGGCTGCAGCAATTTGCTTTCATCTGAGTCTACTGGGAAGGGCAAGATTCTGTCCCCACCTACTGTTTCTCCCTGCTGAGTGCAAACTACTGTTACACTTTGAACTCAATTTGCAGCAATTGGAGTAAGATGAAGACAAGATGGGAAAGGAGGAGGTGGTGAGAGAAACTTGGACATTTTAAACAGCAGCTAAAAACATGAGATGGTAGAAGATTAATTATGACTTTCCCTGCCAATTCAGGACAGTTAAAAGGTTTGAAAATACACAAGAGGCAGCAGGTTACTCTAGGGTGCCCTTTACAGAGCTTATGACATTATAACCTTCAGCAGAGCAAACATCCAGGCAGTTCAGAAGGATGTCCCAAGATTGCTACTGCTGTTTCCAAGAAACTTCAACTAATCACCCCACTCTACTTAATGGAATGGGATTGTCCTACCAGGAAGTCCACTGGACAACTTTCAACCCATCACAACATATAAGGGTCTTGTTTTGGTTTTTAGATAACTATACGTGAACTAGGACATTTGAAAAGGTGTCCCAATGAGGATTGTTGGGTCAGCAGCCTCTCATTCTTGGGTCCTCAGGGCCAAAACCTGAGACCAATGAGTCTATTATTGTGATGTCACAGGACATCACGAGCAATAGCTGTTGTAACAGTTCTCCAACCTGCCTTAATAGCCAGCAGCTGCTCTGAGTGATGAGGTCTGTTCTACTGGTAACCGGGGAATGCAAGGTGACATTTTCATTTCCTCTAGTAAGTGAGCTGTTGTGCAATGAGGAATTGTTACAGGGGTCCTGCTTCACATTGTCATAGCCTCACTTGCCAGTGGAAGGGGTTTGGAAACAGTTGGAGGGGTTTGGAAATGCCATCCTGTTGTGCCCTGATAGCAGGCAGAAAAGACCTCCATCACTTGGAGCAGCTCCCTGGAGTTGGGGAGCATTTATGATCACAATAATGAATACACAAAATAACTAAACATGGAGAGGTTGTGGGCCCATAACTCCTGCTTATGAATCCATAACTGCAATACAGGTTGCCAGCTGTTCTTTACAGCAACTAGATGACCAGGGCAAACACAACACAAATACTTTCACTTTGAGTCTGTGAGCCCTGGTGCCAGATGGGAGTGGGACGAAGATGGATGCCCAGGAATTAATGTTACCTTGCACCAAAATAAGATAATCCTCATTGTCCAGGGATGCCTCTTGTTGAGATCTGTCATTCCTCCCAGAGATACAAATACACTTGATTGGGATATGAAGACTTCTAAAGAAGTTGAATGCCTTTTGTTTAAAGGAGCAGTTAATAGTAAACCACTCTAAAACCAAAGTGGTGGTTTTTGGGAAGAAGAGAAAATCACACAGTTGGAGATTAAATGCAAATCCCATAGAACAGCAATCTTATTTTAAATATCTGGGTTTGGGTTTTGACTCAAAATTGTCATGGAAAACTTACTTCCATGAAGTTAAGCTGAAATCTTCCCATTTTACTAATTCCTTATTGAGGTTTTATAGATTCTATGGGGGGATTTGGTTGCTCCTACTGTCAAAGTCTTCCAGAAGAAAATTGTCCCACAATTACTGTATGGTGCAGACATCTGGGGGTATGATAACACCTTCCCTTCAGAAACTGTGCAAAACGCTTTTTTGAAATCTTTGTTGGCTGCCCCGAAAGGTACTCCCGCTTCCCTTTTAAGGGCTAAAACTGGATTAATCTCTCTACAAGCTGGTGTGCATGTGGCTTTAACCCTATATTGCCTGAAGCTGGCTAGAATGAGTGACACCCAGCTTCCTAAAAAATGCTTTCTAGAGCAATTACAACCCCCCCTCCCAAAGCTCCTGGACAAATTCCATATTTCATCATTATGGGATTAATTTAGAAGCCTTACCTATCTATTCTTCCAAAAGAATTAAACAACTGGTCAGATTCTTTATGGTACCCGTTGTATCAAAAATCTTTTGGAATGGAGCAATATTTGTTTAATCTTACCTTTGCTCCACTCAGAAAAGCGTTCACAGCTTTATGTTTTCAGTGTATGCCATCTGCCTATCAGAAGGGAAGATATGATTATATCCCTGTCCACCAAATACTTTGCATTTGTGAGTCCAGGGAAGTGGAGGACATCCAACACTATATACTGCAATGTTCCCTACATACATCTCCTAGGCAAAAGTTTCTTAATTACATTCTCCATTCCTTTTCCTTTTCTAATCAATCTCCCCTTGAACAGATTTGTATTTTATTGGCTGGCAATGATGCTTATATCATGGCTATGGTTGCAAAATTTGCATTGGCTGCAAGTAAGATAAGATCCAGACATCAAAACCGTTCACAAGAATCACACGGGGTGATGTACGTACTTGACCCTGGCGTTTTAGAACACATCGGTGTAATTATATATTGTTCCTTTTTTTATACTTTTTGTATTGTTTGTTTATTGACTGTATATTATTTGCATTTATTGCTGGTGTGATGTTTTGTCCAGTTGCATTTTATTTGATTGTGGCGAGTTGCGATGGCTTTTAGCTAAGCAATAAAGATTCGTACAGAGTAACATGGCAACTCCATTGAGATTTTGGCTGATGTCTTGAGATCTGGCAACCTGAGTATCAATGGTCTGGAAATGAAACATAAATGTACCAGTGAGCAAAAGCAGAGGGGACAGCCACATTGGGAGGATGAGTGGGATATAAATGTTTTAAATAAACAAGCAAATGGGTGGTGAATGTAGGAACGTTTTAAGTTTTTTAAAAAAATTGTTGACTGCTTTTAATTTTACTGAAGAAAATAGCTGATGAGCTTTCAATTTGAGGATGCAGACACTACATCCAAAGAGTGATGGCTCTGCAAAAGCATTAACGAATTTCTGTCTTTCTGTTTGGCTTTGTTGGCCCAAAAATGTTAGTGAGTGTCAAAGCAAAATATTAAAATGTCAAAGCAGAATGTTGCATGCTGAACACATCCACGACTGTGATTTCTTTTAAAGAGTTGAGGTGGGGGAGATGTGTAATGTCAGTGACATTTCACGCCGACTCTAATTGTTAATTGCAGTCATTATTATGATCAATATATAAATAGATGAGTGGATAAGTGGAAATCCTTGTTCTTCTCCAAGCTTGTAAATATTGCTAGAAAAGAAATAATATACAAGAGAGGTGGCCTAGAGTATTACTGGTTTTGTAATGGCAGTCCAGCAAGTCAAAGCAGTATGGACAGGCAGCAGGTTGTGAAACACTGACAGTGCACCCCAACATTCTCATCTGACCCTCTTCCCCCATGCATTTCTGCACTGTTGTGGACAGTTTGAAGAAGGAACCTATGACCTCAATCTAATATCATCTTAGTATAGGATGAATGCTCACACGCAGACATAAGGTACAGCAGCAATATGCAGTCCCCATGCAGAATAGCAACATTGTGTAACACATGTCAGTGACTGCCAACATTGTGCAATGCACAATACCCAATATAGAGGATGCACAACTGTAATGCATAATCATAATGCCAAGTAGAGTATGCGCAACCAAACTGCAAAATATGGGGGTGCAGAAACATAATGGAAAATATAGGGTACACAACTGCAATGTGTATTTAGAATGAAAAGTATAGGATGCACAACCACGCTGCACAATGTGCAACTGGTAATGACAAGGTATGGATGAACATTCTGTCTATGCAACTCTGCTTTCATTGCTATCTGCAAAACTTGTCCATTGCATAATGGTGACTTTTTGGTCCTGCATGTGTAATGTGACTTATGCATCCATATGTCCCTAAGTGAATTCTGCCCTAGATGCATGGAATGCACATAAGGCCCTGCAGACATGTGGAAAAACAGTACACTGGGATTGCAAATAATTTAGAGGAGCTTACATGTGTTCTGAAAGCCAGTATAGCTCTCAGACCAAGGTTCGATTTCTGATGAGCCATGGAAGCCCACTGGGTGATCTTGGGCATGTCACATGCTCTTAGCCCCAGAAAACTCCACAATAAGTTCAGCTTAGAATCACCATAAATTGGAAACAACTTGAAGGCACACAACAATACATGTTCTGCAAAATGCATGTAGATTCTCCTTCATCTATCCTGTCCAATGCACAATGGTGTGGGAATGAGTCATAGATATGGATGGGATCCTAAGAGCCATCTAGTTCATCTTCTTACCATGCAGGAATCTAACATTAAAGTTCCCCTGAGAGATAAACATTCAATTTCTGTTTAAAAACCTCCACTGAAGTAGAGTCTGTTCTACTGTCAAACAGCTCTTACCATCAAGATATCTTTCCTAACTTATAATTTGAATCCATTGGTTGGGTTCTACCCTTCAGAGAGGCAGAAACCAATCTCACTAGACTTTCCATCTGACAGTCTTCTCATATTTGAAGATGGCTATCATATTACCACTCAATCTTCTTTCCTCTAGGCTACCCATGCCCACTTCCTTCAACTATCCAGAAGAACCAGAAGACCTGAAAATATTACTTTTTGATAGGACTCCTTTAGCTATATTTTATGTGTGCTCTAGTCCAGGAACTCTGAGGCCAATGGAAATGGGAATGTTGAGGAAGGAACAATAAATATGATGTTCCTCCCCATCTACATATTCTTGAAATTAATGGAAGATAAGTCCATCTATCTATATATCTATCTACATGTAGCAGAGCTTTCTCTGTAGCAACATTCTGACCATGGAACTCCATCTCACTGGAGCTTCTGGTAGACCACTAAAATGATGTTGGATTTTTGCTTTTCAGACTGTTCTGTTTCAATTATTTGTTTTAAAATTATTTTGAAGTCTTTTTAAATACTCTTTTCAAAAGTTCTTAAAGTGCATTTTCATTTGTTTTTAAAGCTTTCATCTCCATCTTGTTTTAAATATTTTAACTTGTTGTGCATTGCCTTGGGAGCCTCAGAGGGTTAGAAGGTGATTATATTAATACAAGAAATACAATCAATCAATCAATAAATAAATTCACTTTGTGTCTTTCTAGCTATCTGTGTAGCTTATACTGTCCTTTCCACCAAAATCAGCACTAATGAAATTTAATAACAAAAAATGTGGGTTTTTCCCCCAAAAATCCTAGACTAAGAACATAACATAATTTTTCTAAAAAAAAAAAAAGAAAGAAAAAGAAAAACAACAAGAGAAAGAAAAGACAAGGCCAACACTCAACCAGTGAAGGCACCATTCGAGAACAGGCCAGCTTTCTGCTCAAAGTCTGCCTAAATAAAAATGTTTTACCTGCCAGAAGAAGGACAGAAAGGTCTGAGATTGAAACACACACAGAGAGAAATAGAGGTCAATCCTAGCCTCAGCAAAGAGTTCAAGTCTCTGAGAACAAGTAACTTTTGGCTTAGGGCTTGTGTGTTTCAGAAACCTCTGTAAGCCTTTGCCTCAGTTAATAACAGGTTATACTGGCTGGAGCTGTGCCAAGTGGCAAGCTTTCTTGGGCCAGCTCATTCATATGTTTATGATGAAATCCAAGGTACCAGCTGCCTTTTCATTAGATAGTTATTAGCATTTTCTGTGTTGGGTTTAGTGGGGCTAAATGGTTATCCAGTTTTCTTTCGCTATGGAAAATAAACTCTTTTGATGCTTTGCCATTAAAATCATGTTTGCCATGTATTACCATTTCTCACCCTTCATGGGCCTATTTTTCATCTTTAAACACAGCCAAGGTTGGCATTACTTTAGTCTTAAAGAACCCTCTTGAAAGTGCCAATGTTATTTCCATCAGTGTCTTTCAGATCCCGCAGCTGCATTAGCTCAATGAAGCAGTCAGTCTTGTCTTAGGCAATTTTGATGTAATCAAAAAGTGCTCTAACACCCTTGGCTGCACTCACGCTTCTAAGAGGGTCGCATTACGATTTTATTTTCTTGGAAAACACTGTTTATGCTGTAAAGAGTAGCAAAAACAAAGAAATAAATAAGTTTTAAATTGAAAAAAAAAAAGGATTTTAAGACGGGTTGATGCCAGCAAGAGCAAATAGGAGAAGAAAATGAGAAGAGTCATGATGGATCAGATATAAGGCCTATGTAGTTCTGCTAGGAATGGGAAAATTGCTCTGTTTCTCTTTCTACAACATCTGAAGTTTTTGAACATAAGTTCTTTCCATCCCATTTACGAAGGAACTTGCAGATTTTTGTAAATTCTTCAAAAACAAAAAATTATTTCCATTTACTTTGCCCAGATCCAATAAGGGCATCTATTCCCAGCATGCATGAATCTACTGGGAAGGACAAGATTCCTTCCTCAACTTTCTTCTTTCCCCCACTGAACTGAGTGCCATCTACATTTCCATTTTCCATTCAAATTGCAGTTGAAATAAGCCAAGAACAAAGGGGGAAAATGGGAGGAGAGAGAAACAGGGACATTCTGAAAGCAGCTGAAAAAGTGGGATGAGAGAACAGAAGGAGAGTGAGATTTTGTGGAAGTGATCTCCACAGTTAATTGTTTATGAAGTTGTTGTTGCTGTTGTATGCCTTCAACTAGTTTCTTATGGTAACCCTAAGGCAATCACATCATAATCATATCACATTCTCGGGGGCTGACATGCCCAAGGTCACTCAATGGGTTTGCATGGCCAAGCATGGAATCAACTTCTAGTCTCCAGAGTAACAGTCCAAAGCTCAAACTGCCATCCCTCATTGGCTCTATGAAGAGGGGAGCATTACAGATTATGCTGTTTATGTTTCCCTAAGAGGTGAGGGAACTGAGGTCCACTCACAGTGTCAGCATCTCCTTAGAATTTGGAAAATTATAGTTCAAAGGAAGCCTGCAAGAGGAGGGTAACAGCAGGATCTTTTCACCTGTATATTCCAGGATTAACTGTAAAGAGGACTCCAGTTAAAGTTAAACAGCATATTTTATTTTGAATTAATACAGAAGAAATCAGACACTCTTAAGAACCAGACAAGGCTAATGGAAAGTGACGCAAGAAAGGCTGGATAGAAAGAAATTGGGTAGAAAGCATGATAGTTAGCAGTCCTGAAGCAGAAGGTCAAAGAAGAGTTTTCAGAGGGTAGCACAGAGGAATGGAAGTCTGGAGTACTACATGCAGTTTAATATATCCAATGTGCTACAATTTTCTGGGGCCAAAGTTGGACTCCTTGCTTTCTCACAAGGCTGACAAAGGAGTCTGGAAGGAGCTTAACTTGTCTTAACTCTACGTGACAAAACATTGATGGGAGTCATGACAACCTCTTAATGTCTGGTCAGGCAGGGGGTCTAGGAAAGATTTCCATAGGATGAGATTACAATATGGTCCCTGATTGCTTCAGCTGCGCCATTTTGCATTCCATTGTTCTTGGGAGTGCTTATAAGCTGCTTTCTTGAAAGGATTATCACAAATCTATTAGCATTGGGCTTTCCCACCTAATCCTCTTTGAGCCATGTCTGAGGTCATTCTCACCTGATAACATGCTTATGACCAGCATGCTTTCAAACTTGTTTTTCAACCATAAATATGTCCAGTTATGAAAACTGCACATCCCAGAGAGTGGGGTTGTCCAGTGTGGTAACATGTATGAAGAGGAGAGCATTATGATCACTTTTATAGACCTTGTGGGAGGAATAGAAAAAATCTTCCCAGTTCTAGGCAAAAATGAATAGTTGCTGCTGAAGCCTGTGTCATCTCCCTAGAGGCAGGAGTACTCAGTAGATCCATTGCTATCAGCACTGTAAATGGACTTTGAGTTTTAGGACTGCTCCTCCTACAGTAGCTCAATGTTGCACAAGAGTTGTCTCAGTGCTAAACCTATGTTGAATATAGCATCCAGCACCTTGATGGCCCATTCTACAGCAATGGACTCACTGTTGTCACTGCTCAGATGCAAGGACAATCCTGGGCTGATTCAATTAGTATTATATTCCTTGTACTCTGTTCCAGTTAATAAATTACTGCTAATTGATGACATCTATCTAGTTCATCATCACCATCATCTTTATTTATATCTGGTCTCCTTGCCCAAAATTGGTACTCGGTACTGGATTCCAGTGTGCTTTAGTTGCTTGAGGATTAGACTGTGACTCCAGAAGACAAGGGCTCAAATTCTCACTTGGCCATGGAAACCCAAATCTTGCCAAGAAAAATCTGGTTTGCATTAGAGTCATTATAAGTTGGAAATGACTGGAATACACATAATGACAACAACTGTGTTATCCTGTTTTCTGGGGGTCCTGGGAGGGACACCTAAATGCGCTCTCAATTATTAAAAGATGGGGAACTTAGCCAAGACCACACGTTAGCAATGCGAGAGGCAGGGCAATGGAGCGAGATCTTTCACCCAATGTCTACGGGGTCAGGCCAAGTCAAGGAGCAAACAGAAGTGTAAGAATAATAATTGTTTTTATTAAAATACAGTCAAACAGTGTATGCAACACACTCATGCCAAGAACTAAAGAAATAAAAGTTGGAGTGGGATAGAGGGATTTTTAAGAGGGAGTTGTTGGTTTGGGTAATACTACACCTGTCCTGAAGCCCAGGTAGTCTGCAGATTGAGTTCGTAGGTATGAAGTCTCAGTACGTGGGACCGAGGGGAAGGCTCGCCAAGCAAAGCGGTAGCAAGGCTGGATGGAAGTCGGGAACGATCCGAGCAATCCAAAGAAGTGCCCAAAGTCAGGGGTTTATATAGGGGGAAATGTAGCCACAGGCTGGTCCATACTTGGGGAAAACAATGAGTTTCGGGCTGGAGACAAAGCCTTCGAAAGGTCAGAATTTAGCATGATTGAGTTAAGTGCGAATTGACAAAGGAGTAGCCAGTATGCAAATACAGAGTGCTCGACAGATGAAGATCCATCTAATCAAGCTGCCTGCTCGGGGCAGGGAGTTCTTTGTAAGTATCGTGCATACATAATAGAGTACTTGCCTTTGACGTCTCCTGAAGTGACGGGACAGCTATTTCTGGCTTGCCTGTATTGTGTTGGAATATTACAGTGATTAGTGGCCGTACCTGTCTATGAGCTTGTCTGGGGGATCTTGCAGACACGTGGAGAGGGATGGTAGAAGAGAACCAAATTATTGATATCAAAGTGATATCTAATGTCACCCCAAGTGCGGTTTAGGAACTGCAGTAACAACTGGGTTCCATGTTCAGACAGCCATTTGTGATACATGCTAATCCTCAAATGAGCAATTCCACCAACTTTTCCACAAATTTGTAGGATTCTGCTTAGATGAAATATCTGTTGCACTATTTCTAAGTCAAAAGAATTTCAGTGAAGCTATCAAAATTTTGCGTGTGCCATCAAGAACAAAAGACTTGTGTCCTATCACCCTATGATCTGTTCTGTTGGTATTGTCTGCCTTCTAGTTGTTTTTGACTCATGGCAACCCTCAGACAAACCTATCGTGGGGTTTTCTGGGGCTGTGTGATTCACCCAAGGTTACCCAGGGGGTTTCCATAGCTTAGTGGAAAACTGAACCCTGGTCTCCAATGTCATAGTCCAATACTCAAACCAGTACTCCACACTGGTTCTTGTATGGTCTGCTCTACTTACAGATGGACATGAGCTTAGGACTTAACTGCAAGATACTTCACAGTATGTCTCACAGCTCCATTAGAGTTTTTCTTTTTGTTTCTTGAAACCTAGGTGCTGGAGAAGATGGAAGATTTTAATAAAATCTGCATTGTATTGTGAAGGGAATTTGCAAGCTTTCCTCCTTAGCTGTGATTCCCCAAACTGCCCAAGAGCAGTTCAACAATGGAATACGCTGCTTGGGAGTGTGGTGGCATCTCCTTCTTTGGGTTTTTTTTAAAACAGAGTCTGGATGACCATCTGTCGGGAATGCTCTGATTATATATTTCTGCACTGCAGGGAGTTGGACTCAATGGCCTATGTGATCTCTTCCAGCTCTAGGATTCTATGATTCTATGCTGACAAATATATTCTCTTCCTTTCACAAAATGCACCACAGGCTTAGCCACAAACTGCATCTATTCTCTCTCTCTCTCTCCGCCTCTCTCTCTGTGCATGTTTACCCCAAGAAGTGTACACTGGATAAACTCATTTTGTTTAAAAAAAAATTAAGGAGGTTATAATTACTTTAAAAAAAAAAATCGTGGTGCAGCGAGAAAATTACAGGCTATTCTGGGAGACTTTGAGGGGTCACTCTTGAGCTATACCATAAACCAAAAATGCATGCCTTCGTGGAGCCAGTTTCTTACATATATCTGGCTTAGGCACAGTTGTAGAGATTACGGCTATCAGTTATTCTTAGCTGTGATGGCTTTATAGAATTAAGAGCGTCTTAATATGAGGGTACCCATGAGAGGAGTGCAGAAGTCTTCAAGAATGTGCAGATCTACTGTTAACAGGATCTATCCCTCTTCAATCTCATCACAGTTTTATTTTATTTGTCTAATGTTAGAATTGCCCAGCTGTGTTTCCAAAAGAAGATGGCCAGTGTGCTTTACATACCACTATCAAAATATAATAATGGCATTTTGGTGGATTAAAAGAGAAACACATCTGTTGATATTATACTGGCTTTTAAGTAGCAAGTAAGAGATGATCGGATGACGTTTCCATCAGTCTCTCAAAGACATTGACACTGAACTTCCCCCTTTGTGCTTTACTCTGTTCTGCAACTTGAACTTTAAGGAAAGAAGAGGTTTCCATTTTTGCATCGGGGGGACATTCACTGGCAGGTGACCCATTAGGATACAGCAGAAGTAATGATTGATGTGCCCCATGTCAATGGGTCAGTGAACACTTTCAGGGTTGTTACACACCCACGCATCCCCCAAGATTGATATGGTTTATTGGCAAAATATGATTCAACTGGCACAATACACTAATTGGCATTGGTATAAAATGAAACCTAAGATGACTAGAAGTTCAAGCTGGGCAGAGGAAAATTATTGACCAAACATGTGTGATTACACAGTAGGTCAGAAGATCCCCTCTAGGCATAGTCAAGGTCATGGTCAGGCGGATTACCAAGCAACCCCGGAGACAATAGGCTTAAGCTAAAGCTGCAACTTCTCTGATAGCATACAGTGGCAAAGAGAATTTCCCCCAAAACATTGATTGTTTCAGCCCATTTTCCTTGCACCTGGATGTTTCCCTGCATTGTTTCCATACCTGTCCACAATTACAGACTTATTATGACAGCCATCAACTCTTTGTCACTAAGACCAGTAACTCTGTCCAGACCCCATTGTCTATGTGGCAACCTCCATTGTTTGCTTGACCAGAAAGCCAATCACACCCATGCCCTCAAGGTAGATTTTGGGTATAAAAACCTTCTGTTTTGAGCTGTTTGATGCAGTCTCCTTGCTGAACACCATGCTGTTGCTCCAATTCCTGACCAAGTATTGTCCTTAAGTGCTAGTCTAAACCACATCACTACTTTTTTTGCTGCTGTCCTGATAGGTAATTATTGCACATTCGCTAAGATATCCACAACTTTCCTCCCTTTGTCCTTCCATTAGCTCTTGTGTGAATGTTTGGATCTTTTGTGTGCATGACTGAACTTTAAATAAAACATATTTTAGTTTATTTTGGACTCTCTGGCTGGTTCTTTCCTGCAAGACCCTGTAAACATTGGTGGAAAGATCTCATTAGGTCACTCCACTCTTGCAGGCCTCCTAATTTGTACTAATTAATTTCCCACTGTCACGTGGAGGTACAGGCATCATGGGTGGACCCCTGAGTCACCCATGTTTTGGGATAACAGGGTTTTAGTCTATGCTTAAAGGAATCATCCAATCTACTGAAGCCTGCCCACTCCAAGTTTAGCACCTTGGATAGTTACTTTCAAGTTTGGACTAAAAGCAAAAACAGATTCACTGCCATACTGACATTGGAGCAACCTGTCACTGCTGAGAATCAGAACTAAAGTCCAGAAGAGGGGTCTATCTATCTTTATTTTGAAATTTTATTCATGTCATGTATTTCCATTCTTTTTTTTCTCACTGAAAAAATAAGAATCCATTGAACCCATACACCTCATAGAAAAAGGGCTGACTGTCCTTTAATCTTGCTCTTATTCCTTTTTTTTAATCCTTATTTCCCATCTAGTTGCCCTACTGAGTGGCTCAGTAATTTTGAGAGAAGATACCTCAGATGGCAATAACAGCTTCAGAAGAGGAGGCATGAGAGCAGCAAGATGAATGGCACAATAAGGACAAAAGAGGCTCTTTCCCACTACACAGTTTTATCACTATTATTCCACTTTAGCTACCATGGCTGCAATATATGGGACCCTGGGATTTGCAGTTGAAAGAGAGGTATTTAGAATTCAGTTTAAGAAGAGGTATTTAGAGAGTGAGTGTGATATAGTGATCTGAGTGTTGGACTAGGACTCTGAGAGTCCAGGGTTCTAATAGCTGCTGGCCACTGATTTACCTTGGGCAAGTCACACAAGTCTCAGTAGCTGAAGAAGGAATCAGTTCTGATACAGCAAGAGTTTTCATTTTTATCCTGTTAGAGCCAAGAGCAGGAATTCTGCAGCCTAACAAATGTTGTTTGGCTGTGCTTCCAAGAGCTATAGTGCATTTGTGCAGCCTGAAGATGAGAACAAGATCCATGGACAGGTGAGAGCCACCATATGTATGCTAGAACTTTGTACTTCCTGACCTATCAAACAGGTCAAATGGGGACTGCTTAGTGTGGCTAAGGGGGTAGTCAGTGCTGCCTTACAACAAGGAAGAGTTCTAACTTGCATGAAGAGAGCAGTTTGAGGACTTCACTGAAAAAAAAAAAACCAAAATCCCTGTATAATGGCTACCAATAGGTCAGTGTCCAACCTATCATTTTTGGTCAAGGTATTGGAGCATGTGGTGGCTCCTCAACTCCAGGGGTTCCTGGATGAAATTGATTGTCCAGATCCATTTCAATCTAGTTTCAGGCCTGGCTAAGGGACAGAGACAGTTTTGGTTGCTTTGGTGGGTAACCCACACAGAGAACTGGACAGGAGGAGTGTGTCCCTGCTGGTTCTGCTGAATCTCTCAGCAGCTTTCAATACCATTAACCATGGTATCTTCTGCAACAGACAGTTAACTTTCAAAGGCCTGAGTAAACAGAAAGATCTTCACTGCTGGCAGAAAATCTTGGAGGGAGCCAACTAAGCTTCCCATGGGACAGAATCCAGTCTGTGAGAAGCCTCTGAGAGGACCTCTTCCCATGCTCTCATCAAACATGCTTTGGTAGTGGTGGAGCCAAAGGAAACCCTCTCCTCACAATCTTAAAATTCAGGCAGACTCATATTAGAACACACTGTCTTTCAGATATACAGTCATATAGGGCTATGTAAGTCATAACCAGTACTTTGGACTGTGCCCAGAAATGAATTGATAGCCGGTGAAGCTATTTCAATAGAGAGTTATTTGTTCCATGTAACCAGTCCTGGGCAGCAGTCTGGCTGTAGCATTTTAGATCTGCTACAGTTTCCAAAAGCAACCCCACATAAAGTACATTACAGTAAACCATACAGTATGTAATCAGGACTTGTGTCACCTAAGCCAGATCTGACTTCTCAAGGAATGGGCACAACTGGCTGAAGTAGCTTCTTAAATAACCTCCTATGGTAACTGTGATGAGGCTTACTTCTTCCTCCTTCAGACTGGTATGGCGGTTCCTCAATCTGATAAGGTGCCCTGTCTTTTCCACACAGTTCTGCCTTTCCCCTTTATAACACCACCTTTGTGTAAAAGGATGAGGCCTTTAAATGGTTATTTATAACCCTTTAATAGTTCTATGGTAGTGCTTTTGTTTGTCTTTAAATACTCTAGTCAGTATTTATAAAAATAAGTTATAAAATTTATTAAGGTAGCACACAGAACAAAGTATCAGAGTTGATATGCAGGTCAGGGCTAAAACAGTTCTTCAGAATTCTTTTAGTCAGTTTCCTTATATCTTTAAACTCTCATATAAGCACAAGTATCATAATCAGCCCTTTACCTACTCTTCCACCAAGGACTCAACCCTCAATCTAAGTCACACTTTCTGACCAGATTCTATAATGGTTTAATTACTCTTTTCCATCTCTCTAGGCTTTCCCTGAGAATTAAACCCTTTCCACACAGACAACCTCCCTGGCTGACTGAATTACTTTACTCCAGAGCTCTTTCTCACTAAAGACTGCCAATGACAATCAGTGTTTGCCTTCATATATCTTTTCCTCTTAGCCACCAGCCGCTCCTTCACTATTGGGCTAGGTTTGTCTCCTGAGGAGCTATTCTGTTTGCCTGGCAACCTGTTTGTAGGCTACTCTGGCGTGCCAGATAGTCACACCCCCAGAACTTTGTCACAGTAACCATGATAGCTTTCTCTGTCCAACTGCCTGTGTTTGTGCAAACATCCATTGGGTCAGTTAAATTAAGGCTGAGACCTATTTCATGCATTGATCTTAAGTAGATGTATCACAAGAATAATGGCTGCAGGATCCCAAGCCATCTAAATCAAGGATGAGCATCACACAGACTCTTACATATTGTTGGACTGCAAATTCCAGCAGCTCCAGCATAAGCTCCAGATTTTTATCAAATCTGTACATATGCTATGGTTTTTAAAGGGTTTCAAACAGTTTTGATTTCCCCTTTTTTCATTTTACCCCATGGAATTGTTGAATATTTTTGTAGTTTTTTAAAATTAAGTTTTAATGTTTGATATTGCTCGGTCACACTGATGTAATGAACATACCACCCTGAGGTCATATGATACAGGATGAAATATAAATATTTAAATAAACAAATAAATAGCCAGCATACCTAATAAAATAATGAGCTACAGCCCAACAGCATCTGAAGGGTGGACCATAAAAGATCATTTGTAATAACACCATACATGCAGACAATTGGCACAGTGCCTTTTCCTGTGAGTGGAGGGCATGACGGGAATTGCTCTTACATTAGGTTGCATCACATGTTAAGCTGCCTAGATATTAGAAATACATGAGTGTTCATGCTTCCTCACTGCTTTTGCCAAAAATCTACCGTTTGTGGGTTTGTGAACTGACATCTTAGAAAAGTTGCTCTTTTGCACTACACTCCTCAGAATGGCTAAAGTCCATAACAAGCTGCTATGGGAACCACTGTATTCAGAACTCACACCCTTGTCATCTAAGGTCTGATTGTCAAAAGTCATACCTGGCAGCAAGTAATCTATTTTCAGAAATTCTAAACAAGGTTGCCCCCACCCCAAATTCTGCTGCCTCAAGCAAATAGCAAGTTGCCTTACCATACCATGTACAAAAGCCAACTAGACTCTTCACCACTGGAAATGGTACAGTATTTTGAAGACAGCAAGCTAGCACAAGAGGCACAGGTCAAACAGAGTATCACACAGCTCTCAGTTCTGCAAGTTGTCTGAGGTAGCTGCTTCCTTCCGCCCAATGGTAGGGCCTGCCCTGTCTAATTGTTCATTACCTATATGATTACTCTTCTTTGATCAAGTCTATCAACTAAATTACTCCATTCTTTGGCATTTCCTTTCACAACCTTCCTGGAATAGGTGCAAACTTAGCCAAGTGTATTTATTTAATCTATAGAAATCATATGTCATGTGCTTGGTTTGGGCTTTGAGTTCCTTATCATTTTCAATCTGAGCCGCACAAGATTGTACTTTTCCAAAGTAGCAAAGATTTATCAATTTTGTATTTAAATCTTGAAGCTCAGAGCTCTAATCGTAATTTAATATGACTAAATACGTGCATACTTTATGGTCAATCATCCAGATCTTTTACAAGGTCCCTTGGCTTTGGAATTACTAAATCTTAAATGGTACTATATATGAGCCTTGTCTGACATGACATATATTGAAACAGACTGCAGAACGATCACTTAGTGATGAGAACCTTGCTACAGTTTTAGTGAACCAAAGCTAAGAGGCAAATTATTCAATTATAGTAAATTTACAGTAGCTTAATATTTGATAGAAGTGGTTCTTCTATCATCAGAGCGTTGCATTGAAAAACCCTTGAGCAGCAAAATAGCTCCGGAAATTCCATGGATGTTTTAGCCACTTATTAAGAAAATTCATCTATCTTGATCTTTTATGAACACTTTGTGCCTCTTATAACTTGTGTGCAGTAATTATTATAACATATTTTCCATACGCACTTTTGACTCTTCAAATGAGTCTTTAAATGGTAAAAAGAATCCAGCAGGGGGAGCAAGAAGGTAAGTGGTAGTCAACTGCCAAGGGGCACAGAGAGGTGCCATAACAAATTTGCAAGAAACAAGAGCTCTTCCAAGGGGCTCTAATTGTAGAGGATGAAGAAAGTACAGTGTTCAGATCAGCCAGAACTAGAATTAAAGGCTTCCAAAATGGTGGGGTGAGGCTCCTTGTTGATAAGCAACTCAAAATTGCAAAACAGAGTTCAGCTCATAAGGCAGTTCTTGAGTGGTCTAAAATCACTTCTTTCCCTGATAAGCTCTACCTGTTCCAATAAAATTGTTCTATGTCAAATCAGACTATTCTCCTATCTACCCAGTATTGCCTACTTTGACTGGCAGCAGCAGCTCTCCATCAACTCAGATCCTTTTAAGTGAAGTTGACTGGCAATGTCATGCAAAAAAATGAGTGCTACCATTAGCTGTGGTACCTCCTCAGATACAGTCCATCCTCCAATTCTTTTTAACTATGATCCAGTGTTTCCATGGAGTATTTCTACTCAAGGCATTGTCTATATAACTTACTACTATTTCCTATGTTCTGTGGGGGACTTCACACATCATAAGTACTATTTCAGGGCCAAAGCTGAGACCTAGGCCCTTTCTGCAGCACCTCTCCATCCTGCTATGGGGATGGGAGAAGGATGGGACTATGATGACACTTCTGCATGAAATCATCATAGTCCCATCCTTCTGTCCTCAGGCGGTGCAATGGTGGGTTAAATCATTGATAGGTTTTACCTGTCAATGACCCATTATCATGCCACCATCCCACACTTACCTGACCTATGGAGGCACTGGAAGCACAATGGAGGTGCTTCCTGCCCCAGTGCAGCCTGGGAAAGTACCCAGCTGCGCTGAGGAAGGAAGAGGTGTGGCCATCACGCTCCCTTCAGCAGGAAGCCAGCCAGTGCAGAGGGGAGCTCTCCTGTGGTGTTCCCTTCCTGACAGAGCCACTGCCAGGATCCCCACCAGACACCACCGCAAGAAGATAAGCTGTGGAAAGGGCCCTAGAGATGGCCTATGGTGATGTAAGGAGCTTGGTGATCTTACAAAAATCAGGCTTCTGGTTATGACACATTAAGCGTCAACCATTTTTCCCCACAATACGTCATTCAATTTTAAAAAAGAGAATATATACATACTTGTATACTTTTCAAGGCAATGCTCACACCTTGAGATTTTTCCTCCTTGCCCTGAGGATTGGAGAAGAGGGTCTTGGCCCTGATATATGACTCTGCCGCCTGAGAGGAAACATTTAGATCACCAATGAAATATCTCATGCTTGGTGAGGACCAAGTTCCTGCTCTTCCTGTTACCCTGAAAACTGGGGGTCCCGTGAGGGGTGCCCGACTTTGCCAATTAGAAATGCCAAATTTGGGTAAATTAGACTTAGAGCACTGTTTTGCTAGTGAGAGACAGGGTAACTAAGCGAGATCTTTCACCCTATGTCTACAGCGTCGGGTTAGAGAGTGACTAAACAAAGTGTTTCCAAACAATAACAATTATTTATTAAGAACAAAACACAGAAGACAAACACAAACTAACTAGCTTAGAAAAGAAAGAAAGTTGCAGGGAGAGGCAATACGACCTGTTCCGTAGTCCTGGGGAGAGGTTGGAGATTCGGGAAGGAAACTCAGCGTGGGGCACTGAGGGGAGTCCCTTAAACACACCAATGGCAGGGCGGGATGGCAGTCAAAGGAGATCCGAGGATCAGTTAAAAATGAAGGGTTTTTATAGGGAAGATTGTGCCTTTCGGCTATGGCAGTCCCAAAGGGAACAAAAGAGGTTTCGGTGCTGGACAAAAGGATTTGGTGAGGTCAGGTAGCGCGTGATGCGATATGCGTGTAGAAACAATACCTTTGGCCAAGACGTTAATGGCCCAACTTACAAGAGTAGTTTGCCTGAGAACCATATGGCTATTGAGAAGTCTGTGGTGGGAAGTTCCCTAAAGCTTCAGGCAAGTTTTGGGTGCTGGCTACAAAGAGAAATGGAATGCAAACCATTAACAGCCGCTTCTCTGTCCGTGTTTATCCGGAGAACTTTGCGAACACGTGAAATGAGGTAATCACTAACCAGTCCAGCTAAGTCCAAATTAAATGATATCAAAAGGATATCTGGGGGTCCTCACTGAGGGTGCCATGGCCGAAATAACATTCCTTCTAGTTCTTGATTTTAAGGCACATTTGGATTTGACAGCCCTCCAAACAGAGGATATTTTCAAATACTGGATGTTCCTTCAAAGAGAGGACTGCCTTCTTTAAAGCAAGAATCATCACCACTAGCAGCAGAAGCATCTTGCCTTTCCCCCAGTGTCAGAGTCAAGAGAACTTGAAGCTGTACCCAAGTTAAAAATATAGTCAGCCCTCCACATTTGCAGGTTTCACTTTTGCTGATTTGACTATTCACAGAATATTTGCTGTCACCTCTGCTGCCTCCCTATGCCATTTTTAATAGGGGCTGCAAGCCTTGTGAGACTGGGAAACTGTGAACCAGGCTTGTAAGTCCCTATTTAAAATGATGTGGGGCAGCATTGGAGGTGGCAGTAAGCCCCACCAGCCACCCACTTTTGCCTTGTGAAGGAACCCTGATGCCTCAAAGGAATCCATGGTGGGTTGAATATGGTGATCATACTTTTTTGTGAGTTAAATATGGTTTGGGACAGCCTAGAGTTATTAATGTTTTTTTCACTTTCACAGTGGTCCTGTGCCCCTAACCCTAGTGAATGTGGAGGGATGACTGAATAATTAAACTATCAATAACATTAAAAGCAGTTGAAAACAACAACCCTTTCGAAAGAAGAACAACACATCTAAACAGCACAGCACAGGAAATGCCCTTTCTCCTTTAGCAGTCAACCCTCAAAGGCCTGTCAAAACAAAAAGGTCTGTACCTGTATGCAAGCGGATGTCAAGGGAGGACCCAGTCTAACCTTTCTAGGAAGAAAGTTCCAGAGCTTTAAAGCAGCTGCCAAGAAGACCACTTTCCTGTGTTTTTACCAGATGTGTCGGCGGCTGGGCGGGGCCGGGCAGGCTTGGGTCTGGCTCAGGCCGAGGCTGGCATCCCGGAAGCCTCAGCCAGCAGAGTCACCGCGAAACTAAAGCAAGCCTTACTTCAGGCGGTAAACAGGAACGAAAAGAAAGGGTTTTCCTCACCCGGGCAACGAAGGGTTAAGCTGGCTGGCAAGGCTTCCGAGCAGAGTCTCGGCAGGAACGAGGTGGGACCGCGGCAGGGGCAAGGCAGGCAGGAACAAAGCAGGAACAAGGCAGCAGCACTGACGGGCAACTCACGGAGAGCCGTTGGTTGTTGCTCCGTGCTGAACTTGGCTCCCTCTGGCTCTAAAGTAGGAGCCTGGCGCCGGCGCCGGCCAATCCTGAAGCTGCTGCACAGCTGGGAGCCCTCAGTCGGACTCACAGTTGAGCGTCCTTAGCCAGCTGCGAGCCCTCAGCCTGCCGCTGACACTCCAGTAACCGGCGTGAGTGGCGGGCAGCCTCCTTGGCCTGCCGCCGCTGCGAGAACGTGGGAGGGAGGCCGTCAGACTCCTCCGGATCGGGCCCGCGGGTGAGCGGCAGCCCAGCGACCTCCGGGCGACTCTCTTCCGCAGCGCCGGCTCCGTCGGTGTCTTCAGCGGCGTCAGGGCAGGCAGGCTCGGGACGACCTCCCGTAGTGGCAGGTGGCTCCATAGCCTCCTCTGCGGCGGCGGTGGCCTCAACGGCGTCCGGGCAGCTGTTCCCGGCGCCGGAGGCCTCCGCCGCTACTCGCGAGGAGACCGGATCCTCCGCCGCTACTCGCGAGGAGACCGGATCCGCCGCCGCTACTCGCGAGGAGACCGGGTCGTCCTCCTCCTCGGTTGCTGCGTCTGGGGCCGTGGAGGTCCTGACATGATGTACCTGTGAGGGTGGCAGAGCAGAGAGAAGGGCCTCTCCAGAGAATCTCAAACCAGACACAGGGAGAATTCATCCTTTGGACAACAAAGCTGTATAGGGCTTTGGTGGTCATAACCAATATTTTGAGTTGTGTCTGAAAACACACAAGTTGGGCCTGGCTGTTAGAGCAGAGTTCAGCCAGGAAGTTCAAATAATCTCTGACAACTAGTGGAGGGAAGAACTGTGTTTATATAGGTCAGCAGCTAATGCAGCTGCTACTTAACTAATTGCTGCTTCCTATGAATCCTCTGGCACCTCCTTAACCTCTTCCTTTGTTGTCTTCTCTTAGGAAAGGTAGGTACAGGTAAGTTGTGTTCTATATCTGAAGGGGTAGGGCTCTCTGACAGTGCTGGCATTTCACTCTGGTCTGTACCTGAAGCTCATGGCTCCGTTGCCTCCTTCTGGTCAGCTGTAGGTACAGGCATGCCCCCTGCTTCATTCTCTGAGTCAGAGAGCATTTTCAGGTTCTGGAAGCAGGGCACGACAAAGGGTGAAACTCTGCGTTCTCCTCTTCTCCCTGCTATTTTAATTGAGTGCAAATAATTTGCACACTTTGAACTCATTTTGAAGCAACTAAATTAGGCTGAGGACCATGGGGGAAAGTGGGAGGAGGAAAAAGAAACTGGGCCATTCTAAAAGCAGCTGGAAAAGCTGGATGACAGGATCAATCAAGGCTGTCCAGCCAAATCAGGAGAGTTGGAGAATATGAGCTGCTTAGTTATGAATGGCTTTAGATTGTCATTATATTTATTTTTCTTAAAAGTAAGTTACCAAGTTCTTCCTCTTTCTTGATCTGCATCCATCTAAATGTTAACTGTAAGCTCCTTCTGAGCAACAACTTATTTTTTTTTTGGCTTAAGACAGTATTCAGATGCAGTAGACACTGATCACTGATGAGGAGGAGAAAGAATATTGTTCATCTCAATTATTAATTATCTCCTTAATTATTAACTTCCTCTGTTCTAAAACTATGACTATGTTGCTTGCTTGAGCAGACTCAGAGTAGATCCCAAAATGCTACCTGAACCAGCCATTCATTTCTGCATTCTGTCTATTCAAATTTACAGGAATCAGAGAGATTGTTTTCAATAAACAGTCCTTCCTTTGTTTTTTTCTTTTTTTCTTTTTAAATACATTTGAAAAGAAGCTTGCCCTGTACAAGATGTATGTAAGTTTTGAAGCCACTAATCCACATTTTAGCCTGAATGTGGGGACAAGGCTGCTGAGCAAAGCGTGCATGATTAATAAAGAAGGATCTGTTCCCCTTTCTAATTTCTTTTATTAACACATACACCTTAGACTGGTCTGAGTGAAAAGACAACAGGATTGTGGAAAAGAAAGGGGAGAGATCATATTTTACCTTTTAACCCAGGGATTGTCAATTTCTATCAGTGGAAGCAAGGCCTGACAAACTCAGGGTCGCTTTAGCCTGATTTGCATACTGCGAATTCTTTCATCAGCAGCAGGAATTGTGACAGGGGCTAATTAGCATTCCCACCCCTCTATTCAGTTCCTTTATTTTTTTTGAAGACAAGTGCCAGAAGCAACATCAGCAGAAGTTTAACTAAACCCAGATTTTTTTTAAATATAATTTTATTTTAAAACATAGACTCTGGTTTCAGAGGTTTAAAAATAATAGTACTAATAACCCAGCCATCGCTTCAGTAGGCTGGAAGGAAATCATAGGAAAAGAAGAGTGAATACTCTTAAGAAATGAAGAACAGAAATAAAATGTGTGGAGTTTGTAGCATAATGACATGGCCATTCGATGAAAACCTCATTGAGCCACTCTTGTATTCAACTGAGTGTAATAGCCTGAGGCTTGGGCCTGGTTGTTAGAACTAGCAAGGAGGAGTCTGAGATGTATCATAGATGGTACATCTCAGACTCCTTCTTCCTAGCTTCACCTCCTGCAAGTGGAGATGGCTAGTCATAGACACTCTATATTGCACTGCCGTGTGTGCTTTCTGTCATTCGTATTACCTTATGCATACGATCATACTATCCAGAGCACACCTGATCTCCTCTAATTTCACAAGCTAAGCAGAGTGAGACCCATTTCACAGTTGCTTGTGATCCTTCTTGAGAGTGTCAGGGATCTTCAGGTAAGATTGTAGAAGGCAGGGAAGAAAAGCTTTGGAAAGCCATTGCTGGGTTAGATGGATCAAAAATCTAATTGCTACCTCTAACAGCAGCGACAGCATCTATTTGCATTCTAGATGCTGAAGAACAACACCAGTGTAGGCCTATTGGGCCCAGGTCCTACTTTGTGACTAGCTGGTTCTTTGACGAGGTGGTGGTTCTTAAGTTCTTACAAAGTTATACCTTAGTTAATGAAACAGATGTGTTCTTGGTCATTGCTTTCATAACAGAAAACTAGTAACTCAGACAGTAATACAATGGAAAGAAGAGGGAAAGTCTCCAGAAGCACAAAACGAAAAACAATTCAACATCTTTCTGTATTTTTTTTATTTTCAAAACTAAGAATATACACAACTAAGTAGATAAGTTTTGCATACATAAATGAAAAAAAAACCATTTTGAATCTTCAAGAGACCACTTGAAAGCATCTTTAAAAAACCATCTAGGAGACAGACTGACAGACAGACAGATCTTTTTATGATTTACATTTTAATACCCAACTTACAGATCTGTTTATAGATTAATTTGCTTTCTCCTTTTCTTTCTGGCCATTTCCACACTACCCTGTTATAGTGCTGCTATTCCACTTTCAACATCCTATGGAATCCTGAGGTTTGCAATTTAGGGACGGGCATTTAGAATTCTCAGCCAGAGAGCTCTTTGGCCTCAGCAAACTACAAAACTCAGAATTCCATAGCATTCCACAGAAAGTGGAATAATAGTGTTACCCTGTTTTCTGGGGGGTCCCAAGAGGGACACCTAAATGGCTTCTAAATTATATAAGTTGGTGAAATTAGCCAAGAGCACAAGCTAGCAATATGAGATGCAGGGCAATGGAGTGAGATCTTTCACCCAATGTCTACGGGGTCAGGCCAAGTCAAGGAGCAAACAGAAGTGAAATAATAATTGTGATCTTTATTAAAATGCAATCAAACAGTGTATGCAGCACACTCACGCAGATAACTATAGAAAGAAAGGTTGGAGTGGGATAGAGGGATTTTTAAGAGGAATTGTTGGTTTGGGTAATACTATACCTGTCCTGAAGCCCGGGTAGTCTGCAGCAAAAGTTCGGAGGTATGGAGTCTCAGTACGTGGGACTGAGGGGAAGGCTCACCAAGCTAAGTGGCAGCAAGGCAGGATGGAAGTCGGGAGCGATCCGAGGAAGCTCTCAAAGTCAGGGGTTTTTATAGGGGAAAATGTGGCCATAGGCTAGTCCGTACTTGGGGAAAACAATGAGTTTCGGACTGGAGACAAAGCCTTCGAAAGGTCAGAATTTAGTATGATTGAATTAAGTCCAAACTGACAATAGAGTAGACAGTATGCAAACACAGAGTGCTTGACAGATGAGGATTCTTCTAATCAAGCTGCCTGCTCGGGGCAGGGAGTTCTTTGTAAGTAGCGTGCATACATGATAGAGTACTTGCCTTTGAGATCTCCTGAAGTGGCGGGATGGCTATTTCTGGCCAGCCTGTATTGTTTGGAATATTACAGCAATTAGTGGCCATGCCTGTTTGCGAGCTTGTCTGGGGGACCTCGCAGCACATGGAGATGAATTAGGTAAAGGAAGCCAAATTATTGATATCAAAGTGATATCTAATATCCCTCAAGTCTGGGCTAGAAACTGCTGTAACAATAGCACTATAACAGTGTAGTGCAGAAATGGTCTTTGTTTTGCTGTTTTAGCATGCTCAGTAAGACATTCTTGCAGCGGCAGCAGCAATAGCAGTTGCTGTTTACCTTGCCTTTTGTAGGCAGGAACAGACATCTTGGCTACAGCACAGTCCCATTTTTTTCCTAGCTCTAGCTTTATTGAATTATTTTACTACAGATATGCTTCTGTACCCCAACAACAAAACTCTGCATTTCCCCAGTTCTTTTTCACCATCCTCTGAAAGTCAATGTTCCTAAGTAAACTTCCAGCTAGACAGAGGACAAGAAGCAAAACATAGGTTGTATGGGCATAAAAAGCCTTTGTAAAAGGGAGCTTCTTTGTCAGAGTCTTATGCTCTTGTTGCTTGGGTACATGTGTGCAAGGCCATTCCATACTAGCTTGTGATAGTGCTATTATTCCACTTTCAACATCCTGTGGAATCCTGGGGTTTACAGTTTAGGAAGGGGCCTCAAAGGCCCCTCCCTAAACTGCAAACTCCAGGATTCCATAGGATGGTGAAAGTGGAATGATAGTGCTATCACAGGCTAGTGCAGAAATGGCCTTAGTTTCATCTATGAAATGTTGGAGCATATGTGAGAGAGCTATACTTGCATAATGATTTGCTGGAGCCACAGAGGAGAATCCTAAACAATTGCATGACAATTGTATTTAAGTTGACTGCGCTGTGCTACTGGAGTTTCTCAGAGTAAGCACACAAACTATGATAGGCAGAAACATCATTGTCCAATTTTCTCATTCCAATTCCATTTTGCAAGAACTGCCATTTATCCTTTAAAATGACAACGGTCGCATCTGAGAGGGCAGTATCAGCAGATACCTTGTGTGAACTGCAAGGAATCTCAAAGGCTGCAGAAGTATGTTTGCTTCGTAGAGCCAAAGGGATGAAGATTGCAATCCTAAGGGGCATCCTTTGACCACTAAGGGTTGCACAATGCAGAATGACTAATGGGGAGGGGATTGTCAAGAACCAGGCCAAGGAGATCTCTGGATCATGCCAGGGCTATGACACGCAAGGTCTGTTATAAACTCTTCCTCCTTAGAGAACTTTTGTCCCCCACTGGCTTCCTCTTCCAGTTTATCTCCCTCTACTGCTTTCCCTAAATCCACACCTTTTCAGATATACAGCAAAGCATGGATTTATTGATCCAATGACTGTGTCACTGTTGGTAGTGTGTGTAACCCTATTCAGAGCAAAGACACTCTATTGAGACAGATCTTACAAAAATAGAAAACAGTTCTGTATTTAACACACTGTCAGGGTAAAAGATAGTTGGTAAATTAAGGGTTAGCAACCAGCACAACACTTGTATATTGAAAACCAGCAAACAATTTCTTTTTCTTTCTCTCATGCTCACAAATATCTCTCTATCTCTCTCAACTCTGAACATATACTCCAGAACTTCATCTCTATTTCAGTGAAATTTCAGTTACTCACTCCCCCCATCTAACTCCTCCCTGGGTTCTGATTCCAACAGCCAATCAACTTAAATCCCCAGGGTTGCTAGAGTACTCTGTTGCTAACCCCCCCCCGGGCTCTTCACAGGAATGAACCCTGGAAACCTGGTAGGACATTGAGTATATTGGTTCGAAAAAGAGGTTGATAGAAAGAGGCTTTTGTTGTGTGCCTTCAAGTTGTTTCCAACATATGGTAGCCCAATCATGTGGTTTTCTGGGCAAGATTTTTTCAGAGGGGTTTGCCTTCATCTTCCTCTGAAGTTGAGACAGTGTGACTCACCCAAGGTCACTCATTGAGTTTCCATGATTAAGCAAGGAATAGAACTCTGGTTTACAAAGTCATAGTCCAATGCTCAAACCACTACCCTACGCTGGCTCTATAGATATAAAGAAAACTGCCCATTGAATAATTCTCTTCTCAGCTGGCACCCTCTTCTTTGCTCATTTTGGGCTACTGCTAGCTAGACAGGTGGACATTTATGCTCCCATCCCCACCATGCCCAACAAAAACAAATGCACAAATACAACATTTTGTTGTGTGGGTCTGCTAGTATATACCGTACTAACTGAGAACTCAATTCTTTAAGTGTCCCTTCTTAGAAGAACACCACCTGTCACCAACAGGGAGACAATTGTGTATTTCTGCATCTTTTAGTTCAATTATGCAGTTTATCTATCTATGTTTTAGAATATGTTCACTGTTCACAGTATGCTTTATTTCTCAGAAGTGTCCTGTAAACATCATAAATTTGTAATATGTTTTAGGTGAAGTGCACATTGAGGTGAAGTGCAACAACACTTAGGTGATGGGAAATTGCTATTTTTGTTGCTGTTAAATCCAATGAATTTTCTTTCCATCCATAGACTGAGGCACTGGCACCCTGTCTTGATGTAGCTGTCAGGCAGATTAGAGATGGAAAAATAATCACTGTTACTCATTTCCCTATCCAAAAAAGATCTTTTTTTAAAAAAAAAAATCTGACAGTTTGGGAAGCTTAGTTACGAAGAATAAGAGAAAATTGTATAATACAAATATAATTCTGTGTATTTTTTCTTGTTTTGGCACATGTCAAATTGCTTCAGAAAATCATTCTATGCACATGGATATCTTTTTTCTCCCCCATTTGGCAAAAAATAGTGGTTTTGCACAAACCTCCACAACACACAAACACACTTTTCTGGAAACATGTTCCCCCCCGCCGCCACATACTTGAAGAGTAGTGGTTTGGGGGGAAAAAAATCACTTTGCACAAAAAAGCAGCTCTAGAAACAGAAATGGCTTTTGGGTTAAAAAGTTATGTTTTTTTCCTGCAAATTTCACAAATTTTTGTACAAAATTGAACTATTTTCGCACAAAACTATAACATACATTTCTGGAAATTGGGGGTGTATAAAATTTGGGTTCGTGGGAAAATGCTGTTTCCAAAAAAAATGAGCTTTTTTTCCCCCAGAAACACTTTTTTAAAAAGGGCCCCTGCCCCAGAAACCACAGATGTTTCTCGAAGCGTTTATTTTCAATTAAAAATGGGGAAGTTTGCATCAATACACAACTTTTGAACACAGAAAACACATATGTTTGTCTGTGAAGAAACACTGAAAATGATGCACAAACACTTTGAAGTCTGTAAATACTAAGCCAAAATTGCATTGAAATATTTGTTTTTGCATCAGGGAGAAAGCTACAAAAACTGTTCAACCTCACATACAAGAAAAAGTGCTCAAAGATTTACATCCCTGCTCAGGGAATATTACATGTCCATATTAAGGGGGGGGAGTGCAAAAGAGGTGCATGAATTTATCTTCAAGATTCTACACCACTCTCATAGTGTCATAGAGTTGGAAGGGACCACAGGGACCATCCAGTCCAACCCCCTGCTATGCAGGAACACACATCAAAGCATTCCCAACAGATGGCCATCCAGCCTCTGCTTAAAAACCTCCAGAGAAGGAAACCCCACCATACTCTCAGGAAGCATATTCCGCTGTCAGACAGCTCTGACCATCAGGAAGTTCTTCCTGAGGTTCAGGTGGAATCTCCTTTCCTGCAGCTTGAATCCATTGCTCCTTGTCCTAGTCTCCGGACCTGTGGAAAACAAGCCTGTTCCCTCCTTGACATGACATCCCTTCAAATATTTAAGCATGGTTATCATGTCCCCTCTTAACCTTCTCTTCTGCAGACTAAACATACCCAGCTCCCTAAGGCATTCTTCATAGGGCATGGCTTCCAGACCCTTCACCATTTTGGTCATCCTCCTCTGGACACATTCCAGCTTGTCGACGTCCTTCTTGAATTGAGGTGCCCAGAACTGGACACAGGATTCCAAATGAGGCCTAACCAATGCAGAATAGAGTAGTACCATTACCTCCCTCAATCTAGACACCATACTTCTATTGATGCAACCAAGAATTGTGTAGGCTTTCTTTCTGCTGACTTATGTTCAGCTTGTGATCTACCAAGACTATTAGATCCCTTTCACATGTACTGCTATCCAGCCACACATCGCTCAGATCTACTCTGGTAGATCATAAGTCTGTGGCAATATACTTGGGGGTGTTATGAGGTGTATGAGCAGAAGAGGAGCCAGTAAGGTATAGTGGTTTGAGTATTGAACTATGGCTCTGGAGACAGGGTTTGATTCCCTGCTTTGCCATGGAAACCTTGTTGATCTTGTGTACTGGAAAACCCTGTGATGGGTTCGCTTTGGAGTTGCCACAAGTTGAAAACAACTTGGAGGTGCACAACAACAACACTGAGTGGAAGAGACTGCTCCTGGCTGCTTCCCCTAGTGTCCAGTGACATCAGAGGGATTGTGGGGATGGGATACCAGCTGCAGTTCCATCTTCCCAGACAGAGATTGTCTATGGGAGGTGAACCTAGCTTACTCCAGCTGCTCTTGACATCAAAGAAAGAAGGAGTAGACTCCACCTCCCAGGTTAGGATCTTCTTTTCTTTCTTGGTGCTTGAGAGCAGCCAGAATGAGCACAGAGGCAGGTCCACAGCTGGGAAGATGAAACTATGTCCAGCAGCCTGCCTAGTAGCCACAAGGTCCAAAAAAGTATATACACATGAGTAACCACCAGCTTTGGTGAGTAGGTTCCAACTGAATAGTGGCCTATATGTGGAAAGCAAACACAAAAGTATCAACACCTCATACAAAACAAGCACAGAAAAGAAATGTGGGTGAGACTCAGAGAAAATCGATAAAATCAAGATTGAGAGATGTTCATATATCTAGCCATCAATGGTGAGCCCTGCCAAGGCCCAACACCGGTAGCATCAGGAATATTTTTTATTATCCAAATGGCTCTCCAAATTATGAGGCTATGACTGGCACATACTTCTCCCTTATTTGGCTTGCTACATATATGCTCATAGTGAAGTCATTCTCCAAGCATGAGCCAAAACAGCAGGTTTGTAGAAATGCAAAGTAATTCTAGAAAAAGAATACTCCCCACTTCAAAATCAAATAAAGACTGGATGTACCAACTAAGAATGGCATGTTGTTGGGGATAGGGATGGAAAAAGTTGAAGAGATGGAATGGAATGTATTGTTCCAAAGAGGAGCAGAGTTCACTTTCTTGATCTCTGAACAGAAACAGCACTGCAACATTTTGCTGCAGGTCCCACTTGTTGCCTTTTAAAGCACAAAGTGTTTGTAAACCAGCTTTATCATATCCTGTAAGATGACAGCAAAAGGATGTTTAACAGTCTTGGTTTTAATCTCATGATGGATCTGGCTCCACTCATCACTGAATGGTTGCAAGGGAAACACATTATCCACTTGGGAAGCTTTCAAAAAATAAAGTAAAGGACCCAGTCTGCAAGTTTCTCCAAAAGGAAAAATAGAAACTTTGATTTGTCAGGTACAGTACCCAGACAAAAAGAGTCTTCCCTTGATTAATAGGGGACAGTCTGAGCTGGTGAAGTGAGTAGTCTAGATTGCTGATGCAATGTAGGCATAAAATTAATGTCCTTGAGCATTGCGTAGAGGAAGTCCAACCCAAGTTCGGGAGAAAACTGCTAAAAGTAGTGGCCTATGATGATATCCATCATTAGACCAACTTGTGAGGGACCCATCAAAAAGAGACAATTGCCGTTTTATGGATTTCATATCAATCTATCAGAACAATGATGACTCCCTTTGGAATACTATTTGCAGTTGGGGTGCCATTGGAAGAGGGATGATATGGAGACAATTTCATGGTAAAATCTTCAGGGAAGAGTTTCGGGGTGCTTGGGGGTCACTTAAGGACTTGCAAACCTATTCCCTTTTACAGCTCACTTTTGCATGTCTAATTTATGACCTCGGTCAGCACATTCTAACTAGGAATGAGGGAGACATTTGACTCAGGTTGTTGGAGGGAAATCCAAGCATACACTGCAAGTCTGAGGAGCTCATACCCTGAAGGCCCATAAATCACTGCAGAGGGAAAAGTTGAGACACCCTCATTTCCTTGAACTTAAAGACGGCTTCTTGCATCTGCTTAACACTGAGAAGATTCGAGGGTTTTGCTGTCCCTGTCCCCAGAATATAATGTAGTTGCTAAGAAAAGAGCATAAGCTATAAATCAAAAAGTCACCAGTTCCAATCTTTCTTTAGGTGTGAACTCACTATGCAGCCTTAGGAAAATCGTCATTTTATCAGCTTCCATCCCTGTGGGCAGAATCATTCATTACAAGAGATATACGGCTGCCATTAAAAATTATATTGTGTTTATGTTTTTTTAAATGTATATATGTATGAGTGTGCATATACACACACACACACATGCATGCACACACACACATTTTATTCTCAAGGCAACTCACAACCATATCAATTCATCATGATATGAGTCGCCATTTCTGCACTACACTGTTATAGTGCTATTATTCCACTTTCAACATATTATGGAATCTTGGGGTTTGTAGTTAAGGGGGGGCATTTAGAGGGCCTCAGTAAACTACAAACCCCAGAATTCTACAGGATGTTGAAAGTGGAATAAAAGCACTATGACAATGTAGTGTGGAAATGGCCAGTAACATACTTGACATCCTTTTAAGAGAACTAGTATGTGGGTTGAGTGTTGGACTGTGAATCTGGAAGCCAGGGTTCAAATCCCAGCACAGCTGTGGCACCCCACTGGCGACCTTGGTCAAGTCATACTCTCAGCTTCAGAGGAAGGCAAAGGCAAACCCCCTCTGAGCAAATCTTGCCAAGAAAACCCTATGATAGGTTGGAAACAACTTGAAGGCACACAGTAACAACTTCCTTTAAAAAAAAAAAAAAAGCAGTAGACAATGGCACAGGAAACACAGCAAGAGAACAGTAACAACAGATAATAATAAACAATGTAAAATATCTGCTTAATCAAATGGTATAAAACAAGAGGATCCAAATGACCATAAAAACCCAAATGGGGTTATGGATCCAAATACACTTCAGGTGGCTGCTCTTGAAACTAAGAACAAAGAATGGACCAGTCAAGCCTATCAAAAGAACTCAGTTTGTAGGAATTAAAATAAGTTGAGGGCAAGGAGAGATGTGGGAGGAAGAGAAAGAAACTGGGACACTTTAAAAGTAGCTGAAAACAATAGGATGATAGCAGATTGATCTGGCCAGCCCTTGCCAAATTGGGGCACTTACAACTTACACCCAATATACAAAACTGCAATCATTGCTGTATGCTTTCAAGTCATTTCTGACATATGGCAACCCTAAGGTAAATATATCACGGGGTTTTCTGCAGTTGACAGCATGTGATGTGACTAAGGTCATCCAGTGGGTTTCCATGACTAAGGAGACTTCCACACTAGACTTTTATAGCTCTATGATTCCACTTGAAACATCCTATGGAATCCTGGAGTTTGCAGTTTTGGGGGGTCGGCCAGCAGGCCCCTCCCAAAACTGCAAACCTAAGGATTCCATAGGATGTTTCAAGTGGAATCATAGCACTATAAAAGTCTAGTGCGGAAATGGCTCAAATAGGGAATTGAGTGCTGTTCTCCAGGGTTGTAGTGCGAGACTCAAACCACAATACCACACTGAGATACAGAGTACTTATTTGAAGCAGTTTGAACTCTTTGAATGTTTTCTATAAACGCTTGGAATTATTAATCTTGCCCATTCCTCCCTCCACCTCTCCCTGGTTCTTTTCCCCTTTTTTAAAGTTTTATGCCTTATGATGAGTGAAGCGGAAGGCAAATTCCTTTGATTTCTACTGAGCAATGCTACACAAATGCAGTTTAGGCTTCTACCTGGATTGTTCTTTAATTACAGAAAATTAAATAGAAGTGCTCTCTCCCTCACAGTCCCATGCCTCTAACTGTGTTTGTGAATATGTTCTGTGCTTTCAAAAGTGCAGAACTTCAGTGCCTTTAGGATATAACAGTGCTTTATTTGGATTCAAATGATTAAAGAGCTAATTTTCTTAGTGGGAGGTTGGTACATTTATACTAGATAACTGCATTATAGGGATATGGGTGCTTTTCAATTCCATGACAGCCTAGGGAACTTGGAGTCATCCAACTTTGCATGAGCTGTGCTGTTCTGACTATGTACTCCTAGGAAAGCAAACCGGAAAACTCACACTAGGTACAAACAAACAGTTTCTGAAGGACCTATTTATTATATAGCTGGGAACTCTTTTTCTCGTGGGGATTGGCTTGTGCAAATCTGTTCTATTTGATCACGATTTGTTTGGTTTAAATGTGTGTCTTCATTTACATCACAAAGTTAATTTACTCTCCATTATTCCACTGGTGTTTTGGACCAATTTAAAATGTTGCTGTAACTTTTTCATCTCAATATGCTTTAAATAAACACAGAGCTATCATTTTAAACAGTATAAGAGCCAGTGTGGTGTAGTGGTTTGAACATCGGATTATGACCCTGAAGAGCAGGGTTCAATTCCCTGTTCAGTCATGGAAACTCACTGGATGACCTTAGGTGCATCACACACTCTCAGCCCCAGAAAATAAAACTCTAGTTTCACCTTAGATGCACCATAAGTCAGAAATAACTTGAAGGCACACAACAACAACAACAACAACAACAACAACAACAACCAATATATAATACTCTCAGAGTCATTAAGCCAAATGCAATACATCCAACCCCAGTTCTTTAGCAAACCCCAGGATTCCATAGGATGTTGAAAGTGGAATAATCACGCTATAAGAATGTAGTGCAGAAATGGGCTAAGAGAACTGTGGGAGTCTGACCTTATTTGATAGACACATCTTTTGACTTGGAAAATTTGCCTCTTCATTATGGATAGGAATGTTATTTACTTTGTAAATGTAATCTACATATGCACAGAAGGACTCTTTTCTTTATAGTTCCTTAATCAGTTCCATTATGGCAGCTTGACCATTAAAAGAAGACATATTCTTGTTTCAAAGAATGTTTGAGGAATAAATATTTTCTTTTATACATTAGTACATCCTGATCTCTAAGAGCATTTCTGCCTTGCACTGTTATAGTCCTCTTATTCCACTTTCAACATCCTGTGGAATTCTGGGGTTTGTAGTTTACTGAGGTCAAACAGCTCTTTGGCTGAGAATTCTAAATGCCCCTCCCTAAACTGCAAACCCCAGGATTCCATAGGATGTTGAAAGTGGAATAGTAGCACGAGAGGCAGATCTAGTGTGGAGCAACTGGGGTGTATGTCCCAGGTGCCAATGTCGGGGGGGGCACAAAAAGACGAACCTCCCACCTGGCCCGGTGTTGCTGCTCACCCCTCTGCACTCATCGCCACCGCTTGCCTTGCCCCCCCACTCTGCTCACCCCACCCACCGCCCCTTGTCCCTCCCTGCCTGCCACTCACTGCATCCCCACCCACTGCTCACCTTGCCCCCACCCACTACTCACCTCTCCATTGCCACTTGCCCCAGTAACTGCTTGCCCCACTCCTGCCTTTCCCCGCCCACCCCTCACCCCACCTCCACCCACCGCCGCCCACCCCTCACCCCACCTCCACCCACCGCCGCCCACCCCTCACCCCACCTCCACCCACCGCCGCCCACCCCTCACCCCACCTCCACCCACCGCCGCGCACCCTGCATAGCTGGACTCTTTTTCTTCCCACACTGTTCTCCTAATTCAAAGGTTGATAAAATGCAGGCTTGGCAGGGGGAGTGGTTTTTGTGGTCCTCAACCACTCCAGGTTCCCAGGACTGTCCTTTTCTGGACAAAATGAAGTGAATTGCCTATCCCAGAAGCCTTCAAAAGTGGCAATTCACCTTTCAAATAAGTTTGCCTTTACACTACATAACTAAAATCAGTGGTGAACCACCAGCTACTTTCACTTTTGTTTGTCTCCCCAACCTTTTTCTATCCATGTAGCTCCTAGCAGGTCCCAAGTGCAGAACATTGGCCCTCAGATCCACCCCAGCCTTTCACCTCTGTTCAAAATCAAAGACACTCCTCCACATTGATGCTGGAATACCCTTTTCTAGCCAGGAATGCTACAATTCCCTGCTGAAAATGCTAATATCCCATAGTGACCCAAAATCTCTCCTGTTTGGGCACTTTTTCAATAAGTGTTCTTGATATAGCCTTATTGCTGACAGCCTGCAGTCATAAAATGGGATTTTCAAGGAGCTTTTCTCAGATGGACACAACTTCCAAGCAAGTTGACAATTTGCAGCAGGGTCTTGGCTCCATTTAATTGGTGTTGGCGTTTTCGTAGAAATAAATGCATGGACTAGCCTCTGTGTTCCCTTGGGGGAAAAGAAGTCTTATTGTGGCTATTTTATAATGTTTCTTGAAAGCTGATGGAAATTGATGTTCCCTCTCTCTCTCTCTCTCTTTGTAGTTATACTATACAGCGCAGCAATTTGGGTTCAGACAAGTTGGGTTATTGAATGAAAATGTCTTTTCTCCCCCCGCCCTATCTGCATTCCAGAATTCAAAAGGGGAAAAAATAGAGGTTGGGATTAGTGCCAGACTGAAGAGTACCGAAGCAGTCTGTCAGCAGGCCCTCCGGTAACAATATCATAATTTATAAATTCTACCAACAATAGACTAGCAATTAAAGATGTAAGTTTCCTTTTTCTAGTCCTCGTTTCCAGCCAAAATGATCTCAGATCTCAAGCAAATGTACTTGTGTTGGGGGGGCAGAAATGTTTTTGAAAGGGGAGTGAGAAGCAAATGAGGGAGGGAAGGAAAGAGAAAGGGAAAAGAAGAAAGGAAAGGGCTTCATTCCTGCTTCTGTTGTAACTTGCAGCTCTTCGTTCTCATGCTCTGAAGGCTGACAGCTAGCCGGACACACTGACATGCCTCTTCAAGTGACCCAAAGTTACTTTCATGCCCAGGCAGTTTTGAACATTTAATTGGTATTATTATTCTAGAGCACAGAAGACCAGTTATTCAGTTAGGAGAAACCAGTGGAAAATTCAGCCCTCTGTCCACCAAATTCTGAAGGCTCAGACTTCTTGCCTAAGGGGAAAGAAGGGGAAAGGGAGGAGAAAGGCAGCCCTCAGAAAGGAAAGCCATTTCTGCATTAGACTATTATAGTGCTATTATTCCACTTTCAACCTCATGGAATCCTAGGGTTTGCAGTTTAGGGAGGGGCCTGGAGGCTGGAAGTGGAATAATAGCACTATAACAGTCTAGGGCGGAAATGGCCAAAGAGGTAATGCAGCCTTCAGAAAAAGAACACCTGGAGAACTTAGAATAGTTATTTTAGTTTTGGTTACAATTTCTAGAATCCCCTGCTAGCTGCTAGGTAGGGATTATGCCCATGTTGATGGGAGATTTTGGGAACTGTAGCCCAAAAAATGTCTTCTGAACTTTGACCTAATTGTTATTATACTACTTAGGCCATTTCCGCAGTACACTGTTATAGTGCTATTATTCCACTTTGAACATCCTATGGAATCCTAGGATTTGCAGTTTAGAAAGAGGCATTTAGAATTCTCAGCCAGAGAGCTCTTTGTCCTCAGTAAACTACAAACCCCAGAATTCCACAAGATGTTGAAAGTGGAATAATAGCACTATAACTGTAGTGCGGAAATGGCCTCAGTTTCCCTCAATGTGTTCCTCAGCCCTCACTAATGGTGATGAGAAAGGAAGCAATCCATTGTTGTTGCAAGCTTTTAAGTCATTTCTGATTTACAGAGACCCTAAGGGAAAGCTATCACAGAGTTTTCTGGGGCTGAGCATGTGTGATGTAGTCATGAGTGTAAACTACTTCTGCACTTTGAACTCAGTCTACAGATACTGAAGTATGCTGAGGACAAGGGGAAAACTCAAATAAGGAGAGAAAAAAAAGGTTGATTAAGACTGTCCCTGCCAAACTGGGACAGTTGGAAGATACTGAAATGGATCTTTTTCTTTTTATTCCATTGGTTTCTTTTGGGGGTGGAGCAGCAAACGGAATCTTGTGCTAAAATTGTGAATGGGGGAAGCAAACAATTCCCTTTTCCATTCTACTTTTTTAAACTTTTTATAGATATTTTCAGGTACACATGTGGCCCAGCGTTCTGGAAGATGAGAAAACTGAGAACAACCTGAGGCTTTATTCTGCATATCTGTTCTGTAAAAAATGAAGGGGAGAGAAAAGATATTGGTGCAACTGCCACTGGCATAGCTACTCTGTTAGCCAAGAGTCATGTTGGGCTTTTCCATACTGATCTAAAGAAGCATGAGTTCTCACAACAAGCACACACACTCACTCCATTCTTTCAGCAGGGGTTGTTCATAGCGTTTTTTTGGATATTGATATGGTTGGCTGGGGTGGTTCTATGATTTTGAATGGCCAAGGTGCCATTTCACTGATGCACTATATACTCAAAGACGGACTAACGGAAGGAAGGAAGGAAGGAAGGAAGGAAGGAAGGAAGGAAGGAAGGAAGGAAGAGAGACACACAAGACAAGGCAACACAAGATAAGGGAATATATTGTTCTGATCTGTCTCAGAATGAAAAAGAACTCCACTTGAGGGTGGGAATACAATGTTGCTGCTGATGTCAGGAATTCCCAGAAATCTGGGTCAACAGATGTTAAAACATCCCCCCCACCCAAGAAGGACAAAAACAAATGCCACAATCTCTTAACACATTTGCCCCACCTGGAGGAGCCTCCTATTAACGGGGTGGTACTTAGACTACAAGAACCAAATTTAGAGGTTGAAAAGTTATTTTGGAGCTAAAATTCCATAAATCCATCAGCCAGTCCCTAGTCATCCTGGCTGGGAGAGTTTGGAAGCTTTGTTCCCCCTCCCAGTAAAAAAAAAAAGCTTTTCAAAGCATTAGTTGAGGGCATAAAGCATTTTGTCCAAGAACTTCCTAGTGGTAAAAGGTGTTCAACAGTGGATTATATTATCTCTGTAGGTGGTGGATTCTTATTCACTGGAGGCTTTTTAAAGAAGGATGCTTTACTAGCTGATTCCTGCATTTACAAGTGCTTGGACTGGATGACCCTACCCTGTGATTTTATGATTCCTCAAACCTGACATCACCCTCTGAACTCTTCAGTTTTGTTGCTGGGAACAAAACGATGCCACAAAATGCAGGGCATGTGAAACAGAGATCAGAAGCTGTTTTAGAGAAAAAAGCAGAATGTGGCCTCTTACAGGAGGTCCTTTCTTTAACGTACTCTTCCCGAGGTTTCCTTTTCCCATCCTCTCCTTTTGAACACACGAGAGAAACAGTACTCCAATTATTCCCAAACTATCTCCCTTTAATATGGTTTCTCTTTTCACTCGCCACTCCCAATGTCAAGGATTTCATTCTGTAGTGCATGCTCTTCATTTTTGTCAAAGGATTCCACCACTTCTGACACCATTTAATTTGTGTGCATGTATGGGGAGACGAAGCAACCCCCCTTCTGTCTTTTCCTCTGGTGAAAAGAAAAAAAGAGGATGACAACTACATTTCTCTCTCCCTTCCTCTGTTTCTTTCTCACATACATTTTTCCTCTGTGACAAGTAGGAGGATAGAACATTGTCCAGCTCTCTTACACACAGTTATTTGTATGCAATCAAATTTCAGCACCATTGTGCATGCATATGTGTGTATGTGAGAGAGTAGAGATTCAAGTGCCCCCCCACACACAATGCACTTCGCAAAATTGTTTTGAGGAGGGTCCCCAAACTGTACAGGATAATCCTTATCACACTGAAGCAGGCAGCAATAACACATGTACGTTTGCACAGAGTTCTTCTGTGGAATAAGGTATCCCACCCATGGAGAAGCATTATGCATTCACATCAGCACCCATATAGAGCTTCTTCACATGGTAACAAATGGGGGCAACTACTGTATATGCGTTGTCAGCAGGGTAGGGTAAGGCTAGATGACATTGCCTTGAAACCCCTCTCATATGATTTTGAATATTTGGGAAGGGAACATCTGGACTCTCATCAAGAGTTCCCTTATTGCAACAGACCCCTACTCAACCTCCCCGCTCTGTTTATTAGTAACTGTTACTGTAGTGAGTTGTTGGTACTAGAGTTGCTAGGTGAAAAGTAGAACAGGACTCAACAACACATCATCATCATCATCAACAACAACAACACTAAAAACCATTAGGCCAAATGTGACACAAACAACCCCAGCTCAGTTAGGACTAAAAGAACTGTGGAAGTTTGACCTTATTTGATAGACCCTTTTTTGTGTCCTGGAAATTTTGCTTCTTCATTATGGTTAGGCATGGTATTTACTTTGTAAATGCAATCTACACATGCACAGAAGGAGTCTTTCTTTATAATTCCTTGATCAATTCTATTATGGCAGCTTGCCATTCAAAGAAGAGGACATGTTCATGAAAAATAGAACAGGACTCACATATCTTTAATGGTTGTGTGGAAGAAGGAGTTTGACTAACAAGAAATATTTGGTGAAATTCCCTTTTCTACACAACAGGATACATTTTCTGCTTTTCAGCTGGCTAAAGCCAGCGTGGTTTGACTGTTAAGCCAGGATTTTGAGAGACCAGGGTTGAATCCCTCCTCAGCTTTGGAAACCCCCTGACTGACTATGGGCAAGTCACACTCTCTCAGCCAAAGGGCAAAGAAATGGTCAAAGCTCCCTTCTAAATAAATCTTGTTGAGGATCAGGCAGTCATAAGTCATAACCAACTTTAACCCACATAACAACAAGAAACCATAGCTAGTACACTACCAGATTGTTCTACCATCTTGTATATTTTGATTACATGTATTTTTCAGTTTGCTTTGTTTTATATTATATTGTTTCCTGTTTGCTATATGAGTAATTTGTTTAATTACAAATTACAACTGAATTGTACAGTTTTATGTTTGCATTGCTCCTCCCTCCCTCCACCCCCATGTGTGTGTATGTGTTAAATTGTACATCTTTGGTAGGACTCGCTTGTAAAGTGTAAAGTGCCATGTACATTGATGGTGCTATGTAAATAAACAAATAACAACAAAAACATACAGTTTTCTAGAAATGTTGCCTTTTGTTATGAGCCTTAACAACACAATTTCACTTAAACAAGACTTCATTCATATTAGAATGTATATTGGTATAAAAATGGGGAGAATAAGCACCAGCAACTGACCTCTCTGTGAGCGCAGTGGAAAAGGGGGACATGCATAACCTTAATATTTCTCCACTATGTGGTCCAAAAAAAAATACTACAATGCCTACATTAAGATGTTTTTCACACAACACACCTTGCAGTTTCATGAAGTATTTAGAATTTTCTGCCAGAAACCTCAAGTACCTTGCAAAACTGGAAATTCCAGGATTCTATAGGATGTAGCCGTACCGATTAAAGTGGTGTCAAACTGCTGTAGTTTCATAGTGTGAAAAAGACCTAAAATAGGCAGTGCTATTCAACTGTGCCTTTTTTCATTTTCCTTTCCTCACTTTCTTACAAACATATAACATGGAAAGTTACAGAGATTCTAGTATCAGTTTAAAAGCAGCCATCCTTTGACTGACTTGGCCCTATTTGCTTTCTCTCAAGTAGGGAAAAACCTTTTAAAAAAAAAAATTGTTGCCAAAAGAAACACAAACCTCACTCACGGTTTCTCAGGAAGCCAGCATCCTGGTCAAAACAATCACTAACACCATCTCCAATTAGCATCTGAATTTCCCATCTTTCTTAAATAATTTCTCACTTTGGGGTTTCCTCTCTGAGAGCCCACAGATCTGCCCCTCTTGAAGTTTCTGAATGTGTAATATTGCCATCTTTCCAAATTAAGATGAATGAGCTGGGCCATGAAATCAAGTGTGGCTATCTGAGGAAAACAAGTTTTCTTGAACAGCTTCCAATACTACTTCATTCCAGGTACACACCCTTTCGTAGAAATGTTCCCTCATGTTGTGAGCATCGGCATAGGTGTCCTGATAAACTCAGGTTATGAAAGGAGTTGCTTCAGGCATTTTTATTCTGATTGAGGCAAACATTCTAGAGAGGCAGAATGGGAAACAAGGCAGGACGTGTGCATGTGTATGTATGTGTGTGTGTGTGTGTGTGAGAGAGAGAGAGAGAGTACACGCCACACATGCACGTGCACATGCATGCACATGTACATATGCATGTGCACCCAGCCATGCACAGAGAGATAAAAAGAAATGAGACTATGTTACCCCAAAACATAGGTGCCACAAGGGCCACCCCGGGCTGCCAGTGCCTCCTTGCAAAAGTGGGGAATGAATTAGCTCAAAGAGGAGGCTTGCGAGAGGGAGGCAACTTAGCGAGGCTTTTCTACCAATGTTTACGGGCACACAGGCACACACAGGAAAAGAACCAGCCAAAGATTCAAAAGTAAGCTAAAAATGTGTTTTACTGAGGGGAATTCACTCATACATGCACACAAAATACAAATAGTCAACATTCACACAAGAGCTAACTGAAAGATAAAAGGGAGGGGAAAATGTATAGAGAGGCTGAGGGTTTTGGGAAGATTTATAATTACCAGTCCAGAAGAGTAGTGAAGACCAGAAATGTAATTTGGCTTACATAGGACCTAAGGATAGTTCTCATTCAGGATCCAGATGGACAGGGTAGACCTTTGAGAGACTGCACTGGGCATCCTCAAATCAGGGGTGTTTGTACCCTGAAAATGGCCTGTGGCAGTGAAGGTTCCAGATGCAAGATAAAGGGAACCTGTTGTGGACAATGAGTCTTTCACCTGTTGATGAACTTAGTGCTTGATTGACAAAGACATGATGGGTGTTGTAATAGCTGTCTATTGTAGGTGCTGTGAGGAAAGAAGAAGGAGTCCAGGTATACAAGGGATGGATATCTGTCAATCAGTGTCCTAGTGGGCCTCTCACAGTTGGGTTCCCTGGAAAATTCCAGCTTCTATTTAAGCCTATTATCATGGTGTGTATTTGCATGACAAATGACTCAATCTTACCTGGAGGAAGTTTCAAGTTGATCTATCCTTTCTCACCTTTACAGTCAAATTTCTTCTCTCGCTCGGTTTGACCTCTCTTGTCACCTTTCAGGTCTGATTTTGATATCAGAGTCAATTAAAGTGTGTTGCCAATTACATATGATGCCAATTAGATATGTTGCCCATCCAAACCATACCAATATCAGGGACCCTCCAAAGCGGGACCTTACAACTAGTATGTCTAAAATATTAACATGCTTGAGAAATTCAATGAAACTTTGATTTCTAAATAGCTTATGCTTTGTGAGGAACTTAGAAGGTTTGCTCAATCAAACTGTCATATTGGGTTTTAATTCCCACTCTGCAAGTGTATCTACACTATGGTTTGGTACCACTTTACTTACCACACCTCTTAACTGTGGGATTCCTGGGACTTGTAGTTTGGTAAAGTATGTAGAATTCTCGGCTAGAGAGCTCCAGTGCTTTAGCTCAGGAGAAGGCATTATTTCCGTAAATCTCTCTAGGAGAAGATTTAAGCAGCAAATAATTATCCAGCTATATATTATAGATACTCTCTGAATGAATTAGCAGTAAAATAGGTGTGTGGGTAGAAGGGAAATACTTTGTAAAGAGAGGACTACCTATTGCAAAGAGAAGCATGAAAGACATTGGTGAACATACTGTAATTCTATCCCATGGACAATTTGCATTTATAGGCAGATATGGCTTTACAGGGTGTGGATGTGTACTAAATACTTAACATCTATTTGTAATGTGTAAGATCTACAAACAGGACTGGCTCCCAGAGCTGGGATGTTGCTGGGAACAACATCCCTGATTATTACTGACCTGTTTCCTACTACCAGCAGTGTGTTCCTTCTGCTTAGATAGAAGGAATTCTGGTAGGACTTGAGACAGCATGTCACATAAAAAGTACAGATCAATTCAACTCTCAGACTATGACCATTTCCACACAACATTGCTATACTGCAACAGCAGTAGGTTGTTTCCAGTACAGAAGTCATGCTATTGCATGACATCATCACTATCCAGATACTATTCCATCCCCAAGAGTAACCAAACTTCCTTATTCCATTTCCAGAAAAAAATCCATTAAGAGGTACCTTTAGCACTTCAATCCTGTCAGCCAGCTCAATCCAGTACTGTAATAGCTAGGGATGGGCCAACCGAATCCTCAGCAAGGATTCAAGATTCGCGAATCTGAATCCCTGCATCAAAATAGGTGAACGGAATCTTTCGAATCCACCAAATAGTTTGTTTTTAAAAATTGGTGCCTCCAGGGTCCACCAAAGGCCTGATTCGCTGGTGGGCCCCTGGGCATGCGAAAATCGTGGCATAAAGCCACATATGCACACCGGAGGCTGCCTGAACCTGGGGCTGCTGCCTGTGCCCTCTCATGATACCTGTGTCCATGGCTGCCTCCCTCTGCAAGGTAATAATCTCTATTCTTGTTGACTTGAGACTGGAGGGTAGGGATTGTGAATTATTGGGACTGGAGTAGAGACTTGACTTGAAAGTCCCTTACAGGACTTGCGATGGGACTGGAGGGTAGAGAATTGAGACTGGACTAGAGGCTGTTTTTTTTTTTAAGTGCCTTGTTGCAGGACTTGAGACTGCAGAGTGCAGAATTGAGACTGGCTAGAGGCTGTTGTTGTTTTTTCTAAGTGCCTTCTCTGTTGCAGGACTCGAGACTTGTCAAATTCTGCTTCAAAAACACTTTTCAGTAAGTGCTTTCTTTCCCTTGCTTTTTAAACTCTTTTTAAAAAATGGATTCAAAAGATTCGAGATTCGTGAGATTCGTGGATTCCCAGAACCTTCCAGGGATTCAGATCTGGATTTGGAAAATTCTGGATTCTTCCCATCCCTGGTAATAGTGCTTGATAGCCCTTCCTGTCCTCCCAGATCCAGGAGAGAGTGGGGTGTGGGCATGCCCAGCTTGTTCCTCCCTCAGTGACTCTCAAGGCACAGTAACTTCAAAATTCATCACCTCTCTCTGTTTATTGTAAATTTCTCCTTTGAGTTAAAACTTTTTAAAATACATTTTTAAGCATTATAATGCAAAAGCACAATAGTGTACTGGCATGCCATGCCATTACAACATTACTGTGCTAGTACAGCTTCCAGAAAAACTAACAAATAAAAAACAACCAATCAGAGGCAGCGGGGCAGAGTGAAGGCTGGACAAAGGAGTGGCCAGGGATGCTGTAATGCAGAAGGAACATGGGTAGCAATACTGCTACTCATCCACTTAAGGCAGAAGGGTGCAGAAGAGAGAGTTCCTAACCCAACAGCATCACGCAAATGGCAATGCTGCGTCTGTAATAGAAGAATATACTAATGCGGTATGGAAAGGGCCTACAATTCTTAATTTAAATGCACAGGGACATTTTATCACACAGTTCTCACAATATCTGGACAATAGGTATGGAGATACAGGGAAATAATACCTTTTCATGTGACTGGTTTTCCAGCCTTGACCAGGGCCCTTTTCGCATTAAGGCTTCTCGCGCAAGCGAGGGAGGGCGGCTCGCGCAAGAAGCCTTCTCCAGGAGGCTGCTGCTTCCCCCTCCTTCCTTCCACAGGAACAAGCAGGGAAGTGGCACCAGAGGAGGCTTCTCACGCGAGCCGCCCTCCCCCCCGGGCGAAGCAGGAGGCTCTCGCGTCCGTCCCCCCCCATGAAGCAGGAGGCTCGCACGTCCGTCCCCCCCGTGCGCGCCAAGCAGGGGGCTGTCGCGTTCGTCGCGCTAGCGCCCCGCCCCGCTCCTTCCTTCTGCTGGGGAGGAGGGAAGGAAGCGCGATCCGGCCGCCTCCCCGATGCTCTGCACAGGAGGTAAGTGCACGCGGGTGCTAGGAGCATTGCACAAGCGTGGGTGATTTTTGCTTTGAGGCGCAAATAAAAAAAACCTCGATCGCGCCGCTTCAGCCCCGTGAGCCCGGTGGAAGTGGGAGTGCGTCATGCAGAGCGACGCTCCCACTCTCGCGAGGCTCACGGGGCTGTCACGCGACAGAAAGCCTGTGCGAAAAGGGCCCAGGCCTCCTTGGATCGCTAGGCCTGGAAAAGTTAATGTTTCTCTCTGCCATGCTCAAGTACTATTATACACAAGTAGACTCTGTCTCTCTCTTTTTCTCCTTCTCTCTCTTTGCAGCTGGAAAAATTGGGGAAGCGAAGATACATTCATTAAATGTATCTGGAGGAGGTGAAACAGCTGTATGCTGGGGATAGCTATATTCAATCTATGCAAGAATGTAGAAAATGTAGAGCAGGCTTTGGTCACACGCTGCCTGGGATACTGTGTCCAGTTCAGGGTGCCACAGTTCAGGAAGAATATTGACAAGCAGGAAAGTGTCCAGAGGAAGGCAACCAAAATGGTGGAAGGCCTAGACACCATGCCCTATGAGGAGAGGCTTATGGAGCTGGATATGTTTAGTCTGGAGAAGAGATGGTTAAGAGAAACATGATAGCTATGTTTAATATCTGAAAGGATGTCATATGGATGATAGAGCAACTGTTTTCTGTGGCTTCAGAGATAAGGACACAGAGCAATGGCTTCAAACTTCGGGAAAAGAAATTCCATCCAAACATTAGGAGGAACTTCTTGAAGGTATGAGCAGTTTGATAGTGGAATATGCTACCTTAAAGTGTAGTGGAGTCTCCTTCTTTGGAGGTTTTTAAACAGAGGCTGGATGGCCATCTGTTGAGAATGCTTTGATGTTATATTCCTGCATGAGAGGGGGTTGGACTGGATGGCCCTAATGGTATCTTCCAACTCTATGATTCTATGAATTTCATGTTGTTTATTTTTGGAAAGAGCTTTCCAAAAATTTGTACATTTCTTCTTAGATTTGTGGGAAATAATATTTTTAAAACAGGAAAAAGAAAGAAAAGAATTGTGGGAGAAAGTAAAACTGAAAGTGAAACTGATATTCATTTCTAGTACATAGCCACTATCACTAGTAACCATTAGCAGAGCAGTTCTTCCTAAATTTGCTTATTCAATATGCATATGTACTCTGAGTTCGTGGGAGCTTTGGATTATTTTGTATATTTATTGCTTGTGGATTCCCCCTATAGAAATAGTATATGACTGGTTTAAGGGAAAGTTGTACAGGGAAAATCTTTCCAACAGACTATGCCAAAATCATTAGTTTAATATTTAGAGTAAATGCAATAGAAACAAGAGAACAGAAAGACAGAAAAGAAGAAGAAACCTGCCTGTGCGAGCCGAATAATATGATTCTGCATTTCGCACATCCTCAGAGGGGAGGACAATACAAGGTCAATGCATTTTTGTCTCTTTTTTATTCCGGCTAACCGAACAGACAGTTTTTTCCATTTTTAAAAAAACAAAACAAAACAAAATCCCCCTATTTTCATTCAGTGTTAATAGAATGCGCAGATAGAGATGCAACCCCCTCCACCCAAAAAATGGAATTATATTAAAATACAAAATTGTCCCTCAGGAGCTTGGCCTCCCGTCCTGAAGCATAGTGAGATTGTCTTCCGGCCAGCAATGCCAATCTATAGTTATTATATCTCTTTGTCTCTTTTCATATCTCTTAATAGAAACATTGTTGTAGCTGCTGGCTAGAAAATTAGCCAAGTGAACTCTCACTGTCTGTCCTCTCTCTCTTCTCATCAGATTAGTGAGGGAAATTCACAGGGCCTTGTTCACTCACTTGTTCTTTTCTTTGCGGGCTGATACTGTAATGCAGAAAGGAAGTGGAATAATATGCATTTAACTGTATTTTTCAAATCCTCTTCTCCCAATTGTTGCCTAAATATATGTGCCATTTTATTTTATCAGCAAAACCTGAAAGTGTCCTGTTGGTTAAATACAGCAAATTCCAAATCCACGGAAGAGTAATGTCTCAATTGGCCAACCAAAATGCAAAAAATGCACCATGCAAGTTTTCAAAGCTTCACCGGCTTCTTCATAGGGTAAAGATGTTAGAAGTCATACAGGAGAAGAAAAGTGATAATGTTAGAGTCATAGGCCTACATTTGTTATTTCTGTTGTCAGTTAAAATAATCTAAGTGATATCAGTGCGGGCAGAGGCCACTCCCCTTGTTGTATTTTGTCGTATTTTGCCAACCTGGGTGCCCTCGAATATATTTCCTACAGTTTGTTAAATGCATCCTTTAGGCATTTCTTTTCTAGACAGATTTTCTGAAAAAAAAAAAAACTAACACTTTGGCCCTTTCTACACCCTACTTTGTCCCGTTGTGCTCTGGTGGTGATCCCAGTAGTGGCTTTGCCACAAAGGGATCACAACAGCCGTGCTCCTCTCTGCACAGGACTGGTTCCCTGCAGAAGACAGTGTGATGGACATGCTGCTGGGTATTCTCCCAGGCTGCACTGGGGCAGGAAGCCTCACCACCGTACTTCCTGCCCTTCCAAAGGACAGGTAAGTGCAGGATGGTGGTGCGATTGCATGTCACTGCCAGGGAAAACCCGTCTACGATTCAATCAGTGATTGTACCACCTGGGAGAGGAACAGGACTACAAAGAATCATTACTGTGGTCCCACTCCTCTCCTGTCCCCATGCCAGGATGGGATGACACTGAGGAAAGAGCCACTGTTTACACGGGCCCTTATCACACCATACCTTAATCCCGCATTGTTCCATTGGAATCCCACTATAGCCACTCCCATGATGGTATCAGGTTATTAATATTCTCTATCGCACCCTGTTGACATCTGCAAATTAGTAGCACCATTTGCACTATTCTTCCCTGCTGTTTACAGCGTCATTACCAAGTCCCTTTCCCTGCCCCACACCTCAGGAGTGCTCCATTTTGTTTATTATGCTGTACTTGTGCAGTAATGTTCTAACATCATGATGTAAGGACACACGAATCTGCAACGTGGTGACACCCATACCATACCCACTACTGGATCAACTGTGGAAGGAAGTGCTATCAGGAAACTGCACTTCCACAGCTAACTGAATTCTTGCAGGAAAGGGGGTTATTTATCCCCTTTATGAGCTTATTTACAGTCTGAAAAGATTTCAAACAGATTGTAACACAATAGCTGCTGGTAAGCAACAATGTTGTGCAATAGGACTGATCCTGATCCAGGAATCATGCATTGTTGTATCAGTATGACACCTTTGTATGGTAAGGCTCATGGTATGTTTCTTTGCTCATGGAATTTTTGCTTTGTCCACACAGTTCCCTCCTCTCCCAGTTCATGCTGGGGGAAAATAGATATATTTCTTCATTACAAAATATTCTTATTCCCACTAGTGTCATCACATCTCAGCAACAAGAGCAATAGCACCAAAAACATTCCAGTTCAAGTCCCATTGCTATTCTTAAAGTGGAAAGGACACCACAAAATGAGTTCTCCATACAGTTTCCATGAGGCAAAAATCCATCTTGCAAAAGTGTTCTTATGTGGTAAAATGGCAAATTACCATATTGTAAACACTGATGGAAAACTTATCACAAGGAGGCATTTTCCTTACAACGTTCTAACCAATTTAACACAGTCACTGGAGTGGAGTGGAGTGGAGAGTGAGCGAGTGAGCTAAATTGGAGGATAAGGTGCAGATGTGAATACAAAAGCCATTCTATCATCATCTCCACCCACTCTACACTTTGACCTCTCTGTGTTTTGTGTCATCATCTTTAGGAGGTTTCTATGTGCCTTTGTTTGGTTGAATTCTACTCATGTTTGCTTGATCATGAGTAGAACAAAATTTATCAGTTTCCCCAGACCTGTAGAGCATCCTGGTTACATTCAGGTAAATAAGAAGACAACTCCTACTCAGACTTTACTGCTCAGCTCAAGGGCAAAACTGTGAGATGGAGGAGCGAGTTGGAGTTGCAATGATATTAGATATGATAAGTAAGTAGGAAAGAGTATTTCAAATGCCTTTAAAAGTGTGGTGTACTTTGTCATACCCTACAACATTTCACAGATGAAAACCAGAACACATGTGACCAAGCAACGTTAGGGTATAGGCCCTTTCCGCACCTTACCTTCTTCTGGTGCTGGGGTGCGGGGATTGCGCGAGCAACCTCTGGCTAGAGGCTCTCACATCCGAGGTCCTTCAGCTCTGCACGAGCTGTGTGCTCGTGCGAGAGCCCCGCCTCTTCCTTCCACAGTGCAGCCTGGGACCTTCCCAGGCTGTGCTGGGGCAAGAAACACGACCAGCATGGCTCCGGAGGCTCCACACGCCAGGTAAGTGCGTGCGGGGCCCAGGAGCAATGTGTGATCACACATCATTTTCAGCTTCTAGCCAAAAATGAAAAGGTGTGCGATCGGTGCCTGCTGGCCCCTGGACCATCGTGTGATTGTGGCTGCATCGTGCAGATCACTCCTCACAATTGCACAACACTCCAGGTGCCCTTTCGCATGGCAAACGCCATGTGGAAAGGGCCACAGTTAAGATGGCAAAAGTTAGTAATGAGGGAGAACTCACAAGCTAGGAAATGCTGCAGCCATTTGCTTTTGCCTGAGACTGCTGGGAAGCACAAGATTCAGCCCTTTTTCTCCTTCCAACCCTGCCACCCCTCATGCTGAGGAGTTAATTGATTACAAACTACTTTTGCACTTTGGACTCATTTTGCAGCAGTTGAAGTAAGTTGAGGATGAAAAGAGAAAATTTTGTGATACAGACTGAAAGTAGTTTGCCTAATTTTTATTGCATTTGTTGTAGTTTTTAATTTGTAGTTTTTAAGGTTTTAATTTAAGTATAAATTAAAAATGAAATTAAAATAATCAGGGAATACAGTCTTCACTGTATTATTCCAAATTTACTTTCACTATCAGGAAAAGGTAGACTATAGAAAGACAGCATTCATTACAACAAGCATAGCAGAGAGAATGCATGCTTCATCTGTCTTTAGCTCATACATTGTCCACAGCTTGTATCCTTAACATTCAAGCACTTCATTCTAATTTTTCTCTCAGTCATTGCACATTCACACATAAATGTGTTGAATCTTTGCTGATATGAATTTGCACATATGGGTATTAAGCAAGTGAGATATTGTGGCAAAGATTTTTTTAAAAGGTCAACATTAAGTTCATGTTATAGTATACAGGTTTGGTTGGCTGGTTGGTTGGTTTAAATATATCATTGTGAACTGATAATAGTGTAGACCTAATAGCATTTCGAAAACATTACTATTGTTTCCAAGGGAGAGAAGCCAATTGTCTGTATTACTGCATCCACATGATGAAAATAATATTCATTCTTACCATGCATAAAGAAGGGAGTAAGAGCTAGAGTATTCTAATATAAATAAATTATTCCAAGCTTCTTTCTCTATCCACACTTTTAATTCCCTTCCTCCCTCCCTCTGTTACAAATTGTTCTTACACCGAGCTTAATAATGAATGAAAACAATTGATATTTCTAATAACATAGGGTAATCTTGAGGTGATGAGTTTTCATGTTTGCAAAATCCTTTAAAAAAAAACACTCTTCACTGAATTTGATCGGTAGACAAGTTTATCTTATTCACCTGGAGATATAATTGAAAGCTTATGAACTCACTGAAACACAGTCAAGAAGATCTTATACATGATATAATTGTTTAGTAAAAATCAATTTCAACCGGTAAGTGAGTAGATCTTTTCTAGAATTAGATTTTTACACTGAAAGTACTGTGGATTAATTTTTTAAAAAAACCCTCCTAAGACTAGGTATGTAACTATCCTGTAAAATAGGTGTTGAAGTTCTTGGTGTTTTGTTTTGGGGTTTTTAGGTCAGTTATAATGGCAGATACCTAGGCTGAATCACTCAGGGGTAACTGGCCAGCAATGCAATTTTTAAGTGTATGCTTAGTTTAATTCAAAATTCAAAACTGGTTCACAAATATATTCATCTTTATTCAGGTGTCATATGGAGGAAAGAAAAGATGCACCACATGTGTCCTACCTCCATGTGTTTATTACACATGGAAGTATAAAACCATAGATGTGATGCTGCATTAGAACTGTGCATGGAGATTTACTCTTTATCCATGCTATGCAACTCCTGTGTTGAATGCCAACTGTGCACAACTGAAACAAGACACCGGATGTGCAAACGGGTGTACAAACAAAGGTGCATACACAATGTACAGGGCACAATAGGCATCCATATGCAGTGTGTATCCATGCTAAGTAGATGATACTCATCCATGTGAAATGCCTTGCAAGTATCACTTCCACAGCTTTGAACTAAATGCAACCATTCCTTATTGAAGAAAAATGCCTAACTAGTTCAGTAGAAGAACTTACCTATGCACAAGACATCAACAGGATCCAGCTCATACATTCTTTTAATGCCAGAAGGAAGTCCCCCTCTCTTACAGCTGTAAATCTGAGAAACCAGGTTTTGTGACCCTGCTCTCTCATGCATTCCATTCACATGTGACCATGTGAAGGGAGAGTGGTAGCAAACGTGGTCTAGCAGACTCTGTCCATCTCACTTCATACATCCCTTGAATGCTTGAGAGAAGTCCCACACATTCTGTACAGGACACAAATAGATTCTTGGAAGGGTACACATGGATAGAATCTTCTGCATGTACAGTGAAATGTGAACATGTCTCTCTTCTGACATACACAGAACACATGGAAATAGTGATGTGTTTAATTAACATCAAAAAGGAAACCCCCCCCCCTTTACATCACTGTACATGCAGAAGACTCTGCCTATGTGCACCAACCAAGAGAGGGGGACTTCCCTCTGATATTCAGTGAACACCAAAACTGGAACATGTTGATGTCTTGTGCATGCATAAATTCCCCTACAGGAATAGTTGGACATTTTTGTTTAATGAATGACTACATTCAGTTCCCAACTTGACCAACTTCCTCATCACAAATACTTCCAAAGCCAACTCCAGCTCCTTAAAGAGTGAAAGATTCCTCTCTCTGCATTCCAAGGTGTCAAACTAGAAGTATGAAGGGTATATGGAAGAATGGTGGCTATGGCAAAAGGTTTTGAATACAAGTTGCCAGCCTGATTTTCCATCATTCCTGCAAATGACTGTCTGATAGAACTAGTTGCTCATTGGGACCATATTTTTGCAAATCAGCTGCAATCCAGTATGCAAATAGGACTGAGCTCAATGTGGCCTATTATTGAATGTACATACATAGGGTTACCCAGTTAATTGGGCAATCACACTTTTTCCCCCTTTCTGGAGTTGCATATAGAAGCTTGTGAGAAGTTTGGGGAAAAGATAAATTTAGAAGAGACAAGAAAAAATGGATGGTTTCATCTGGGCCATGATAGACCAACCTATTGGATCCTTGCTATAAAAATGATGTGTGGAAACTGTTGTACATTATGTAGACACGAATTATTTTTCAGTGGAACCAAAAGTCTCATGAAATGCTCAGAAATGTCTCCACCTCAATCATAGCTTGTCAAAAACCAAAAAGAAGAAAAAAAAGTTTGAAAATCTCAACTGAGATAGGATACATTGACCACAGCCAGTTTGTGGTGGCTTCAGTGTGATACCACCATGTCAAAGATGAATTTATGAATTGCTTCTCAGCCTTTCATGAATCGCCCCCACCCTCTAGTCTGAGCTGAGTCTGTTAATTAACACAGTGTTTTTCTTCCCATTAACTGTAACAAATCTGAAGATTAAAACAAATTTAGTAATATTTTGCACATTTCTACAAATTACCCTCACTATGGGAAAACATTGATATGGGAAGTACTTATGACAATCATACACATGAACAGTTGCTGTGGTTGTCTGTGGTAAATTTCTGTGGTTACTGGTAGTAAATTATCAGATAGGTGATACACAGAATAGAACAGGAGTGTGATGACAATTTAATATTGGCACATATTATTTTCCTTTATATATTTTTTTCCCATAGCACAAACCCATTGCCCTTTGATTTCACTATTTTGCAGTTTGTAACTTAGACCATTTCCACTGTCCTGCTGTGGGGACAGGATGGCAGCAGTCCGCAGGTCGTGCTTCTGCATGACGTTGTCATGGTCCTGCCGCCATCTTGTTCCCATGCATTGCGCTTGCAGGGTATTTGTCAAATGGAAAAAATCCTTTTGCATCACTGCTCACATGACACTACTGTTTCGACTGCCCATGAGGAAGGGCAGGAAGTATTGTGGCGGTGCTTCCTTCCCCACCATGGCAATGGAAATTGCCCTGCTGTGCTGTGGAGGGAAGAGGCATGGCCAACACGCTCCCTTCCTCAGGGAGACAGTGAGGTGCAGAGGGGAGTGTTTCTGTCCTGCTCCCTTCTCTGCCAGGTGTGTAACAGAAGGACTCACACAAGTGCCATCATGAGGGAAAGGCCTTATTTGATTTATATGTGGAAACATATAATTTATATAGATGGGATTAAGAATGGGAAAGAGTTTTGATTGTCTTGAGATTTTTGCCAAAATTACACTTCCTACAACTTCTCCTCCTTCTCTTCTTGAATCCTGCCTCAGAAATTCACTCAGTCTACATTCTGTATGCACAAAATCATACCTAAATTTGAAAAAATAATGGCTAAAATGCATCATTTTGGGGAAAAAATATGTACAGGCATATGAGTACAAAATACATATGCTAAGAAAAGTATGTAAATAAATGTGTATGCTACAGAGAATGCATACAGAACTGTATATGAACTGTATATGAATTGTATATGAATATGAATAAGGGAACATAAGATCACAAACTTCTGTTGTCCCTCCACCCATAAAGAAATGCAGAAGGCTATATTCAGCTTATCCTCAGATCAGGAGTCAGTAGATATATTCCTACTTCATTTACATAACTAAAACTTAAGAGTATCCTCAGATAGTCTTATTGATCAGAGTATGGCAGATTCTCATTCCTTCTAACAAATTACTTATAGTTCTTTTCTAAAATAACTAACGTTTAAGAGCATTACGTTATGATTGAAACTCAGGAAGAGGCAACTTCACTTCTTTTTCAATTTTACTGTAACTTTCAAGTTAATGTCATTGTTATGGGCATATAGGAGAGAAGAATAATCATGTAGCTCTAAGATTGCCTCATATTCTGCTGTGAGTATAACAGACCTTCGAGACACTTCCAGTTTACAGTGGCCCTAAGGTGAATACCACAATTTTTTTTGGCAAGATTTGTTCGGGGGAGTTTGCCATCATTGGTTTCCTCTGAGGCTGAGAGAGTGTGACTAGCCCATGGTCACCCGGTAAGTTTCTATGACTGAGCAGGAATTCAAACCCTGGTCTCCTGGTGTCCTAATTCTACCCTCAAAACCACCACATCATCCAGTATCTCACAATTTTGATGACTTTGTTAAGATAATATTTGCTACTATTTGTTTCATTATTACAATTGGATTTTAGCTATATTTAGTTTTAATCTATGTTGTGAACATCCTTGGATCTTTTACGACAAGAAAGGCAGAACACAAGACAAATGAATTAATAAATATAAAATATGTAGTTACTTTTTGAGACATAGCAAATATGAAGAGTTGCAAAGCACATACAGTAATAATATTTTGGACTCTTGGAACTATACCTGATTACATAGTTACTGATTACATTATTAAATGTACAAGTAACTTTCCGAGCTCTGGTTTAACAGTACTCTGATATTTATTGTTCATAATAAGCCTTAGATTCAATATAACCTCTTTTTCTCACTACCACCTGAAGACATAAATATAATTTTTGAATTCTTGTTAAACTCTGTTTACAAGCAGCTCCACAGAGTCCTTCATCTCTGCTACAAATCTGTACTCCAGTTCAATAATTTTCAAATATGAAAAAGGATGTCATGTTTCCTAATGAATGCCAAGAAAGAATTGTTTAATATAGATCACTAGATCTTCCACAATATATTAAAGTGCTCGCAAGGTAAGCTCACACCGGTTTTTCCCCAGTTCTCTGAGTGTTCTCTATATTCCTCATATATTCTTGTTAACATTTGAACACTCCTGGGCTCTTGTACCTGCTGCCCTCAATTACTTTAGCAAGGAACAACTCTTTCTTGGCTCTGTTGCTGTTTCTTTCTACCTGCTGGTATCGAGGAAGAAAAAGTGTCACTATACAGGTAAATGGGAGCCCTGAGATGTTTTCACTTACTGAGAAGCAAATATCCATCAGAAATCTCTTCCTCTCAAAAAGCACTAGAGAACACAGTTCTAAAAATCCCCTCTCCAGCCACATGTGACCAGGCAAGTGGGAGACACTAAGCATCAAAAGGAAAGAAAAAAAGAATGTGTTATGTTTCAACCATGGCATGGGTTTTTTTGTGACTTCGTTCAAAATGCCTTCGAAATCAGGCATCAAGTTTTCATTGGTTGGAAAAGAGCACCTTCCCCACCCACCCCTGTCAAAGGCCACATTTCCTAAGTCAGGCAACTTTGTGCAAACTAAATCCAGTTGGGACATCCTTTGGAGGCTGGACAGGTAAGACAAGGCTGGTCGTGGCCAAAGTGACAACAGATGAAGTGAAGATAGGAGAAGTTTCACCCTCACAAAGTCATTCTTGCCTACTCTCCACAAAGAAACCCTCGTAACACAAACAGAGGTACAACAGTACGATAGACTACCTTAGAAAGAGATGGATGCCTCTTCTCTGAAGGTTTTTAAACAGAGCTTGAGCATTTACCAGTCAGGGATACTTTAGATGCAAATTCAGTGCCAGCACACAGTTGGACTAGATTGGTGCTACTCAGTGGTGGTCCATGAACTAGCGCCGGTCCATGAGCCATCAACTGCCAATCCCTGATGATCTTTCAGAAAAGAAAGACACAATTGTAGGGAAATAGGCAAAAATATGGTACCAGTCTTTGGTAGGTAGGAATACACACACACACACACACACACACATATACACACATATATATACATTTGCAAGGATTCAGGGCACAGAACCCTTGTGAAAGTGGAAAAACTGTAAATAATGCCCCCATAATCCCATTCCCATTCCCCTCCTGAATCCTTCCCTCTATTTCCTTGCCTCCAGCCCCAGAACTCTCTTGGAGGAAAAAAAAAAACAAGATAAAGGGCTTACTGGTACTTTCTTCACAGATGGAGAAAAGTGGAGCACAGACTTCTTGTGTTCTAGATACTTATGGTTGGCATGTTGAGAAAGAAGATTCCTCCTAGAGGGGAGGGGTAGGACCAAAGAAAGCACCTGGCCAATCAGTAGCCATTACACAGCAGAATGTGAAGCCACATGGCAGAGAGGACATGCCTCCAGTGGCGGGGGGGCACTTTGCTCACTGAAAAGGAGGGGGAAAGTCCATTTTAAACACAATTCTTGCAAGCCTGGGATGAGGAATGCAAGAGAATGGGAGGAGGAGCAAGGGGGCAGGAAGGCAAGCATGTGCCTCACAAATAATCAAATTTGTGAAGGTTTGATTTGGTCAGGGAGGACTATATTGCCAGTTCCCCATATCTGAAAGCTTGAGATAGATTGGATTAGAAGACTTGTGAAGTCTTTTCCAACTTTTTGATTTCTTTGATTCACACACAGACACGCACACATCCGCATGTATAGCCTCTATGAATTATGGTTTGGCTGAGTAGGTGGGGAAGCCCTATAAAAGGGCTTATTGGTTCAGAAAGAGAGGAAGATCTGGAGAAGAGTTGCAACTGCAAGGGATAAGGAGCAAGCTCTTTTCATCTTGAATAAGGGCATATGGCTTGCCTACAAGGCTGCTATAGTACTGAGCAGCCCATACAGAACAGCTGTACAATCCAGTTCTACATTGGCACTTCACTGGAAGCATCAAACTTTTAGGACACAAATATTATATAATTTGGTGTGTTTTGGGCTCAAGTTGCAATCTGTTTGTAATATATATTTAACTTTGGTCCCATAGAACAACAGAAAGAGGACAAAATTGACATCTCACATGGGACCACTGCCACACCCTGTAGCCTGCCATGGCTTTGTGAACAAAATATGATGTAGGGGTTGCTGATCTCTTGCCAATCGGTTAAAGCTGCATATGGGTGGTGGGTAGGGCCAAAGAGAGTGGTGGGTGGAGCCAGAAGCTCTTTCTGACTCCAATCATGTAGGGACGGGCGGGGGGTGGTTCACCCTGGGCTGCAATGTTTTTGGGGTGTCCCAGACCATAGCCATGCCCATGCCCCCAGGTGCCCTGGCCATGCTCCCATGCACAATGGCTCTCATACCTTAGCCCTGCCACTCCCACCCCCCGCTCCCCACACTCCAAGGTTTGCCACTGTCTGGCTCTTCTTACTCGACAGACACCTAAGGAGCTGCAGACAGCTGAACAGCCAGACAGATGAACAGATGAAGTGTCTCAAATTGTGGTCCTTCTGATGTTTGAAATGTCAGATCCCATATTTCCTGAACAATAGTCATACTGGGTAGGACTTCTGGGAATTGAAGTCCAAGACATATGGAGGATCAAGGGTTGAAAACCAGTGGTACAGAAGATTTACTGTCTGCTAGGAAGCTCTAGGATTCTTTAACAGACCTACAAGAGGAAATTAAAATTCTTCTGTAGAAAAAGGAGACAAGACAAGGCCAGTGGGCTACATGCAGTCCCACTGATTTTGCAACCCCTGGAGTCTTCCCTCTCCACTTCCAAACCCATCCTACAAAGTAAAATGTGTTCCTGGGAGCCCAAAGAAGCTGCAGTTCACTTTTAAAACAAGGAATAAACCTCACTTTCCTTGTTTTAATGAAAAATAAGATGCCCTTCCCATACCATAAGTGAACTTCCAGTCACTTCTTATTTCAGCCTGAATATGTGGTGCTTATGCAGCCCAGAGTGGATCTCATAGGTGGAAAATTGGTGTCCAGACCCAACAGATTAGCTCACCCCAGAAGAATGTGTCTTTGCAAAACATACTAGGAGATTTAGTATAATTTCAGTCAACAGCGATGTGGAATCATCTTTTGATGTTTATGCTCTCATTCCAGAGTAATTTCTACCATACAACTAACATCATTTTTGTGTGGTATTCAAATAATTATTGGTAAAATTTATAATTGTCACTTCAGAGACAATGCTTTGCAATTTTCCCTTTTGATGGGGCATAATTACAAGTTCTTCCTTCTCCCAAGCATCATAGGTATGAATCCCAGCCTGACAGAGTTCTTGAGGGGTCAGAAGAAACAGGCGAGATCTCCAAAGCCTGGTGCTCCTTTGGAATGATGACATACATGCAAAATTTATTTTTTTCCATGAGGAGGAGCAGCATACACCAGTAATGGACAATCTGTTGGGTGGTAGTGAAGGTAAGCATTATATGTTGTGGGACATATGTGACCTTTATGTGACCCCTGTCCCTTACTGGTTTGTGTACCTCCTCACTGCCTCTAAGTCACTGGTGGCAAAAAAGGTCCCTTTTTCCATTTAAAAAGACATGCAGTGCGTATACACCCTGCTTTCAAGCAACTTGAAGTTTGCAAGTTTTCAAGCACCTTGAAAACAGGGTGTGTATTTTCTGTATGTCTTTGAAAGCAAGGTACACACTCCCTGTGTATCTTGTTTTGAAATGGTGGAGCATTTGATAACTGCTGTTACTACACTGTGGCAGTGCAGACACAGGAGGTACGAATTCAAGTTGAGTTAATATGTCCCTATCCTCCAGAGGTTGTTCATAACTGATATAAAACAAGGGCAGCAAACACTTTTTTCCCCCAGGAAAAAAAAGTCTGGAGTCAGTAACAGCTTGCTAGGAATCACTTGGGTGGTAATAGGCAGAATCTACAAGGACAATCTACAATTCTCTTTTACTGGGATATATGTTGGCATGAGCTACCTCTTGGGTCATAACAGCTTGGATATATGAGGCTGACTTGGTGGGGGGCTATTCAGAACATTATATTTTCATACCACAGCCCCAACTGCATTTGAAGATGTTGATTTTTAGTAACAAAAGCTCATGCTGGAATGAAAAAACAGTTAGGGCTTTATCACATGAGGATAGTAAATTGCAATTGCCATAGGATAATAGTTTCTTTGACTCAGGACTACTTCATTCCTCTTCTGCTGTTCTCCCAGTAGGAGATCATGTGGAAAGTGTTTCTTTTACAAAGGAGGTCAATGTGTTAAAAAAGAAACATTTTTCAAAACATCTCCCACTGGGAGAATAACAGAAGAGAAACAAAGTCATCTGATTAGTCTTAGCCAAAGACCTTATTGTCCTGATGCTGTTGCAACTTACCTGCCTCTTGTGATAAAGCCCTTAGTCTTAAAGGTGCTGTCATCAGCTATGTGGACATAGACAGATACTCTTCTGGTTCTGCTCACTTCTCATGAAGCATGGAATGACAATGTGGAGAAAAAGAGGGCTTCAGAGGCTGCATGACCTTGGTGGGGAGAGCGGGTTGTAGTAAATAGCTTGGTCTAGCTAAGTCTACATGAGCCAAGGAAGCCCTGGTGGTACAGTGGTTAAATGCTGGTTCTGCAGCCACAAGGTTGTGATTCAATCCTGCAGGGCTCCACCTTCCATCCTTCTGTAGGTCGGTAAAATGAATACCCAGCTTGTTGGGGACAATTAGCTAAACACATTGTAAACCGCTTAGAGAGTACTTAATTGATAAGCAGTATAGAAATACACATGCTATTGTTATTTCTATACAGGATTGCTGACCATGTGTCATGCATGGTATATGGAAGGAAAACCCTAGGTATGCCTTAATATTATGGTATTGTAATGTTACTATTTCTCTTGTGAGCTATCTAGGGAACTCACGTAATGGGGGTATAGAACCATAGGGTTAGAAGGGCCACTGAGTCCAATTCCCTGCTCAATGCAGGATCTCCAGCAGGTCCAGCCTCTTTTTTGAAGATATCCAGAAAAAGTGACCCCACCACGTCTCTAAGCAATTGGTTCCAATGTCTAACCACTCTCACTCTTACTGTCAAGACGTTCCTTCCAATGTTCAATCAAAATCTAGCCTCCCATAACTTAAAACTATTAGACCTAGTTCTACCCTCTGAGGCAGCAAAGAATAATTCTGCACCATCTTCTTTGTGGCGACCCTTGCAGTATTTAAAGAGTACAATCACATTACTCCACTCCTATCTCTTCACCAAGCTGAACATTGATATAAATACCATACATAAATAAAGAAATACAATATTCACCGGATTGTTCTCAGGGAATTTTGTCTCTTTTTCTAGAAATGATCCTAAGTTTCCTTCTACAATCCTGACAATAATGGACATATTTTCAGCTTTCTAAGGTCAGGCAATCTATCAAAGGGAACTATGTGGCTCCATGCAGAGTTGGAAGTGATTCTTAGCAGCTTACCATACAGTACATCATGCAGAGTGTCTGGATTACAGGCTTCATTCAAGCCTTTGGAATAAAGCGAGTGTCCAATATATGCATGGTTCCCCAAAAGTTTATTGACATCTGACAGAGAATCTCTTTCATTTATTTAAATAATGGGAGAGAAAGCAAAAGAAATAAGCACAGACTCACTTTCCAATCAGAATATACAGGGATCAGCAACATTATCACCCAAGATGGAGGAAGACGAGGCATGATGGGGAATTCTATGCGCTGTGATTATTTCACCCCTGTTTTCCATTATGTGGGCAACCTCAGTGCGACACTGGTTAGCATTTAGAAAAAGAAGGAGGAGGGGGCAATCTAGTTGCCTGGAGGGGAGCCAATATTGTTGAAATGTGCGAGCATTATCTTGCTTATGGTGCGGGGGGAGTGCATATTGTTTATGCAGTCTATTTATCAGTGTAAGAATGTATCTTCCAATACAGCAATATCTTGGTGGTAATAGCATACAAGAATAAAAGAGTGTTCATGAATAGAAAGTTCCTGCCTGTAGCATGTACATCTGAGATACTAAAGGATTATTTACCTATCATTAAGATATGATTTTTTTTAATCTAGTCCAGTTTTTCTTCCAGCGGAAAACATATTAAACTCTCTTGTTATTTTATCTGACTTCTTCTGGGCAGCTTTTCATGAACAGGGCAAACTGTCTGTATGTATAATTCAGGAACAGAATAAGTATATAAGAACACACACACATTAGCTTTCTTTCTAAGACACGCAGGCTGCTTATGGTCTTGCAGCCTTCCTAGATGGAAAACATGGCCTACTGTTTGTTTGTTTTTTTCTTTTAAAAACAGATTGCAATTCTTACACACTCTCTTTTAAGACCAACCTAAATTAAATATGGAAATTGGACTGGAATTCACAATTACGGTTACAAATGTATTACCTAGAGTCAGGCGTTCATAACTGATCCGTATTCACGATCCCTACGTAGTCAACAGTACAGGGAATATGTTGAGATCACAAAAGTCCTCCAGTCCTGACTTTCTGGGCTATGGGCACTGTGAGCAACAGGGGTCTGTTCTCTTTTTGACTAGGAGACAGCAGATAGACATTTTCACCCTCTCCTACCAGCAATCTCTGGTGCAAGGAGGAATTGCAACAGTAAGCCTGCTTTCTGACTGTCACAACAGAGATCATTCACAGAGGGTGTGTGGAAATATCAGGCTGTTGTGCCTTGACTTAGTGGAGAACAGACTCCATGACTCATAGCAGCTGCTGCCCAGTATGGCAGGATTGGGGATAGGGGGTGGGTCAGGAAATGCTACTTACTTAAGTATACTTAATTTACTTAACATAGTATACTTAATTAAGTATGTATAAATGTTATACTTGATTTACTTAACATAGTATATTTAATTATGTATAAATATTAAAGAATTATTGTTGTTTTGTGTCTTTTAAGTCATTTCTGACTTATGGTGACCCTCAGGTGAATCTATCATGGGATTTTCCAGGGCTAAGAATGTGTGATGCCCCCAAAATCACCCAGTAGGTTTCCATGGCTGAACAAGGAATCAAACTACACCATGCTGGCTCTCAAAATGTAGAAAGTGGAGAGTATAAATGGCCAGAATCCTGCTGGGAACTAACAAATGTGTAACTACCATAGTTACAAAACTACTCAGTGACTCCTGGCTGACATCCACAATCCTCACTTATCTGGAAGCAGCCACTGAGATCAGTGAGGGTCTGCTCCCCTGTCTCTTGGGAAGCAGATGGATGACATTCCCACCCCCTCCCATGGACAATCTCCACTGTGTCAATTAGAAGTGGAGTGTCTGTCTCAATTCCTACTCACACTGGGGATAGCTCATTGAGGGAGGACATCAGTTAGGGGCTTCTTGAGCAACAGGAGAAACTTTCTGCCCCTTACCTTTTTTTGGCGCTGGGGTGCGGGGATCGTGTGAGCAGCCTTCAGCGAGAGGCTCTCGCGTCCCCGCTGCTTCAGCTCTGCATGAGCTGACTGCTCCCAAGCAGGTGGCGCAAGAGCCCTGCCTCTTCCTTCTTCAGTACAGCCTGGGAGTTTCCCAAGCTGCGCTGGGGCAGGAAGCTCAACTGTTGTGGCTCCGGAGGCTCCACATGCCAGGTAAGTGCACATGGGGCCCGGGAGCAATGCGTGATTGCGCACCATTTTTGGCTTCCAGACAAAAATGAAAAGATGCACAATCGATGCCTGCCGGCCCCTGGAGCATCATACAATTGTGAGTGTGTCATGCAGATCGCTCCTCACAATTGCATGACACTCCAGGCGCCCTTTCGCATGGTAAATACCATGAGGAAAGGGCTCCGGTAAGTGGGAACTGGGGGACTTTCACAATCCCTACGTGTCCCCTAACTAGGAAGTGCATACCAATCATGAATACCAAACAGTTACAAATGCATAAATCTAGGTTACACATTCATAACTCCACAACAGGATTCTGGCCACTATACTTAGCTGTGTAGCTGATCTAGAACCTAGGCCTTGATTTATAATAAAACAATGATCAATCACTCAAAGACAACACACACATGCACACAAATAAAAGATAGGAAGCATAAAACAGCACAAATGAAACTGTGCTATAGTGGATCAAATTGTTGGCCATTTACCTGTGTACCATTGTAAATTGATTACAAACAGCACACCAAGGTTTCACGTAGGATTCTTTCTCAGCCTTACTTGGAGATGTCAGGAAATGAACCTGTGGCCTCCTGCTTGCAAAGTATGCACTCTACAGGTCTTTGCCAACACAGTAAGTAAGGAAAGGTAGAATCATAGAGTTGGAAGGAGCTTCATGAACCATTGAGTCCAGCTTCCTGCTCAGTGCTGGATCTGCAGCTAGAGCACCCTCAGCAGGTAGCTGTCCAGCCTATTTTTAAAAATGTCCAGAAAAGGACACCCCACCACCTCTCTGATTGGTTCCATTGCTGAATTGTTCCTACCATCAAGAAGTTCCTTCTAATGTTCAATCGAAATCTGCACCCCTGTAAGTTAAAACCATTAGACCTGGTCCTACCCTCTGGGGTAACAGAGAACAAACCTGCCTCTTCCTCTTTCTGACATCCCTTGAAGTATTTAAAAGGTGTGTTTATGTCACCTCTCAGACTTCTCTTCACCAAGCTGAACAAATTCCAGTACTCTACAGCTGAAATGAGTTACTACCTGGAACCAGGGGACAATTTTCAGGTTGGGAAAGTATGTAAGGTCTGTACTTTTTCCTTCTTTGTTTCTTTTTTAAGGTTTTTAAAGGTATCTACAATAACAACATATATAATAGATTAAAATCTATTTGGTGTTAGTTAAAAATAATTATTCATTAAATAATTAAATAATTTAGACTGATTAAAATTCCCTCTGCTTATGGGCTGGAATCCTGTTAGTGACATGTAACAGTGGAACTTATTTCTTTCTTTATTTGTATTTTGGTGGTAGGAAGTTTCCATCCATCAAAAACTGTAAGAGTTTTACAATGGAACAATGGAATCTGTCTGAATGTGAATTTGCAAGAGAACTTTGGGAACTAATGAAAAAAATCCAGGAAAATAAAATGTTTGCAGCTACATCCTTCCTTTAAAACAAAAATTTGAGACACTGACAGAGAAACACATTTATTAATGACCAAAAATATTTAGAAAGCATGTGTCACTCTTGGGCTAGGTGTTTTTATTATGCAAAAAATATCAAAGCTGGACTTTTTTTTCTTCAGAATTGTTATTTCAGTATTCAAAAAAAATCTTTCTCCGTGGCTCACAAGGCTTCAGGCATGAGAGGAGGGTTTGTGGCATCAGTATGAGAAGAAAACCCATGTTACAAGACTGGACAGAAACATCTTCACCCTCTGTGATTCTCATGACCCTGCAATAGGTCAGCTCTTTTTTCCCATCTCTTTAAGACAGATATCTCACTGAGCAAGTTAAAGGTCTTTGTAGCAACGAGTGAACTTCTGTCCCAGCTCAGTTCATTAATAGCTCACCAATTATGAGCATCTTTGGAGAAGTATCCTAAAACCAAACCAAATTGTTTCCTGAAGTTATGAAATTAATTATAAGTTATTGAGATAGGGTCTTTTTCACATTTTACAAATAATAGCTCTTTGATACACTTTAACAGCCAGGGCTACATACTACAGACCCTGGGATCTGTAGTTTGGCAAGGCACTAGAGCAGTGGTTCTCAACCTTCCTAATGCCGCGACCCCTTAATACAGTTCCTCATATTGTGGTGACCCCCAACCATAAAATCATTTTCGTTATTATTTATTTATTTATTAGTTAGTTAGTTAGTTAGTTAGTTAGTTCCAACATCAAATAGATTGGAAACACTGCCCTAAATCACTGCTCTGGATAGACTTCTAATGCCTAAAAACTGGTAACCCTCCCCCCTTTTTTTAAGCACAGAAAGCGTCCATCAATGCCAGAATTAAGGCAGTAGTTCTAGTTCTGAATGTTGGGTTTCCACAGTTCAAAAAGCCAGTCACTCCCAAAGGCAATGCCAAAACAGCCCACATTTTACACGAGGCGCAGGGAGGAAAGGACAGGGAGAGAGGAAAGATGGCGGCGGCATAAGCAGACGCGTTTTATTTCACTCCCTCCCTTCCTCCCTCCCTTAAAGGGAGTGCGGACGCTGAACATACAAAAAGCAAGGAATGCAAGACAGTCAGGGTGAAGAACACAACACGTGCATATGGCAAGCGCCAAGGGTCCACGCACAACAAAAGCGAGAGGAGAAAGTCATCCTGGCTATTTCTGCACTAGACTGTTACAGCACTATTATTCCACTTTCACCATCCTATGGAATCCTGGGGTTTGCAGTTTGAACCCCAGCACAGGGGTCTCCGAAGCATTGCTCCCATTGGCTGTGAGGCCACCTTCTTTTAAAGGGGGGGCAGGATTGAGGAGCAGCGACCCCTGTGAAATGGTCGTTCGACCCCCAAAGGGGTCCCGACCCCCAGGTTGAGAACCACTGCACTAGAACTTTCTGGTGAGTGGGGGAGTAGAAGGCTGGAAGGCACATGCGTGTGTTCTTTTGCACTCAGACAGGTGGGTGAGGCACATGGGGGTGAGAAGGGGAAGCAGGAGGGGAGAAGGCTCCTAACCCTCACAAAAGTGGAAGGCAACTGTAGAACATAATAAAAAGGATAAAAACATAATATATCCCATTAACGAGCCTTCTACCACAGTACGTTAAGAACTGAAGGCCTGCCTAAATAAAATGATCTTTGCCTGCTTTGTAGAAAGAGAGCAGACAGACAGCCAACCAGGCCTCCCATGGAAAGAAGTTCTACAGCTTGGGAGCAGCTACTGAGAAGACTCCACTTTAACTGCGATGACTTTATCCTATGCAATCCCAGGGTTTGTAGTCTGGGGAAACACCGGAGCAATCTATTTCTGAATTCTAAATACATCACAAAACTACAAACTCCAGGATTCCATAAGTTGGAGTCATGGCCATTAAAGTGGCAACAATTAAGCCCTATAACTGTGTAATGTGAAAGACCCTGCCATCTGCTCCATGAACACCAGCCCAAGCATTTTGGTCATTTCCACACAAAGTTGCTGTCCCATGATGGAGATGCATTGCTGCCAGTCCACAAGTCGTGCTTTCGCACAACACCGTTGTGGTCCTGCTGCCAATGCATCCCTACCTGTTGCGATCATGGGCTATTCCATTGCCAGAAATAATCTGGTAATGACCCCTGAACATGCAACACTCCCATTGCTGGTGGCTGTGTGGAAGTGGCAGAAGTATGATCCACATGCAAGTGGCCGGCTGCACTATGGAAGGAAGGAGCATGTCCCCACACTACCTTTCTTCAAGCAGCCAGCTGGATGTGGAGGGGAGTGTTTGGGTCCTGCTCCCATCCCAGCAGCGTGATGGGGTGGTGATGGAAAATGGTAAGGTGCAAAAAGGGCCTTAGTTATCCTTTTAACTGACTATGAACATTATTACCACTTCTAGTTGCTCAATATAGAGACTCCAGAAAGCCATTGAAGAGGGGGCTATTCCTTTTGAATGCACCTGTCCAATTTATTCTCTGTTCTGTTCTTGGAAATAAATCCATATGCTATTCATTGAGTCCTTATTAATTGACTATCCTCTGGACTTTCATTGGAGGTAAAGAAGGCTGTGGATGGACAAGCAGTATTAGCCAGTGAAGTAAGAGAGTGTGTGTGTGTGTGTGTGTGTGTGTGTGTGTTTTCCTTTTCTGGTATGTGCTAACCAAAGGGATCCCTTTTCTCTAAGCCCTCCTGCAATAAAGTCAGATATCTTTTGCAGTAAACTGAACACAGCTGACACCGGATAGTAGGTAGAGAAGCTTTTGTTCTCTTTTTATAGATACATAATCCACTGCAATGATATTGTGTTTATTCATTTTGTTTATTGGTTTGAACATGATTTTTAATGTGTATATAAAAAAGGGTTTTCAAGTTTAATTGCAGTGTCAGCCCCATCAGGCTCATCTTTATCTCTGACCGCTTTTCCTTCCAAGCAACATAGGAGCGTCAGAAGGTCTGTGTGTGTGTGTGTGTGTGTGTGTGTGCATGTGTGTGTTTTATAGAACCCCACATGTAATAAAGCATCCAAACAACTTTTTCACGTCGTCTTCAATGAATTCAGAGGATGCAACAGTTTGCACACTCTCCTGAACACATTTTATGACTCCCACTTTCATTCTACAAGGCTGAAGCGAAACCTATAATAAATATGTGTCTTGCACTTGTGAGTTTGATATACTGTTTCCTTCCAAGAGGCTCTTTCTGCTCATAACTTAGAAAGCTGGCAAAATAAAAAGAATTCCTCATTTGGCTTCTCAGGTTAGCAATGTTTTCAAAGTCTTTCCGGGGAAATAATAATAATGATCATTAAGGCAATCCTGACTCGTCACTGTGTTACATTTTCAACTTAAGATTGTTCCCTAATCAGAAATCTGATTTTTGTCAGTCCATGGCTGGGATGTCATTCAGTACAGTCAGTTTCATGATGCACTAGTTTCGCTATCAACTTCACAGTGCTGCGAAAATATTTCAGCTTTAATTCATTGTGTTTCTCTGAATTCCACCTGCATTTCTAACCCTCCTTGCCTTGGGTCATTAGACTTCATTTTTGCTTTTTGTGTGAAAATTTGTGCATATTTCTGCACGTTTAATGCTTTTTAAACATTTTCTGTATTGACTAAAATGATTCTTTCTGTATTTTGCAAACATATACATTTTAATTATACACATTTGTGCATATGTGTATAACAGAAAAAGGGAAAAGAGGAAACCAAAATATATACAATGAGTGGGTTTTATTTATTTGTCCTCCCCTGCTCCTGCAGCCTTGATATACATTAGCTCCCTCAAGTTTGCTGTCTGCACAGGGAGTAAAGCTTTGACGGGCTGTTAAAAATTGTCAAAACAAGACTACCATCCTAACAGAATGGTACCAAGACAGAGATACAAGGGACTGCTGTATAGTCAGGCAGGACAATTGGCTATCTAACCCACTTCTCCAATATGGCAGCTGCTCCCCAAGATCTTAGGCAGATGTCTTTCCTAGCCTATAACATCAAATTTAGAAACAAAAATTAAAATAGTCAGATGGCAAGGATCTGATCTGAGACTTTCTGTATACAAAGTATATGCCCTGTGACTGAGTGGTGCCCCCTCTCTAGATATTGAAAACACTCTCAAAGGTGACAATTTAACAATAATATCCTTCTTGTATTTTGTTGTGGATAAATTTCATCTATCAACTTTTTTTGATCAGTTTGAAAGATTCTATTAAATATAATGTACCTGATACCTCTGTCCAAACACATGCTTACACAAACACACACACACATACACACACAGAGAGAGAGATTAAGATGGATGAATGGAGATAGCTATAGGCTATGTGAGTGCTGTATCTCAAGTTTTAGCTATAGGTATAAAATATCTTCAACCTCTTCTGTCAGTCTGGAATGTGTTGCACTGGAGACAAGAAGAGATTTGAGGCATATTTTTAATGCCACTCAAGAATCCTTCTGCAGTGCACAAATGGATAAATTCCGCATGTCTTAACAGCCTGCTTTCACCCCATAAGAGCATGGCTCCATCTTACTTTTTTTTCCTGTGTTCTTCATTCATTCTTAGTACTTTCTGACAAGAATTCATGTCTCCTACACAGCATCAGGGCCTCTTTTAATGGGTGTTTCAAGAAGAATGATGCAGACTCAGATGTCATGTTCCACCTCGACTAAATAGCAAGACACAGCTTTTTATGGAAAGTCTATAGAAATTCAGTGGAATGGCAAGAAGGCATATGGCACATGCTGCCTTGACTTAATGCTCCTGAGACAACTGGTTTCGACTGAGGGCATTTCCACATGATGGTGCTGTCCCACTATGGAAACAGGATGGAAGAAGTTGGCTGGTCATGATCCTGCATGATGTTGTCACTGGCTGGCTGCCATCTCACCCCCATGTGTTGCACTCACGGGGTATTTGCTGAACGGATAAAATCAGTTTAGTGCCTATGATCGTGCAACACTCCTGTACCTACCTGTCCTGCAGAAGTGCAAGAAGCATGATGGCAATCCTTCCTTCCCCAGTGCAGCCTGATAAATGCCCAGCTGCACTGCAGAAGGAAGAGACAGGCCCGTTGCACTCTCTTCCACAGGGAGCCAGTCCTGTGCAGTGGGGAGCATTCCTGTCGCATTCCCTTCCCTGCCAGAATTGCAATAGGATGACTTGCAGGAGCCCCATTATATGGAAATGGCTGAGAAATCAGCCAAAGCAGCAGCTTGGGGTGGGAGGGAATAGATGCAGGGTCAGCATTACAGGTCTGTACCACAGAACACATTGTCAGAGCCACATACCACTATGGGGAAACCCTCATAGCTGTCAGCTAGGGGTCTGTGGGGTATGCATCCTTGCGCTTGCTGTCTATCTGCCAATGATTCAATGAAGAAGGAGTAACCTCCCTGTTTTTCCTTTTCTTTCTCGATCCTCCCTCTCCAGCCGTTTGTTCTGAGTCCCTGTGTAGGGATATTTGGTATCTATATTAAGCAGGAGAGCCAGTATGGTGTAGTGGTTTGAGCACTGGACTACAACCCTGGAGACCAGGGTTCAATTCCCCACTGAGCCATGGAAACCCACTTGCTGATATTAGGTGTCTCACACACTCTCCGCCCCAGAAAACCCTGTGATCAGTTTGCTTTAGGGTTACCATAAGCTGAAGGCATACAACAACAACATATTAAGCAGAATGCAGCACAGCTAGTGCAGAAAGAGCTTGTGGTAGGCCTGGGGTATTTACTCAGGGCACTTTTTCTAAGCACTTACATTTATTGTCCCATTGTGGAATAGGAAAGGAGACAGACAAAAGTAGTTGATCTATACTTGGTTATAAGAGTTCATAAAATCTGTCTCTCATGTGTGGGGGCAAGTTAGCAACCAGTATTGCGGTTGAAGCCTATGGATACTCCCTTCCTAGACAAAGGGAACAAAGAGTCTAACTAACTTCCTGAAGAAGGGGGAAGTGACCTCAATGGGTAAGTGGGAAATAAAATGCTTAAGTGGATAGATCAAAGGAAAATACAGAGAAGTGAAAGGCATTCTCTAGGCTCCCTTCTCCCACTAATCACTTTATACAAGCATTGATGCCTCTTAGCATCCAACATCCCATGAGTCCTTTCTATTGCTCCCCCCACACCACTGAAATTTAGTAGTGCATCAGCCAAACAGCAGCTCTTTAATTTTGCCTCCATGCCACCACGTGTCACTGCAGTGGCAAAAATTGTGGCATGCAAGCAAGCATTTTTTTTTTTTTTTTTTTTTGCATGCAACTTTTCTTAATATATGTACTGTTCAGGGGCATAACTACATGGAGGAGTGAAATGAAAGCATGCCCTCCCTTAAAAATTCTGGACACACCGATGACATTTTAATTCAGTCTATAAGTTTCTAGCATTGAGCGTGCTCACGGGGGGGGGGGAGAGGGAGAGATGGAAAATTGTTTGCATGTAAAATGCTTATATTTGCTGTGTTTGCATTCCATTGCCAGCTTTGTCTGTCCCTTTTGGTTGGATGCCTAAACTGTATTTCTAGATGCTTAACTCCTGTTTTAAGTTATGCAATGCTAGATATTAGAAGACTGAATGAAAATTTACACTAGGAGGAGGTGACAAAAATCTTACTGGGGAGATAGAAATAACCTCATCCCTTCCCCCATAGTTTTGGACCTGGCACTGTTGTGGGTGATCTTTAAGTACAGACGGAAGGGCCACTGTGATCTAATTGGTGCATTAGCATACAAAGTACACATTGGATTTATTTGCTTGAGGTGAAGAAAACAAAAAAACACACTACATGGAGAAAAATCCTATAATAAGGAATGTGACACAGATATTTCTAAAAAAAAAAAAAAAAAGTGTCCATCTCTGCAGTAGCTGTGGAAAGAGCTACATTCTTCTGGTGCCAAAACATTGCAGGAGAAGTCACACTGGAAAAATGCAATATCCACAAAAAGTATTGGAAAGATTGTGTCTGGATCTGACAGGCATTTATTTCTGGTCATGATGTGGCAACTCATGGAGGGAGAGTTTGGGACTGAAAGATTTTATGTATGATGACAAAATAATTTGTGATTTGCGGGCTAGTAAACCTTTGCCAGGGTGTTTCTATTAAAGCCTGTGGAATTTCTTTGGATAATTTATTGCACATTTGTTCAACATTCAGCTTTTCAGTGCTGCCTTTTCTTCTTCTGTGTATACTGGTCATAATCTCAAACATCACATTGTGCCTAAGGAAAATGGAAAGGATAATACTTACACGTGGTTGCCCTTGCTTACCCAACTTTTTAGTTTAGATGCCACTAGTTTCAGGAGACCACAGGTGGAGGATACTGTAGTATAGGGTATAAATCATTCATGATAAAGCTACTTGAAGGTTTGGCAGATGTTGCCGTGATTAACTGAAGACTTGCTCCGGAATGTTGGTTTGGCACGAGGTTAAATGCACATGAATGAATCTGTCTGCATACTTAGACACTGCTGTGAAACTCACTCCTTATAAAAACAAGGGCTATTTTCTAGCTTGTTGACAACAGCAAAGTATACTTGTATATCTATCTAAAGAGCCCCAACATGCAAAAAAAAAGAAAAAGAAAAAAAACAGAAAAAGCTGAACTCATGAGTACAAGGGAAATTCAATCTCCATTCTCTACTCCAGACAGATGGGTTGTAAGTGTGTGTGTATGTCCTGGTGACTCTTTAGATTCAGTGATGGAATCACAAGCTGATCACACACAAAAAAAGTGTTCCCCAAAATAAGACAAAATAGGCACAGATGTGAGCAAATTTACATCTACAATATAAAAGTGAATGTTTGTCTGTGCATTTATCTGTCTGTCCACACCAGCATATGATTGGAATCCTGGAGTTGGCAGTTTAGAGAGGGGCCTTTAGCCTTTGGGTCTCAGGCTGGTTGCTATGGAGACAAGGCCTACCATCAATAAGGATGCCAGAAAACATTTGCGAGCCATATGTGAGAAAAATTAAAGTGACATACACAACATAGTCCATTTCCACACTGCACTGTCATAGTGCTATTATTCCACTTTCAACATCCTATGGAATCCTAGGATTTGTAGTTTAAGGAGAGGTATCTAAGAATTCTCAACCAGAGAGCTCTTTGGCCTCAATAAACTACAAACCTCAGAATTCCACAGGATGTTGAAAGTGGAATAATAGCATTGTAACAATGTAGGGTAGAAATGGCCATAGCTACAAGGTCTTCTTGCTTTGCACAGTAGATTGTATGGGTTCCATATGTGAAGAATCTTAAAGTTGAAATTCAAAGCAAAACATACTTCTAGCAAAACATAAAGCCATTGAACAAATTCTACAGAAAGAGAAAAAGGTACATCAACATCACCAGATAACACAGATTGGATTGGGGAATATGGGGAAAAGTCACAGGTACTGGAATAGGCCAGTTGCTATGGAGATGAGGCCTAGCAACAAGAAGCAGGACAGTGTATTCCCTCAAGAACCAAAACTGTGTATGTAAATAACTCTAAATACAGATTGGATTGGGGAATAATGGGAAAAGTCACAGGTACTGGAATAGGCTGGTTGCTATGGAGACAAGGCAAGGAAGAGGAAAGGACAGTGCATTCACTCAGGAACCCAACCTCTGTATATTAACAATTCTGAATACAGATTGTGTTGGGAAATATGGGGAAAAGATATAGGTACTGGAGAAGACAGTTTGGTGGGTTCTTTAGTAGAAGATAAAATCCCGAGCAACGCTGGGTAAATACACTAGAGAGTTTATAGGTATGGATGCAAGTTTAGAGATAATTTTGCGGTACAGTACATTGTACCAAAGTGAAGAAAATATTAACCCTCCCAGGTAACCTCTGCTTGCGAGAGTCAGCTGTCCACGTGCTAACCGTTGGTGAACAATTTTGGGGCCTTTTCCGCACTACACTCTTATAGCGTGATGATTCCACTTTCAACATCCTATGGAATCCTGGGTTTTGCGGTTTTGGGAGGGGCCACTTGGCCCCTCCCGAAACTGCAAACCCCAGGATTCCATACGATGTTGAAAGTGGAAACATCGTGCTATAAGAGTGTAGTGTGGAAAGGGCCCAAGGCTCATACTCTTCCTTCTTATGCTTTCAAATCTTTTTATTGAACTTTTCTACATCAAATTTCAACCAATTCATATCATTCATATTTCAAATATACAATTTGATCAATAATAAAATATATATAGCCCCCCCAAAAAAACGCACATCTTCCCTTATTTTCTTTTCTCTATGCTAGTTGGTTCTTAGATTTTTCTGTCCCACTGTACTCCTATAATCCTTTTCCTGATACTCCACTTGTTTACCTTATTATGCTTTCGCTAAATTTCCTTTTTCCTCTCTCTAGGTCTTTCTTAACTATATATAAAACTCAACACCTCCTAATACCTACCTTAACACCCCTTTAACCCTTTGATAGCCATATTCCCCCATCTTGACTCCAATATGGGAAAAATCAAATCCCAGTCTACCTCTGTTTTGTCTTTTAGATTATATGACAGTGATGATGTTAATTTATCCATTTCCATTATATCATATATTTTTAGTAGCCAATCTTCTACCTCGGAAGGTTCCGCCTGTTTCCACCTACTTGCATAACACATCCTCGCTGCAATTATCATTAAGGTGAGCAATTTTTGGTGGGAATGTTTTTTTAGTGGCCCCATAGATTCATACATGTTTAACAAATATATTTCTGGGTATAACGGAAATTTATTTTGGATGATTTCTGTTATGTTATTATGTATTTGTACCCAGAATTTTTTCGCTTTTGTGCACATCCACCATAGGTGGAACAAAGTTCCTTTCTGATCACATTTCCAGCACTTACCCTTATCTATTTTGGTCATTTTCGCAATTTGTGCCCGCGTATAGTACCACCTGTACATAATCTTAAAATAATTTTCTTTTAACGCTGCACTCTTTACCGTTTTATTTATTCTAGACCAAGATCTTTCCCAACACTCTAATTGTATCGGTCTCCCTATATTCTGAGCCCATCTCAGCATATACCTCTCTTTCCAGTTCTAAATTATATAACTTTGCTATACGGTGATCAACCCCTGGTTTTAAAAGTTTATCCAATTCATTTTCTTTGTTTTCTATCCCTACTGTTTTCTGATCTAATTTAAATTTTTCTGCTATCTGTCTTTGCAGTAGCCAGTGAGTAGCCAGTCCACTGTCTTCTAATTCTTCTTTTGTTTCCAACTGAATGTCTCTCCCGTGTACTTTCACTATGTCCTTATACATGATCCATCTATCTATTTGCGGTTTCTCCCTCCTGTAGAAGGCTTCATGTGGGGATTATGATTATGAAAAGTCATGATAATGGCCGACTGGAGCGGGGTAATAGACCCCAAACAAGACAGGAAAACAGAAAAGAAAGTGGCCCAAAGGAAATTGCCAAAAACCTTTTTTGACCTCATGGAAAACTACGCGCTCCTAGATGTATGGTGATATCTTTATGGGAATGCCCAGGATTTTACATATTATTCAGAAACGTTTAAGTCATGGTCTAGGTTAGATATGATCCTGGCATCCAAAACATTAAGTAAGAATATTCAGAAGATGGAACTCTTACCTAGGACATGGTCTGATCACAGCCCTATAATGATGTCCTTTAAAGAAAGGAAATCAGAGTACCGGTGGATATTAAGGGATGATATACTAAGGAATGACAAAGTTGTAAATAAGGTAAGAACCGGATTGGAATATTATTTTAAAGAGAATTCAGGAAAAGGAACATCAGAAAGCATAGTGTGGGAGGCCGGAAAAGCGGTAATAAGAGGAATCTTAATAGAACAGGAGACTTATAGAAACAAGAAGCGAAAAGAGACCCAGCAAAAAATTATTGGGGAACTTAAGAGAAAGGAGGATGAACTGAAGAAAAATCCTCAAAATGGGAAGGTAAAAAAATGAGATCAAGGTATTACAAAAACAATTTTCTATGCAAAACACAATAGAACTAGAAAAGAAGCTGAAATATATAAAGCAAAGATACTACGAACATTCTAATAAAGCGGGAAAATGGCTTTCATACAAACTTAAAAAGGAAAAGGAGAAAAGAACAATCTTAGAAATCAAGGAAGGGGGTGAACTGTATAGACAACAAGATAAGATAAAATTGGTGTTTTATAAATATTATCAGATGCTTTATGAAGATAATGATTCTGTTGATATAGATAGAACCATGAAGAAATATCTTGGAAAAGTAGAAATATCACAAATAAGAGAGGAATCTAGAATAGAGCTAAATAAACCCATAACTAAAACAGAGATCATAAATGCAATACAAAAGCTTAAAGTAGGAAAGGCCCCGGGGCCGGATGGCTTAACAGAGTTCTACTACAAAACCTTCCAAAATATATTGGTAGAACCGCTGCATTGGGTGTTAAAAGAATTAGAAAAAGGGGAGTGTCCAGCCACTTGGGGAAAGGCTACAATTAGCCTTATCCCCAAGGAAGGTAAAGATCACTCTGATGTTAACAACTACCAGCCAATTGCATTGCTCAATATAGATTACAAGATATTTGCAACCATTCTGGCAGAAAGATTAAAGAAAGTATTAAAACAGTGGATCTATGAAGACCAAAGCGGTTTCCTTCCGGGAAGATCAATAAAGAATAATATGAGAATTGTCCTGAATATAACAGAACACTACCACAAACATAACGAGAAAAAGTTAGGAATGATATTTTTGGATGTAGAAAAAGCTTTTGATAAAATTAAATCGAGATTTATAGAAGAAACTCTGAAAAAGATAAACATAGGGGAGAATTTCCTAAAGTGGACGAGCATGATATATAAGGATCAATTAGCATATGTTATAACAAATGGTGAAAAAACACCCAAAGTTGATATTAGAAAAGGGACGAGACAGGGATGCCCATTGTCTCCACTGATCTTCCTAATAATAATTGAAATTTTAAATTTACATATCAGACAAGATGTGGAAATAAGGGGCATACAGATTAAAAATCAAGTGTTTAAGCTCAGGGCATTCGCAGACGACTTGGTTGTTTTATTAGATAACCTGACACAAAGCGTAAAGCAGTTAAATAAGATCTTACATGAATACGGAAAAGTGTCAGGTTTCAAAATAAATCCAGAAAAGACATCTATGTTGACGAAAAATATGAATAAACAAGAGGAAAGGAAGCTGGAGAGTGAATCACAATTTAAAATAGAGAATAAAGTTAAATATTTAGGAATGTATTTGACCAAAAACAATATGGATTTATATGATAATAATTATAAGAAAGTGTGGCAGTCAGTGAAAGGAGATTTAAAAAGATGGACGACATTGGACATATCTCTGTTAGGGAGAAAAGCAATAATTAAGATGAATATTTTGCCAGGATTGATTTTCCTGTTTCAAAATCTCCCCATTATAACTAACGATGGGGTCTTCAAACAGTGGAAAAGCGATCTGTCTAAATTTATCTGGAATGGCAGAAAACCCCGAATAAAGTGGTGCTGTTTAATAGACGCTAAAGAGAGAGGAGGTTTAGGAACACCGGAGCTGAGACTATACTATCACGCGTGTTGTATGGATTGGGCAACCTCCTGGGTCAGATTAGATGACGAGAGACTGTTGACATTGGAAGGTGCGGAGTTGCCCTTCGGCTGGCACTCATATTTATTGTATGAGAAGGCAAAAATAAACAGGGAGTTTAACAACCCTTTTATTAGGAAATCTATTTTGAGAGTGTGGCTGTTGTATAAAAAGAAGATCTATAAGAGGTACTCTTCCTTCTTATGATTCCCTTTGTGTAAACAAGAAAGCCCTTCTAAGAGAAGATCCTATCGAACAGAAGAATGTCTTCTGTGAAACAGGACATATCACCACCTTGGTTGATTTCCATATCACGGCCATTTTCTAAGCAGGAAATCTTGATTGTTCATGGGAATCCTCAGTGAGATCAGTAATAGTGGGTATAGGATGCCTTTAAAAATAACTCACTTGCTGTGATCCATCTTTCCTTGCAATGCAAAGCTATATGTGTGTCTTGGGTGCGCTGTGGGATACTTGCTCAATTCAGATGAAGTATGGACTCTGCCCAAAGGTCTTGACATTACTCGGCCTGGAAAGTCTCTGCAGTCTGTGGAATCTGCTCCGTGATCCTTTCCAGTGTTTCAGAGTTCCATATCAGAAGCACATGAGATTCCAGTCCATTTTGAAATGGCTTATTGACTGGAAAGTGTGAATTAGCATACTCTAGAAAAAATGGCCTTTCTAATGAGTCTGATGATCAGTCACCAAACAATTCTTATCTTCTTCAGATACTAGACAATAAGTGTGTACAGGAATCCCTTCCTATTCCATCCCCATCTTTTTTTTCCTCTTTTTTTTTTTTTTTTGAGGTTACTCTTCCCTCTTCTTTGTTGTATAACAATTTTAAAAATTTGCATTTTAATCTCCTTGGAGCACAGTGTCTCTCTCTCTGTCACTGTGCAATGTGGGACGGTACCACTTGCACAACTCTCCTCCTGCTACCCTCACCTGAACACAGACTTCTGCATCAGAGAAAAATGTCCAGTCACTTCTGTAGGGGAACTTGTGCACGCATAAGTCATTAACAGAACGCCAGCCAATATCTGGAGGCTCATAATTCCCCACCTCATATATTGATGTTGCTTGTCTTATCTTCATTATCCTCATGTTGTATCCTTGACCTGCTGTGGAGGAGAGGAAGCGAATGTGGATTTGCGGTCACAGTCTCAGCTCCTGGACTGAGCGGCAAACTTGTATTGGTTATATGGGCCCGAACCTGGGACTGGGTGATTGAGCGGCCATACATTGGCTTGGAAAGAGAGGTCTACAATGGCATGGCTTGCTACCTCTGTTGTTCAGGGAGCATAGTGAGCCTCCCCCTGAGGTGATGGTCATTCACCTGGGTGGTAATGACCTTGGACTGCTAAAGGAAAGGCCTTGGTGTTACAGGCCATTCATGATATGCGGCTTATGTTGTTCAGGGAGCGCGGTGAGCCTCTCCCTGATGTGCTGGTCATTCACCTGGGTGGTAATGACCTTGGACTGCTAAAAGGAAAGGCCTTGGTGATACAGGCCATTCATGATATGCGGCTTATGCAAGGCACATGGCCTCACACTTCTATTGTTTGGTCTGCATTGATACAAAGGACATGAGGAGAGTGTGCTGATCCCCGGCACATAGAACAAGCCCGCCAATTGGCAAATAGGGAGATTCGTTGTGCCTTGAGACAGGGCTTGGGTTACTACATTCCTCACCGACATTGTTTTTAATAAACTGGAGATTTATTGGCATGATGGCGTACACTTGTCACCAGAGGGCAATCAAATTTTTTACAGGATTTGCAAAAGGGGCTGGAATTGATTCTGAGGGGATAAGGACTAAGCGGACGCTTGCCCTTATCCATGGCCGGCAGGGGGGGCTTTAGATTCGGTGTGTACCTATGGCACCCCCCCTTGTGGGGTGTAGGATAAATCCTATCCTTGGGGAGGGCCCTGGGATCACCCCACTTGCTGCGCAGCGGGGGGTGGGCCTTGGAGCTCTCCTTCCAGACAAGGGCTGGCCAAAAGCCTTCATGCAACTTTAGCGGTTGGCTTTGGGGCCCGGTATTTCGCCCAATGGCTAGGGGAGATGGTCGGGAGCTGCCTCTTGACCCTAGCCCGTGGATGCTGTATACCCCCCCCGTTTTTCTCCTCAGATCATAAAACGCAAGTTCATGTTCAAGTTGAAGTTCAAGTTTAAGTTCACCCCTTGTTAAATAGGCATATTAATAAATTGCCCTAGTTCAATCCAAGCTCTGTCTGTGGTCTCGTTATTTCGTGGGTTGGGCGGCAAATAAATAAAATGGACTTGTGAATGAACAAATATAATAAGATGGCCTTTTGAATGAACAAATATAAAACAGGCCAATGATGAGTATAGTTAAACACGCACTGTGAGTTTCAGGAAAACTTATTTTTTCAAGCTCAGGGAAATACTAAGTAGAATCCCATCTTTTAGCTAAAGATGCTAAACGAAAAAGACAACCAGCAAGACTGGACAGCTCATTTTAAGAAGTTTATAGACAAGTTGGAGCAGGTTCAGAGAAAGGCAAAAAGGACGGTATGAAGTATGGAGAATGAAACATATGATGAAAGGTTGATACATCTGGGCATGTTCAGATTGGTGAAGAGAAGACTGAGAGGTCACATGATTGCCATCTTTAAATACATCAAGGACAGTAGGCTTGAGAGGTGAGAGGCAAGCTTGTTCTCTGTTGCCTCAGAGAGTAGAACCACATCTAATGGTTTTAAGTAACAGCAGGGTAGATTTCGATTAAACACTGAAGGAACTTCTTGACAGAAAGAGTGGTTTGTCAATGGAACCAATTGCCTAGAGAGATGGTGAGGTCTCCTTCTCTGGACATCTTCAGAAAGAGTCTGGACAGCAACCAGCTAGGGATGCTTTAGCTGGGGATGTTGCATTGAGTTTGACTTGAAGGCCTCCCAGCTCTAAGATTCTATTATTCTATAACTCTGTGAAAATCGTAATGAACCAGAAATAGACCGAGGGCCCTATCACACTACACCTTTATAGCACGGTGTTTCCACTTTAACTGCCATGATTCCATCCTATGGAATTCTGGGATTGGAAGTTTAGAGACGGGCATTCAGAATTCTCAGACAGAGAGCTCTTGGGGCTTCACTAAACTACAAATCCCAGACTTCCACAGAATGTTGCCATGGCAGTGAAAATGGACCAATATTACCATGACAGAGTAGTGTGATATGGCTGTCTATCCACACCTAAGGAATAGGGGACAACATGCCTAGGTCTACTACAAACCAGCATATCCCTCACATTAATCATCTTCCATGGTGTCTTTTGGATAGTAGCCTCCATTCATGGAACTCCTTCGTGAGACAGCTTAAATTAGGTTATTCCCTGTTCTCCTAGTGAAAGATGGTGCATATAACATTCTTTAGCGAACCTTTCCACATCAGCATATTTTAATTACAAGCTTTATATTTACGAAGCCGTTTCTCTTTTTTTTATTCTTTGAAGATGTTATTTCATTAAAGGATTCAACATTTCAACCCCTTTCTCATATAAATTTCTCACAAATAAGCTAGTTCCTAACCCCTTTTAATTTGAGCATTAACTGCCTGGTTAGCTGTGTTTCTACATCTTCTTGAGAAAACAGAATAATTCTCCCTCATCCTCTTTGCTCTTCATCTGAATAGGCAAGATTGACATAAAAAAGTACTTCAAGGGCTGAACTCTCCTGCAGCACACGAATACAGTGAATTTCTGTATATCTTTAAATGTTTTATATGTCCCGTCATATATAATTTATTATGTTGTGAAGCCGAGTCCTTCATTGAATGAAAATTTTACTGTCAGAGCCTGAGGTACTTTAGTTTGATGATTTAAAACTCCCAATGCTCTCATAGCAAATAGCACTTTTTTTTTATTGCTGCCTGTTTGTCCAAGGGGTCAAATTTCTGAGCTGCAGGATATTTCTCCTGGTGTAGAATTATTTCAGGGAGCAAACCTTTGCCAATCTTAATTCACTGTATGAGATAACAGGGTAACTCTTTCAGACAGAAAAGTCTGGATTGGGTCCAGTAGAGGAAATGGGGAATTTACATAGCAGCCTTTTTTTGTACACAAATAAGCTCAGCCATTTTGATCATACATATTATTGTTTTGATTCTTTGTTATTACTTCTAACCCTTTAGGGCTTTTTTAAAAAGGATTGTATGTGTGGTTTTGTTTTAGAGTTTTGTCAACTTTGTTGTTGTTTTTTCCCCCTGCATGCCTTTTTTTAAAAAAAATCCTCCAAATTCTATCCGTCCCAAATGCAGTCCTTTCTCCACATTCATAGGTTTAACCTTTGCAGATTTGATTATCCATGAGGAATGTGCTTGCCTCTCCCCACTCCCACTTTCTTCCTCCCAATCCCTTGCATTTCTCACCCCAGGCTTACCATGCTTGTGTTTAAAATGGAGGGTTTCTTTTTTCTTTTTGGAGGAGGAAAGTTCCACTCCCACTGCTGGAGGTATTCCCTTCTCCCAGCTTTTTGCTGTGTAATGGTTGCTAATTGGTTAGGTCTTTGCTCCTACTCCTCCCATTTCAAGATGGCTGCAGGAGATAACTAGAAGAGAAGAACTGTACTCTTCTCTCTGTGAGGGTCCTCAATGCTGGGGCCAGAGGCAAAGGAATGGGAATGGGAGCTCTGGAGTGGATTTGCAGGGATGGGAATTATTTGCGATTTTTTCCACTTCCATGAAATGTGGAAGGGCTACTGTATATCATTTACAAATTTTGGTTAATTCCTCAGAAAGGAACTTAAATGAAAATTTATCCCATTTGCATCGGTCAAACTGAACAAGTCCAGCTATTTGAGCAGAGACAAGACCAAGTTGTAGCTTCCTATCCTATAGCTATTAAAGATGAGAACTCTCAAAATAGTTTGATCGCACTGTAATGGCAAACAAGATTTTTAAGAGTTAAGCCTCCAAAGCTATGGGTCTGGTTGAATATACTTCTCTGTTTTCATTTCTCCCACATTCATTTTAAAAAAACACCCTCAAATTCTTCCCATACTGAATTAGGTATATCTCATTTTTTCCAACTCCTAGCAGACATCAAGAACCATGAGTTTTCTATCCCATAGCTTCAAATATAAAGAAATCTGCAAATTTTGATAAATTTTTATTGGAAATGGACAGGAAAAAATATTTTCAATGTTTCCTACACTTTACTCAAGATGATTCGGAAGAATCTGAGCTGCTTTTATGATGATATCAATTTTATCTTCCTTTAAGTGAAACTGAGAGAGAGTAAAGAATGCATCTTGGGAAATACTGTAATCTGGTTTGGATTCAAAGATTTTCACTGGTCCTGAACTGGTTGTTGTTGTTGTTGTTGTTGTTGTTGTTGTTGTGTGCCTTCAAGTCATTTCCAACTTATGGTGACCCCAAGGTGAACTTCATGGGGTTTTCTGGGGCTGAGTGTGTGTGACATTATCAAGGTCAGCCAGTGGGTTTCCATGGCAAAGTGGGGAACTGAGCCCTGGTTTCCAGGGTTGTAGTTCAATACTCAAACCACTACACCATGATGGCTCTCAATCTAAACTAGTACATGGATGTTAAGGTTAGATGGATGTAGAGGGATGCCCTTCTAAAGCCATTTTCAAGACATCTACCTTCCTTGTGTGCTTGGTTGATACAGAGCCTATTAAGTTGGCATCAGTCAACATGTCCCTTCGTGATAGTACACAAACTCTCAGAGTGCTGGAGAAGTCAGCATCTGTCCTCTTACCTGACACTTCTGCCTCCTTTTACTGATGTTAAAAGAAATTTCTACTGTCAGTCGTATAACCAATTCACTTTGTTCACCAGCAGTGACAACCTTGTTGTTTTTCTCCCTTACCACAGAACCAACTTCAGTGAATTAGCATCCTCAATATTTAGGTGAGCTCATTAGTCTGAATAAATTTAAAAGCTGCTGTTCAGATATTATTATTATTATTATTATTATTATTATTATTATTATTATTATTAGTCTGGTTTCTCTTTAATATAATTTAGATAACCAGCAATTTTTTTTAAAAAATAAAAGGTCCCCAGGTATTTATATGAACATTTTAAAGATTCTTCTTTTACTCATTCTTTAAAATTATCATCAGCATCATAGTTTGCAACTTGTCTCCAGCACAATTTAGAATTTCTTTAAAAGAAAGAAGGAAGGAAGGAAGGAAGGAAGGAAGGAAGGAAGGAAGGAAGGAAGGAAAGAAAGAATAATTGAAAGACCAGCTATTTTACTTTCAAGAAGAAGCCAATGTAAGGCTTCAATGTGGCCAAGCTTAATCATTTCTCAGACTGGCTCACTGCCTTACTGTCCCTAGAAAAAACAGATTGGTGTCTTTTCATTAAAATTGACATAAATCCTGTGCTTATATATTCATAATCCTATACTATGACTGTTTAGAGTCAGGCTGGGTTTGCACAGGAAGCAAAATGAAAAGGCAAGGCAGGAAGAAAGAACTGTGCTGCTCAACATTCCAAGTGGTGGTGGGGGGAATACCAGTTTTGAATGCTCCCCCACCTGAATTTTTTAAGAAATCTAGTGTCAACAGCAAATGAAGGGCTGTAACTCCCTGACAGAATCTTAAGTTCCTCAGAGGAAGGCATTCTCTGAGTCCCAACACCATTACAGGACTTTTCTGGTGAAAACTCAGACGAGCGCATTCCTGGTAGGTGCTCCCAGGCTGTGGAACACCCTTCCATAAGTATCTAGGCTGCCCTGCTCTGTGCTCTCCTTTCAATAGAAGACAAAACTTTCTACCCAGACTGGTGTTTCATGACTGAGTGGTTGGAAAGAGACTTTTTTTTAATGAAGTGTGTGTGTTACATTTTAAAATTTATTTTATGTTTTTAAATGATGTGATACTTTTCAAAATCTAGTGGGGTTTTAATACAACTTATTTAAATATGTTGAATTTTTATTATTATTATCAGCTTCCCCGCCCCTTTTTCCCTGTTTTAATAATTTTGTAGGCTATCTTAGGCCCTTTCCACACCTGACCGTTTTCCGAACCCATTGCGTTGGGACCCAGAGAAAGTCTCTCCTGGGAGGAGAGTGCTTCTGTCACACTCCCCTCTGCACTGGCTGCCTGCTGGATGGGACAAAGAGCGATGACTCCGCCAATCCCTTCCACAGTGCAGCCCGGCAGTTTCCCAGGCTGCACTGAGGGAGGAAGTGCAGCCATCGCTCTTCCTACCATTCTGTGTGACAGATAGGTACGGGAGAGAGGCGAGAGGACTGCACAATCATGTGTCATTGATGGGATAAACCTGTCAATGATTTAGTTCACAACTGCAGTGGGTGGCCACGGGATCACGATGGGGTCGCAATGACATCATGAAGAAATATCATTGTGATCCCATGGCCATTAAGCGTTGGGGATGGTGTGTGGAAAGGGTCTTACTTTCCCTGTTGAGTGATTGCTGGAATATAAAAGAAAAAAATAGATACTAAACAACAACAACAACAGGTCCCTGCAACTGGTATCCATGGTTTCACTTACCTCTGATCTGCTCCAGGGCCATAGTTGACACCATCAGCCAGGGTCCCTGCTCTGTGCAAGTGGCTGAGGTGCATGGTGAAGCACAGCTGGGCTTCTGGCACCTCTTTTGGCCAAAGAAGAGATGGACACCCATTTCCTTAGCTGAAAGAGGCACATGAAGTCTGCCTCTGTGAAACCACATGCATTTCTCTACTGAGGAACAAGACAGATGCTGCTTCCTTGGCAGAGAGAGGAAGGCAAAGCCTGGCACAGGTTCCCCCTTGCCCCTCTCTCCACTGAGAAAGGACAGGAACTCTCCCTTCTCAGCTGAGAGAGGCATGCAATGCCTATCACAGCTCCCCTTGCCCCTCTCTCCACCAAGGAAGGGGGAAGACACTCTTTCCTTAGCAGAAAGAGAGGCATGTGAAGCCCGGCATGGTTCCCCCTTGACCATCTGTCTGTAGAGGAAGGAGATGGACACTCCCTCCTCTGTGGAAAGAGGCACATGAAGCCCAGCACAGCTCCCCATCACCTCTGTCCACTTAGGCAGGTGTCCTTCCTTGGCAAGAGAAGCGTGTGAAAACTAACACAGCCCTCTCCCATGCCTTGTTCCACCAAGGAAAGGGATAGATGCTCCTTTCTGAGTGGATAGAGACACACAAAGCTTGGAACATTTCCCCCCACCCCTATCTCTGCTGAAGAAGGAGACAGATGCTCCTTCTTGAGTGGAGAGAGTCATGCAAAGCACAGTACAGCCCTCCGCCAAGGAGGAAGATGGACGTTCCTTCTTCAGTTCAAAGAGGCATTCAAAACCTGGTATCACTCCTCTTAACCCCTCTATCCACTGAGGAAGAAGACAGAGGCTCTTTCCTTGATGGAAACAGGCATGCAAAGCCTGGCATAGCTCCCCTTGCTATGCCTTTCTCCACCGAGGAAGGAGACAGATGCTCTTTCCTCAGCAAAAAGAGGCATGCAAAACCCAACGTTGTTCCCCCATTTTCTGCATTTTTTTCTTTGCCATCTATATTAAATCTGGGGATGTATCCTGCACAGATATGGAGGAGTAACCATCTTATTAGTATTAGTATTATTAGTATTAGCATTAGTATTGAATACACTGAATAGCAAGATTTCAATCCAGGTTTTTGCCTGATATGCTAGTTTGTTCTCATTTTTATCTTGCAGAGAGTTTTGCAAAGACAGGACAATTCTTCAGTCCTACAGGTTGAATTGATACAATCTGTTCTGTTCCTTTCACTTTACAAGTGACTTCTGTTGGAAGGACATGTTTGTATCTGCCTACCTTCCAACTGTCCTGATTTGGCAGAGACAGTCTAGATCAATCCTCTGCCATCCCAGTTTTTCATCTGCTGTTAAAATATTCCAGATTCTAGCCAAGAATCTCACCCTTCCCAGGAGGTTCAAGCAAAAGCAAACCTTTGCAGCTTCTCCTAGCTTGTGTGTTCCTCCTTATCAATACCCTTGCCATCTTGATCACATCCTGATGTTATTTGGCCATATGCATCATGATTTTCATCTATGGAAATGTATCTACCGTATGGGCATGGATGCAGGAGATAGCAATGCAGCAACAATGTGACTCAGGTAAGACAAAAAGGAAGATCTGCCCCAACTATCACTTGGATAGAGGGGGAAAGGTGCATTAAAACTTACATAACATACTGATAAATGTGAAAATACTGTTCAGTTACATAAAGCTTCCTTTTAAGTTTGGAAAAATTAGGCATCTTTTCAAGGTGGTACATGAAGCACCACACATCAGCTTACTCAGAGACTTAATGAGGGCAGCAGGCTAGACAGAATGGCACGGTTGAAACTTCTCATTGGCATTGCGCCTGTAGCAGAATTTTGTAACACATATTTGTAACACATAGTTGAATACTGTTGGTAGGAAAGGAGAAATGACAAGAGCTTGGAAAGTTACTTTTCAAAATAAATCATCATGCTCCTCCCCGGTTATCTTCCCTTTCCTTCTTATTTTCATCCCAGCTTCCTTTTACCATTGAATCTCTGCTGTTTCCTCTGTTCACTGATTCCAGCAATGCTGGAACAAGAGTGAATCCACGTTCCAAAGGTATCATGTGTGATGAGCAGAAGAGAGTATTTCAAATGCTTTTAAAAGTGAAGGCCTTTGGGCTGAACATCAACTTAATTTGATAAAGGTTGATGACAACAAGAAGTTGGGTGAGTGGGTAGGTCTCTGCAAGATCAACAGAGAAGGAAAACCCCACAAAGTTGTGGGCTGCACTTGTGTGTTTGCTAAAGACTAGGGCCCTTTTCACACCTTACCTTCATCGCGGCGGTGGGGGGTGGCACTCGCGCGAGCAACTGTTTGCGCAAGCTGCTCATTGCAGCCCTTCTGCCTCCCGCAGCTGGCTTCCTGGTCGTGCAAGCATTGCGCAAATGCCCCACCCCTTCCTTCCGCAGTGCAGCCTGGGAGCTGTAGGCTGCGCTGGGGGAGGAAGCACGACCAGCCCGCTCATATGACGCACCGCACGGCAAGTAAGTGTGCGAGGATCCCGGAAGCATTGCGTGACCGCGCAGTATTTTCGGCTCCCAGCCAAAAATAATAAAATGCACGCACATCCCACTTTAGGCTCGTGAGCATCGCATGAATGGGAGTGTGTCATACGGACCGACGCTCCCATTCACGCGACGCTCAAGGGGCCCTCTTGCAACAGAAACTGTGTGCGAAAAGGGCCTAGGCAAAGAATCTCAGGCTAAAGGTGTCAGTGAAGAGTACTAAAAGTGCAAGAAAATATCAAATAATTTTTTTAAAAAAGTGTAAGGTACTTTGTCATACCTTCCAGTATTGCACAGATGAAAACCAGGACGTATGTGGCCCAGCAATATCACAGTGTGGTAAAGATGACTAATGAGGAAGAACACACAAACCAGAGGAGCAGTTTGCTTTTGCTTCTGACTACTAGGAAGGGCAAGATTTTGGCCTCTCCTCTTTTCTTCTCCTTCTGAATTTAACTACTTTTGCATTTTGAAATCAATTTTCAGCAATTGAAGTAAGCTGAGGACCTAGGGGGAAGAGAGAGAAACTGGGACATTTCAAAAGCAGCTGAAAAATGTGGAATGATAGTGGATTGTCCTGGACTATCCAATGCCAAATTTGGACAGATGGAGGGGTATGCTTTGAGGACGAGACCCTTCTTAATTGTAGGGAAGGACCAACCCATTCTTCTATATCTAGTTCAGGGTTCCCAGCTAAGCATTACAGGGAAACTACAAAGGGTGCTTAATTACTGCTGATACCATAATTGAGGGGAAACACCTCCCTCAAGGCCTGATTGTAAAACTTTAAAATGGCACATTTTAAAAGTATGAGTAAAATGGTTAACAGCAGGCTGAAGGGGAAAGTTAGAAACTTTAAAACCACAGACTCAGCCTGGAGGCTATTCAAGAACACTGTGTTAGAAGCACAGATGGTTTCCGTATCACTGAAGAAATAAAGGAAGGAAGAAAGGAAGGAAGAAGAAAAGAGCTGGTGGAAAGGGGTGTTTCAGCGTGAATAAAACAAAATGGAGACATACAGTGAACCTCTGAAGGCTGAAATGGTAGCTGTTTAAAAGAGAAATGTTTTAGGAACCATATTAAAAGTTCATATAGGATGTAAGCCAAAATACTGTTTGGCTGTAAGGAGGAGAAGGAAGACAAAATGCAAATGGCAGGCGAGTGCTGCTTCAAGTTGCTTCATTTTGCACACACAGTGTAGGAATTTATGACATGATCTCCCACACAGATAGTCTACTTGATAATCTTTACCATTCACACACATCACAGTACTAGTCTGGCGTTTTCTCATTCCCAGTGGTAGAATTTTCTCCTGTAAACTCTTAGCTGAACCGTGCATTAAGGAGCACACCTGGCTTCCTCAACCTGAGTTGCCTTTGTGGTTTGCAGTATTGCAGATCATTGTCCTTGGAATGGCCTTAAACTGTCTACTTCTTTATTGAGAAGAATCCAAATGATATCACTGCTGAATCATTGGGTTCCAGTCTCTTTCTCTGTTGCTCTATTTTTTAAAAATGTGATTTTTGTCTGATTATTTTGTGATAATTTGGATAGTCTATAAATATACTTGTGATCCAGCATGGTGTAGCGGTTTGAGCGGTGAACTAGGACACTGGGAGAAGGGTTTGAATTGCTGCTCATTGACGGAAACTCATTGGGTGACCTTGGGCAAGTCACACACTCTCTCGGCCTCAGAGAAAGGCAAGGGCAACCCCCTCCAAATAAATTCTGCCCAAGAAAACCCCCTGATAGGTTCAGCTTAGGGGCACTGTAGGTCAGGAAATGACTTGAAGGAACTCAATAACAACAAAAATTGTAGTACCATCCTGTTCAATATGTGGTCTACCAGATCAGCTTTACCTCCTGGCAGAGGTGGCCACCTCAGGCAATATAATTTGAGTGTCAAGATAGGGCAGAAAAATGTTCTCTATACATTCAGTTATGATTGTATTTTATTGTTCGGAATAAGGAGAGATGCTTGTGGGACTTTCTGCTTCATCTGACAAAATGTCTTTGTTGGCTTTGTGAATTTGACTTGAATGAAAAAAAGGGTATCACTTGCTGTTCTGCTTCAGACCAAATCTTTGTGTTTCAGTGTTTTTTCTCCATTGTTTCTTTGCCTTTTCATTTTCAGCTCTGCTCTGGATTAAAGATCCTTCTACTAGTAGATAACATTGTTTATACCCCAAATATACATCTCTATATAGCAATTTATCCTCCCTTCACAACTTTAGATAAAATAGTCAACAATTTTTGTTGCTATTTTGAAATCTATAGATCCAAAGTTAATGTCCTTGCCACTTTATTAATCATTATAGAAGCCTTAAATAGCACATTTTTACAATTAAAAAAAAAACCTGTCCCATTTAGGCATTAACAAACCTGAGATTAAAGTCTCAGCAGCATTGGTCTTATTACTTCCTGCCTTAATTTGGGTTAGTGATGGCTCACGGCCAACTCAGTAAATTGGAGGGGCATTTGATAAGAGGGAGAAAGAGAGTTGATAAACACCATGTTAACCCAACCTCATAATAAAGATTGGGACTCCCAAGTTCTTCCATTCATGGAATTTCTGCCAGAAGACAGTGTGGAAGTGATGAATCATCTGGTCACACCCTTTCAAAAGAGATCTGTCAAGATAAGAGACGCCAAGATGTCTGATTAAAACAGTAGATCAAATAGAGAGAGAATGTATAAAAGTTCCAGGTCTGTGACTACCTGAAAATCCAGGATTAGCCATGTTCATGAAAAGAAGATTGGCCCCACTGATTCAGAGCAAGGGGTCTAAGAAAGTTGAGGATTCTTTCTTCCGATAATGGCTGCAATGTGGGCAGAGCTTGGGAATTTTGAAATTACATTTCAGAATCCCTCCCTGGCTGCTGACACACTGTCTGGGAATTGTAGTCAACAAAATAATTATTCTAAGTTCTTCATCTTAATGGAGGTAGGTAGACAGCAAACAAACTGTCACCTGTCATCACATACCATCCAAAATTTCCCAGATGGAAACTTAGGCCCTTTCTACTCCACCCTCCCAAACTGCCATAGGGACAGGAGAAGGATGGGGCCACAACGGTGCTTATGCATGGCGTTGTCACAGTCCTATCCTTCTCCCATCCCCAGGCAGCATGATCACACTGCAAATCATTGACAGGTTTTCCCCATCAATGACCAGCGATCACACCACCATCTTAAACTTACCTTGCCTGCAGAGGCCCTTCTTGCTTCAACACAGCCTGGAAAACTATCCGGCTGCCCTGCAGCAGAAAGAGGAGAGGCCATCACACTTCCTGGAACACACGTTGCAGAGGGGAGTGCTCCCATCGTGCTCCACTCCCAGCAGAGCTGATGCCGGGACCCACACTGGATGTCTCCATGACCGGGTAAGGTACAGAACGGGCCTTAGACACATTTGGCCAAGCAACATCAGAGTGTGGTCAAGATGGAAAAAGTTATTGATGAGGAATGACACAAAGACTAAGAAAGAATGCAGCAGTTTGATTTTGTCTGAGCCTTCTGGGAAGGGCAAGATTCCATCCCTCCTCCTCCTCTCTCCCTTCCAAGTGAATTTAGTGCAAACTACATTTTCACCTTGAACTCAGTTTTCAGCAGTTGAAGTTAGCCAGGAGGGGAAGAGGAAGTGGTAGGACAATAAAGAAACTGGGATATTTTAACAACAGTTGAAAAAAGAGGACAAGAAAGGATTTATTTGGACTGTCCCTGCCAAATTGGGACACTTGGAAGGTATGTTATCAAGGCTGGGGTAAAGTGCTTGAGGCCTGCAGAAGTTCCAGAAACAGGGTCCTCTTTGCACCACCTTCTAGCAGGGGTGTAATAGAAATTAAATAAATACATACATACATACATACATACATACATACATACATACATACACCCAGTGCAAAGCACATGAGAGAGCAGCAGAACAATCTTCAGTCCTGAAGCTATTTTCAGCCCAGGAAACTTGGATGAATCTAACAAACTGAACCCAATGTATCCACTCAGGTTACTCAAGTAACATATAAAATGTGGATAGTAATAGTAACATCAAGAGATTTGGGGAATGACTAGGGAAAGAAAAGAAGCAACAGAACTTTTTTTTATTCCTTCAGCCTTGAGCCCCCTGTCAGTGGAGCAACTGCGCCAATTGAACCATTGATAATCTGACCCTGCCTGGTATTAATCATCAGCTCCAAAATTCAGAGAGAACTATTATCTCTGAATATGAAGAGTTAGGCACCATAGCTCAAAGGCACCGATCTCCACACTAATCAAAGAGAGATATGGAGAAAGCTACCTCAGGCCATTTTTCCATCTGGCTCAGTGTCTTCTATTTTTATTCACCATAGCTGTCTAAGGTTTAAGTCAGAGGTCTCTCCTGTCATTTTTATGTGCTTATTTTAACTGGAGACTCCAGAAACTGAACCTGGGACCTTCTACATGCAAAATATTTGTTCTGCCACTGAGCTATTGCTCCTTCCCATACATTAGCCAAGACCCTATTAAAACTGGAAGAATAAGAAGCCCTACTGACATAGTAAGATGAAGGTGCCAGCTGTTTGGCATTGTGCTTACAGTGATTGATACTAGGAAAAATATAACTTTTGTTTAAGCAATGAGATCCAATGTGGGCAAAATATCAAACTGTCCATGCAGTCCTTTTTGCATGAGAGGCTTGACACAATAGAATCATAGAGTTGGAAGAGACCACAAGGGCCATCAACTCCAACCCCCTGCCATACAGGAATACACCATCAAAGCATTCATAATGAATGGCCATTGAGCCTCTGTTTTAAAACCTTCAAGGAAGGAGACTCCATGACGTTCTAGGGCAAAGTATTCCACTGTCGAACTGTGCTTACTGTCAGGAGGTTCTTCCTAATGTTTAGGTGGAATCTCCTTTCCTGAAGTTTGAAGCTGTTGCTCCATGCCCTAGTGTCTAGACCAGCAAAAAACAAGCACTCTCCATCTTCCATATGACATCTCTTCAAATATTTAAACATAGCTATCACGTCCCCTATTAACCTTCTCTTCTCCAGGCTAAACATACCCAGCTCCCTGAGCTGCTCTTCATACGGCATGGTTTCCAGGCCTTCTACCATTGTGGTTGCCCTGCCCTGGACACCTTCCATCTCGCCAGTATTCTTCCTGAACTGTGGTGCCCAGGACTCAACATAATATTTCAAGTAGGGTCTGACCAAAACAGAATAAAGTGATACTATCATTTCCCTTGACCTAGGTGCTATATACCTATTGATGGAGTCTAGAATCACACTGACACTTTAGCTGCCACATCATGCTGCTGACTCACGTTCAGCTTGTGGTCTATTAAAACTCTTAGATCCCTTTCACATGAACTGTGGTCAAACCAGTGTCACTCCCTTATATCTATGCATTTCATTTCTTCTGCCCAACTGTAGCATCTTACATTTCTCTCTGATGAAATTAATTTTGCTAGTTTTGGCCCAGCTGTCTAATCTATTAAGGTCATTTTGAATTTGATCATGTCCTTTGGGGTATTAGCTACTCCTCTTAATTTGGTGTCATCTGAAAGTTTGATAAGAATGCCCTCTATTCCCTCATCCAGTTCATTGATAAAGATGTTGAATAGCACTGGGCCCAGGATCTTTCCCATTGTTTTGTGCTGGAGAGTGTAGTTGTGATTGGGGAACACAGAGAGTTTTGGAAGTTGAATGTCAAACAATCTGAGAGCCAAACTAGATGTGATATCATTCATACAATTTATAATTGTTACAGTAGCTTTTACATTTCAAGCACAGATGGCCTAATCTAGATCAGAACTCTTATAAACTCTCAGTTAAAATCATCAGGAAACTCCAAATTCTTTTCAATTGCAGTTGTATGAATGGTTGTGGGGTTTGGTTTCAAACTGAGACTTTTTATTCAGAGGATACAGTAGAGTCCCAGTTATACGACCTGCGCTTCTCCGACGCTCCAGATTGACCGACGTCACGGCTGCCTGGGGGCATAGCTGCAGGCATTTCCGCACCCCCAGACACGCCCCAACATGCCCCGACATGCCCCCAGGCCCACCACGACATGCCTACGACACGCCCCCAAAATGGCGGCCGCCACGGGGCTCCGTGTCATCCGACATTTCAGTTATCTGACCCTGCGCCTGCCGGTTTAGGTCAGATAACCAGGACTCTACTGTATTTCTTTTTAATATGCGGGATAGTCTTTTTGGGGACATGTCTACCAGTCTCATATCTACTATATAAAAGTCAAAGGCCCTTTTCGCAGGCAGATTTTTTTTGCACAAGGGCCCCTTGAGCGTCACGTAAATGGGAGCATCGATCTGTACGATGCACTCCCATTCACGCGACGCTCAGGAGCCTAAAGCGGGACGCACGCACATTTTCTTATTTTCGGCTCTAAGCCAAAAATACTGCGCAGTCGCGCAATGCCCATGGGGCCCTCGCGCACTTATCTGCATGCGGTGCGCCAAACAAGCCGGCCCGGTCGTGCTTCCTCCCCCCAGCGCAGCCTACAGCTCCCAGACTGCGCTGCAGAAGGAAGGGGCAGGGTGCTAAGGCGACAGTCGCACTACCAGGAAGCGACCTGCGGGACGAAGGAGCAGGGAAGCGGCAGCGTTCCGGATGAGGCTTTTCGCACGAGACGCCCCACCCCCAGCCACGCAAATGGGTAATGTGCAAAAAGGGTCAAAGTTTGTATGTTTGTTTGTCTGTGTTAGGTGAAGACCTCATATGATTGGCTGCCTGAGAAGATTCTATGGAATCCTGGGATTTGCAGTTTAGAGAGGGGCCTTTAGAATTCTCAGCTAGAGAGCTCTCTGGCCTGGCTGGTTGCTATGGAGATGAGGCATGGCAGCAAAGAGGAGGGCAGTGTATTTCTTCAGGAACCCAATCTCTGTATGTTAATAACTGTGAATACAGATTGGATTGGGGAATATGGGGAAAAGTTACAGTTACTCGATAAAATAGTTAGGAGAATTAGAGATACAGGATCTTAAATTTTATTAACAAGTTTTACCTATGAGAAAATAAAATTCCAGGCAACTCTGTTTATATATGATAGCATACATATAAAACTGAATTAACACCCATATTGCCAGTGTATCATTGGCAAATGGACCAGAATCTTCTTTCCCTTACCTTTTGGAAACTCCATCAATCCATATAGTTATAAGCAAATATGACAGTCATAGCTTGGCATAAACTTTTGGCATCTGTGAGCATGCTATTTTTGTCAAAAAAAGATTGGAGGAAAATACAACCTAAAATAGGAGCCAGCATAGTGTAGTGGTTTGAGCATTGGGCTATGACACTGGAGACCAGGGTTGAATTCCCTGTTCAGTCATGGAAGCCCACTAGATGATCCTGGGCATGTCACTCTCTCTCAGCCCTCTGAAAACCCCATTTTGTGTTTGCTTTAGGGTCATCATAAGTCAGAAATCACTTGAAGGCACAACAACAACAACAACAACAACAACAACAACAACAACAACAATCTAAATATAGTTTCTAGTAACAACCAGAGTAGATCAATTAAATCCACAGGATTGAAATAATTGTTGATTTACCATTTATCTGTCAACTCAATGGTCTTATTTTAGTTCAGATTACCAAAAGGATTCAATCCCATGTTCCCTCACTTCAAAGAGAAACTAGTTTGGGACAAGTTTGGAAAACTGCTTTTGAGGGATTGCGGCTTTCTGAATCCCTAGCTTGCATGTCTCCCTCTGGAAGCTGTGGCCCCACGAAAAGAGATGTCTTCCCACTGTAGTTCCATCCACTGCTCAGGCTATTCTGGGCAGTCCATGGAAGAAAGACGCCGTCATTGAGTTGAGTAGAACACAGTATATCTGGCTCTAATCCAAGACATCTGAGACCAGGCCTTTAAATCTTACAGAAAATTAATCTGTTGAACCACTACAGAAATCTATCTGCCCCCCCCAAAAAAAATCTGTATGGAAGCTCACACATACACTGTAACACACCAGCAATAAAGTCTGCTTTCACATGGATACTGTTGACATATCTCAGGGCTCAAATAATGCTGTCAAATGTTTATTGACACTGATTTTCAGGCCCTTACAGTTGCCAATCAGAATTCACTGAGACCATTTCCACACTACACTGCTATAACTCTATTATTCCACTTTCAACATCCTGTGAAACTCTGGGGTTTGTAGTTTACTGAGGTCAAAAACCTCTCTGGTTGAGAATTCTAAATGCCCCTCCTTAACTTGCAAACCCCAGGATTCCACAGGATGTTAAAAGTGAAATAATAGCTGTATAATAGCGTAGTGCAGAAATGAGTTATGAATGCACAATCTAGCATTACACATTTGTGACTGGCTCATAATCAGAATCTCTATCTATTCAACAGCCTAGGGAATACATACGGATCATGAAAGTCCACCAGTCTGGACTTGCTCGGTGGCAGCCACTGTGAGTGACAAGGGCCTGCTTTCCAGCCAATTGGGAAGCAGATGACTGATGGTTCCATCAGTGGCAGAACTTGGGGTGTGTGGAGGGGGTGGGGGGTTACAGTGTGGGGGCATGGCTGCAGTGTTTGGGGGCATAGCCAGGGCACGCAGGGGCATGGCTACGGGTCTGGATGCCCCAGAAACATCGTTGCCTGGGGCGAATCAACCCCCTACCCCCATGGGTTCCACCCTCTCCTCATGTGTGGCTTCTGGCTGTTGCACCAAATATAGCTCACAGCATTGTATGTGAGAACATTGATCAGCTGCTTCCTGATCAACGGGGGAACAGACTTCCACCAATTGCAGCAGCTGCTACCTGATAAGTGAGGATTAAGGGATGGTGCAGGCCAGGAGACACTACATATCTGTGAAACTATGGTGGTTATGCATTTGCAGCTTCCTTGGTGAATTCCAGCCAATGTTAGGGATGTGCGAGGATTTTGTTTAGGTTATTTTTGGTAAGAACTTTCTGAAATTTGTGAATCAGATATGTGTTCTTTTGAAAACTGTTTTGTTTTGTTTTAACTTAAAAGAATTACCTTTCCCACTTTTCCTGACTGGCTTCTTAAACAGTTAGATAGCATACAGGTACAACTAGTCCTCTCCATGCTGGTAATGCTGAAGTTAGCCAGTGCAGATGGTTCTGATTTTTGTTATTTTGTTCTAAGAATTTTCCAAAATTCACAAATGGATTCAGAAATTCCAAAAAGGAGACTTAAAAAAAAATCAAACATGAGAGAAAATAAAACTGGCACATTTATCAGTTTCTAATTGATCCTTTATATTCCAGCAGGTGAGCACTGAGAATGTAATACTGATTTTTTTCCCAGAACTAGGGGGAAACTACCTTTTCCAGATGACCATGCTGGCTGGGGCTTCTGGGAGTTGTAGTCCAAAAAGGTATTTTTTTTTCCCAACCTCTGGATTTTCCTTTACTCCTTGAGCTTCACAGCTCCAACAATGATGCTCCCTTCTTCACTGTGTATTGCTGAAATTCTACAGGGCATTAATGAGCAATGGTACATGCACACCCTCACGCTATTATGTATGAATTCTTCTCAGTTGTTGTTTTATAAGAACCTTGGACAGTTCAGTCTGATTAAGTCATTGGTAAGCCATATATTTTACTTGTGAAAAGCAAGACTGTGGGGATTTGTGAAAAATTCAGGGGGAAAAAAAATACTCTGTTACAATAAGTAATGCATCCTGCTTGTACAAAATGAACAGAAAAAAATCTAAGGCTCTTGAGAAATTAGGAGGATTTGGCTTGATTTGCTGGGAGTATATAGATCTGTGTACGTACATAATATATACGTGTATAAATATTCATGCACCCCTCTTTTACTCAAACAGAGAAATAAATAAGCTCAGTGAAACGCGGTATATAGTGGCCCAGTGTACATCTTTATTTAAAATACGCAGGATGCCAAGATGAAAAAGCACCAAAAAAAAAAAAAGAGAGAGAGAGAGAAAGAAATAGAAATACATATTGTTTTTGAAGCTAAGCATGAATATGGTTGTAATTTTAATGTTTCTTGCTGGAAAAAGGTCATCTTTGGCGAGGTCGGGTTTTTCTTAAGGTCATTTCACATTGAGATATCTGCCTGCTTTTGACATTTCATCTAGAAGAGGCACAACTATTCTGACACATGAAATGGGTTCTTTACAAACCCAATGGCTATTTCCATCAACATCTGTTATTCTTACACAGAGGGAGAATATGCATTGATTGCAAACAAGGCTTCACAATTTTTTTTTAAAAAAAGAGAATATTAATATAGCTATTTGCACTTAAAGAGACAGCAGAGTCCAGTGCAAGAAAGAAGCAGCCGGACAGACAGACAGAGCAGGTTTTCTTATTACTACAAAATCTTTGCAAATCTTCCCTCTTCCCTTAATCATGCAGCACAATATTCTCATACAGAGCAGGTTCAATATCAGTGGCTTCTTATACTTTATAAACAGTAATGATTTGCTCTAGATATTTTATTTATTTATTTGGAGCATCAATTACTATAATTGGCACACACACACAAACACACATACACATGTATATGTATACATATAATTTTGTTCACATAAAGGTCAGTCTTCAGCCTGTTTACCTGAAAGCATGTTTCAGCACTTTCAATTACTTCTAAACAAACATAGGCAGGATTGCAGTTGTTTTTGTTATAGAGTGGCACAATCACTGTTGGCCACCATCCTAAATTTATGAAGCAGGCAGTCCTATGACAGATGTCTATCTAGAGGGTCAATTGTATGTGTTCACATGTAGCAAGAATGACTCCTTATCTAAGCTGGTTCTGTAGAAAAACCAGTTGTGTGGTGCTCTGTCATTCATTCTGATCACCCCTATATTGAATTGTATAGACGTTTGGTAGAGCTCAGTAAATTGCCTGCAAACATTCACACATGAATGCCTTCTCCTGACTCTAGGCTGTAATTGTTCACTAGGCTTTTCTAGACACTTTGAGTTTCACTTGTAGTCAGAAAAACTGACAGCTAACAAAAGGTGATAAAGGGTTTGGAACTTATAACTGAAGAGGAAAAGCTAAGAGAACAGGCCATATCTGTTTTATGTATGACCCAAGTGTGTTGAAATTGATAATTACCACGGACTGGTTCCCACAACCTTCTAGTTAAGTTTCAGCACTTAGTAGGCCACGTGGGATCACTAAGATGGATGGATGGATCAATGTATTCACTAAAAGAGAGACTACCATTGCTAGTATCAGCAACTTGAACTGCAGGAATGCTTACAGGTAGCACTCAGTACTCTTGCTGACCACACATGATTTATAGAATCCTAGAGCTGGAAGAGACCACAAAGGCCATAGATTCCCACCCCCTCCCATGCAGAAATACACTATCAAAACATTCCTGACAGGTGGCCATCCAGCCTCTGCTTAAAAACCTCCAAAGAATAAGACTCTAACACATTCTGAAATAGTATATTTCACTGTTGAACTGCTTTTACTGGCAGGAAGTTCTTAGATAGAATCTCTTTTCCTCAAGTTTAAAGCCATTGCTCTGTGTCCTAGTCTCTGGAACACCAGAAAACAGTCTTGCTCCATCCTCCATATGACATCCCTTCTATTATTTAAACATAGCTATCATGTCATCTCTTAACCTTCTTTTCTCCAGGCTGAACATACCCAGCTCCCTAAGCTGCTGCTCATACGGCAAGGTTTCCCAGGCCTTCTATCATTTAGATTGCCCTCCTCTGGATACACTCCAGCTTGACAATATCCTTCCTGAAGGTGGTGCCTGGAACTGGACAGAGTATTCCAGCTGGAGTCTGACCAAAACAGAATAGAGTGGTGCTATCACTTCCCTTGACCTAGACCTAGGCCCTTGGAGTCTGACCAAAACAGAATAGAGTGGTGCTATCACTTCCCTTGACCTAGACCTAGGCCCTTGGAGTCTGACCAAAACAGAATAGAGTGGTGCTATCACTTCCCTTGACCTAGACCTAGGCCCTTGGAGTCTGACCAAAACAGAATAGAGTGGTGCTATCACTTCCCTTGACCTAGACCTAGGCCCTTTTCGCACCTTACCTTTCCGCAGAGGTGGGGGGTGGCGCTCACGCAAGAAGCCTTCAGAGGAAGGCTGTTGCGTCCCTGCTGCTTGGGTTTCACAGCAGCTTCCTGGTCACGTGAACGCCCCGCCCGCACCTTGCCCCTTTCTACCGCAGCGCAGCTTGGGAGTTGGAGGTTAGCACTGAGACAGGAAGCGCAACCGGCGCAGCTCAGGAGGCTGCGCATGGCAGGTAAGTGTGCTCCACGCCCCTGAGCGTTGCGCAACCGCACTGCATTTTCGGCTTGAAGCCGAAAATAAAAAAAATCCGTTAGCAGTTCGCGTCACACTTTTGAGCGTTGTGTAAATGTGAGTGCATCATACAGGCCACTCCTCACATTTACACGACGCTCAAGGGGCTCTTTCGCTTAAGAAATGCCATGCGAAAAGGCCCCTAGATTCATATTACCAGAATAGTATAAGAGTAATCTAGCAACACTTAAGACACAATCATGTCATTCTACCAATTCATGAATGGAAATAAAGAAAGTACAAATAAGGGTGGGAATATTTATATTTATGAAACTGAGTTTTCTAACTGAAAAAGTGATGCTGCAAGGAGCTATACAAACACCTGAAATGTATGTGTTGAAATAATTCCATAATGATCCCAACATGCTTTTTTTTAAAAAAAAAAGGTAGAATCAACTCCACAAGAAAGCTATGGGTGTGTTTGCATGTGTTGAAAATCCCTGAAACAGAAGGCACAAATGAATGAAAGATTTTGAGTTCCATCAGTTCATATGGAGAGAGTACTGGACAAAAGAGTGATCAGTTAAGCAGAGGAATCTCTCATAAGGACCAAATGCCCATAACAAGGAATATACACTCAAAAGTGGATACCATCCAGCCCCAAATCCTGGAGAGGGACATGAAATGTCAATAGATGACAACATACACACCCCAACACTCAAGTCTTTGTAGCTGGGTGCTCAAAGTATGGGGCATAAGTAGAGTATAGGAAGCTACCTTTACTTAATCAGTCTATGGGCCCATTTCTAGATAACTACACTACACTGTAATGATCTGGCAATGATTTCCCTTGGTTTCAGATGGGCTTCTTTGCTAACCCTAGCCACAGAGAAGCTGAGGATAAAACCTGGGCTGTTCTGTATGCAAATCATGTGCTTTGCCACCTAACATCCTCTTAATGAGACCAACAGTTTGCCCAAGTTGCTCACCCAACACTCAGCAATATAAGGTTAGATATCTAACAAAATTCTTACCAGCAGCACAATCACACCAGCCCATTACAGTTGAATATGTCCAAATTGCTCTGTGTGGGAGGTCAGTGGTAGGTAGGTATACTCTTGAGATATGCTTATCTTCTTTCATAAACCTCTTGGTTTTCCTCCCAGAATGATTTTCATTTCATCAGGAAACACATTTGGTTTTGTGATTAATCACATCCTGGCATTGACCCAACAATTTTGCTGCAAATGCTTGTACGAATGTGGAATTCAGCAATCTGAATGTTTTGTGAACAGCAGCTAATAAGGGATATGGATAGGCCAAATTGGCACTCATCTCCACTGAAGCAAACTGGGAAATGAACAGGTTTTTGCTTGTCCTACTGGCTCTGAAACATCAGTAAACTTGGGGTCACAATTCACCCAGCTACACTGAATGTGTCATATTAAACTTTCCTGTGAAGTGAGTGCTTATGGCAGACATTCACTGAGAACTACAGGTGCTGTGATTCTGGATTTGTGCCATATGTCCAGAGGCCATTGAAGAGGTTAATATCCAGGTGCAAGAGATGTGCTGCTGGAACATGTTCTGTATTGCTTCCAGACTTTGGCCTCAAATAATCTCCTTTAACATATTTTATTAAAGTGTCATAATTAGATTTATTTAATGTACTGGGAGCCAAAGAATGTCAGCTCTGTGAATGACCAAAAAAAAAAAAAACCTTCAGAAGCGAAATAAATCTACTGTTCTTCCATTCTTGATAACCTCAGCCAGCCAGCCATCTCACAGACATGAATATAGTGATTTAGAGGAATAAAACCAAGAGTATATGTAAACAAGTTGGTATATAAGGTGAAACCTCCCCCAAATGGGCAGCTGAATCTCCTTGATTCTTATCACTGAATCCTACATGAGCTGCCAAATGTGATCCTAAGCATTTTTATTGAGAATTGAGGCCCAGTGAGTTCAATGGGATTGACCCCCATGTGGTTTTACTCATAGAGCTTGTCTGGAAATGCAAGAGCCATGTTATTATAAGTAAGACACATAAGTAAGGTCTATCTAGCTCATGTTTTTCAGTGTCTCTCCAGGGTTTTATATATAGGATATTTCCACACTAGCCTGTTATAGTGCTATTATTTCACTTTCAACATCCTATGGAATCCTGGGATTTGCAATTTAGAGAGCGGCATTTAGAATTCTCAGCCAGAGAGCTCTTTGGCCTCAATGAACTACAAACCTCAGAATTCCACAGGATGTTGGAAGTAGAATAATAGCACTATAAGAGTGTAATGCAGAAATGGCCATAGAAATACTAATGATGGAGTCCAAGGCCTTTTGTACATGATCTGCCTCTTCCTCATGTTAAAAAAAACAGTGTGGGGATTGCTTATATTTAATTACTTATATAGTTCTCTGCTGAGTCACAAACCATCCAACATTAAATGCATACAAAACGATAAAAAGACAAAAATTAAAACACAGTTAAAACATCAGTTATAATCTGTCCAATGAGATAAACTTATCTGATGAGATCAATGATAAAAATAATTTCTATAGGCCTGCGTGAATGAAAGATCTTCCTTTGAGCTATGTCTTCACCAAAAGACCATGTCTGGAGGAGAACCTGTTTGTAAAGATCATCCACTATCCAGGTATCAGCACAGCTGGAGGGGGCTCAAGAAAGGGCTTTCTCAGTGGCTGCCCCTTGACTGTAGAACTCCGTTCTTGGGAGGCCAGAATGGCCCCCTCCATGCTGTTCTTCCTTTTGTTCCTGTTATTGTTGTTCCAACTTTTAAAATGGAAAGTTTTTAAAGAATGGGCTAATGGTCTTGTATTGTTTTAGACAGAACTGTCTTAATAGCTTTTTTAATCTTTTAATTGCATTTTATCTTTTTATGTATAATTTTAAATCACGTTAATATCATCAAAAGTCTAATCCTATTTTAATGTTCACTATTTTTATGTTTTTAGCTGTATAGTGTTTAAAAATTGTAAGCTGCCTCAGGTCCCGATTTTGGGAGAAAGACAGGATAGAAATAAAAAGGAGGAGGAGATGGAGGAGAAGAAGGAATAGGTGAGGCCTCACCTTAAGAGGTTACTACATGATTTTGTTTGGAATGTGCATTTTAAGAGGAGCACCTGAAGATTTTCAGATTCTTCATACTTTTTTCTCCATAAGAGGGCTGTAATATGTGAAGTAGCTTGCATGATTCCATGCCCACATTCCTTGGAGAGTCTCGACTCATGGCCAGACATTCATTCCTGAACTTTCCGGAAATTTATGTCGAAAGTCTATACTTGTTTGCAAGGTATGAGTCCATCATCTTCTCCTCTGTCCCTCACTAACATTTTTACACTTTCAGCCTATGTGTAACTATCCCCAAGCTCTGTATTCTACATTCAGACATTCATACTGTTAGGAGAAAAAGTCTGAAATTCTCTGGTTCTTGTATTAGAAGACACATCGATAATACAAGACCCTAATTGCCCAAGAAAAGGAGAATGGAGCTTAAAATATATGTTGTCTTTTGCCGTTGTTGTTGTTGTTGTTGTTGTTGTTGTTGTTATGCTTTCAAGTCATTTTTCTGATTTATGGTGACTTTTTGGCATACCTATCAAAAAGAATTCACCCTCCATTACCCTTAAAAAACCTTTAAAACTGCTTAAGTTGTAAAAAGTTTTAACATTAGAGAAATCCAAACAGATAGAATTGTCCAGCCCTACCTGTTGGGGTTTATACTATAGACACAATGACAAATGTTCTCCTGTTCTCTTTAAACCTACTGTTTTCTGGTAAATGAATTGCTGCCACCATAGAAGCAGAACTTAGTCTCATTGGGAAGATCCTTGACCCACAATGGCAAGATGATAAATCCCCCTACTCAGACTGCAAGCCATTGATGTCCAACAGAATGGTCAAAATACCTCAGTCCTGACTCAACTCTACAGGTTACTGGAAGAAATGTGTAAATGTATAAAGAAATGTACAAATGTATCTACTGCCAACCTGCAGAAACAGAGCCCTAAATCTACTGCAGCAAGTCCGTTAAACCATATCCCTATTCACTGATCAGCAGAAAGAATTAGAAAGCACCACTGTAGTTATATAATTTATTTTGTCCTAGTACATTCTCATACTCTCCAACATTTCACATATGAAAACTGGGACATGTGTAGTCAAGCAATGCCAAAGTGTGGTCATGACAGCAAAAAAAGTTAATGAAGGAGAACACACAAGCTGGGAGAGGCTGCAGCAATTTGCTTTTGCTTGAGACTAAAGAGAAGTGCAAGACTCTAATTCCTGAGTTAATTCAGAGGAATCACCTTTATCATTTTGAACTCAGTTTGCAACAATTGAAGCAAGCTAAGAAGAAAAGGTGAAGGTGGAATGAAGAGAGAGAAACTTAACTTGTTAAAAGTGGCTGAAAAAGTAGACAACACAGGATTAATTAGAACTGACCCTGCTAAAGATGGGTGCTATGCATTCCGTTATACAATAACCAGGGGAAAGGAAAAAAAAATCCTAAAGCAGAGAGTCATGTAATGAGTCACACAGGTAACCATGTGACTCATATAGTCAGTTTCAAATCACTATGACTAAACTAACACATATTTTAAAGGAATGTCCATAAAAACTGAAGACTGAACATTTTACTATTTTTTCAGACTCACACTTCAATGTTTCCAGCCTGCAGAAGCCTAAGATTGTTCCAGAAGAATATGAAGGACTTCCTTTTTATAGTTTTCAAGAGAAATGTTATATTTTGCCTAGGGATGGTTACTTTTTGGGCTAAAACTCCCAGAATCCACACTCAGCGTGCATAGTGGACATGATTACTGGAGCATTCTGAGCCATGAAGTCTAAAAGGGTTTTTTTTTTCAAGCTCTGATGTTGGCAGTCTAGTAGATGTATCCAAATCTGAATATAGATGCCTGTTTCTAAGCAGACATGAGGTCTTACATATTTATGCATTTATTGAAGTAAGCTACAATGAATTATAAACTGCCCCTAACCATCTATGGATACTGAGCCATCATCCCTTGGAAAATTGCAAAGCAATAAGGACTTTCTCAAGATGTAGACAGAATATTAGGAAACCTTCCAAAAATGATTGATTTTTTTTTTTAAATTGAGAAACCCTGATGGGAAGAATCCTATACTGATAAGAATCTTTATGGATTGGGATTTGGTCTGTGCAAAATTTACATATTTACATGTGTTTTTCCCCCACAGAAAGCAGCAATTTCTGCACAGAAAATATTTCTAAACAGAAATATTATTTTCTACACAAGGAAAGCTGCTTCTTGCACATATAATGGTGCAATTGGAGACGTTTGACACAGAATTTCTCCACAAAAATAGTTGCTTTCTAATTCTGTTTCCCGTGCAAAGCAACCACAAGATAGTATTGGGGAGAATAAGTCCCAAATTGCAAATAGACTTCTACCATGTGTGGGTTTTTGAAGTCTTTCTCTTCTGTTTCAACAAGAAGTTAATAATGAATTGCATAGTTATCTCTGACACTCAAAGGGCCTTTCCCCACAACATTGATATAGTGCCATTATTCCAATTATTCTCTAAATTGCCATAAAAGTGGGTTCAGAGACCTCCACCCTCCCATTCAGCTGGAAGCCAGATCAAGCATTGCCAGATTGAAAACTGGAAAACTGGAATGGACTCCTATAGCTCTCATGGTTATGCAGAACTGTTGCCTGTCACCTGCTCTTCACCAGGGTGTGTGAAAGTGTCCTATGTGTAGACTGGAAGATATGGCAAGTGTATGCTGCTCCTAGATGCTGCCCCTTTTGAATCACAATTACTACAACGCCTTGTCATTGGCAGTTCTAGATAGGAATTAAAGTTTTATATAGCTGGAGAGTTAAAGATCGTTGACTTGAATTTTAGAGAAGTTACAGTACATTGACAAACATTTTCACACAGACTATACCTGAATTGCTCCTCCCTGTGGGAACCAGGTAATACAACCAAGTTGTAAGCCACAGCTGCTAAAATTCCCTCTTCTATACTAATATTAAAGATACAGGAGGCTTCTTCAGTTTTCAGTCTGGTAACCCTATCTGCCAATTGTTCAGGACTGATAACATATTGAGAGAATAGTATGGTTATCATAGCAGCCATGAAATTTTGATCTGGTTCCTCTAAGGTGGCCCAGGAGTGAATGCTGAAATCCTCCAGAACAATCATCTTGAAGTTTTCCAGCGATGTGCCAGGGACCATTTCCGCTCACTCATGCAGGAAGAACGCAGAACATCCACTCTGTACAAACACTAAAACCTGGCATTTCAGAAAACTGGTAAGATTTACGAAATTATGAAGTTTAAAATACAGCGCAGTCACTCTAAAATGCAATAAAGTGAAGTTGAGTCAAATGTAAATGAAATTAAAATTGAAATACAGCTACATTCAGTGCCATGAGAATGACATGCAGGCTGATGAAAACAATCTATGGTCAAAATGTGGTACTAGAAGAAGAGTTCTACTGATATCCTAGATTGCTAATAAGACAAATAAATGGATTCTAGGCAAATCAAGCCTGGAAACTCCATAGAAGCCAAGATGACTTAACTGAAGCTGTCTTACTTGGGCCATTTAATGAGAAGACCTGCGTCACTGGAAAAGACAATAATGCTGGTAAGATAGAAGTCAGTAGGAAAAGAGTAAGACCACATTACCAATGGATAGGCTCAATTATAGGAAGGATATATATCCCTGAGTCTGTAGGATCTGAGCAGGGTGTTTGGTGATAGGGTGACCTTGCAGTCTCTCATCCATAAAGTTGCCATAAGTTAAAGTTGACTTGGCAGTGATTAACAACAATTTCAAAACAGTGAAAAGTCATTTAAAAACATGACAGTAACAACACACACACACACACCATTAAAAGACCTTATTGCTTAAACAGTTAGCCAGCCAAATGCCTCTTCAAATATATGTCCATGAAAGGAGAACAGAGAGAAGGCCTGCCTAGTTTTCTGTGGGAGATAATTCCACACCCTGGGAGCAGCCGCTAAGAAGATACTCTCCCGTGTCTTCTCCAATCATATCTGTGACTGTGGTGGGACCAAGAGAAAGCCCTCTTTCTATAATCTTATAACTTGAACACACTTACATAGGGATGTTTGGTCTCCTTATAGCCATCATGACCTGCCTTCTACTTTCCATGCCCACAGAATTCAGGTTTCAGTTACAGGATTAAGTTCAACAGCTACTTTATTTCTATATCAAACATGCTTCATTACTTAGGAAAAACATACTTAATAATTTTAGCTAGGATGGATTTTACCTGCTGCTCTGCTGCTTCAAATTTGTTGCCAGGGGCTGGCTGATTCATTTCTTTTGCAATAATGGCTTATTTGTGGTTACTGAATCACAAAAAATAATGACAATTCATGCTATTTTTAACATATTGGTTTGCACTGCCTGTGAATGGGACAGGGGAAAAGAATAGCATTTGCAAATAAACATCAGTAGGAGCATTGCCTTGGTCTAGTTGGAATACTGTGACTGGATGCAGTTTTTGTCACTTTCCTGCAAAGTGTTATTGTTATTATTTGCCTTCAGCTCAGCTGTCATTTATGGTAACCCTATGAATAAGAGACTTCCATGAGCCTTGGTCATCAACTGCCGTTCTTGGGTTAGCAAACTCAGGGCCGTGGCTTCGTTGAATCTATCCACATGTAATGTTGTTTTCCTCTTTTCCAAATGTCTTCCACTTTCATATCATAGAATCACAGAATCATAGACCTGGAAGAGACCACAAGGGCCATCAAGTCCAACCCCCTGCATTGCAGAAATACACCATCAAAGCATTCCTGACAGGTGGCCATCCAGCCCTGTTTAAAAATCTGCAAAGAAGGAGACTCCAACAGACTCCAAGGCAGCATATTTCACTCTCAGATTGCTCTTACTATCAGGATGTTCTTCCTAATGTTTAGATGGAATCTTTTTTCTCAAGTTTGAAGTTTCATGTCCTAGTCTCTGGAGCAGCAGAAAATAGGCTTGTTCCATCCTCCATATGACATCTCTTCAAATATTTAAATATAGCTATCATCTCTTCTCTTAACCTTCTTTTCTGCAGGTAAACATACCCAGCTTCTTAATCCTCCCCTCATATGGCAAGGTTTCCAGGCCTACTGCCTTTTTGATTACCCTAACTTAAATTCATGCTGATTAATATTTGGCAATTAGGCTTTATCAAAGCATGGGAGTGTAAAGCTGCTAACATTAAGAACTGTTCAGCAATGGAGCCAACTGTCTAGAGAGGTGGGGTCTTCTTCTCTGGATATCTTCAAAAAGAAGCTGGTTTAGTGGGAGATCCTGCACTGAGCAGGGGGCTGGACTCAATGGCCCATGAGGTTACTTTCAACTGTATGATTCTATGAAACAAGGTCTTAGGGATTGTGGAGGCCAGAGAACCAAGCTTATGGAATCATAGACTTAGCAACCTTTGCATGCATATACTAATTTCTAGTCTACATGGTTTCTGATTTCCTGTCTGTTTTTCCATACCCTAGATCACTCTGGCCTGCTCACACACACATATATACACAGAGAAGGTCAAGCTTCCTGCCTTGTCTTCTAGGCCATATGAGTCAGTAGGTGTGAGACTGGCTGTTGTTCAGCTTCTGCCTTGCTAATTTGATTACTCTGCTTGAGAATTCAGTACTATACTGTCTCCCACATTTTCATCATTTAGTAGACCATATGGTTCATTCCTTGTATAGGAAACAGGTTAATTTGTCACATCCAACATGGGATGAGTTTTAGAGGGAAGCAAGGCTGCACTTTTGAAAATCTCTTAATGAAGTATGAAAAAGAGGATCATCTTGTTATTTAAAAAGGGGAAAACGTTCCTCTGAATCCCCCTCTAAGTTTTTCTTTTGTATCACTGCAGTTATGGAAAAACGATATTAGAAGGGATATGACTGTGGTCTGTATCTGTGGTGGCCTCTTTTTTCCCCAAGTGGGATCTCTTGGTTAACAAAAGAAATAAAATAAAAATGATACTATACTGGGAGACATTGGAAAAGGAAAAGGAGACACTGAAACAGACACACACACTTTTTGTTCATGCCAATAGGGAAAAGATCTACCTCATTAACAAAATAATAGAACTGTTAGTTATTTTACTTGTTATCCATAGAAAGGGGCAAAAAAATAAATAAAAATCAGACCAATTAATATTTGTTCCTGAAATGATTAAATGAACAGCAATTTTATGTTGTAAGGCTTTTGCAAACTGACTAAGGTTGAGCTTTTAATGCAGTGCAGTGCTGTTTCTAAAGTTCTATATAGTATTTTAATAAATTTTAATGTTTGATGTTTTAATTTTATAAATTGATTGCTATCCTAGTTTTTAGTTTTATTAATGCTTTTGTATAGTTTTTAATTTGTATTGTTTTAAAAATGTTAGCCACCTTGAGTCTCATTACTTGAGGATTTAAATGAATAAAATAATAACAGTAATAATAATAATAATAATAGCAATAACAGTAACATATTTGGCTCAGCCACCCCTTTTTATTATATGTACACCAAGAAATGAAAGCAAAATAAAAGGTGGCAAAATACACTTATAAAACCTGGCAAGGTACAAAACATAGCTTTTCTGCTATAAGCAACTCTCTTTCCCTCAACTATCCTTATTAACAGCAATTTTCTATCTGATATCTTTATCTCTCTCCCCAACTTGCACCCTCTCCCCCAAAAACACTAATTATGCACCAACACCTCTAGCTTGCTAAAACATTATTGTATATTTCATTTATTTCCTCAGTCTTATTTATGACCCTTTCAAAGGCTTTCCCTCCTCACTCACACCAGACAGACACACTGTAAATAAAGACTGAACTCATACAATGCAAATCCAAACACTGCAACATCATCATCAGTGGTCCATGGCATGCATACAAGCAAGCAGCATGAAAGTGTCCTGATGTCAGTGCAACACCCAAGTCATATTCTATTTCCTTAAAGCAGGAGTGTACAACTAAATGTTGGGGAAGAGGATTTTTTTTGCCCATAGGACTGACTATAGATCTGAAAATGCATTTTAAAAATCCAGATCCAGAAGTGATCAAAGAGCTACCGTATATCCCATTTCATGACAGCCTGTGTGCTATGTATGCGTGTTGCAATGATTTTGAGAACTCTTGCAATCTGGAAACTTTCCACACTACATAGTTACAGCACTACTTTTGCATTTTAATTGCCGTGGTTCAGTACTATGGAATCCTGGTATTTCCATTAGAGGGCTGCTGTTACATAGCTATATATCACAGGTGGCAAAGAGTCAGCTGTGCAATGGGACTGGCACAGAATGGGACACACGTGTTATTACATAGGTCCCAATGAGTATTGGGCACCAATATGCATCAGGCACTCTCGCTCATGTCTTATGCAAACTGAGGCTGAGTGAAAGGTCCCATAAGATTCCAGCAGATGTCTTCAAACAGAGGACTATCTTTTAAAAGCTCTTCAGACAGTACATATGATTGCTCTGGTCTAAATCCAGTGTTGTTTTCTGTCCAGGAAATTTGTTTTTTGTTCAGAATATGCCAAAAATTATATTCTTATATATATATATCACATGCATTTTCACATAGAATAAATCCCAAACTGAACAGATGCACATTGGTCCAAGATTCTCCTTGTCTCCATTTTGACCACTTTCTATATCTTTTAAAATATGCTTTGCAACCCTAGTTAGGACTAGGATGGATGAGCACCAGGGATACCAGGGATCTCTAGGGAGGGGTAGAAAATGATCTTTCTTGAAACCCTTGAGATCCATTGCTGCCGTTCAGGGTTGACAATACTAGAGAAGATTGACCAAAAGTCTATCTACAGGAGTCGGGACACTAACAATAGTTGAAAGTGGCCTCAGACAGACATTATCCCTTCTCATGGTATTGGTGGTGGTGGTGGTGGTGGTGTCGGGTGCCTTCAAATCATTTCTGACTTATGGTGGCCCTATGAGTTTTCTGGGGCTAAGTGTGTGGTGCACACAAAGTCACCCAGTGGGTTTCCTTAACTGAGTGTCCAATGCTCTTGCTGGCTCTCTTCCAAATGTGTAAGCACCCATTTTTTCTTTCTCTTATCCCCTCTGATCAATGTGTCTGCCAGTATCTGAAAGAATGCAAAACCTGTTTACAGGTGGAGGAAGAGGGTCAAGTTTATGCAACATGAACAACTGATAATTCTCTCTTCAGCAATTTGTGGAAAAAAATTCTATTCACCGTCTTCAGCTATTGCCAGACTTAAATCCATTTATACAACTAAAGTTGTGGGTCCCCCACCACAACAGAGACTAAGAATTAATTTCAGCCTTGAGTGTGTCACTTATGAAAATTGTTAAAATATTGTAATAAGCTGGAGAGAGAGAGATGTTAAAAGCAAACATATTAAAAGCAAAAATATTCTAGTGAATATTTCCCCATTTGCTTTTCAGAGACAGGAATTGCAAAACAAAACATCAGACTGAAAATAAGTTTGTTTATGCCTTCAGATTTGAATTACTTCTCTCTCTCTCCCTCTCTCTCTCTCTTTCATGCACACACACATACGTGTGTTTAAATCACTTGTTTAAGATGGTTAATTTAAATTAAATTAACACTGCCTATCGGTCAAGAGGACACTTGGAAGTTTCTCTATAATTGTGATTGCTTTACTTTGGCAATTTCCCAGTTCTCACTCATTCTGTTCCTATCAGAAGCACAACAACATAAGAAGTATAAAATAAATTGGTATGACCCAGACAAAATTAAGTATAATGAACTTTAGTTGCTTTGATTTGTATGGGAGAGTTAACACTCCTGGTTAAATATCTGTTATTGAAGTGAAATTAAATACACTGATTATTTGCTGGATCAACACCAATGTTTATGCCACTGGTATAAATCTAACATAGCATTGTCTAAACACATTAGAGGTAGCAAAACTGCAGCTTGCAAACTCCACGGCTGTTTCTGCAGTCCCCAGCATCCCAGAATATTTTTTGGGGAAAAAAATGTCCTCCATACCCCTGGAAGCAATATATCCATGCTCTTCTTAACTCTTTTAAGTCCAGGGAGAAACCTTTCCCTACCAAGAAAGTAAACCATTCCCTCCAATATTTTACAAATGAAAACTGGGAGACATCTGGCAAACAAGATCAGAGTGTGGTCAAGACGGGAGAAGCTATTGGTGAGAAAGAACACATGAGCTAGGAGAACTCCAGCAGTCTACTCTTAATTGAATCTTTTGCAAAGGCAAGATTGAACCCTTTCCTCTCCTCTCTGCTGACCTGAGTGCATATTACTTTTGCACTTTGAAAATGGTTTTCTGCAAGTGAAGTAAGGGCCTTTCCGCACTACACTGCTATAGGCCCTTTTCACACTTTGTCCCAACATGGGCACATGGGGATCACACGAGACACCTCTTCCGAGAGGCACTCACATCCCCTCCACACCAGCTCCATGCTGGCCAGAAGGAAGCATAAGGGCTCCGCCTCTTCCTTCCACAGCACAGCCGGGTACTTTCCCAGGCTGCGCTGGGGGAGGAAGAGCGATGGCCACATCTCCGGAGTCTTCATATGCAAGGTAAGTGTGTGGGGGCCTGGGAGCAACGCATGATCGTGCACCATTTTCAGCAAGAAGCCAAACATTATATATTGCACGATCACCACCTACTGGCCTCAGCAGTGTCATGTGATTGCAAGAACATCATGTGAAATGGTCCTCACAATCGCGTGATGCTCCGGAGGCCATTTCGCATGAGAAATGGCATGTGAAAAGGCCATAGTGCTATTATTCCACTTTGAATATCCTATGAAATACTGGGGTTTGCAGTTTAGGGAGGGGCATTTAGACTTCTCAGCCAGATTGCACTTTGGCCTCAGTAAAGTACAAGCCCCAGAATTCCACAGGAAATTAAAAGTGGAATGATAGCACTATAACAGAGTAGTGCAGAAAGACCCTAAGGCAAGAACACAGGGGGATTGTAGTCAGAAGAGAGAGAAACTGGGAGTTTTTAAAAGCCTTTGAAAAAGTGGGACATCGGAGGATTTATTGAGATTTATTTCCTGACAAAAGTGGACAATTGGAGGGTATGGGAAATTGGAAGCTAACTGGTTGAGAAAAGGTCTCTCTTGGGCCTCAAATTTCCCACAGTGACCCCACGATATGGAGCTATTGCTCCTTGGGTGGTGTTTTTTGATGATTTTTTTTAGAAACAAATCTCTCAATATATTGGCAATGTGGGTGTTGCAGCCGTCACGATCCTACACCATTGGTTTTACCAACTAAATTTGATGAAAACAGCAACTGGAGAGCAACTCCACTATAGAACCTTTACATTCATACTTCTAAGGAATGAACAAAGTTTTGTGGCCTCCAGGCCCCCCTTTTTTTTCCCCCACAGACCATTTTAGGCCTGGGAATATACCCAAAAACTGTTATCAATTTGGTAGGGGCAGTCCCAGTTAGTCCTTTACTATCCCACCTTTTTAACTGTTTTTAAAATCTTCAGTTTCTTTCTTCTCCTCCCGCTTCTCTCTTTGTTCAGACCTTACTTCAGTTGCTGCAAACTAAATTCAAAGTGAAAAAGTAATTTGCACTCAACTCACTCAGAGAGGGAGAAGAAAGGAAGAGATGGAGTGTTGCCCTTTCCTGTAGATTCTGGCAAAAGCAAACTGCTGCGGCCTCTCATAGAATCATAGAATCATAGAGTTGGAAGAGACCCCAGGGTCCAGAGAATCCAACCCCCTGCTATGCAGGAACACACTTCAAAGCATTCCCAACAGATGGCCATCTAGCTTCTCCTAGCTTGTGTCGTCTTCCTCATTAATAATTTTAGCTATCTGGATTACACTTGGATGTTGCTTGGCCACATATGTCCCAATTTTCACCTGTAAAATGTTGGCGGCTATCCAGGAATGGCCTTGTTTAAAAGAGTGACTATTGTAAAGAGAGAGAAAGAGAATGAGAGAGAGAGAAAAAGAAACCTTGCCCCTTAGAGACCACCAGAAATGTGCCTCTTCCATAACTTATGGCAAGAGAAACAATATGGACTTTACTTATAATTTGGTTGGTCCATCTTTGTCTATTCATGATGTTTAGTGTATTTTTGCATTTGACATCATATCTATGTTATGATTTCAAAGAATATATATCAATGAATGTGTCTATTAATATTTTTGACACATTGAGACATTTTTGAGGGGGAGAAATGCTTGTACAAGAAACATTTTGAGCAGAATGCATTGTAATGTATACAAAATACACAGTTTTCTGTGCCAAATGGTTTTGCACAAAAACACATTTTGGTGGGCAGGTGAGTTTTTCACAGACAAACCTCCAGAATCTGAAAAATAACCACAAACAGTACAAAACCTCCAGTAATCTTGCCAAGCAGGGAGAAAACTTGTGAAATAATTCATTCTTGCAAGAAAAAAAAAAAGTAAATTTACATTGCAGGAGGAGGAGGGGGGATAATAACTGAGGGTGATTTTTCATGCTCCAACAACTTTGGCATCTATGCATGTAACTTCATAAAAAGAGTCCTTTTTCCCCAGCACCACACAATTTCCATCATTTTAGGAAGGAGCAAAGATGAGTCTTTCCTTCTCATCAGCCCTCCACAGTCTACTGTCATCCACATAGAGGGTTTTGCTATGGATTTCTGTGTTGACATTGGGTTAGATTAGGTGAACTTTGAGATACCTTCTGACTTTACACTTCTGTGATCCTCTGCTAAACATCTGCATCAGGGACTGTTTCTATGCATGTAGATCCCCTGCATGCTTTACATCCTTGTTCTTCTAGGGTTGTTAATTACATGATGAGCATAAATGAAAGTAGAGCGGATTGCCCCACAGCAGAGGTGATCTCCCCATAGTAAGGAGGGCAATGAAACTGAAGAATTAGTTGAAAAAGAGGATGCAGTGCTCTCTTGCTTGCTCTTCTCTTCATTCCTTAATGGGGAAGGGGGAGCAAGGTCAATAATTGGAGAAATCTGAAATTTTCAAAGTTTTGTAATTTGAAAAAATGGAAGAAAAATTTGTTTGGCCCCCCAAAAATATTGCTGTTTTGTGGATTTTAAAGAAATCTGGGTTTCACACCAGTAGCATATCTCTGGATATATCAACAATTTTACTCACAATCTATATGCTTGAAGGTGAATGAGTGAATCCTACAAAAATGTCTGATGGAGCTTCATCAGAGTTCTCCTGACTACTTTGCAGGGAAGCAGAATAATTTCTACAACCCATTCTGGATGCTTGCAGAGAAACTCAGCTACGTTGAGTCTCCATACAAATGTTCAGAGGCCTCCAGATTCTATGTATGAGAGAATCCTGATGTGGTCTGAGTGTATTCCTTGTACTGTTTGTACATCTAAGATTTAATGGTTAAGTCATCTGGGCAACTGTTTTCCACTGTTGGCCTAATACAGTCTCTCAACCTACTGAAATGCAAAGTGCCAGTTGGCAAAAAGCTGTGAAAAATGGCAGTTGCTGCTAATGTGGAGCATATGAAGCCAAAAGCACAAGCAAATCCTGTGAGGGAAGAGGAGGCTAGCAGAAGGCAAACATCCTTTTCAGAATAAAAGAACACAACTCAGCCACTGAAGCAAGGGTAACACACTAGGACCGAAAACACAAAGAGTAGAAAGGAAATGCCTCTGGTTTATCTGCTGGTGCCATTTAATTAAATCTAGTTGACTTGTGTTTGGGATCATGGGGCCATGTACTTCCATCTATTATGAAGGCAATGCACTTTACTATTAAAGGCAAAGTTGACTCCGTCCTGTTGCATTTTGTTACTGAACAATTTCTTCCTTAGCTGGACAGAAGACAACAATAAGTTGGTGGCCTTTTATGAGTGCATTTTCATATAAAGTCAAATATTGTATAAATCAACACAGCCACATCCATGCAGTGTTCTTGTTTCTTGTCACGCTCCATTAAGGGAAAGCTGCATTTCCCCCAAAATAAATTATATACATACATATATATATATATATAGTTTGCCCCCTTAAATAGTTATGTTCAGTTCTTATCTAATCCTTTACTCCTTTACATCCTTTACTTAAAGAAACTTGGGCAGGACGCATGGGATTTGCTATGTTTCTCAACAAAGTAATCCTATGAGATAGGTTAGGGACAGAGAATGTGCAGTGGACTTCATGATAAGCAGTGGTTTTGAATTTGGAATTCTCCAGACTACAAAAGAAGAAAGGAAGGATGGAACCAAGAAGGAAAAAGAAAAAGAAAAAAGTCCCCCATCGGAGTTGGGAATGTGTGGCTCAACAGATGTTGCTGACTGCATCACCCAGCACTCCTTATGTGCTATTTTGGCTAAGGCTCCTGGGCATTGCACTCCAGTAGTATCTGGAGGGCTACCTCATTTTCATGCTTGTTCTACATTATGGACAGAGCTCCATGTTAACATTAAAATTATGAATAATTATTTTGATAATTTTTGCCTTGTGAAAGCCAAAAGTTAAGAAAAAATGGCTGACCTTCAGTGAGGAAGCAAACCAGAACAGTAAAAGATGGCACCCATACATAATGACAAGTGTGGCCTTGTAATACCATGGTAGAAGAGAAGGACAAACTCTTTTCATGTGCCAAGCAGATAATCTCTAATGAGTGTTAATAGCCAATCCCATGGGCATTCAGCTCATAAGAATCTAAGAATATAAGAAAAGCCATGCTCAGTAAGGCCCATCCATAGACCTACCTGAACCAGCATCTTTCTTCTCACACTGGACAATCAGATAACTATGGGAAGCTCAGAGCAAGTACATGTGGGAAATAACACCCTCATGTTGACCCGTAACAACTGATATTGAAATGCATGGTGCTTCTAAATCTGCTGGTATTGCACAATTAGTTGTCATTGGTAGGTTTGATCTTCATGAATATGTCTAATCCCCTTTTGAGGACATCTGTGCTAGTGACTGCTGTCATCAATTTTGTGACATTGAACTCCAACATTTAAGAATCTCCATGTTTTCTCAAAGCTTGGAAAAGTTGTTACAACTCCTAGAGTCTTCCAACCAGTGTGTACATTTGCCATGCTAACCTGGAGATTCTGGGAATGGCAGTTTTTTTTTTTAAAAAAAAAAAATTAAGTTCTGATTCTTCCCCTAAAAAAGCCAGGAAAAATCATGTGAACTGGGATTACAACAGAGCATGAAACAGTAACTTTTTTGGAGCTACATGATCTTGATGACTGGGTGATTCTGGGAATTGTAATCTAATAAAAGGAAATTTTCAAAGCTCAGATATTTCAAGAATCCAGTGGCCCATGCAAAGAACTCATGGCAAAATAAGGAAACTTGCATGCCACCTCTAGCCAAAGAATCTAAATTAAGCCAAAGTTTAAGATATGCTGTCCAACTCAATTCTGAATTAGCAATGCACATGTAGATGAAGCAAAAGGAGAGCTGTCATTTTTAGAACCCTCATTTTAAACAGCAGAAAAAACCATTTTGTGTAGTCTGGCTATTTTGTAAGGCAAGAGAATGGAAAACCATAACATACAGTTGAATTAATTTTTTGTTTAGCCATTTCTGTTGTTCCATACCCAGGCCGTGACCTCTCACCCCTTGTTTATTTCTTTCCATGTTGACCTTTCACTGCAGCACAGGGCTAATTTTGTGCTCCAGTGACTAAGAATGGGAATTTGTCACTTTATTCAGAAAGGAATGAATATAGGTATGTCTGGCATTCTCAACAAGGCTTAACTCTTCCCATACTAAAATATTCAGCTATCTGACTGATCTTTATTAAGAAATTTCTCTCTCTTTTTTTTTCTTTTCCTCCCCTCCTACTTTTTGTCACAAAAGAATCTTGCTTCTTTTATCTGGAATAGGATTTTCCTCTTTTCTCCTGTGGATTTTTTCTCCTGCAAACACAATTGTGTTGCCAAACACAATGAAGAAGGAGCCAAACAGAAGGAGGGGGAAAATGACAAGCTGAGGGTCCATAGAATTTGCATGGGTACAAAGGGAAAGCATAAATAAGTGTGAGGACATAAATGCCATTGTCTATCCATTCTTATTCCCTCACTGTTTTTGGATGTTAGAGGAAATAATTTAGTCAATAGGCTTGCTAGCCTCAGGAAATGCTCCTACTAAATGTACGTGATGCTCAGTTTGTCTCTCATGTGTTCATTTGTTAAGGAAAGTAAAGGTGGATGTTTGTGCTGTATGTTTGTACTATAAACAGTGGCTTAAGTGCAGGGTAATACTAGCGAAGTGAAAATCCTCACTAGTGCAGCCCAAGATGTTGTGCAAGAAGTTGTGCCACCAGTAGAAGATTTGGACTACAACTCCTGAGCAATTGCTTGCTCAGTGAAAACTGTATTGGATATCACTTTTGAGTTAACTTTGAATATATGCAACTGCCAGCATATGGGTCCTCTCCTACCCTGGTAATATAATTTTATATATCCTTGTGTGATTGCTACAGGCCTATACTTTTGGTTGTTACTGCCAAGGTTGGCTCTACCATTTGACAGAATGAGGTAGCCACATTAGGCATCAGATGCTGGAGAGACAGTGGGGAGTATGGAACTGTGTGTACACAGTGGATCTTTCAGCATCCCCTCAGTTGACCCTGTGATGTTCTCAGACACCTTGGAACACTGTCCCATTGCAAGCTTGGAAGGAAGACTCTTCTCCACATGGAATGCAAATGGTGGTTTGCCATCTTTTTCTTTTTTTCCCCAATTTAATTTTTATTGAAAAATAAAAATAAAAAATAGTACATCATCCTTATTATAAATGTATCCAATTGCTTTCAGTGTGCGTTGTTTTTTTTTTACAAACTTATTCAGATACAACCCACAATCAAAGATATAAAACTATACTATTGTTACTGTAGTTTCTGGTCCGATCTTGTGGCATATTAGATATCATTTGATATCAAGAATTTGACCTTCCTTACCCATTCCTCTCCACGTGCTTGCGAGGCCCCCGAGCAGGCGGCTTGATGAGCCGAATAGTCAACTGTCAAGCACTCTGTGTTTGCATACTGTCTGCTCTATTGACAATGCTGTCATAACTCAATCATGCAAAATACTGACCTTTCGGAGGCTTTGTCTCCAGCCTGAAACCCATTATATTCCCCAGGAACAGACTAGCCTACAGGCACATTTCCCCCTATAAGACCCCCCTGATTTTGAGAGCTTCCTCAGATCGCTCTGACTTCCATCCCATCTTGCTGTCACTCTGTTCGACAAGCCTTCCCCTCAGCTCCACATGCTGAGAATCTCCACATCTACGGACTTTTCTTCAGACTACCCGGGCTTCAGCTCAGGTGTAGTATTTCCCATGCAAAACCTCCTCTTAAAACCCTCTATCCAACTCCTACCTTTCTTTCAATAGGTCTGTGTGAGTGTGTTGCATACATGTGTTTGACTGGGTTGTTCATCAACAAAGAAAACAATTATTGTTTACTTCTGTTTGCTCATTGACTCGGCCTAACCCCGTAGACATTGGGTTCAAGATCTCGCTAGGTTGCCCTGCTTCTTGCATTGCTAGCTTGTGCTCTGCTAATTCCCATTCCCCATTGTGAGCACATTGAGGTGTCCCTCCCAGGACCCCAGAAATCAGGGTAACACTATACATGTTAAGCAAAGCTTAATCAAATATATACGTTATCTTAAATATAACTTCCTTTATCATTATTCTGGTTTATCCTTCCACGCTTTATATTTGCACTTTTTAAATGAAATTTCTTAAATTTTCTTGGTTTGCCATCTTGTCTTCATATTCTCCAACATCTCAGAGATAAAAATGAGGACACATATAGCCAAGCAGCATCAGAGTGTGAACAAGATGGCAAATATTAGTAACAAGGAAGAACACACAACCTAGGAGAGGCTGCAGCAATTTGCTTTCACCTGAGTCTACTGGGAAGGGCAAGATTTTCTTCTCTTCTCCCCCCTATTGAATTAATTGAGTGAAAACTACTTCTGCATTTTGAACTCAGTTTACAGCAATTGAGGTTAAACTGAAGACAAAAGAAGAAAAGTAGAAGAATGAGAGAGAAACTGAGACATTCTAAAAACAGCTGTAAAAGTGGAATGACAGAAGTTTAGTTGAGAGAGTCCAAATCAGGACAGCTGGGTATGAGCCCTCTGACTCAGACAGCAAATTGTCATAGACTGTCCCTGCTTACTGCTCCAAACATCCAAAAGTCCCTCTACCTGCCTCTACCAACCTTGATCATTTCTGTTTCTACCAGCCATCAATGCATTCTCCAAGTTTAAAAGGCCAATGTACTGGGTTGGGTCAGAGCTCTCTGGCAGTGGAATATGCTGCCTTGGAGTGTGGTAGAGTCTCCTTCTTTGGAGGTTTTTAAGCAGAGGCTTGGTGACCATCTGTTGGGAATGTTTTGATGTGTGTTCCTGCATAGAAAGGGGTTGGACAGGATGGCACCTGTGGTCTCTTCCAATTCTATGATTCTATGACTCTATTTTGCCTTTTTTTTTCAAGGGTAGTTCTCAAAAGGAAAATGTCAGTGAACATTTCCACATGACACTCTTATAGCACGATGATTCCACTTTCAACCTCCTATGGAATCCTGGGGTTTGCAGTTTCGGGAGGGGCCAGCCTGCCCGTCCCAGAACTGCAAACCCCAGGATTCCATAGGAGGTTGAAAGTGGAATCATCGCGCTATAAGAGTGTTGTGCGGAAATTGCCTGTGGGGGGAGTCATCATTAGTTGGGATAACACTATGGCCCTTTTCGCATGCTTTTTTTTAGCGTGAGTGCCCCTTGAGCGCTGCGCAAATGGGAGCACCGCTCCGTACGACGCACTCCCACTTGCGCAGTGCTCACAAGGCTGCAGTGGGGCGGGCACGCATTTTTTGATTTTCGACTTGAAGCCGAAAATGCCCCTCGCTTGCGCAATGCTCGCACTGCCCTCGCACACTTACCTGCCATGAGGTGCATCAGGGAGCCGGTGTGGACGCGCTTCCTTTCCCAGCGCAGCCTACATCTCCCACAGTGCCCTGCGGAAGGAAGGGGCGAGGCGATCGTGCGACGGTCGCGCAAACAGGAATCGACCTGTGGAAGGAAGGAGGGGGAAGCGGCAGCGTCTCAGACGAGGCTTCTCGCTCGAAACGCCCTCCCCCATTGTGCAAAAAGGTACCATGCGAAAAGGACCTAAGAGCAGCTTCTTTCTTTCCTTTTCTTTTTCTTTCGGACTGTCATTGCCTCTGAAAATACTGGCAACAGCACAGGGCCTGTACTGGAGCCTTGACTGCCGTTCTGAGTCCCCCGTGATGTCTCTGACATAGCACCATTCCAGGGACACTGTGAGGGAACTGAAATAGCAGCTGAGCTGAGAACACCAGTCCTCTCCTATTTCCATCACTTCTGGAGGCAGTAGCAACAACATTGAAGAAAGAGGCAGCTTTGTTTCTGCCACAAATGTTGACTTCCCCCCTTCCCCACATAAATACATGTAGTAAATTTTGTGTCTCCCCACTCCATTTCACGTTTAATATCTTCTCAATCCTCATTCCCAAATGGAGCCGGTGTGTGTAATGTACCTGAGTAACTTTCTTTGTACCTTATCCACAGTCCTCTTTCCTACTCTTGTTTACCAGATTTGCCTTCCAATGTAAGAATATGTAGGTACTGCACACTTATATCAGTTTCATAGCATTTTAACTGTCATGGTTGCCTCCTTTGGATTTCTCTGATTTTAGTTTTTGCAAGGGACTTCTGTACTACATAGCTCTAGTGTTTGGCATTAAAGTAAAGCACTAGGACTATACATAACGGAGAATTTTAAGACTCTAATAAAATGACAAACCCAAGGATTCTACTGGATGGAATCATGGCAGCCAACTGTATGTTAATCTGCTATAACTGTGTAGTGTCGATACTTTTAAATTTCTTCGAATAAGGACACGTCTGTGCTGCCTATTCATTTGTGTGAGGTACCATATATACTGGTGGCACAGTATTAGCAACAAAATGATAGTAATAACACTTTATTTTCTTTTATATATTTGTAAGCTGCCTTTAGGACCAAACCCTCTCAATGTGTCTTCAAAAATACAAATTCAAATCATTAACCCATTTAAACCCTAAAACATCACAATGATGCAATTAGTAAGTAACAACTAGGAGTAGAACCAATAAAAATATCCATCCTATAAAGAACAGTAAGGTGAAATACATAATTACAAATGGTAGTGCTAATTAATTATAAATGTATAGCTGGGATCAAGAAATCAGACCAATAGATCATGGTTGCAACCTGTTTCTTGATCTGACCTCTGAAACCCACCTTAATATCGAGCTTTTTTTGATTGGATGCTGGAGGCAAGGAGATGGAGTCAGGGGAAGAAGTCAGACTTTAGGTTTGTGTCCATCATATTGCACAAAGAGGGAGAGGGCACCCTGACAGGAAGTAGCTGTGAGGAAGTCCACACTAATTCCAACTCCTATACCAAGGGATTGAGTTCTATGGTACTAGCAAGTGGGGCACTAAAGGATGATGCGCCCAGCCCTTCCCACCAATGAGTGGCAGGATGCCAAAGAAAAGCAGAAGCTGCTTGTCCCCATCTCTCAGTGTGCCACCAGTCTCTGATAGGGGAAGCTGGATAAATCCTTCAGAACTCCATTCACTAGTGCCACAGAACTCCATACCTGAGTGCAGCTGACTAGATGTTCAGGTGGGCTGGGGAGGCATTTATGATCATCGCAATGGTATTACAATTGTAAATCATAGAATCATAGAAATGTAGAGTTGGAAGAGACCACACAGGCCATCCAGTCCAACCCGCTGCCAGGCAGCAACACCCTCAAAGCACTCCTGACAGATGGCCATCAAGCCTCTGCTTAAAAACCTCCAAGGAAGGAGACTCCACTACACTCCGAGGCAGCATATTCCACTGCTGGACAGCCCTGACTGTCAGGAAGTTCTTCCTGAGGTTCAGGTGAAATCTCCGTTCCTGCAGCTTGAATCCATTGCTCCTTGTCCTGATCTCTGGAGCAGCAGAAAACAAGCCCTCTCCTTCCTCTACATGGCATCCCTTCAAATATTTAAACATTACTATCATGTCCCCTCTTAACCTTCTCTTCTGCGATGTGAATGTGAATAAGAAACAGAAGGTCCCAACAGCATTATAACCAACCAACCAAAAAGATGCCAGCCCTGATGTCTAAGAATGAACTTATTCTCCATGTATAGATCCTTAAGCACCCAAACTACATAAACTGCCCCAACTACACAAAAGAGGGAAATATAAGCAGGCCTGGATGAACTTGAGGGTCAGCAGGACTTAAAGCATGGGTGGGCAATTGTGGAAGGCTAGCGATGACATTTCTACATGACATCATCCTTCCCATCCTTCTCCTATCTCCCGGCAGTGCAATCGTGAATTAAATCATTGACAGGTTGTCCCTGTCAATGACTCATAATCAGATCACCCTCCCACACTTACCTGTCCTGTGGAAGGACAGGAAGCGCAATGGAGGCATATCCTGGGAAAGTGTCTGGCTGCACTGCGGAAAGAAGTGGCATGTCCATTGTGCTTCCTTTGGCAGGGAGCTGGTCCCATGCAGACGAGAATGCTCCCATTGTGCTCCCTTCCCAGCAGACCCACTGCTGGGATCCCAACTGGACACCACAAGAAGGTAAGCTGCAAAAAGGTTCTAACTCATGGTCACCCAAGATTAGTACTGGCTGAATGGGAAACTGAACCAGGGTCTCTGAAGTCCTAGTCTAATACAAAGCCCTCATGTTCATGGTGTGCTTGAGACCTTTCCAGTCTGAGCTTTTGATATTTTCTCTGGACTCACTATTTTCACAACAAGCCCATGTTGTTTTCTTACTCAACAACAGGAGCTTTTGTCCAGTGCTAATCAATGTGTGCTCAGATTTCAAACTTTTACCCTTTCTCTGTCCTTTAGGTTGGAGACATATTCATTTGCTCCACGGGGGGCGGGGGGAGGAATCAATTGGCATAAAAGGAAGGAGTTGGAATTAGTGTGGACTTCCTCACAGCTACTTCCTGTCAGGGTGCCCTCTCCCTCTTTGTGCAATATGATGGACAAAAACCTAAAGTCTGACTTCTTCCCCTGACTCCATCTCCTTGCCCCCAGCATCCAATCAAAAAAAGCACTAACCCCTGACAATGCAGCTGAGGCCTTGAAGAGCCCAGAAAGAACATCTTTTCACTCTCACCAGCAGAATCCAGATGGGAACATGTAACGTGTAACAGCAGAACAGTTTTGTCCAGTGTTGTGTTGCTGGGGTTTTTTGTTTTTTGGTTGTTGTTTTTTTACTCTAAACACCTCACACAGATCACAGCTGTTTTTCTTAAGCCAACATAATGATTCTTCAGCGTAATCGAAAGCCAGTGACAGTGTCATCTTACTAGCCCTGTTCCGTTTGTTTATGCAATTAGGCAAATTTACATGAAATCAATCACAGAATCATAGAAAGTATCACGGCTCCTTGATCTAAGTATTGAAACCAAATAGTTTCTTTACATGGTTGACCTTTGTCAGCTCTGTGTAAGCTGAACTGATGATGAGTCATTGAGCTAGCAAATTAGCTTCTCATAGTTGTTGACAGGGTCAGCAGGAAATCTGGTACATATTTTTTTAAAATAATGACAACAACAACAACAAAAAATCGAGCTGATCTCTTAGGTACTGCATGTTATTACTCACTTGCTACATTCAGTGTTTGTCTCTAATGGCATTCAGAAATCCTCAAGAGTGAAGTGGGAAGGAAAAGAGACCCTGTGTGGTTATGTTACCGTTTCTGGAACTGCTTGTATAAGGTGTTAAAGTACAAACTAAAGACAGCGTCAGCAGCCATTCACTCTGATAAAGCACTAAATAATAATGTTGTTCAAGCTTAGTCCATTGTTGGGGTGTTTCTTGCAAAAGAGAACGAAAGATTGAGGATGAGGAAAAGATCAAAGCATAGATTGACTCTGACTCTTGCAAGCTGGGGAGGCCTTTGTAAGCAGCTTTGGGTCCCATGCTGGGAGAAAGGTGGCATATAAATCAAACAATTAAACAAATGGCAAATTCCAGTTCCTATAAGACTAGATCCTGTATGTGTATGGCAGTGCTTCTAAGTCTATGTGATGCAGGGGACCAGCATTTTTTTTCTCCATTGTGCCAGGAATCAGCACAATATTTGGCTGTAATTGCATTTTTCATTGTTAGGAACTTCTCAGGGACCAGCAGTCAATGGCTGAAGGCCAAAACTGACCAGCATTTTGAGCATCATTACACAAAAACTTGTGAACTCATGGGCTGAGATCCTACATTGGGGTTGCATAGCATAAATTTCCATGTATGCCGTTACAAATTGATTGAGCTGCCCAGCTCTTGTGATAAATGGCAAAGTTGTACCACTTAAAGTGCAACTAAATGTTCACACACATCTGCATGAAAAATGGTACCATATGTACAGCCACACTTCTTCAGGTCTGAACTGAATGCAGACATACCACATCAAAATGCCCTAATGTTACCACAGCAGAACTTGCGCATGCATAAGGTGCCAACAAGATTCTGGCCCATATGTTATTGGCATTTTCTGGTTTTTATCTGCTTGTTTTTGTTTGGTTTTTAATGATTACCATCTTGGAAACAATATATTCAAAGGCAGTGTATGTTAAAATTGGTGCCATTGGAGCAGAAGTAAATGTTCAGAATCTTATTCAACAGAAGGAGCAAGAGGGTGGGCACTTTTGTTTTTGCAGATTCTATTTTTTCAAAAGTAATTTTAATCACTGGGTTAGCGAAAAGTTTACATACTAATGAGGGGAATGAGAGAAACAATGGATTGGGATGAAGTGCTTCCCCCTTTTCCTTCCCAAAACCTACCTCTGAGCTCCCAAGATCCCCCACTCCATCTTTTGGGTGGAGTGAAAATCACCCCTAAAATGGCCTAGAATGTCTCCTGGAGTGTTGTTGCACATGAAAACAACCCACCCACAACCAGTTCCCAAACTTAAAATAAAAGCACCAACCAAAAACAGTCCTGGAGCCCTTTCACACCATGGAATTATAGTGCAATGATTTTAATTGTTTAAACAGTTAAACACTTTAACTGTTATGGTTTCAACCCATGGAATCCTAGGATTTGCAATACAGAGAGGGGTACTTAGAATTCTTGGCCAAAAAGCTCCAGTACTCCCCACATTGCAAAATACATGATTCCATAGGAAGCAGCCATGGTAGCTGCAGTGGAATGATAGTGCTATAATTATGTATGTACCCCAGAAGACAGGATCAGAATATCTTAACAGATTAGAGAGCTGGGCCAAAACTAACAAAATTAATTTCAACAGGGATAAGTGTAAGGTACTTCATACATCTAAGGTACTTCACTTGGACAGAAAAAATGAAATGCACAGATATAAGACGGGTGACATATATGGGTGATGTATGAGATGGGAGTCTTAGTAGACCGCAAGCTAAACATAAGTCAGTAGTGTGATGCTGCAGCTAAAAACAGCCAATTCTGGGCTGCATCAGTAGGAGCAGATTGTCTAGGTCAAGGGAAGTGATCATACCATTCCATTCTGCTTTGGTCAGACCCCACCTGGAAAACTGTCCAATTCTGGGTATCACACTTCTGGAAGGATATTGACAAGCTGAAATATGTCCAGAGGAGGGTGACCAAAATGGTGGCAGGCCTGGAAACCATGCCTTATGACAAACAGTTTAGGGAGCTGGGTAAGTTTAATCTGGAGAAGAAAAGGCTAAGAGGGGACATGATAGCTATATTTAAATATTTGAAAGGATGTCTCTCATGGAGGATGGAGCAAGCCTATTTTCTGCTTCTCCAGAGGCTAGGACATGGAGTAATGGCTTAAAACTTCAGGAAAAGGAAGGACTTCCTGGTGGTAAGAGCAGTTTGATAGTGGAATATGCTGCCTCAGAGTGTGATGGAGTTTCCTTCTTTGAAGGTTTTTAAACAAAGGCTGGATGGCCATCTGTCAGGAATGCCATGATGATGTATTCCTGCATGGCAAGGGGTGGACTTGATAGCCCTTGTGGCCTTTTCCAGTTCTCTATGATTCGATGTAGTATGAAAGAGTTCCTTGTCAGTTCTGAACCACTGGGATTCATGGAGTTGAAATTTGACCCTTTACAAGAGTTGCCCACCACTATGGTTGATGGATGGGGAAAAATTAAAGCGAGGTAAGGACAGCCAGCACAGAGTAGTGATTTGAGCATTGGACTACAACCCTGGAGACCAGGTTTGGTTCCCTGCCCAACCAAGGAAAAACACTGGGTAACCCTGATCATGTCACATACTCAAAGCACCAGAAAAACCTTGTGATAGGTTCACTTTGGGGCTGTCCTAAGTTGGAAAAGACTTGAAGGCATGCAGAACAACAAAGGAGCTCCTTGCTTCAAAGAAGGAAGAGAATTCACTAGTGTTCTAGCTTACATTTGTAAAATGTTTGTTGTTTCTGTCCAGATTCATTATTCCTCCTTCCTTTTTTACAGGAGTTGAGGGACTGATTGTCTTCAGATCCTTTCTAAAGCCTAATCCAAAGGCCTTCATGCATATTATCCAAAATGCCCAGTAAACCTCCTTGATCTCATGATGAGGAAATTTAAGGCAATTCAAGGTTTTCTCCCTTTGAATTTTTCCAAGCAGTACAAACATAAATAAGCCAAAAGAGACTGAGAGAAAAGATAGGATTCTCCTGGAAACTGAGGCAGTAGAGGGAAATAGTTTTGCACTGCTGATAAGTCTATCGCTAGAAAGGAGCAGGCTGAAAGGTATCCATTCAAAAATCAAGTGTCCTTATTTCCTCTAAAACAAGCATCCGTTTGCTTCACTCCATATTAAACGCTGCACACAATGCCTATCTCTTCTTCCCTCTGGAGGGACTTTATATAACTGTGCTGGTCTTCTGAATCTATTTTCCTTTGGTGCCAATATGTTAGCCAACTCTGTTGTTCCTTCTAATATTTGGCATTTGCTTTTGAATTATGCTTGTCCATCTGTTATTTGTCCTTTTCACGGTGCATTCTGCCCATTTCATTTGTTCCTCTCTGGTTTTTTTGCTCGAGAATTTCAGTTACATATTTCCACCTCCCCAGCACTGAAAATTCTATTGGTAGAAGATGTGCTCAGTATTTTCTAATCTAGTCTGCCTTTTAGCAACCGAAGATATGACTCAGAATTCCATATATAGAGACAGAATGAACAGTTGTATATGGATCCCCATCCATGACAGGGAAGTATGGAGAGACTATTTGAAAGTTTTCTCATCCTTGACGAGAAAGGTTGTCTTGACTTATTGAGTCACCCCCGTTGGAAAAAAAAAGTCAATTGTCTCAAGATTTTTCTTCCCTCTGTGAGAGTGACCAGCAGGGTTTTTGATGTGTGTGTGTGTTTTGTAGCAATAGCAAAACAAACTGATTTTGCCCAAAACCCACTATATTGGGGGGGGGGATGTATTTACGTAATCTTAGCATAATTTTCACAGAAAAGTCCCAAAAGTCCCAAAATGTGAAAATGATTGAATAATGTATGGAAGCTCCTATCCAGCCACGGGAAACTTTTCAAATGTTTCCATTTTGCATGCAGGAATAAAATAACAAAAGTTTTATATCTCTAGTGACTGGTAACCGAAGGTGAAACAGATCATTCCCAGGGATCCTGGAACAATAGAGATATCTATGAGTGAATGAGGAAGAGTAAAGTGTAAGCAATTAGTTGCCAGTTACAGTTAGTTACTGTCATCAGACAGCATTGCTCACCAAGGTCCCAGTGGGTAATTTCTACACCTTCTCTTCTCTAATCCTTTTCTCCAAAATATTGGTATCCTAGCACTGCATGCAATTCAGACTAGAAATGTATGTAAACCTGAGGCTCACTGAGATTCTCCATTTGCCACCATGAAACAGTGTTGTATCAGCTCCACACAGACTTCTCCCCTCCTCAGGAATTCTTATACATTTTTATGCACACTTTTTTTCAAATGTACACTTTTGTGTATACATGTACACCTTGACCACAGTGTGTTTCTCTGCATATTAGACTTTCATGCAGTTTTCTTTGCATATTTTCTGAAGGTACAATGCCACTGTATCACAAGTGCCATTGTATCATTTTATCACTTTTCTGAAGCACACTGAAGTTTGCAAATATACACATTACATGTCCATTTGCATCCAGGTCCATGAAGTACAAATTCTGGCCATTTGTTAAGAAAACAGAATGGATCAAACCTCTCACCCAAGCATAAACCTGGACAATGGTTGTATTATAACCTACTCTTGCCCCAGACATAAGGAGTAGGATGCCTGGTTTGGACTTGACTTACTTTACTTTTCGAACCAAAGATATAGATGTGGCACAGCAAGGCCACGACATAAAAACATAAGAAAAGTTACACTGTTTTGGGTCAAAATCTTATCTAGTCCAGCTTTCTATTCACACAACGGGCCAACAGATGTTTATGGGAAACCCAGAACTGATTGACTGATTGACTGCATTTCTGTATCACCTCTCAGCCCAAAAAAGGCTTCCAATGTGATGAAATAAAAACCAATTAGAGATAGACACATTTTAAAGACATATTAAAATACTTTTTAAAAACTACTAATATTAGTCTGAAATAATGGCCATTTCCATACTGCACTGTTATAGTGCTATTATTCCACTTTCAATGTCCTATGGAATCCTGGGGTTTGGGGTTTAGGAAGGGGCATTTTGAATTCTCAGCCAGAGAGCTCTTTTGCCTCAGTAAACTACAAACTCCAGAATTCCACTGGAGGTTGAAAGTGGAATAATAGCACTATAACAGTGCAGTATGGAAATGGCCAATCTTAGAATTCAGTTTTAAAGCAGTTAAAATAGCAATTTCAAATGCTGAATGCCATGCAGAACAGCACTCATTTGGCTGTGCACAAGAATCCTAAAAGAAATGGAACCAGCCTAACTTCCTTGGGTAGGGAACTCCACAGCCAAAATGTTTCAAAAGAAAAAGCCCTGTTATGTGTACCTGTGTAACCTAGCTTCACAAGGTGCTAGGACATGCAACAGGACCTCCTCTGAAGATCTCAATTTTTTACAGGCTCAATATGAGTGGAGGTGGTCTTGCAGATGAGTGCAGACAACTCTTCTCTTCACTTTATAATCCCCAGCAACTGATACACAAAAGGACACTGCCTCTGTTAAAAGTAGGGATGGAAAGAATATTTGTAAATATTTGGAAAACTGTAAAAAAAAATATCTATGATTTTCAAGTGTTGAAAAACCTTGATGAGAAGAATCCTGGACTGATAAAAAACCTTCACAGTTTGGGACTTATTTTGCTCAGAATTCACATGCGGTTATTTTGGATAGAAAACAGTATTTTCTGTGCATGGAAACAGAATTTTCTGCATCAAAAACAACATTTCAATGCAGCAATATTAATTCCTGTGCAAAAAACCCACTGTTTTCTATGCAAAACAACCACCTGTGGATTTTGCTCATAATAAGTCCTGAATTGCAAATAGCCCTTCAAAAACTGCTACCTTCAGAAAGAAACTTAGGAATAATTACATCCCTAGGTATGGAAGATACAATACACATCCATCCTAACTGGGAGTCAGCAGTGACCCTAACCTGCATGAATTTATACAATCCTTCTTTAATCCAACCCAGGTTGACCCCAATCTCAGCAATTTGTAGACATAAATTCCACAGTTTAATTATGGCCTTTGGACAGAAGCATTCCTTCTATTTGTCCCAACTGTTACTCTTTGGCTCCAATGGTTGGCCGTAGAATCTAATATTATGACGGGGGGGGGAGTCTCACTACTTAGAGTATTTTCTCCATAGTATGTAAACCTGTATAGCTCCCAAACTCAGTTATAGAGGGGACAGTGAGGGAAGCACCATCCTTTGATGGGCACTGTCTCTCTCACATGGACATATTCCCATGATGAGGCAGGGGGGAAAAAGATTGTTCTTGTCAAAAGTAATTGGTACAAAAGATGAAGAGTACAGCCTGTTTTCAGAACCCAGAATTTGATTGCACCATCTTGCTTGAAAGCATAACTTTGCTGAGGGGGATGAGCAGAGCCAAAAGCTAATGTGGGAGGCAGACAGAGCTGAATTTGGCAGTGAAGAGGCTGATGAGCACACTTCTAGATCTTCTGCCATTCTATAATTCTTTCTTTTCAGTACAGCTAAGATTTCTGTTTGTTTGAATTTGATGTTTCATTTAATGTTAAAAACAAACAAACCAGTTCTAGGGACCATGAAAAAAGGAGGGAGGGCTCCCCCATGAACCAGGTATCCAGCTATGGATATCAGCCCCATATTAACATTCCTCACTTCTAGTGAAATCAGGCCATTTCCACATGCTGTTGCCATCCTGTAATAGGGAAGGGAGGCAGTGGTCATGCTTTCACATGACATCATCACAGTCCTGCCACCATCCCATCTTCACCCATTGTGATCATGGGATATTCACTTAACAGAATAAATCCATTAAGCACCCATGAATAAATCCATTAAGCACCCATGATTACATGGCTCTTTCATCTTTCCTGGCCATGCAGAAGAGCCAGAAGCGTGATGGAGGTGTTTCCTTTGCCAGTGCAGCACCGGAAAGAGATCAGCTGCACTATGGAAGGATGATGTGTGTTGCTCACGCTCCCTTCCACAGGGAGCCAGCTGGGTGCAGAGGGGAGCATTCCTGTCACACTCCAATCCTGGCAAAGGCACTATCAGAACCATGAATGGATGACCATGTGATCTCGTAAGGTGTGGAAATGGCCTCACTCTCCAAATCTTGCTCTTTGCACACCACTTGAGGTCCCCATTTTGATAGCCTTTCCTGGTCTTAAATTTTAGTATAAACAGATGTTTTGCCATACTCTTGTAACTTTGAATGCACTTTGGGCCTAAAAAACTATGGTGCTAAAAAACTATGGAAAAAGTAGAATCTTAGCAGATAACCTTCATCAGTTCCTTCTCTGAGTTTTATAAGAGTTAAAGTGTGATAGACGACAGCTCTGAGATCAATGAGCAACTGATTATGCCAGGAACAGAGACAGTGACTGACCAAACCAGACTGACTGAGGTGTGGAACTAAGTTAAATGGTCTGCAACGAGTCTGATCCAAGGTGCAGACAACCTTGCTTGCAAACTTCCCCATCAGTTGAAAGACAAGCAGAGGCAGAGTTGTTGCAGCCAGCCCTAGAAGGAGTAGGAAACAGCAGTGGTTTAGAGGAATGACATTCACCTGTGCCCCCTAGCTCCCAATTACAGAAAAGACTGAAACGAACAGCTCAGAGGGAAGCCACTTTGGCTAGATTAAGAAGACAGAACATTGACGAGTAACACCTGTTTTCGGTGGCTATTTAAGTCTGTCAGTGTGGCTTAATGTTTGCTTGTAGCAAATTACTATGCAAGCCCTCATGACCCTTGTGGTCCAGCTCCCTTGACCCCTCTGGACAGACCTTCAGCTTTCTGGACCTTTTGGATTTGATCTTGACTTGGCTCAGCTCAGCATTTCCACTTGTTGTTTGTATTGGGCACTCCTTGCTGCCTCCTCTTCCTCTTGGGCAAGTAACTTTGCCTCCATTCCCTTGCTGGCAGAGAGGCACAGGCAGGCAGTTGGACTCTGACATTGGCCCTTTCTGCATGAGGCGAGTGAATCACTCCGTGCTGTTACTTACCAGCTCTTCTTGGGTCTGAAGTAACGCACACTGTCCCTTGAGCCCTTCCACAGGGCTCCTCCACTGGTGCAGGATGAACCAGAGCAGTGCGAGGTCTTGTAGATCTGCACTGCTCCAGCTCAAAATGGTGGCTTCCTGTGGCTTCTGGCTCAAAATGGCGGCTTCCGGTGTCTTCGTGGGAGTGGACCAACAGCTGCGGCTGGCCACAGCCTGCCCTCCGTTGATCGCAGGCTCAGATTGGTGTGAGCCTGCAAATCTGCACAGGTAAGTAGGAACGCAATGGCGCATTCCAGAAAAATGTAAAGACCTGATTTTTCTGGTCTTTACTTAGCACACTGCAGGACCACTTGGGGGCGGGTTGGATCGGACTGAGATGTGGAACTAAGTTAAATGGTCTGCATCAAGTCTGATCCAAGGTGCAGACAACCTCCGTGCCAGGATGCCTTGGCCCGTTTTAACTGCCTCGTACAGAAAGGGACATTGAGTATCATTCTCTCTCTCTGTGTGTCATCTTGATACCCCTGAGAGAAATTCTAGTACATCCCTTATATGACACCAGGGCCAGATTCTTTAGGATCAGATAAAAACATTCTGAGCTTTCAGCCACAGCACTCCTGCCCACAAATCTCTGCAGGGACCTCATAATTTTTGAGTGCTTCACTTTCCATATAAGATCTGTAACTCCAGTAATTAGAAGGCCTTACAAATCAATGTGAGAGCTTCTCGTCCTTTTTCTTTTTTAGTATGGAACACACTGTTGTTGTTGTGTGCCTTTGAGTTGTTTCTGACTTATGACAACCTGTCACATGGTTTTCTTGGCAAGATTTGTTCAGAGTGGGGGGGTTTGGCTTTGCTCTCCTCTGAAGCTGAGAGAATGTGAGTTGCTCAAGGGGACTCAGTAGGTTTCCATGGCTGAGTAGGCATTCAAGTCCTGTTCTCAAGACTTGTTGTCCATCACTCAAAGCACTACACCACACTGGTTCACCATGGAGCATACTAGGGATGGATAATATCCGGTACAGAACTTAATGTTTTAAACAGTGAGTGCAGAAGAAAGCAGAAATGACAGCTTTTCCAATTCATAGAATATACTATCTGATACCAGAGAAAAGCCAGTATGTTGTAGCTGTTGAGTTGAAATTGCTGCTTAGCCATGGAAACTCACTGAATGATCTTGGGCAAGTCATACTCTCTCAGCCTCAAAGGCAAACCGCCGCCACCACCTAAAAATAAATCATGCCTAGAAAACTCTGTAATAGGTTTGCCTTAGGGTCACCATAAGTTGAAAGTGACTTGATGGCACACAACAACAGCTCTGTTGCACTCCTCTCCCAGGAGAGCTGCTGCCATCATCGTCACCAGACCAAGACAGATGTAAGCTGAGGAAAGAGCCCATGCGCTGGGTTACCCTTTGTCAGGACACCTTTAGAGGGCTTCCCTCCTCACCATCACAATCACTGCTGTTCAATCACCAATCCACTCCACCGTCAAGAGGGAGAACCACAAACTCTGCATAGGATACTAGTATTCCATCTCTAAATTCTTATGCCTGCTTCTACTCAGAGGTAAAAGGGACAAGTTATTTGGAAGGACCTAGGGAAGTTCTAAACATAGGCATAGGCAATTTTCAGGTTTTAGGAGCTTCCTTGCCTCCCAGACAATCTTGGAACACAGTTACCCCTTCAACTGCAAACAAAAATAATCCCCCCAAATGCCCTAGAGAAGGAATGGTTATATTTTTACCATGATTTTGCCCATATGGGTCATTTTAAGTCCAGTAGAACCTTTTTTTTTTTTTTTAACAAGAGTAAACTGTAAAAAAAAGTGATTTTTTTGAAACAAGGGCTCTCATAGGTCTAAAATGTCCCCATTGACAAAAACATATCATAATTACCTCCACACTCCAAGAAGGCATTTGGAGGCATTTGGGAGAAAAAGAAATTGGACAAACGAATCCCGGGGACCAGAAAAAACATCCATGGAGCCATATATAGCTCAGAGACTAAACTTTGCCCAGCCCAGCACTAAAACAGCACCAAACAGAACATTACCGAAAAAGAAGGGAATTGGACATGGATCTCCATAAAACATTGATCTGCTTAAATATGCACAGGCTAGGGCAGCCCTCCAATAAGACAACTATCCTATGTAAATTAGGACACTTGAATATTTTAACGAGCCCCTTCACAATATCAGGTCCCAACATCAGCCTTGGCAAGCACTACATGACAGTCATAAGTTTCTAGTCAGATGCACATTGGTGTAACATAAGTTTAGGCAGACTTGAGTATCAATCTTGTGGTACTGTTAGGGCTTTGACTCAATAAATCTACTACTTTTTGAGACAGTGAAATCCTCTTTTGTTTTTACCAAAAGCAACTAACACAGCAAACCTGCTGGAAGTTACTAAAATCAGTGTATACTTAGATCACAGAATTAGATAATGACTAATGACCTTTTCTCTCACTCCCTCAAAAATTCTGACTTCAAATTATCTGAAACCTTTTGCCAGGGAGAAATTATTTTTATTTTTTTCCCCAGCTTAAAAAAAATAATAATAAAAAAATTGCCATCCCTTATTTTCCATAGCAAAAGCATCAAGGAGATATAACAAATGGTTCAGGGGAATGGAATAATGATAGGATTTTTTTTTAAGGGCCACATTCAGCTGGCAGAGAGAGCCAGTGTGATATAGAAGTTTGAATGATGGAGTAGGACTCTGGAAGACCAGGGTTGAAATCCCTGCTCAGCCATGGAAATTGACTGGATGACTTTGTGCAAGTCACACTCTCTCAGCCTCAGAGGAAGGCAATAGCAAACTCCATTCTGAACAAATCTTGCCAAGAAGACCACATGATAGGTCCCCTTGGGGTTGCCATAAGTCAGACACAACTTAAAGATATACAATAATACAACAAACACCTTCAGACATTGCTTTTGAGGACTGTATTTTCCAAAAAGCCTTCAGCCAGCAAAGCCCATGTATTCTGGGAGTTGTAAATCAAAAAAGTAACTTTCCCAGGATTTCGAATTGCAGCTAAAACAGTGAATGTATAAAGAGAGCATAGCTTCACAACAGAAGTGACAATGCAAGCAAGTAAACAGAGGATGAAGGACTTTCAAGGCACAATTTGAACTTTGGTCACCAGTGTGACACTCTGAGACCGTGTAGGAAATGCAGTTAATGAATAAATTAGAGCTGAGACATTGAAAAACTATTCTTTTTCCTTGCCATTTATAGGGGGTTGATGTTAAATATGTGAAATTACCACCATGAAAACTCATATGCAGAGAAGAAATTTATCTAAAATTTTATTTTTTTTATATTTTTATTGCAGTTATAAAAGAACAATAATATATATTTACACTCGGTTAACTCCCACATTCTTTTTAACATAAGATATTTGCAACAATAGACAACCTACCCACCCCTTCTTCCCATCCTCCCACCCTAGCAAAGTCCTTACATCTTGTTGTTTTCAACAGTGGAATTTATAACAGAAAAAAGAGAAAAGAATTTTTTTCCTAATATGTAAAATAACTAGTGTATTTACCTGGCGTTGCCCGAGATTTTATTTTCATCTTAAGAACTCACCAAACTGTCTTCTCCAGTATCTGTAACTTTTCCCCATATTTCCCAATGCAATCTGTATTCAGAGTTATTTACAAACACAGTTTGGGGTCTTGAGGGAGTACACTGTCTGCCTCCTTGCTGCTAGGCCTGATCTCCATAGCAACTGGCCTATTCCAGTACCTGTAACTTTTCCCCATATTCCCCAATCCAATCTGTATTCAGAGTTGTTAACATACAGAGGTTGGGTTCCTGCGGGAACACACTGTCCTTCTCCTTGCTTCTTGGCCTTGTCTCCATACCAGCTGGCCTATTCCAGTAACTCTTCCTCACAATCCCCAATCCAATCTGTGTTATCTGGTAATGTTGATGTACTGGATTTTGATTTTTTTGCTTTCTGTTGAATTTGTGCAATGGGTTTACATTTTTCTGGAAGCATTTTTTTGTTTTAAATTTTAACTTTAATATTCCTCACATATGTAACCCATACAATCTACTGTGTGAGGCGAGAAGACCTTGTAACTATGACCCTTTCCGCAGCTTACCCTTTAATGCTGCTGGAGTGTGGGCCTCGTATGAGAAGCCTGGGCAGGAAGGCTCTTGCAAGCCTTCTGCTTCCCTACTGCTCGGGCTCCGCCGCAGCTCCTTCCTGCTTGCACGAGAGCCGTGCCACGCCCCTTCCTTCCGCAGTGCAGCCTGGGAGTTGGAGGCTGCACTGAGGAGAGGACATGCGACTGGTCCAGCTCCAGAGGCTCCGCACTGCAGGCAAGTGCGGCCCAGGCCCGTGAGCCTAGCGCAAGCACCGGTTATTTTCAGCTAAAAGCCGAATAAGAAAATGTGTATTCGCTGAGCTTGCAGGCTTTGAGCATGGCGGAAATGGGAGTGTGTCATGGAGACCACTCCTCACATTTATGCGACACTCAAGGGGCCCTTTTCGCTTGCAAACTGCCATGCAAAAAGGGCCTATGTTGTGTATGTCACTTTAATTTTTCTCACATATGCCTCCCAGAAGTTTTTTGGCATCTTATTGATGGTAGGCCTCATCTCCATAGCAACCAGCCTGAGACTCAAGAGCTCTGGCTGAGGATTTAAAGGCCCCTTCCTAAACTTTCAACCCCAGGATTCCATAGAATCTTCACAGCCAGCCATATGAGGTCTTCTTGCTTCACACGGCCAATCGTATGAGGTCTTCGCTTGCCTGATGCAGAGAAACAGACAAATGCGCAGACAAACATTGTCTTTTATATAGTAGATTGAGTAAATAGCATCAATTTAACACGTGAAATTTTATTTTTCAGTAGTCAGTGCTATTTGCCTTGTTTAACCATGTGTCAAGGGGGGCAGTTCCGCCCCACCTTTTTTTTAATTTTCAGAAGAGTCCCACATGCTCAAAGCAACATGAGACCCTCTCCACTGATTTTGAACAGCTATACTTCCTGGGACCCCTTGGGAGCAATGCCCTTTGTATCACATCACTCCACAGGCACCTCTAGAAAGCGTCTCTCACTGCTATGAGTGGTTGAAGGGCTTCTTCTTTTATGATTAGTACTTCCTCCTTTCTGGAGATGAGGAGGAGCGAGAGAACAGGTACATGGGATGACTATTTGGCACAATCTTTGGGGGAAGTTTAAAAAATATTAATATCTCCAAGCTTTTTGGCCCATTATGATTCCTTGTGAGTGTGTAAGACTGCGGTCAGCAGGTCTGCTGCTAACAGGATGACTTAGAGATGTCTCATTCATAGGGTCACCATAAGTTGAAGTTGACTTGAAAGCAGTTAAGAACAATAACAATGATACCTGGAGTATTTACTGTGAAGAAATGGGTCCGAGAGCATTTCTGCACCACACTGTTATAGTGTTCTTATTCTACTTTCAACATCCTGTGGACTTCTGGGGTCTGCAGTTTACTGAGGCTAAAGAGCTCTCTGGCTAAACTGCAAACCCCAGGATTCCATAGGATGTTGAAAGTGGAATGATAGTGGAATAACAGTGTAGTGCAGAAATGGTCCCAGTGTCTTTTCATATTCAGGAACATAAATGTCTTCACATTTCAAACATACAAGTGGTAGAAGCAAAGAAGCAATAGGGAAAATATGAAATGGAGCATCTTCATGGTTATCATAAGATCCATAAGATCTGACTTTAATTTGTCCACTTGTGTGGCAAGTGAGCATCATCATGTTAAGGGAACGGCACATAAACACGCACACACAAACGTGCAAGAACATGCAGGAAACTACAGTGTGATCCAGCCTTCAAAGCCTATGAGTCCTTAAAATGAACTTTGCCATTGCTCTTTAAAAGCAAGTCTTTCTCTTTATAAATATTGGGGTAGAAGAATAATTCATGAAACATACTGCAATGTAGATACGGTATGTGTTTATAATTTTTTAAGCAAAATTACAAAACCAGCCAGGGCCAATTTTTAAGACGCTCTTTTAAAAGGCACTGCAATATTTATAAGTCTTTGGGATTTCTTTTTTTTCCCTTGTTTTTTTTACAAGAAAGGCAAGTTTTATGTAATGTGCAAGAAAACTACTCCTATGAAAACCTGCATATGCAAATACAAAATGTTACACCATTCCCTCTGAAAGAGGTTACATTCCCAAAGTGAGAGTGGGGAAGGAAGAAGTAAAGATATGAGATGATTTAGCTATATCATGTGGTTTTGAAAACTGGCAAGAACAAATTAAACTTAGATCAAAATTACTGAGCACCTATTATTGCAATCTAGGAAAAGCAGATACAGAATTTAGAATTCATAAATACTTCCCAATTTGCCAAACAAGACCCCTTCAGGGAGGGGCAGGAGGAATGTGTGATATCACATTAAAATATGCTTTTCTGTTAAACAAACATAAAGTTGTAAGGGTTTAAAACATTTCACTGTGGGGGAAGGAAATGGTTGGAGCCGAATAGTGCATAGTAGATTTCTGAAGTTTATTCTGAAACAGTTGATTTGCATTGGCTAAATGCAACGTTGGGGTAGAAAAATAGAAATAGCCTCAAACATTTTCATTAATGGAAGTTCTAGATACTTCATTTTAAGAAGACCATTGATAATTTAGAGCAGATCTGGAGAAGAGAAGCTAGGAGAGAAAGTTCTCTGAGGCTTTCCTCCTGAGTCCTGTTGAAAGAGCTGGGCTTGTCTAATTTGGAGAAGAGGAGATTAAAGGAAGACATGATGGCACACTTCAAAATATTTGTAAGGATACTAAAATCAGGTGGAGCAGACTTACTGTTGCTCTAGATGGCAAAAGTAGGACCAATGGGTGGAGATCATAGGGGTGCAGATTTTCAGGTAGACATTATGAGAAACATCATTAACAGTGAAAGCTGTCAGTTGGTAAATAAAATACATCAGAAGTTGATTCCTTGGAAGGGACCAATCCTTTACTGGATATGGTTAAGGAGAAGTTGGACAGCTCTCTGTCAGGGATGCTGAAGTTTCATTAACCACTGGTGGAACTGACTTTGAGCTACATAATCTCCAAGGTTCCTTCTGACTCTACTATTCTCAGATTTTACGAATTAAAAATAATAACAGAAAATAAATTCAATTCATTCTGATTTCAGCATTGGTCTTCAAAAAGGATTTGTGGGAACGTGGTCAGTTTTTAGATCAATGGCCTCAGATAATGAAAAAAAGATTGACCATAGGTTTAAATGCAGTTGGGATTGTGAAATTGCACCTCATCATCATTCCTATAATTCATCATTTTGTGATTTGGTATTGCATGGAGGAATGCCTGAATATGAAGGCACTAATCAGCTAGTATGGGTACACCTCATTATTATACATACACTAATGCTGTACAATTAGAGCACTATTGTCTCTATAAGATGCTACTTCACTGAAATTTAACAGGCAGCACTTTCATACATGAGGTCAATTTCAAGATATTGTTTTTAAAAAATGCAGCCTTTTAGAAATGGCAGTTTAATTTACAATAATGCTACATTTATCCAAGCACAATTAAGACTGCCGCCCCCTAAAGCTTCTTATTCAGAAGAAAGTCCTGCTAAAGTTAAAAGATCATACGATTGAGTAAAGATGGTTGTGATCAGGCTCTAAGGTTCTAAACCAGTTTCTTGTGTTATTTGTTTCTTTTGGAGGTGTGAAGAATGGGGATTTTAATTACACAATTACAAATACAACATTTTCTAGCAAAAATAAGATGTGCATGTGTATAAAATCAGTCCCAGATAAGAATGCCTTGAAACAAAAGATTAAAAGGCAATATAAACTAGAGACAACTGCCATCTCAAAGAGCAACAATTAAGGATTTGGGCTGTAAAATAATGTATTTCATGATACATTATTTGTAATCTGGCAGCCTTGTAAATCCTGCTTCTGCAATTCCTTTTCAAGTAGATTGTTTTTTTAAGAGACTTCGTTCCCCCCTCGAAAAAAATAGTTTCCTCTATCTGAAATATATTGCTTATGCATAAGCGTGGTATAGATAGCCAAACCAAGAGAAAACTAACTCGGTTACTTAATACATGAAACTTCAGGTTCTTCCTGTATTATGTGAAATGGCTTGAAACAGGAGGCAGCTGCCAAGGAATATCACTGCTTCTTTGCTCAAGAGAGACAAGGGAAGGAAGAATGCAGGGGGGAAATTCCCCCGATGGATACCACAATAGCATGTCTTTCATTATCGCCCTGTGTCAAGGCACTGTGTAATATTCATTGTGCATGCATAGTAAATTCCTATTTACCTGGCAGTTCCTTTGATAAGTCAGTCTTTTCTCCCTTTTTTCGTCCACCCAGCATGGAACAGGGAAATCTTTTTTTTTTTCCTTTTTGCCTATAATTCTTATTAAGGTGATACCTTTTCTGAATAAGAAAGCACACACATCCAAAGGAGGCATTCTCTGGGGTTTTTAAGGGCCATTGTTTTTATTGTTTCTCTTTTATTCTTCCCACCCTGCTGCGTTTTAATGCTATAGTGACTTCTCTGTGTATACAGCTCTCATATTGAAATGTCTGCTGCAGATATATGCAATATTAAAGAGTGCTTATGAATTTTTGACATCTAATTAGTCGCTACCCAGTTAACATGTCAAGACTCAGAGGGATTAGGGAGTCAGCCCTTTCTGAATAAGTTAAAGCTATGCCCTGTCCTTTTCATGTATTATTCTTTAATGTAGGTGGTGATTATTTTGCTGTGATTAATTGATGAAGCTCATTGGTCTGGCAAGTGTTACAGAATTCACCATTCCTCACTTTTATTTCTCTCTGTAGGGCTCTCCTCCTCATTTGAAAGAAATTGCTTCTATTCCGGTATGTAAAGCTTCTTTTTCTTTCGCTGATAGTGTTGCGTTTTGCTTTTCCTTTCAAGATGTTATCAACTTAATATTCTGTCTTTTGGGGCTGTTGAAGAAGTTAATTATTTTTAAAAACAAGAAAAAGAAAAAGGAAAGAAAAGAAAAGAAAAGAAAAATCAACAAAAAGTGGGCTTCAGAAGACTGTGTTTTGTTTAATTTTTCCCCATCCTCTGCTCACTCTCCATAGACATTGCTTATTTTGAGGCAAAATTTCTGTCTTTTCCCTTTAAAAAGCAAAAACAGAGTTGCTGTTTAGCCAAGCCTCTCTATCTATTAATTTTGCATGATTTTAAGATGTTCAGATTGAAAAACTCCTTACACTCAACCCACAGTTTAAAAAATGCTTTATTTTCCTAATGTTTCTTTTTCTTGAATTTTATCATATCTTGCATTCCTTTTTCACAGCTCTAGGGAAATCCAAATGTTAGATAAACAACTTTTAGTTTTCACAGATACCTTTAAAAAAAAAAATCCAAATTTTGCTTTGTAGTGTTTCCCTCTTTTCCATCATCATCGATTTTTCATCTAAACACCTGTAGAAATAAAAAAAATTGCACATTTCAAACAACGGATTTACTTATAAATTCAGCAGCACATCTAATCTTAAGTTGCATGTCAAAAGAATGTTCCATTGATTATGCACAGCAGCAATTGGCCTTACGAAGAGACGGACTCACAGAAGTCCAGTGTATTTAGTAGATCTCTTTTCTAGATCTCAGCTTTGCAGAGATCATATAAAGAACACAGAAAACCATTTGAGGTACATAGTATGGGCATTCACACAAAATCACAATGTACTGAGACATCCTATTGCTGGTAGTGAGATTTGGGCTGTGTAATGCGTGTGACTGTGCTGTGCATAGGAGTGGGAACTCCTCAGTTCAATTTTGTTCATGTAGCATCCTCCAGTCAGCACTGGGGTGAGGAGGGGAAAGTGTTTCTATTGGTAGGAACATATCCTTGAGTTCCACCTGACCTCACACAACTTTGGTCCCCACAAAGAGACCATTTGCTGAAGAAAGATAAAACTGGCAAGTGTTCAGAGGACAATTTGAGAGCCAAACACTTTATACAAAATCAAGCATTAGACAATTGTCTTATCATATGTGGGCACTCCTTAGAACTTCACACAATTTTCCCATCTCTTTAGGAGAACAAAAGCTAATGGCCAACCATAGTGACTTTCTGGTTTCTATGAACAAGACTTAATTACTTCTCCAAGTAATTCTTGACTTGAGCCCATTATAAATCTCCACCATTGCCTTCTGTAAACTGGACAATAAGAGTGCTTCGGTTCATTTATCACGACGAAATGGTACAAACTGCTGTAAACCTTCCTGAGATAGAAAAGATACTCACAGGAAATAATCTATATTCACAGAGTGGAATTTTAATTATAATACTATGTACCAGTCAAGAGCTGGCCAGAATTTTTCCTCTCTTTCATTGAAGATATTTTATTATATAGAAAGGATTTTTTTTCCTCCCAAAAAGTGAAGGACACACACATGGGATGGAGGAATAACGGAAACAAGGTGTCAACAGTTATATCCCACAATGTTTGGGAGATAGGTGTGAGGGTATAAATGGTGGAATGTGATTTCCAGAATACTGGGAGCTAATTTGAGAAGGGGCTAGCAATTGAAGGCAAAGCCTCATATTCACCAGCTACTAACAACCCATAGGACCTAAACGAGCATGAATCTTGGCATAAAGAGGAAGGAAATGTGATAAACTACGTGAGAAAACAAAATAGTATATGCAGAGTGGGGAAGGGAGGGTTAGCACAGGAGAGATGGGGACATGGAATTAAAAGAAATATCAATCAGCAGATGCATATTCTGCTTTCTGCCACACAGTGGATTTCTATCAGGAGAAAACATTGAACTTTGTAGTGTTAGCAGCAGCTGAAATTTAGAATTATTGTTTCCTCGTAACAGAAGACTCATTTTCCACGGCCGCATTTGCAGCATAATAAGCTTTTTGTTATTTTTTCAATTAGAGTCAATTGACCTAACAAAATGCTTGGCAATTAAGTGATTTTTGTAATGGTCCGGGGGTAATTTAGTCGAGCTTGTCAGCTGTGTTTCATGAAGCCGAGATGTCTTTTTCCCCCATTGCCTCTGTCATTCTCTCTCTCTCTCTCTCTCAGCCTATGCTTTCCCCTTCTTCTCTCTCTCTTTCTCTCTCTCTCCCCCTTGCATAATGGCTCATAATTTCAAAATCTTTTCCTTCTGTTTCCCTCACAATAATTTGCAATTACAGGAAGTTGTTGGCGGTGATTTTTTTCCCCCTCCCTCCTATACCTTGCCTTTTGAGCCAGTCATTTTAAATAAAATGTACATGCTTATAAAAGGAGGGGGGAGCAAAAGCAAGGGGCTATTAGAGAAACCACTTTTTTGTGTGTAAACTCAATTATTTTATGAATAGTGACACCCATTTCTGCTGGGTTCAGCTCCTCAAAGGCAGATCTGTTATTGTTTTCAGGCCAAAAGGTTTGGAATTGTCAGAGCACTTCCCCCAAATCAAAACAGCATTCATTAAAGAAAACAAAATGGTCACAAATTTCCAAAGGAAGGTTAGAGGTTCACTAAACTAAGACATATCTCAAGAAATAGAACACAGAAATCAATTAGTGATATCAGTTGGATTTAACTCCCTCTCTTCAAGATCTATAAAGGTATCTCTTATTTGTTTTACTGGTTCCTTATTTTACAAACAGATGAACATTTTCCCTACTAAAATCATGCATTTATATCTGACTTTATTATTTTAATAATCTTCTCTCCAACAAAAATATCTAAAGCTCTCTGTCCTGCCCACAGCATTCTTTCCTATAATTCACATGTACATTCTTTTCTATGTCCATTTCCACACTACACTGTTATAGTGCTATTATTCTACTTTCAATGTCCTGTGGAATCCTGGGATTTGCAGTTTAGGGATGGGCATTGAGAATTCTCAGCCAGAGACTTCTTGGGCCTCAGTAAACTACAAAGCCCAAAATTCCACAGGATGCTGAAAGTGGAACAATAGCAATGTAACAGTATAGGGCAGAAAGGCCCTATATCTCAGATCTAAGCCTCACTGGTTTTTTTAAAAAATGATGTCTTTCGTGGAATTCAACACTACATTGACACAGTAGGGGGCACAGATTCAGAACATAGTGCAGCCATATGTTTACAGGGGATGGCTACAGGAAAAACACAACTGCCTTGTTGGAACAGCTCCACTGGCTGCCAGTCACAACTGAAAGTGCTTCATATGAACTATAAAGCTCAGATCCAGGCCACTTGGAGGACCAATGATAGCAACTTTCCTTCCATCTAAACTATTGAAGAAATTAGAAGATCAGGCCTGGTAAATCAAGGACCCAATTTACTTACTTACTTTATTTATCATACTTATTTATATCTCATCTTTCTCCAACAATGGGAGTCAAGCCAGCTGTCAGTACAAGTTAAAACATATGTGAAAGAATAAATATAAAATTTAAAAACCGATCAAACAATATATAGAGTTAACAACATCAAACATCAAAAACATTACACACATTAAAATCCATTAAAAATAATACCAACCTTAAAAACAGAATCATACAGTATTGAAAGGCCAAAACCGGTCCATTTGCAAAAGCCTGATGGCACAGAAATATTTTAACCTGTTGTTGAAAGGGGAATAAGGATAGAGCCATCCTGGCCTCTCTAGGGAGGAAGTTCCAAAGTCTGGGAGCAGCCATTGAGAAGGTCCTCTCCCTTGTTCCCACCAAATAAGTCTGAGAGGGTGACAGGACAGAAAGAAGTGTCTCTCCAGATGATCTTAGAATTCTACTGGGCTCATAAAGGAGATATAATCTTCAGACAACCTGGGCCCAAGTCATGTAGGGCTGTAGAGGTCAAAACCAGCATTTTAAATTATGGCCAGAAATGCATTGGCAGCCAGTGGAGCTGTTAAAACAAGGGGGTTGTGAGCTCCCTTTAGCCAGCCACAGTTAAGAACCTGGCAGCAGTTCTTTGGGCCAACAGCAGTTTCTGAGGACTTTTCAAGGCAGTCCCACTTGGAGCGCATTACAGTCATCCAAATGGGATGTAACCAAGGCATATATCACTATGGCTACATACAACTTCTCCAGGAACAGATGCGGTTGGCATGCTACGTTTAATAGGGGAAAAACACTCCTGGTTATTGCTGAAACCTGGGCTTCTAGGCTCAGAGGTGAATCCAGGATCATGCCTAGAGAGTGAACTAATTTCAGGGGTAGTATAACCTCCATCTAACACAGGCTGAATCTGTATTCTCAAATCTGTCCTTTGACTGACCAGGAGCACTTCTGTCTTGTCTTAAGTTTCAATTTATTTGCCCTCATCCAGTTCATTATAACTTGCCAGATACCAGTTTAGCACAGGAGGAAGTTCCTTGGAATTAGGTGGAAAGAAGGGATAGAGCTACTGGTGACACCTAAACTCAAAACTCTGGATAACCTCTCCCAGTGGTTTCATGTAGATGTTAAATAGCACAGAGGACAAAACTGAGCCCTGAGTGACTCTATAGGTCAGTGGCCGAGGAATCTAGCAGGAAATCCCCAGCACCATCCTTTGAGAGTGCTCCTCCAAGAAAGAATGGAGCCACAGCAAAACAGTACATCCAAAACCCATCCCAGTGAGGCAACTCAGAAGGATGCCATGGTCAATGGTATTAAATGTGACTAAAAGGTCGAGCGGAACTAACAGGGACACATTCCTGCTGTCCAGTTTCCTTCTTAGGTCATCCACCAAGGTGACCAAAGCTGTCTCTGTCCCATAACCAGGTCTGAAACCAGACTGAAATGATTCTAGGCAATCTGCGTTATCCAAGAACCCCTGGAGCTGAGAAGCCACAATGCATTGTAGTACCTTGCCCAAAGATGGAAGGTTAGAGACTGGCCTATAATTATCTAGTATAGTAGGATGTAGGGAAAGTGTTTCTCAGAAGACGTTTTACCACAACCTCCTTCAAGTGTGATGGACCCCTGCCTTGTTGTAAAGTGTCATTAATCTTTTCCCTTACCCACTCAGCCAGTCCCCCTCTGGTCTGTTTAATTAGCCAGGAAGGACAAGAGTCCAGTACATATGTGGTGGCTCTCACTTCTCAGATCCTGATCACATCCTCAGGCTGCACAAACTGAAAAGTATCCACCAACACTAGACAAGCAGGGGCCAGGGTTTACCTCCACTGGAATTGTATCAACTCCAGTGTCTATGACCCTTTTCGCACCTTACCTTTGTCGCGGCAGTGGGGAGCAGCGCTTGCACAAGCAGCCGCTCACGCAAGCCTCTCAAGACAGCGCTTCTGCCTCCCGCATTGGCTTCCTGGTAGCGCAACCGTCGCACTAGCGCCCCGCCCCTTCCTTCCACAGTGCAGTCTGGGAGCTGTAGGCTGCGCTCGGGGAAGGAAGCGCGACCGCCCCGGCTCGCCGAAGCACCACATGCAGGTAAATGTGCGAGGGCACTGCGAGCATTGTGCAAGCACACAGCATTTTTGGCTTACAGCTGAAAATAAGAAAATGCGCACGCGCCCCGCTTTAGCCTCATGAGCATCATGCAAGTGGGAGTGCATCATACAGAGCGATGCTCCCACTCACACGATGCTCAAGGGGCGCTCGTGCAAAAAAAAAAAAAAAGCATACGAAAAGGACCTCTGTCAGAATGAATCTGTGTGATCTTGTCTGCAAAACAGTGGGCAGATTCTTCACAGCGGTTTGTTGAGAGACTTATATTCTCCTTAGAGCTAGGTTGTTGACCATTTGAAACAACTCTGGTGAATGGTTCTGTGTGGCTGCAATAGTGCTAGCTAGGAAAGCCCTTTTTTGCTACTTCAGGTAGATTTTAGCCTGTTTTCAGTCAGACTCACTCTGAGTTTTCTGACATTGTCATTCCCATCTTTGTCTCCTTTGTTTCATTGCTGCCAGGGTGGTTTAACTCCACTCTGTGAGAGGAGATGCTTAGGAACAATCATGTCTACTGCCCTGGTCATTTCCCCATTCCAGAGATCAACCAGGACTTCAACAGGATCACATCCCAAGGTATCAGGAAACTCCCCAAGAGCCATAGGAATCTATCCAGATCCATAAACTTCCAGAGGTGGATCATCTTCTTCTTTTTTTTAGAAATATTTTTATTAAAGTTAAAAGTAAAAATAAAAAAAACCTTCCCCACTTCCAAGCTTTTTTTCTTTTTTTCCAGTTGAGTCTGCTTATTTACATTCGATTCATACATACTTTCTCTTCAAAAGGTAATCTTACATTGTTACATCTTACATTGTTACACTACTGCTTTGTTACATTGCCTTATTACATTGTTGCCTTGCATTATATGCAGTCTTGTTTATTCTTTTCCTTTTCTTATTACTATATCAGAGGTGGATCATCTTAATGGATCCTCCACCCCTGCACAGACCCTAAGTTCCAGCAAGTGTAAACCTGATCAGCAAGTGTAAACCTACTGACAATGGAACAGTAGAAAGCTCCTCCATTCCTAAATCACCATAATTTCCTCCCGCCCTACAGAAAACAAGATCTAGAGTGTGCCCAGCAGCATGAGTGGGGCCAGATACCAGTTGGAACAGACCCATAGTTGTCAAAGTGGACATGATGTCCTGAGCTACTCTTGACAGGATAGCCTTGGCATGAATGTTGAAGCTCCCAACCATCACAAGCTGTGGAGACTCCACCACCAACCCGAGACCACCCTGGCTAGCTAAGGAAGTGAGACTGTTGAGCAGTGGGGTGGGAGGTATATCAACAGAGTCCCTAATCTGCTCCGGCTACCCACCTTTAAATAAACACACTCACACCCTTCAGACTGAAGGTAGGAGCCTTGGTCAGGGGAATATTATCCCGAAAGACCACTGCAACTCCACCTCCCTGCCCCCCAGGTCATACCTACTGCTGCACAGAGAATCCTAGTGGGCAAAGCTGAGAAAGATTACCGCCCCCCTTCCCCCACGAAGTCTCTGTAGTAGGTGCCAGATCAGTATGTTCATCCAGGATCAAGTCCGGAATGGCAGTTTTTTTTTTACCATTCACCAACCTGGCATTAAGCAGCAACATTTTCAACCCAAGAGGTTGCTGCCATGGCTTTCTAGATTATTTTGGATGGGACACAGTTTGAGGATGAATAACACCTTATTGTAAATGCAACCCCCCAGAATAATACAACCATCTTCCATTTCCCTATCTCCCTCTACCATGTGTTAACTTCAATGGCTGCTCCCTGAAAGAAATGCATTTCTGTCTCCAACCCTGATGGACCAGAATCTGAAGAAAATGGAAGCCCTGAGCCACGCTCTAATCTAGTTTGTCAAGGTTGCCAGTCACTACAGCAAAGAGCATGTGCTGGGAAAATTTCATCAAGCTAATACGTTTGATAGAAATTTTGACTACAGTCTAGGGCCATTTCCATTTCCACACTACACTGTTATAGTGCTGTTATTCCACTTTCAACATCCTATGGAATCCTGGGGTTTGCAGTTTAGAGAGGGGCATTTAGAATTCTTAGCCAGAATGCTCCTTGGCCTCAGTAAACTACAAATTCCAGAATTCCACAAGATGTTGAAAATGGAATAATAGCACTATAGCAGTGTAGGATTGAAAGGTCCTCAGGCCTTGTATTCCTGTCCGTGTCTGGAGGTGGAGCCCAAAGAAAGTGGTCTGTTCATCTCATTGGACATGATTACTAGTTCTCCATTGCAATGGCAGACTGTCCACACATAATATTAGACCATGAAATAATCAGTCCAGATCAAATTCTACCATAGAATGTAGCAAACACCCAATAGCTGGTGCAAAATGACTCAAGACACTGAACCACACCACAAAGTACTGGTCAAGGCAGTTATATGCATTTTACAGTGAATAAATAAAGGGTGGTTATTAGAAAGCACTCCCTTTTAGTTAATGAAAAACGTCAAGGAAACAATTGCATTGCATTTTGCTTATTTATTTATTAACAGTATGGGCCTCATATGTTTGCTTCAGCTCTATAGCTCCTGCTTTTTATCTTCTTACGTGTTTCAGTGTGTCTATATTCCATATTTCTGTACTTACAGATGTAAATCTTCGTTTGTCTCACTCTCTTGCATAAGAAACTGCATTTCCCCCAAGCACCTATGCGATGGTGAGAGTCTCTGTGGGTGTTGCCAGGACTCCTCATATTTGCTAGAATAACATTTGACCAAATTGTAGCACCGTGCAAAGTTCATAGAACTACAGTCGCCTCTGCCTTGTTGTGTGGACATTTACCAGTTAGAAGCATGGATGGGCGGTTTGCATCTTCTCATCAATCAGGCAATCTTTCTGTCCTCACCATGTGTGGATTTGTAGATGTATGTGTGTGTGCACATACATGCTTTCCTTCACAAAGGGAAAAGACACTAGTTTGGTAACGAGACTTTCTGCCCAAACCATGGAAACCTTGATGAGGGAAAAATGCTCCATGCTTCATTCTTGTGCTGTAAGTGAGGCTGGCAATGTCTCAATGTGTCTCATTAAAAATGAGAAATGTTGTTGATATTCTTCATCATTCCATTGAAAATGAGTATGTATTTGGAAGAGAAAAAGGTAGACTCAGCCACCTTTTTAGGGGAAGAGGAACATACACACCCACATCTGGCATGTGGTCCCTGGAGATTTCACCCTCACACAACCACACCCACACAAATATGGCCCTTGGACTGAAAAGGTTCTCTGCTCCAACCCTTTATATTAGATCAGACACTGATTAATTCAAGAGTACACAGTGTGGGCCAAAAACATATAAACTTATTCTCATGTTTAAATAAACATCCTTAACCTCTCTGCTTGTAAATTGGAGGGGTTGGGAGAAGCACCGTAGGACACCAATCCAGAATGTTTTCTTAATCTAGATCAGGACCTGAGCCTGTTTTTTTGTTGACAATTTTTCTCTCTGGTTTGCATTTTACTCCATTAAGGGCTGTTTATTGCAAACAACACTTGTGAAAGAAAACAGCCAACTACAGGTTGGTTTCTGGTACAAAGACAGTGAGCTGCCCAAGCTAACATTGTTTTAGTGTCCTTGCTCCATATTAAAAGTGGACAGGTTAAGAATGTTTGTTTAATAGTTTGATTAAAGGCACATGTAATTTGGTCTGGTTTCTCATTGTTGGATGAATCAAAATCTGAATGGTTCTGTCTTTCAATCCTGTCTTTTAGTCATCAACGAAAGGGGATAAAATACAATTTATTGTATTTTTTTTACAATTAAAAAAACTCTGGCTGTTCCCATTTAATTGACTGTACAAGGTAACCCAGCAGACATAAATTAACCAGGTGAGGTTTTTTCTCACTATTTTGTGTCTATACTGGAATAGAGTTTGAATTTATTAAAAGTCACCAAATCTGAAAATTGAAGAAAGCAAAATTGACAGCTTTGCTCATTCCTATAAGACTGAGTTAAATTTTCATTTCAGTTTGGTTTGGGTTAGGGTTTGCCAAAACTAGAAAGTTGTGGAGAAGATAAAGCTGCTGTGATGCACTGAAGCATGGTCAGTTGAAAGAATCACACATACAAAGTCCTCTGAGCCAAACCAAGACATTTGGCAATCTCAGGCAACCAAGGGGAATAATATTCAAAGGCAGCCAAGTCAGTTTGGTTCATGAAGCAGAAAAAAAAAAAAGAAGGAGGTAACTCTCCCCAAAGCTGGGAGTAAAGACATAATGTATTCTGAGGGGGCCCTGAAGTGAAACCTCTGGGAAAAAAATACAGATTCATGCATCCCTTAAAGATGTATCTCATGTATATGTTAGAAATCCACTCATTTCCTTTATGATTGTCAGTGTTCTTTTTCTGTGGCTGTGGGAGGAAGGGAAACATATATTTCCTCTGTATCAAGTTCGACTTTGGCCTGTGTCTCCAGAGTCTTGATTAATCCACTGCACCTAACCTCCCTCCCCTTGACTCCATGGACTATAAAAGGAAAAGTTATGGTTCTGAATGAGCATCATGCAGGAGAGAAAAAAAGGAAGCAAAAGCATAAAGTATTAAACTTTCATCTGGCACCATAGGAGAGATGTAGTTATTAAATTTCAGCTGCTTATCGAACTGATATGAAAGTCATTTTGCATGATTGCTTTGCATCCTCAAATCTTCTGCTTTTATTTGCTGTGCATCTCTCTGCTTTCTTATTAGAGAAATACTCAAAGGATAAAAAAGCTGATAATATTATTCAGTTTTGACAATTAGGTGGAAAAAACCATTTTAAGAAGTGCTTTTTTATTGCAGCTAGTAATAATATTGGTGGTCCTCCTGGTAGCAGTCTCTGCTGATGTTACCCAGGAGTGATGCTAGTTTTTACCCTGGAACTGCTAAAGCCCTAATGGTTAGACTGGGGAAACTGTTAAGAAGCTTGGCCGGGGATGTCATTCTCAATATTGTAAATGCCATATGCAACCTTAGTTTGCACAGCTGATAGAATTGTCCTCATTCGGGAGTGTTTCTCCTTCATCTGACCATTAGAGTCTCTCCAGTCTCTCTGTTCTCTTGCTTCCTTATGCCCACACATCAATCACAATGACAAGCATTCTGCTGCTAATCAGATACAGAAGCCAATTTTGGTATGTGCGGTACAGTCATAGTTGACACGGGTGTGTGAGTGTGTGCTTCTTCTGTCTCCTAGAAAGTTCAAGTAACTCTCCTATTTTGTTGTCTCCATTTTTCTGGGGAAAAAAAGGTTTTGGGAGTAAGTGAAGTTCCATCAGAACCTTCTGAGCACCTTTCAAACTGGTCTCTTCACTTTAGCATTTTCATTTTGTTCTGCACCACAGAACTTAATGGTTTCCATTCAGGGATGTGTGAATCAGTTTATTTCTGAAAAGGATCTAGCTATGTTAGTCTGTCTCAGGAAGAAAAAAACCCCCCAAAGAATCTCATGACACTTTAAAAACTAACACATTTTATTTGGTATAAGGTTTCCTGGACTCCACTCAACTTATGCATCTGATGTTCATGAAAGGTTATTCTAGATAAGACTCCACAAATCTTTTAGTCTTTCAGATTAAAACTTGTTAGTCATGTGCTAAATAAAGCCTTTAGTCCCACAAGACTTTCTGCAGTTTATTTTGGGTTCGTGACACTTTCACTTGTATCCCCTTTTACACAACAGTCTGCTCTCTGTATATTTTCAAAAAAAGAAAATTCATATTCATTTTTCATGCACAGTTTCCTCTGAAAGACACACTTTGTGACCAACTTTCCCTGATGTACACATTTGTATGGACATATTTTGACATAACAACCAAATTGCAAAATTCAGAGCTATGTTCTGGTCTGCCTGGCAGTTGAGTATGTGTATGAATTAGTTTGATTGGCTTGAACATGTTGACCAGACAAAATTCTCCCTATCTCTATTCCCACTAAGGGAAAATTAAACTTGTGGTCTAGAATTGGCATGCACTTAAAGTGCTGGCAGAGCATAATCCTTCCCAGTGCAACCATTAGTGGTAAACTTAATCCAATCTCAGTGTAGGGAGAATGTAATCCTTCCCACTATACCAACAATAATTCCTTTCTCACCACCACCACCACTTCAAGCTGCAACAGAAGCAATTCCGCTCTGCAAGTCGGAGCATGAGGCAGAGGTCCATTAGGATTATAAATCTGGAAAAAAGTGGGAGCCCACAGAGACAACAAGGTAGGTCATAGATTGCAGCAGTCTATGAGCTCCAAGTAAGCATCCTGCTCTAAAATGATCATTGAGAGCTCAACTGAGGCATTTTATACCTCTTGGCCAAGACTATTCTTCCTAGGCTCCAGACATTCCCACAAAGTGAGGAGCCTTGAAGACCCTAGGTTTTGAACTTCTTTGTCTCTGCAATTCTAGGCTGTGTCAATAGGAGTATAGCATTGAGATCAAGTAATAATTCTGCTTTGGTTAGACCTCACTTGGAATACTGTGTCTAGTTCTGGGCACCACAATTCAAAGAAGGATATGGGCAAGCTGGAACGTGTCCAGAGGAAGGTGACCAAAATGGTGAAGGGTCTGGAAACCATTCCCTATGAGGCTTAGGGAGCTAGATATGTTTAGTCTGATGAAAAGAAGGTTAAGAGATGACATGATAGCCATGTTTAAATAATTGGAGGGATGTGAAGCTGAAGATGGAGCAAGCTTGTTTTCCGCTGTTCCAGAAACTAGGACATAGAATCATAGAAATGTAGAGTTGGAAGAGACCACAGGGGCCATCCAGTCCAACCCCCTGCCATGCAGGAACACCCTCAAAGCACTCCGGATAGATGGCCATCCAGCCTTTGTTTAAAAAACATGGAGCAATGGATTGAAACTATAGGAAAAGAAATTTCACCTAAACATCAGGAAGAACTTCCTAACAGTAAGAGCCATTTGATAGTGAAATATGCTGCTTCAGAGTGTGGTGGAGTCACCTTCTTTGGAGGTTGTTAAAGAGAGGCTGGATGGCCATTTTCCGGGGGTGCTTTGAGTGTGCATTCCTCCATGGCAAGGAGTTGGACTCAATGGCTGCTGTGGTCGCTTCCAACTCTCTGATTTCTGGATTATAGAACTGTCTGCAGAACATGCCAATGGCACTGGTGTTTCAACTCCAAAGATTTTGGAGTGAGGTGTGCCACGCTAATGCTGGAGATGAGTTCAGTGATCGCCAGTGATGATCTGAACACTGAATCCTCTCAGATTGAAGATCCTTAAGTTTTCCAGTGTATTTGGGCCAGGTCTTTCCATTGCAGGAAGCTCTGGTTCTGTATCCAAGCCTGCCCTGGACACCTGCGTCATGGCAGGTGCACACCCATGCTGCAGTGTTAATCAGACAGACACACAAACACAAATGTTGAAACAACAGGCGATCTCACCGAAGAACTGCTGATGTCAAGCCAAGGTACCCCTTACAGTGGAGAAAGTACATGTGTTTCAGAGGAAACTGTTGAGCGGAGGATCAAACTCCCTACCTCATTCTGAATGAGTCACTGCTGTCATTAATTCTAGGTGAGCCTATAGTAGTTCTTTCGACAACAGCCATTTACACTCTTCTACCAGTTACTGCCACTGATTTCCATGAAAGAAGAAAGAACACAGTGCAACCAGTCTTAATAATGGATTTTATTTCTAGTCACTTAAAAAGAGAAAGAGAGATGAAGTGCCAGTTAGGCAGTTAATGACATGCTTTTTGGCATCTGCTTGGCAAAGTATGACTTCCTCAATGCCAGCTACCAAAATGTGCTTAAATAATAGAATACATCTATTGTAATCAATAGGTCTACTCTAAGTATGACTAAATTTTTGTCCAATCCCAAATGCACAGGTTTACAACAGCCCTGATACTTCATTGTGTCAGATTCTGAGCCAACCAAAGACACACACTACATTTTTTCAGATTCATTCCTGAAAGCTGAATTAGTATTCAGCTTCCTGACAGTCAGGGCAGTGGAATACGCTGCCTCAGAGTGTAGTGGAATCTCCTTCTTTGGAGGTTTTTAAGCAAAGACTAGATGGCCATCTGTTGGGAGTGCTTTGAGGGTGTTCCTGCATGGCAGGAGGTTGGACTGGATGGCCCGTGTGGTCTCTTCCAACTCTACATTTCTATGATTCTAGTAAATGATGTTCACCTGTCTTTTGCCCTTTAACAAGAAGAAAAGAATGTGACCCAGACATGATGGCTTATACTCAATTATGTGAGTGTAAGACAGTACAAAACAGTTTACCAGTGTTTGGAGCCACAATGGACTGCCCCAAAGTACATGGGCCACATCATCACTGAAATTTGGGTGCTACCATGGATGCTCCTGCAGCCAACATCACTGCTCCAATTTGAAAGGGTTGCTCTGCGGTACAAGAATGGTGTCCTTTTACCCTATAAAGCCCTATAGATTGTTAGAACAAAACATCCCTTTCTTTCTTAGAATGCTGGAAAGGTTGTGACTTCTTCATTCTCATTTCAGTTCTTGTTTTTGTAGACATTGACAAATTGTGATAGCATATTTCTATTCGTGGCAGGGGTAGGCTATAATGGTAATGAAAGTGGACCAAGAGAGGCGGGGGGAAATGGCCAGAGAGGTTTATGTGGCCTGCAAGCCATTTATAGCACATCTGTAGTAGAAAGAATGCTACCTTTAAAGCCAACCGGTTTGCTTGGAACTCTATTGCATGCAAGGTCAGAGCCTGCACCAGCAGCTGGAATTTTTAGGGATGGAAAAGAATTATTCTTCTTCCTCTCATCACCATCACCATCACCTTTCCTTTAGGGACTTCATGAGTCCCACTGAAAGCCAAAGTGTGTCTTGCCTCACACACATGTGAGGCTTGCGTGATGTTCTGTGCTCAAGAAAACATGTAGGTATCTAAAACATGCAACCAGCTTAAATGCATACAACTAGGAAACACACAGAGGGGAGCTTTGGTCAGTGAGAGAAATGCATACACAACTGTGCACATTAGCAAAAGCACGTAAACAAATAAATATATGCATTGCAGAAAATGCATACTAATTTCTACATGGGAAGGAAAAAAACAAAGTCTTTCAAAAGGACCAGAATGCAAATGAATTAATCTGAGACTGTGAACAGTTAATTTCAATGGGCAATTAAACTGAGAGATTTTTGCATTTCAAAGTTTTTGGGGGTAGCTGTCTCGAACCCAGTGCTTTCCAGGGTATATTGCTTATGCTGGTTCTGAATTCATCAGATTTTATACCGAAGCACTTTAAACTGAATTTAGTGACCAGTTCTATAACCGTTTTCAATTTCTTTAATGCTCTGATCTAGTCTAACTATTTCTTCATACATTCAGTGGAACAAACTTGAGAAACAGTTTGTCAGATAGCCTGGACCTGAACTGTATCTCCCCATATCAGGCTGCTTAAATCTGAGATCCACAGGAGACCCCCTTCTCTCAGGCGATTTCTGCACTAGACTGTCATAGTGCTATTATTCCACTTTCAATATCCTATGGAATCCTGGGGTTTTCAGTTTAAGGAGGGAGCTCCAAGGCTGTTGAAAGTCGAATAATAGCACTATCACAGTCTATTGTGGAAATGGCCTCAGTCTTACCACCCTCACAGGAACACCTGGTGGAACACAGGAAAGGGCCTTTTCAGTAGCTGTTCCTGGACATGAGATCTCTCTCCTTACAGAAGCTAGGGTAGCTCCCTCCTTGTTGCTATTCCATTGGCATAAGAATATGGTTGTTTTTTATAAGACAGACTTTTAACAAAAAGGCTTAAGTGCTAAATTGTTTTTTAACCTGTATTATTTAACTTTTTTGAAAAACGGAATACATGCTTTTTAATAGTTTAATCTGGTTTTAATGTGGACTTTTTTTATATATATTTATAATTATTGTCTTGTTAATGTGGTAAGCCAGCTTGAGTCCCAGTCTTGTGGAAAAGGTGGGATATAAATCAAGATGATAACAAATAATATATTTTTTTTGAAATTCAAAGAAAGAAAAACTGACTGATTTATCTATTTCCAGAGTAGAGAGAAGCAGTTGTGGAGTCCATAGACTGCTTATAGTATGTCCCAGGTTCATTCTCTGGCCTCTCTCTTTGAAAAAGATGAAGTAGAATTTCATATGAAATGAAGAACTAGAGAGCCTCTGCCAGTCAGAAGAGAGAATGCTCAGCTAGATGGGCAAATGCACAGACTTGCATCTTTAGCACCCTAGCCATTTTCTAAAGAGCAAGTCATAGCTGATCAGATGCACTTCTAACCACAAGATAAGTATGATTGATGGAAGTTCAAGCATCAAACCAGTGGTAAACTGTTACTATGATTGCCTATGAATACAATGCTTCTTTCTAGTGTGTAATGCTCAGGTCAAACCTTTTATTTCAACCCTTGTATTAATATCAGTTTCAAGATAATCATTATTATCTCCAGGAGAATATAATGGTTTCTCGGTAGCATGTGCACTTTATGTTTGTGGTAAATTTTGTGATTCAAAATTATAGGCCTGTAGAATAGTTTATTATTATAACCATTCAGTGGTGAAAAACTGTCAACTATTGTAACGTGTCAGTGTTATGGGTAAGTGGTTTGATTCTACTTAGTATATATACGAAGCAACATGCAACCTGATATTTTGTTGGTTTACATTTCTTTTAACCTATTCTTTCCTCCCAAAGAATTTGAGAGGGCAACTGGCCTTAAGTCCAGTAATAAATCAAACTAATCAACTTTTAAAATTCATACTAGGGTAAGGGAAGACCTAGGCCATTTCTGCACTAGAGTGCTATAGTGTTATTATTCCACTTTCAACATCCTATGGTATCCTGGGGTTTCCAGTTTGCAGCCTTTCAGGCCCCTCTCTAAACTGCAAACCCCAGGATTCCATAGGATGTTGAAAGTGGGATAATAGCACTATAACAGTCTTGTGCTGAAATGGCCCTAGAATAGTTGACTTGCTGGATAGGATCAAAAGCCCATCTTGTAAAGCTTCCTTTCTGTTATGTTTCCAGGTATGCATGAACCTGTGCAAGGATTCCAGTTTAGGCCAAGGATTAGGCAAAATCTGCAAGTTGGCCAGGCCAGGTGGTTAAGCATAGTTTAGAGGCAGAGGCAGAAAACAGGGGCAAGGTCAAAACAGAGTCCTAACAAAGTAAAACAGGCCACACAAGAAGGACTCAAAGCTAAACAACAATCCAGGAGGTGGGCTGTTCCAAACAACCAGAAAAGCAGGGAAATTCCTGGAGGCAAAGTCAGATCCAATCCAGTTTTAATCACCAGCATATCAGTCATAGGCATGCCACTTCAAAATTGTCCCAGATTTAGAGGTGGTCCCTGGTGATGTCATTTGGTGTTGTGCATTAAGTACCAAGCACAGTTGTGCACAGCTTCTCATTCAAACATATGGGGGGAGGGGGAGGGAGGAGAGGCGGGGAATGTATGTTCTTATTTAAAAATTAAGATAGAACTCTCAGCTGAAGGAGCTGCTCCTAGATCAAGGTGAAATGAGGGGATAATTCCTCTTCACTTACTTAAGGAGGCAGGATAAGGAAATTTCATCTAGCCTTTTTGCTTAGAAGATGGAAGTAGAGCAGAGGGCCAACTCTAGTGCTACAGTGATCTGGGAAGGAAGGAGGAAGCTAGCTAAGTAAATATATACCTCCAGTGGAGAGTCTTTGCAAGTTGCAGCGATCAATCAATCAATCAATTTTGGAAAATATAGCTCACTGCTGCTTTCTTAGCTGAACTGGAGATCTAAACATAGCCCTTTCCTCTTCCCCAGAGTTGAGCCCAACAAAACTGGAGAATTTGTACCCTCATCTCCTGCCTAGAGATGACCCATGAAAACTGGAGACTGAGGGTCAGGCACTGAAATCGGGCAGGCCTAATTAGCCAGAAGAAAGTTTCTGCATTACAAGAATTAGCAGTCGAGGACAGAAGTTTGAAAGGGATCACAGTCCTCCCTCCACATTCATGGCTGTGACCTTCACAAATTTGTTTATTTGCAAATACATGTGCCTTCCACCCTTCTCCCCCTCCCATTCCCATGCATTTTGCTCCTGTGCAGAGAGCACACACTAAGGCAAAACTGAAGGGAATGAGAGAGAAAGGCTCCGGTGAGCTTTCCCTTTCCTTTCTGGAGCTCTCCCTCCCATTCCTATACATTTTGCCCCAGTGCAGGGAACTCACACCGAGGCATAAAAGAAGGGAATTGGCGGGGGGTGGGTAGAAAGCTCACATGAGCCTTCATTTCCCCCTCTGGAGCACCCCTTTTCCATTCTCATGCAAAACAGAAGGGAATGAGGGGGAGGGGGAGGCTTGTGCAAGTTCTCCATACCAGGGAAAAATGCACAGGAACCGAGGGAAGAGCTCCGGATGGGGAAAGGATAGCTCTCACCAGGCTTCCTTCACCCTCCATTCCCTTCCATTTTGCATGGGAACGGAAAGAGGGGGCCCCCAGAGGGGAATAGGAGGGGTAGGGGGAAGTATTCACATTTTTCTGGTTTTGCAAAGGTTCTGCACCCCAAACCCTTGCAAAAGTGGAGGGGCCACTATGTTTCCAACCATCATGCGACACTGAGTGTGAGGCTCAATTTACTGAGCTACTGGGACCCCACTCAAAGCTCAGTAGCACGTAGTCTGGACTTCCCTACTCCGAAGGAAGTTCCTCCTCTTGAAGAGTCTTTCTTGAATTTTTTCGTGCATTCAAACACTAGTCTAGTGTAGACTAGTCTAGCCTAGTCACTTTAAATGGAGGCTAGCTTCCTCTTCAGACTCCAGAAATCATAGAATCATAGAGTTGGAAGAGACCACAAAGACCATCCAGTCCAACTCCCTGTCATGCAGCAACATACAGTCAAAGCACCCTCAGCAAATGGCCATCCAGCCTCTGTTTAAAAACCTCCAAAGAAGGTGACTCCACCACACTCTGAGGTAGTTTATTCCACTGTCAAATCTCTTTTCCTACAGTTTGACTCCATTGGTCTGTGTCTTAGTCTCTGGAACAGCAGAAAACAACTTTGCATAAGTGTTAAGTACCCCCAAGATTCATGGGTGTGCAGGAGCAGTTAGCCCTATATAGTTCTCTGTTCCTGGGGGCTATAACTCCTTCTTGAAGGAGGTGGTCTATGTTAGAAACATGACACTTTCCCTACCCAATTAGGTAATTTCATGGTGATTAAGGTCATCCATGGCTACTAATCAGAATGGCTATATACCACCTCCAGTATCAGAAACAATATACCTCTGTATTAGCTGCTAGAGGATATGGGACTATAGGTGTGGTTGCACTCATCTCCTGCTTGTGAGTTTCCAAAAGAGGTAGATCTTAGGTCTGATCCAGCAGGGCTCTTATTATGCTGCTATGTTCTTTTCCTCATTTTCTATCCCCTTCCACCCCCCAGTAGTGAACTGAACACAGCCAGTCATCTTTAAACTTTTTTCCAGGTTCTCTCAAGCTTCAGTTTCTCCTAAAACTTTTAATACTTATGTTAGACTTTAAATTTTCCCAATATGGCTCATTCCTTTTTGGGGAGGAGGGGTGGTGTGGCCCATTTGAGCTACACAAAAAGACAAGGCTTGCTATTTTCTTCTGTAGTTCAAAAGGCCCACACCTTCCAAAAATAGAATCAGCCAGAGTGGGGAAACTTCAAGGCTTGCATGTAAAAGTCCTCTGACAGCTGGAAAGAAGAGATTACTCTTGGGCCATAGGACATCTCCAATGATGTTATCAGGACTACAATGCAATCTGAACTTCAAAATGCAATCAGAAGCAGTCTGAATTATTTTCCTTCTGCTTGTACTCCAAACCTACCTAGCAAGCAGAGGAAGGTTAGAACAGTAAAGTATTGGTAATGTATTTTGATCTGAATCTTCTTTTGACTCCTAACTCATAAACCCTTTCAGTTTGTGTATTTGGTATTCCTGAACAGTCATTCACATGCATGTGCACTCACAACAATGTGAGAGATGCTTTGGATTTCAATCTTTGTGACCTCCAATATGAATTGACCTGTTTCGCACCTTCTATACAGATTGTAACTTCATCTGCTATATAAAAGTTAAAGTTTGTTTGTGTCAGGTGAAGACCTCATATGATCGGCTGCCTAAGATGATGCTATGGAATCCTGGGGTTTGCAGTTTAGGGAGGGGCCTTTAGAATTCTCAGCCACAAAGCTTTTGGGCCTCAGTCCACTGCATCTGTCTTGAATAGGCTGGTTGCTGTGGAGATGAGACCCAGCAGCAATGAGGAGGGCAGTGCATTCCCTCAGGAACCCAACCTCTGTATGTTAATAACTCTGAATACAGATTGGATCGGTGAATATGGGAAAAAGTTACAAGTACTTGAAAAGACAGTTTGGGGACTTAAGAGACACAGGATCTCAAATCTTTCCAACAAGTATTACCTATGAGAAAATAAAATCCTGTGCAATGCTGGGTATATATGCTAATTATCTATAGGTTGTTGTACTTCCTGAGGGCTCTAGTACAGTTTTCAGGTCAAACAACATAACACAATCCATTTTAAAATTATGATTTTGAGAGAAAACTTATTAAGGCTGAGAGGCCATGTGCTCAGAGACAGCATCCTAAGGACCGGTACTTCTATGGGTAGAGACAGATGTCCATTCACTGAGAGGAAGAGGAATATGTACTCCAGTTAGAGCAGGCATAACTAACTGTGTTGGGATCAGGGGCCAATTTCCTCTGCTACATTCTTCTCCCAGTTGGCAGCACCTCCTGTTGTAGCAAGCCCAAATACCTCCATTTTCTTCCACAGTACCCCTCAGAAGAGTAAAAGGAAGTGTCATCACATCATTGCTTGTTGGCATTTTGTGGGAACTGCAGAGGAAAACAAATCTATTTGGGTGTAGCTTATGGAGGTGAAGCAGAGTTATTGTTTCATGTTCCATACATTTGGGGGTATCTTTCTGGGTGGCTGCCACACATTTGGGGTCAATGGGTGGCCTGGGGGGCTTTGGCCAACTAGTGAGAGTTTAAGGGGCCACAAAAGTAGGGTCCACAGGCCATACTATACCCACCTCTGAGTTAGTAATATTTCCATGCTTATGCTTCCTAATTGCTAGTCTGCATTTTTCTGGATTCCTGTTCATTTGCTTTGCCATTGTTGTTGTATGCCTTCAAATCATTCACTCAGGCGACTCTAAGTCAAAACTATCATGGGGTTGTCTGGGATTGAGAATGTGTGGTATGCTCAAGGTCACCCAGTGGATTTCCGTGGCCAAGTGGGGAATCAAATCCTGGTTTCCAGGCTCATAGTCCAACGCTCAAAACACTATACCACACTTTGTCATACCCATTCTCTTATATAACTCTAGCCTGCAGGTATTTTGTCTCCTCTCTCCCTCCTCCTCAGACCAAGTATTTGGCATCAACAGTTTTTGTAATTAAAGCTATTTTAATACATTTTACAAAGAAAGCTATAAAAACTATATGTGCTGGACACTCTGTGTGTGTGTGCGTGCGTGGGTGTGTCTGTTTATGCATATGTGTGTGACTGGTTGTTGTTCATCTTCTGCCTTGACAGTTTGATTAGTCTGTTAGAGAGATCCATTACTCTCTCTCTGACATTTTCCAACAACTCCTGAGGTTAGCAGAGAAATATCTTGCTATTGTGGGTTTGCTATCACCTCTGTTCTAACTGCCCAGAAGGCAAAAAGAGGACATGTTGAACTGAGTGGGGAAGGCTTGGATCCAGAAGAAGATTCAAAAGATTCAAAGCCCTCCTTCCCCTCCATATTCTTCCAGAATAAGGACAAACTCAGGGATAGGGGAGAGTGGACAGGTAGAAATGTTTCCTTGCATATTCTGCTCTGGCAAGCATAAACACAGCAGTTTCAGTTCCTCCACCAGCAATAAATTTAAATAAGCATTAAAATGAACATTTTGACAAAACAATTTTAAACATTGATATTTAATTTCACACATAAATGTAAATCTGAATTTACAAGTGAATACAAATTGACAAAATACCTTTAGTCCACACAAGCTTGTATAACAATAAAACTGCTGATCTTGAAAGTCTTAGTTGTTTTTGCAGCAACAGACTGATACAGCAACCCCCCAGAACAAGTAAAACCAGAAAGCAAAATGATATGCTAAATATCATTGCTAAATATCTGTAATGTCCTTTTGTACATTGTTTAAACATGCCTAGCAATATTGTCCCATAGTACTCTTCAGAAGTGTGTAATTACAACATGCACAAGAAATAGTACTTCTTGCTCTTATTCTAGGAAGATTTTAAACCCTAGGTTAACCAGTCACACAGAATAGTTTGGGTATTGTGTCATGCTCAGGACATCGTTACAAACAGAAGTCTCTACCTTGGACCTTTCCAAACTACAATTAGCCCTCTGCATTTGCAGGTTTAATTTTTGCAAATTTGATTATTCATAGATTATTGGCTTTCACCTCTGCTGCCTCCCTATGCCATTTTTAATAGGGACTGCAAGTCTTCTGAGACTGAGAAACTGCAAATGAGACTTGTAAGTCCCTATTAAAAATGGTGTGGGACAGCAGTGGAGGTGGCAGTAAGCCCCACCAGCCACCCACTTCTGCCTTGTGAAGGAACCCTAAGGCCGCAGAGGAATCCATGGTGGGTTGAATATGGTGATCATACCTTTTTGTGTATTAAATATGGTTTGGGAAGGTCTAGAGTAATTCACGGTTTTTCCACATTCATGGGGATCCTGTGCCCCTAACCCTAGTGAATCTGGAGGGATGACTTATATTATTTCCAAATATATGTGTGTGTATGCATGTATGTATGTATATGATAAATATATAACTTTTTTTGTTTTTTAGAGAAAGCAAGAGAAAAACAGAGACAGAGCAAGAAAATTATCCTTATGAAAATGCTTCAAGTGCAGTGATTTTGAAATCTAGCCTGATATCTGGCTTGGAATGGGCTGCTCCCCTCATGAAAAAAGGAGCTTTGCAACCCTGAGTAACGTTAGCCAATCATAGCTTTCAGAATGCTATGGGGGCATTATGGGAGGTAAGGAATACAAAAGCAGAGGCTTATCTGTCCATGAGTTCAGATAAAGGCAGATAGAAATAGAGACAGGAACAGAGGAAGATAGGAATAGGTTAAATCTTGAGATGAGATTAGATGAGTTAGGGCCAGTTAGGCATAGAAATAATAATGGCTAGGAATACATAGGGAGAATGGGCAAGAGAAGGGATTTTGGTTTGATGGGAGCTGAGAGTGTGGAAACAGTTCACAAAAAATATTCACTTTATTTTAACGGAGATATTTATATCATACTGTGTATGGAGCCAACATCAGGCTAAATGTTTAACCTAATAGTCGTACAAGAAATCATTGCTGGTTTTTTCTATTATTTTTTATTATTATTTCTCAAACAAGAGACAGGCCTTTGACTCTGACATTGACAATTTTCTTCTCCTATGGTTTTTAACATCCTTGCCTGATGAAGAAGCCAGCGAGCTTGGAACGCTGGTACAATGCACTTTGCACCCTTTTTGTTGGCCTAATAAAAGTAGCACCACGATGTGCGTCCTGGACTTTGTTGTATTTCACTGAATGGTCAACATGGCTACCCCTGAAGAGGGAACTGGGCTTGACTGCTTATATTTTTTTTTATTGATGCATCTTTTAATTTTAAATCTTTTAAAATGTTATTATATTTGTTTATACTCATTTACCACTGTTATGCACCCAGAATGCAATTTGCTAGAAAAAAAGATGGGACATAAATTTAATATAAAGAACCTATCTATACTGTATTGAAGTTATTGGAGAAAAAGGGAAATATTACATCAGGGTATCTAAATACTCGGAAAACATGTTTTAAAATCTTTTAAAAATATTTAGATACCCTGATGAGAAGAATCCTGTACTCATGAGAAACTTACCAGTTTATGCTTTTTTTTGCAAAACTCACATGTGATTGTTTTGCACACACAAAAACCCCACACGTGATTTGCACTGAAAACAATATTATTTTATGTACATGAAAAGCTGTTTTCTGCACGAAACAGACAAGTGCAAATTTTGCACAGAAAAGTCATGAATTATGAATAGGCTTGGAAAACCACATGGTTTTTTAAATTCTTTCTCACAGCGGGGAAAAAAATTGCTAAAATTACGCTACAGAACGTTTCATAAAAATCAGTGGCTTCTCATGCAGTGGCCTTCAGGTATGTGCTGGATGATTTCAACCCAACATGGATCTTACAGAGGTGTTAATGGTGCTGTTAAACAGCATTCACAGTGGACAACAATGGTAAAATCAAGTAAAAACAAATACAACAAAGACATTTTTAAAAGACTTCAGTCAGACTCTGTAACTATGCCTCTAAAAGTGTTTTGATCTCCTGTCAGCATTTAGGCTGATGTGTTTTTCTCCATGAATGGAATGACTGCATCTCCTCACTGATGAGATAAGCATTTTTTATTCATTTTTTTCCAATGATTTTTCACACTTTTAGTTTTTTTGTGAAATATTTGTTTGCCCGCACACACACACCAAAAAACATGGGGGGGTTTGTGCAAAACAAACATTTCCCACAGAAAAATAACATATTCCATCAAAAATAGTTGGGTTTTGAACAAAAAAATACCTCAGTTGGATGTGTTGAGAAATACTTCCCTATCAAGGATGAGAAATTAGGTGAGGGTTTTTTGTTTTTTTGCGTCCCAAATGGCAAGTAACAGGTCATATAGTTACACCTTTAAGAGATCCAAATGGTTAAATTTTATTTGCTCCCCACACCCTGAAATCTAGTTCTGGGAGACAGGCATGCTAGACAAATGGTTTCTCCTCAGGATTTTACTGTTATCTCCTCCTGTGCTTTCCTCTGCCTTGTGATCTCACGGTGGGGATGAAAATGACTTCTTCCAAGAAAAAAAGTGGAATACTGGGTACCACTAGCGTGCAGTTCTCAGCAGCAAGCCAGGGCATTCCAGGAATGCAGGCAGCTCACTACTTCTTCAGCAATAGAGTGTGTAACTGGTCCAAAAAACCATCATAGAACCACAGGAATTATATGGGGTTTGTCCTATTCCCTTGTTACTTTTAAAATTCAGGACCAAGAACAACCCCCCTCAGTGGCACACTCTATTACTAAGCATTATTTCTAGGAATGTCTGCAAAAGTTCTTTCCACTTCCCTTTCACTTTAATTTCAGCTTGTTCACTGGCTATTTAAAAAAAAAACACTACAGGAACTTCACCATATTAACCCTGTTATCCTGACCAACCAAATATCGCCTTGTGGCTAGTCATTTTAGGCAATATGACTGTCTTAGAAAACCAATCCACTGAGAAAGAGAGGAGTGTTTTCTGCCCTGTCTCAGAAGGGGCACTGCATAGCTAATGAAATGTTGCTATGTGAAAACACTGCAATGCTTTTATTCTGAATGGGATGCCAGAATGGAGCCAACTAAATTTGGTTAGAGGACTATATCACAAATACTGTCCTGAGTGATGTCAATGTTTTTTTCTTCCACTCTGAAACCTTTCCAGTCACCCAATTATATTAGCCCCTCATTAGAGAGACAGAAAAAAAGATTTCATCATTGTCTTGATTTTGATCAAGACACACTGTCTCAGCATGATCTGTCAATGATACTCTGAATTTCACCAGAGGTCCAGCACCAGACACCAAGTTCTTTTTCACCATTATGTTTTCCAACTTGTACAGAATATCTCTGTGCAGAACCAGTTTTTTTTTTCCATTGCAAAGCTAAGCATGTGCACGCACGCACACACACACACACACACATAGACCAAGTACAAAACAACATGCTGGTTGATCACAAAGAGACATATTCCATCAAATGCAACTATATTTACTAGTCCACACAACCAAGAAAATATCTCATTTTTTTTCTATTTTGTGCTTTTATAGGTCTCAAAAGTATACAAAAATCTCCCTGAGACTGACAGATTTTTTTTTTTTTTGCCATTTTGCAGCAAGAATTTTTATATGTTGCCTTTTTTGCTGACCAAGGATGAATCAAGTTAGGATTTACATCAACTCCACCACAAGTAATTCATGGATTGGAGAGAGTTTTTGTAACTAACGAAAGCTTTGTCCCTTTCCCTCCCAAAATAACTACTCTTTAGGCTTGCCATTCATAATTTCAATTCACTATGTTTTTCTGCTTTTGTTTTCTCATCATTTGGAACGTAACTTAAAGATCAGTTTAACTGGGTTTCAAAGAAGTAAAAAGACAAATACTATGAGTTAGTGAGATATGATCTTTTCTTCTCTTGCACATTTTCTTATTCTTTTCTTGCTTTGGTCAGAACTTACCGATGTTCACAAATTTCTTCATAAAGCTAATGGGAATAACTTCATTTTTAAAAAAGAGAATGTGTGGAACTGCAAAATGTATTTGTCCAGGCAGAAAGCTTTTAGGGCTTAGTTCTTCAAACTTTGGTTTTAAATCTCTGTGTATTCAGGTGTGTTTCCTGCTGAACTAGAGCTTCCATCTCTTTGTCCTGAAAGGCTTTTCATCTTGAACATCTATATGGCATGGGCTTGCCAATGGCCATATTCATGAGAAGAACAGCAGTCCCTATGAAATGTGCTTAGTGTATATGGGTGAAAATTTTGTTCTATTCATTTTTTTATAAGATCTGTCAAAATATTCTTCTTATAGAGGAAGCATAGGACCTGAGACTTTTTAAAAAGCAAATGCAGGGGAACACCAAGTTGACAGATTTGACTGCCACAACAAATGCACATATCTGTGTAATTCTGGCAAGGTGACATTTATAAACTCTAGGTATATATACAGCCCGGCTTTGGGTTTCCCAAAGGCATGAGTTTGTTCCCTGGAAAAAACTCAGTTTTCATTTAAATAAATGAAACACGAACATATTCCCCACATAGTTATGCTGAAATATTATGATCAGTGGTGCATGAATGGAGCTTTTAACTCTTCAGTGGGATTTCCACTTATCAGTGGAAAGTAGATGTGTGCCCTGCAAAACTCACTAAGCCCATGATATAGGCCAGGGGAAGAACTATGCAGATCTCTAGTTGTTGAAATGCAACTGGCAGCATCTCTTATCATTGGCTAAGCTGGCTAGTGCTGCTAGAAGTAGCAGTTGAACAGCATCTAGAGACCCACACTATCCATGCTGTAGGCAGTGGTATCAATCAGCTGAGTAATGGAAAAAGGCTAGTCTCAACCCACATATTCAACCAGTCTGGTTCATGGACTTGTGCTAACACTGGCCATTTCTGCACTAGCCTGTTATAGTACAATGATTTCACTTTCAACATCCTCTGGAATCCTGGAGTTTGCAGTTTCGGATTCCAGAGGATGTTGAAAGTGGAATCATCGCACTATAACAGGCTAGTGCGGAAACGGCCATTAGCAGACCAAAGCTTCTATATTTTATAGAATTGCCTTCAAAGTCACAGAGTTTAAAAACATGTATTTGTAAGATCCCTCCAAAACTCAACACATGATGTCATTGAGTCTCTTTGGGATGCAAAAGTGTTCTCTGCAGGCAGTAAATACAATTTTAACAAGCACAAAATCTTAAACAGATAGTGACACACATCAAAGAGCTGTGAGCCAAACAGGATTTAACTGATGTGTGGACATGCCTGTTCAATGACACGAGGCTATTGTTCACGTTTGATGGCCTTTCTGTTTCAAAAGACCACAAGGGTACCCCCAACTAGGACAATTGTTGCCAAATAAGGAGATGCTCTCACAATATCTGTGTGAAATACTGAGTGTGATGTCAAGTAAGAAGTTCAGCTATGTTTACAGAACTTTTGCTAACAATATAATATTATAATGTGCCTGGTTACATGCAAAAAGATCTCGGTTATATCCTTGGATGCAGAAATAATGCCAGAGTCAGTATAGAAAGAACCAATACATTCAAGCGGGATGTCCATGGTGTTATTTAAATGGCAGCTCTTTTTTGTATTTTATAAACAACAATATGACACCATTACAAAAGCTGTTTCATTTAGAACCATCCTACACTCAGCAATTTAATTATTCCCTTAATTATTGAAGCATCCATCATAGTTTTCCAATTGATTCATTGCTGGCTGGCTGCATTTCTTTAACTCATTAATATAGTGACAAGTGAATTGACAGCCTTCTTGCTAACCCTACAAGAATACTGGGAATACCAGACTTGGAATCTTGAAAGGCATGTATGTATTATTGTAATTAACTAAAAAAAAAAAACCTACTGGCAAAAGCTTCATTGAAAGGCAAAGGTACATTATAATATGTCAGAAAAGCCCAATTATCAGTGGCTTTTATAGTCAAATCTACAAAGTAATATCTTCCCGGGGCAACTTTATTTTATTGGGAAATGAGCAATAAAGGAAAGATTTTTATTGTAAATCAGCCTTCTGTAGAATATAGAGACCTCCTGCTAAAATAAATAAAATGCCATATAAATTTCAGACCTGGCTATAACACTGTTAGAACACTGATAATACCTAAAAATAAATAAAGAATATTTTAACATGTTTCCCTAGCATTCCAGGTTTTATAATTCTTGTCTCTCTGTCTCCCAAGATATTAAGGAACTCCTCTTTCTCTTACCCATTATAATATAGACAAAGATATTCTGTTTTTCTTGACACAATCCAGTGCTGTAATTCCCCACCTTTCAAAAAGACATTTTTGCATTCTCTCTTATGTTTTAACTCCTTCCCAAAGCTGCCAGGTACTTAGAACACTGCCTACCCCATGCTTGATAGCTGGTGTCTCAGTAGCTAATGTTCAGATGGAGGGACACAGCATCCAGATCTAAGCATGATGTTCAGCTCACTGCCCTTGGATACTTCTTGACTCCACGATCCTCAGCATATCAACAGCTTTCCCCCTCACGTTTCAAGCAGGTCTATCTGCATGTTATACGAAGGGAAGAGTAGCAGAAAAGAAGGTTGAGTGTATGAAACATAAACCTTGTGGCTGAGTGTGTGCCACGGGTGACTCTAGCTTGGAGGAGCAAATCCGTGTAAATCAATACATTTGTTTAGCTCACTCACCAACTCTCTCTCCCCGAGTTAACACCCCAGCACACACAATGCTAGCGAAGGTGATTATCTCTGCTAGCATAATTCCTCCGTAACATCTGCTTTCGCCCATAACACTCCACTAATTTTTCCCTCATTTCATTACACATAATTTTCTTTCAACACAATCTACATGTATTAAGTGGTAATGACTTTCCAGTTAAGAGCAAATCGACGCCAAGGGACACCCCCCCCCTCGATTGCCTGCCGTGCCTGACTCCGGCTATTAAAGATAAATTTGGTGTCTCAGAAAGCGGCAGTAAGCTAATCAATCAATTAAGCGGTTAGGACATACATTATCAAAATTCCACAGTGTGGGGGTGCATGAGAGCCTGCTGATATACTTGGTGATTTTAGGAATAAAAAATAATTTGTAAAGGACTAATGAATACACTTGGAGGTTGAAATTTTGTATAAAGCATCATCTGAACTGAAAACACAAAGTATTTGGCTAGTTCATCTGAGGATAAGTCTGTGTATGCCCTTCACATTCTAATAATAATAATATAAATGCACTCTCAGGCAGTAATTTAAGAGTAAAGTATAAGAAAGACTAAATTCTTTGTTGAGCCTGTATAAAATGAGCAAAAAGCATGCTTCATTAAGGCAGCTGTTGAAACTTGTCAGAATGTCTCTGGGTACTGCCCGGGTCTCTGAGTAGAGACTAATATTGCATAGCCTGTTGGGCAACAGTAAAAAATGGGTTAAGAACATCGTGCCAAGCATCTCTGTCTTGGACGGGTTTAAAATCAAATCATTTGCTTCATATGCATGTCTTGCGTTCATTTCCTTTCGACACATGCTTTTCAGAGAAATTGGAGAAAATTCACTGAACGAACTTTCCAAGAAGGCAGTGCCACTTCCCCCACAATTAAACACTATGTCTAAATGGCAGTCCAGAACATTTCTTTATTTTATTTTTTTTAAAAAAAGACTACTCACCACTATCAAAACGATCTGTGCAAATCTAAGCCACAGATGAAGTCTGATTTTCTGAATGCAGATGAATTTGTTCTGAACACACTGAACAAATAAAGCGAGTGAGTTAGCATCAAACACATGATCTTACTCTTTCTTTCTTTTTTCTTTCTTTCTTTCTTTCTTTCTTTCTTTTTCTTTCTTTTCTTCCTTTTTTTTAAGAAACAAAGCCATTCTTTCATTTAATTTTGTGCCTTGGGTATGTGTCTGCATGCGTACATGAACACATAGACTTTGTTGGAGGGGGAACTATAGTCATTTAAGGTGGATTTTAATTTCTTGTGTACCTCACTTATCAGCTTGCATGATAATACTTTGGCAAATCATAGAGAGGGGGAAAAAAGCAGCAGGCAGCTTGAGACACAACAAGCTCAGCAGAGGAAAAAAAGAAGCAAACTTTTTTTGGTTTTCTCCTAAAGCATCATGATATTACAGCAAGAAAACAATAAAATTATGAACACATTCATTCTGTTTTGAAAAAGGAGAGACCATCAGTGTATCTTTCAAATATCCTTTGAAAGAAAGAAAGAAAGAAAGAAAGAAAGAAAGAAAGAAAGAAAGAAAGAAAGAAAGAGATTGTCACCAGGTTTTGCCAATTACTTTTCCTGTCAGTGTTAACCATTTTGCCTAAAGCTTTGTTATCCTAGTGCTGTAGATATCAGATGAAATGACATGGGGTGGTGGGAGGGAGAAAAGACCTTGCAGACTTTCCTGGAGCTTTCATCCTCTGTCTCTCCTCCCTCTGCCCTCATCCTTGGCCATTGCATACCTTTCCACAAAATGCACTAGAGCATATACAGCCCACAGTCCAAGGGTGAAAGTGGAAAACTTGAACTTCTGCTCTGCAGGATTCTCAAGGCAATTAAAAAAAAAATAGAACAGGAAAAAGGGAGGCAAACTTTTAATACCACCAAAAATTAGGAAAGGCCATCCATAGATATATATGCACACACACTCACACACACACACAGACACACAGACACACACACACATGCATGCACGCACACATACACCAATCTTTGTTTTTAATTTCTCACTCTCAGATATAGACATACACTACACTACTTTTTTCTGCCCTACATTTCATGAAGTAAATGGATTGTGTTAATCTCAAGAGTCAGACTTAAGACTCCTCACAACAAAGGTAGTGTTTACCTCTCAAATGCTGTGCTTACTTCTAATCTAAAGTATGTGTCTGCTATCTCTTTGACAGAGTCAAATATAGTAGGATCTATAATCACTGTAGCTACCATTGAAAGAAAGGCAGCCTTCAGAAAACAAAAGAAAAGGGCACATCTCTAGTTGTCTTTCTCCTTTATTTTTCTCCATTGAACAGTCTACTGATCATAAAGTGTTAAAGCTCAGAAAACAATTACCTTTCCCCTCCCCTTCAGATGTCTCTCTCTCTCTCTCACACACACACACACCCCATTCACACCACTCACACTTCTGACTGTTTTCATGCTTTTATAACATATAAAATATGACAGTGCTTTACCTTTATGTGAGTTGTTAAGACCATTCTGCAGAACATCCAGGTGTTGGTTAACTGTAGTTGGAAGGAAGCACAAAATAGATCAGTTTGGTTTTAAACCTGCCTTGAAAGCATTCATTGGACTTCCAATTGGATTTTTAATTTTTTTAAAAAATCAGATTTTCTTTATTTTTGGCAAATACTTATCATTTGATTCTGTAGCCTCCCTCCAAACCTTTGAAGGAGAATAAACTTTTATACCTGCCTGGAAAAAACTATTATTTACTTCCCTTTTTAGAGACAGAGAGAAAATAGACCACACCACTTTCCTCTTCCAATCTGTTCAGCACAGGTAAATTCAAACCCTGTAAGTTTTTTTTGTTTGCAAACTTTTTGTAAGTTTGCAAAAAGACCTTCCCTCTCCCCCCACCTCGCATGTATTGTTTTTACAGACCTGGTTTACACAATGGCCAAATGAGGGGATTGAGGATGGCGATGGGGGTGTTGTTGTTTACTTGAATCAGATAAAACACCCACCTTAAACCCGCCCTCTATTCAGTTCAGTGGCATCTCCATACTCCAATAAACCGTTTTCATTCCATCTGGCGTGCGTTTGCTCTGAAGACATTTCCCTGTCAATCTCTCCCGCCACATTAAAAAATCTGTCATTACTATTGCATTGCTGCCTGGCTCCAGAGATTTCTCTGACTGCTTTATTGCTCCACTCATTTTTTTTTTCCTCCCTGCTACAGCCAAGAAGCAGAAATAAAGGTTTGTTGTTGAAACATGGCCGCAAGGAAAGTAGGAGGCACACATCTGTCAAGGTATTACCTTTCTTCAACCAGGGATTAAGGTGTTTTACTGCACTCGCTACTGAGCAGTCACACTGAATAAATTTTCTCAGTAGAACATAAAAATGAACTCATACATTTTGAACTGGGTTTCATTCTTTCAACCAGCCCAGATAATTATGCAATGGCATCACAGTGGGGGTGGGTAGAGGGAGTCAGGAAGGGGGGAATTCTTTCCCTTTCAAATTTGCATTATTTAAATACAAAGTAGGAACCTAAGAAGACTCAAGGAGAGTGAGCCGCAGCAGCATGGAGTTTGGGGCGGGGGGAGGCGGGAAGAGAAAGAGTTCTTCATCTTTACTTCGCTTTGCACAGTCCTGGATACTTGGAAAGATTTCGTAGGTTACGGGGTTTGTCTTCCCCTGTATATGCCTTCTGTGCTAGGAGGGGGAAAAGCTTTCTCACTGACAATTGTAAAAATTATTAATGGAAATAAGCTGTACTATTTTAAGGGTTCTGAAATGAGGGCAGTCTGGAAAGCCCAAAGTTGCTTATATAAATACAGCAGGCCTTTCAGACTACACTATTATAGCACCATGAAGCCACTTTAATTGCCATGACTGCATTCTGCAGAATCATGGGATTTGTAGTTTGCTGGGACACTCAAATTCTCTGGCAGCTGTTCTTCAGGCAATTCTTGCAATGATAACTTACTGATGGGTTGAATTTAGAGTATATCTGTTTACCTACATGCATACACAACCATATATACAAACATGTGCCCAAAGATGTCTATGTACACCTTATTTGTTGTTGTGACTATATGCCTTCATGTTGATTCTGGTAATTCTCCCCCGCCCCAAGGTTTTCTTGGCAAAATTTGTTCACAGGGTGGTTGCCACTGTCTTCCTCTTAGGCTGAGAGAGTGTGACTAGCCCAAGGTCACCCAGCTGATTTTCATGCCTGAGTGGGAATTCGAGTCCTGGGGCCTTTCTACACTACAGTGTTATGGTGCTATTATTCCACTTTCAACATCCCGTAGAATTCTGGGGTTTGTAGTTTACTGAAGCCAAAGAGCTCTCTGGCTGAGAATGCTAAATGCCTCTCCCCTAAACTGCAAACCCCTGGGTTCCAGAGGATGTTGAAAGTGGAATAATAGCACTGTAACAGTGTAGTGTGGAAAAGCCCCTGGTCTCCCAGAGTCCTAATCCAACATTCAGACTACTATACCATGCTGAGTCTTGACTGGGAAGGATATTATATACCAAACACTTGTACTGAGAGGAAAATAATAGCAATATATCGTTATCATGACTGGAAGCCATTGTTAGAATCATATAGACTCATAGATTTGGAATGGGCCTTATGGGCCAAATCCAACTCCCTGCTTGGTGCAGGATCTCCAGTAAAAGCATCTCCAGCAGGTAGCTGCCCAACCTCAATTTGAAGACCTCTCTAGGCATCTGGTTCCATTGCTGAACTGCTCTTACTATGAAGAAGTTCCTTCTAATGTTGAATCAAAATCTACTCTCCTATAACTTCAAACCAACAGACCTGGTCCTACCTTTTGGGTCAGCAGATAACAGGCTTGACCCCTCCCCCGACCCCTCCGTGGCCTTGTGGCATTTCATGAGTGCATTTGTGTCTTCCCTCAGTCTTCTCTTCACCAGGCTAAACAACCCAGCTCTTTCAACCTTTGTTATATATTTTCTTCTCCATACCTCTTATCATCCTTGTTGTTCTTCTCTGAACCTCTTCCAAATAGAAGCCTTGTCTACCTAACTCTTTACGGAGATAAGTAGGCTTATTTACTTGTAAAACCATCCAAACTTGTGGCTACCAATATATTTTGTGGAAGGAAATGTCACACTTGAGCTGAAAGAGAAAAATTCTGCCTATCCACTCCCTTTCTCTATAAAATAGGTTATCTATACACCTGTATTATGACATTCTACCCTTAACCATTTTTCAAAAGTGAAAAGACCCAAGCCCCTTAACATTTCCTTGAAGAACAGTTGTGCTAGGGCCATGATTATTTTTATTACTTTGTAAAACACTTTTACCAACTTTTACAGCAACTTTCTTGATTACACAATTATCAGAACTATAAACAGCTGCTTACTAATGGTGGTGGTTGCACCATAAATGAGTGCAACAATAATGATGATGATGATGATAGTTTTATTTCATATTCATTTCCTAAGGTTCCTAAACTTGGGATTTGTATTTTTCATACAGCTGCAGAGTGGTTCAGACTTTTAATCAAATTACTCACTGGAATGAATTCAGCTTCAAATAGTTCTTTCTTAAAGGAATGTGTCTCCACTTTATCTCTTACGTTGTTCCTCAGTGTCTTGTTTCCACTGATTTTTATTTTATCTTGATCATGTAATGCATTCCCCTGTTGGTCATATAGCATCTTTACTCTTGGTTTGAATTTTCCTTTAATTTCTTGGATCTTGTAAAAAGGGTCTCTTCTCCTACCCAAGGCCCTTTCCGCATGTGGGGGGGGGGATGCCCGAAAACGCCCGAAAACAGAGCTTACCAGCGGCCGGGCAAGTCCGTCGCCAAGCGAAGCAGTGCGAGTTTGCTGCTCTGCAGTTCTCCGGCGTCCCAAATGGTGGCTTCCGGTTGGTGGAGGCTCTCCACCAACTGGAGAAACTCGCCAGCTGGAAGCCCACCCCGGGCAGATCTGCAGGCACACACTTGCACGTGCCTGCAAATCTGCTTCAGAGCTGGGCAATAGAGCAGCACAGGGTTGCGCACTGCTTGCTTTTTAAAAACCTCTAAAAACAGGTTTTTAAAAAACATGCCGCACGACCAGTTCCGGTCGCTCCTGCGTGGACTGAGGTGTGGAACTACAAAAAGTAGTCCACCTCACTCTACTCTATGGTAGAGTACTCCGTTGGAGGTCGCTCTGCACCATTTTAAAATACTAATGCGGAAATGACCCAAGATGGAAAGAGGACTAAACTGAGACTATTGTAGTTTGGACATATCCTGAGACAACGTGACTTCTTGGAAAAGACAGTGATTCTCAATATAGTAGGACAAGAGGAAGACTGTGTTATAGGATGCAAGACCTGAGCAGGGCAGTTGGTGACCAGAGCTTTTTATGACCTCATTCATACAGTTACCTAGCTTTTCAACTTGATTGCAACTAATAATAACAATCCTCTAGGAGCCCTAGTATCTTTCCTGATAGCCCAGATTATTTTATTCATTCATTTACTGGACTGCATCAAGATTTTGTACAATTAGAATTTTTATTTGTTCTGATCTAGGAGTCTTGGTAGAACACAAGCTGAATATGAGTCAGCAGTGTGATGTGGCAGCCAAGAAAGCCAACATGATTCTTGGTTGTATCAATAGGAGTATGGTGTCTAGATCAAGAGAGGTAATGGTATCACTCTATTCTACTTTGGTTAGACTTCATTTGGAGTACTGTGTCCAGTTCTGGGCACATCAATTCAAGAAGGATATCGACAAGGTGGTGTGTGTCGAGAGAAGAGCGACCGAAATGGTGAAGGGTCTGGAAGCCATGCCCTTTGAGGAGTGGCTTAGGGAGCTGGGGATGTTTAGTCTGCAGAAGAGAAGGTTAAGAGGGGACATGGTAGCCATGTTTAAATATCTGAAGGGATGTCATGTCAAGGATGGAGCGGGCTTGTTTTCTGCTACTCCAAAGACTAGCACCCTTTTCACACGCAGTTTCTTTTATGAGAGGGCCCCTTGAGCATCACTTAAATGGGAGCGGTGTTCCATATGTGCATGAATTTTTTTATTTTCGGCTCTAAGCCGAAAATGCTGCGCGGTCGTGCAATGCTCCCAGGGCCCTTGCGCACTTACCTGCCCTGCAGTGCATCGGGCGAGCCGGGCCGGTCGCGTTTCCTCCCCCAGTGCAGCCTACAGCTCCCAGGCTGCACTGCGGAAGGAAGGGGCGGGACATTCACGCAATGGCTGCGCGACCGGCAACTCAGCTATGGGAGAACGGAGGAGCAATGCGAGTGCCTTGTGCAGGAGGCTGCTTGCGCGAACAGCACCCCCCACCTCCATGAGCAGGTAACATGCGGAAAGGTCCAAGGACAAGGAGCAATGGATTCAAGCTGCAGGAGAAGAGATTCCACCTGAACCTCAGGAAGAACTTCCTGACTGTCATTGCTGTCTGGTAGTGGAATATGCTGCCTTGGCATGTGACGGAGTCTCCTTCTTTGGAGATTTTTAAACAGAGGCTGGATGGCCATCTGTTGGGAGTGCTTTGATGTGTGTTCCTGCATGGCAGGGGGTTGGACTGGATGGCCCCTGTGATCTTTTCCAGCTCTATGATTCTATAATGTATGTCACTTTAAGCTCACCTTGATGACCTCTGTTTGCTATCTGCCATTCCAACAGTGTAGAAGCATGCTTTTAGTTCTCTGTGCCATCTTTCCTTATTTTTAGAACTTAAATAAGAGCAAAGGGACCTGTCTTACACCAAGTTAGATAAGAGGGCCCATTTAGCTCCCTATGGGCTACAATGGGGTGGGTAACTGTAGAGGGGGTGGGGATCAATTTTCACTCCACTCCCACATGGGCCACACCATTTAGTTTTGAGCACACTGAACATTTTGCTGGTGGGGAGATTTTAGGGACTCTGGAGAGTGAGAAAATTAGACAGTATACTGAAACATTTGTGGCTTGTTCTGAGTTATTTTAGCTAAATCACTGGGAATTCTCTTTAGTTTATCTTTCAGAATTTAAGAAATTTAATTTTAATTTTTTAATTTTTAATATAATATTTTTTATTTAATTAAGAGTTGAGGGACTTTGATGTTGCCAGGGAATTTTAGGGGCTACAGAAGTTGGACTCAGGAGCCACACTCAGCCCATTGGCTGCATTTTCCCTTTCCTTGTTTTATTTCCACATTTGGTGATAGTTTGGGGGCATCAGTGAACTTAGCAACCTCACTCCTGATCCCAGACTTCACATCAACAAGCTGAGCATGCTAAAAGCAACTAGTTATTTTCAAGAAATTTAAAAGCACAAAGTTACTTTAAAATCATGATTATAGGGGTAATTAACTACTTCAGTGGGAATGGGACTATAGCATAGCTATTCTTTTTACAAGTTCTGTGAAGGAAGTGATTGTTCACATTCTTGTAAATGCATTCCTGTGATCCCTTCCACAAAAGAAAAGAGAACAAAAGTATTGAACACTGTTGGTGTGTGCTTTCAAGTCATTCCTTACTTATGGTGACCCTAAAGCAAACCCATCTAGGGTTTTCTCAGCAAGATTTGTTCAGAGGGTTTGCCACTGCCTCCCTCTGAGGGTGAGAGAATGTGACTTGCCCAAGGTCAGTCAGTGGATTTCCACAGCCAAGTGGGAATTTGAATCCTGATCCAGCATTCAAACTACTACACACATTGATTCTACTCAAAACACACATCTGTTTTAAAACTCTGCAAACTCCACTGACTATGTATCTAAAATGTATACGGGCACACTTAAATCAATGGAGACATGTGCCCACAAGCGCATCCATTAATACATAATGCACTCATATAAAATCCTTGTTTTGGCTTGTGATCTCCCAATCTGACTCTTATTCCTTCCATCCTGAAATTTTGTAAACTGAAATTTGCCACACTTTTCATAGGCCAAAAAGATTAAAATACCATGGAAGAGAGCAAAAGTAGCAGCAAACTCCATTCAAGTGGGTATTATTTTCTTCTATTTTCCTTCCTAGATGTTTACAGAGGCTGGGTCTTGTAACATAGTTCCCAAAATTCTGGACCACTAGCTGTACTTTATTGGGTTGGTGAGAGTTAGAAATCAAGTACAGCTAGAAGTCCATATGTTGCTCACCCTAGCTCTAGAATAAAAGCAGAAATCCTTCTTATTGGCTGAAAAAAAAATGGGGAAGCAAGATGGTTGTCAACCTAGGAGACTTCCTGGAGCATTGTTGCCATTCCTATCAGCACAACATTGAGGTAATTGGCAATGGAATCAAAAACAACAAATGATGAGCAAGAAAGGCCATTTAGTGAAATTGTTTGCTCCCATTATTGATCCCCAGCTTGAGCTGAAAAAACTTCACCAGAACTTTCAACTTAGCCTTACTTTATCCTCTGAGATCATAGTACACAAGTATTCTGCAGTGATATCAGTGCACATGCGGGGACACTGAAACAATAATGCACAATTGTATTACCACTAATACCAGTATCTGCACAAAGTACCTATTTTCCAGTATCCACACTATATTTATCTAATCTTCTTCTGTACAGTATTTAATGTCCTGCACTCATGATATGTAAGAGAAACTCTTCCTCTATGTTCTTTCTCATACATTCCTACACAGGGCAGTACCCATACTGGATTTCTGCCAGTAGAACAATAGAGTCCATCAGAAATTGCAGCGGGGGGGGGTATTTGCACGTGCCACCCAATCTGGGCTAGGCATATGGTTTTCAGATTGAAAGAGGGCTCCTGTACCTTTAATGGTTCTGCAGAAGAGGGAATTTCAGTATATGTTGCTTGGCACACAGCCAGGTAACACACAATACCTGCTGAAATTCCTACTTCTCCACAATCATTAATGGTACAAGAGTCCTCTCCAGTTTCCACTCTGGCAACCCTATTCTAGAGGTCATTTTGGTGTAAAACGGGAGGTGGAGAAAGTCCCATGGCAACTGCAACCAGATTTATCCAATCAACCAAGCTTTCTTTAAATGCCCCTCATGGGGTAGAACCCCCCACTGCTCTAGGTCATTGGTTCCATTATCAAAGCGTTGTTGTCATTAGGTAGTTTCCTCTAATGTTAGGCTGAAATCTAGTCCACTTTAAGTCTTTGATGTAGCCCTATAGACACACAAGGTGAATCAGTAGCACAATAAAGATTAAAAACAAAGAATACAAGTGGAATATTTCTTGTAAAATTATAGCAGATTTTTTTTCTATCAACCCCCTCCTCCCCCCATGGGGTTATTGTGCTTGCTCCAAACTAAAGGGAACAAAATAAGGTAGCCTTTTGTGAGCATATCAAAATAGTTCAGAGGCACTAGTTATGGGAAAGTTCATTGGATTTCTCAAGTCCTCATTGTCCTTCTCATCCCATTTTGTTTCCCCACTGAGACTCCCCATTCTACCAGCACCTGTGTGCATTTTCATATACATTTTTGTTCCAAAATGTGCACATTTCTGTACAAATTAGAGTGCAATTTTTCTATGCTTTCTACATTGGCTAAAGTGTATTCATACACATTTTTAGTTGTCAAAGTGTTTGAACCACACCTGCGAGTATGTGCATTTATCTCTCAAAAATATATCAGTGCCCCACTGTGTAACATGGCAAAACTGTTATTATATTTTTCACCTTTTTTCCCCTTCAGGGCATTTTGTGAAAAAATCATTTTGCAAAAAGAGTGTGGGATTTTGTTTTGGATTTTTTGTTTTCTTGTTTTGCACTAGCAAAGTTTTTTACAAAAATATGCTAAATGTCCGCACAGAATCTTGGGCATTTGACCAATAAGTTCCATGATGGGATGTCACAGCATACTGAGACACCTGTCTAATTGAGGACAAAAAGGTTTCCAATTAATCATTACATCTCTAATCTTAATCCTCAAAAATGCCTAGATTTCTGAGGCGAGATGCATTCTGTTCCACTGGCAATCACAGAAGGGACAAAATTGCTGTTTCCGTACAGCAACATGATTACCACAATTTTCCATTCTTAAAGATGATTCTGATGTGCTTTTGCATACAGCACCAAAAATCTAATCTGGTTCCTAGATAGCCAACCAACATCATGATGCTGCCTGAAGTGGAGCCCAAATGGTACCCCACTCATTTCAGTCAATGCCTTAGAAAGTCTTTTTGTACCAATCAGGCACCAGTTCCCCACTTCATTTACTCTTCCCTCAAAGTACCTGGGAAGCAGGTCACATCCTCCTGCTGAGTGGCAGAGCCAGCCTTAAAACACCCTCTTTCTATCCAAGTGTTCTCAGCAGGAGAATGAACGCCTCTTTGTTCCCTTCGTTTCTACTATCACAGAAACCTAAGTGGGGAACTATCAAATGGGAGTTCTCATCATGTGTGAACCAGATGCTGAACTATGGTGGTATTATTCTACTTCCCTGAGGAAATAATCCTCCTGTTAGTATCACAGTTTTGGCCTTTGGGCTATTGTATCATATTAGGATACATTCAGTATCATGGCCACATAGGTGCATCAAAGCATGACACAGGTGGCTAGGTCTAATAGTACTGTAACACCTTATCTATGAATGCAGAGCCCTATCCCTTTAAATGGTTTTCTCCAATCTTTAAGGACACAGAGGAACAGCTGTGGCCACACCAGCTCCCTCAACCTCCTGTTTTGCAAAGCTCTTAAACCAGTAGGTCTGCTGCACTGGGAGCCCTCATGGCCACAGGTGAGGAACTTAGCCATCTTCAATACTCAGTAGGCCAATCAAGCTGGCCCTGCATGAGGTAAGATGGATAGTCTCCCTGTGTACCCTCATCTCCCTCTGAAATTTCAGCAGATCAATGTCACCATGGCTTTTAATTACCCTTTGGCTTCATCATTATTTCATGGGCTTTAATATGCCCTGCAGGACACAGCATCATAGAATACAGATAAACAACCGCCAAGCGCCGTTTCCCCTTGGGGGTGATACAAACGCCATTGGAAGGGAACGATATACCACAGTATCAGGCTCATTTTGTTAACAAGACTGACCTCAGCCTTTCTATGTTACTTTTTGTATCAACAACACTGAATTAATTTATCCTTAGGTGTATTCAGGCTGGTTGCTTTGCTCTGGACACCACGTTCTGCTGGTCCACAGGGAAGGCTTTTGTTAATACTGTGGGCAGGTTGCACCAGCCAGAAATTTTCTGCTGGGTAATCACCTAGGGATGCAAAATAAAATTAAAAAAAAAAGAATAAATGAAAATATAGGTTGTTCAAGTGCAAGAAAATGGTCAGAACAAGGGGATTTTGTGTACTTGATATGTTTCCAAACTCCAAACCACCTCCCCCCATCAAGATGCACAAGAGAAAATTTTTGACAATATTCATTCTTGAATGTGAGGGGAAAAATGTAAGAAATTTCATCTGTTACTCTTATCATGAGGCGGGGGGGCGGTGTATGTTTGATCTGCTAAGCCCTACCCATCTACCATTTTCCCTAGACAAACCAGTTAGTTTTCAGGGAACTTTTAAAATGATTTTGTTTTTCTACAAGATGAAATATTCAGTATGCAATATTCCACCCATAGTCAAACCTGGTACTGTCCAGAAGCGTCTTAACTATATAAAATTGACTGCTTGAGTAACAGGAGAGAGAAAGATGAGTAGTATGTCTGCAATGCAGCTTTCCAGCTATCAGCATTATGAAAATTGCACAGCCAAATTTGCATTAGCCACATGGAGTTACCAGAATTCAGTCTGTAGAGAGGCTGGAGATCAGGGACTAAATAGCAGGCAGGTTCTGCCTGGTCACTTGCCATGTCTCTCCTCCAGTCAGTAAATGGCCATGGTAATGCCCTCAGCACTTGAAAGCTATTTTCCACAAGCAGCGGTATCATGGAGCTATGCAGTGATTTGAGATCGCAGCCAAAAAGGATATAGAGAATTTTCAGTGTATCTAGAATTGCTATTCTACTTATTATCATCATTCTGTCTCAGATGTGGGGACTGAAAAAAAAACCGTGGTTATCTAGTAAGGTCAGGTTTTAAGATAAACTTTTGCCCAGGTGCATTGCTTTCTAAATTCACTGCATCTTAGAAGTGGCTAATCTGTGGGTTGGGAGGAATCATTTGGCAAGCAGGTTGAAGGCAGGCAGCCTGACCACTGTTGGTAGGGTATTAGTGGTTTCTTTTCTCCCTCTCTTGTTGATAGCTGTATTGTCATTGTGAGTTATTTTCCATGATTATAGACTTGGGCCATCAGTCAATTCCTCACAGAATGTTCTAGATATAGCATCGTTCCAGGACTTTATGAGGAAAATGGCAGCTACACAAAAATGATGTCACTCACTGATGGCCAATCAAGAATATGTGTAATCCAACTCCATGGAATTTACTTCAAAAGGTACATAGATATCTTTTTTTAAAAAAAAAAAGGCCTGGATCTTATTGTTAGTTTTAACTTGAGCAGACTCACTAAATTAGTGGAGTGTATCTTTGGCCCTTTTTGCGCCTTACCTTTTTGCACTGCTGGGTTGGAGTTCTCACGCGAGAAGGCTTGGAAGGAACACTGCCACATCCCTGCTTCTTTGGCTCCACAGCTCCTTCCTCCTTGCGCGAGCACCCCACCTCTTCCATTCGCAGTGCAGCCTGAGATCTCCCAGGCTGCACTGAGGAGAGGACACGCAACCAGCCCAGCTCCCGAGGCACCGCACGGCAGGTAAGTGCGTGCAGGGCCCCGGAGCAATGCGCGAATGCGCAGCATTTTTGGCTTTGAGCCGAAAATGAAAAGGTGCGTGCATGGTCCGCATCAGGGCCTTGAGTGTCATGTAAATGTGAGTGTGTCATGCAGAACGCTCCTCACATTTACGCAATGATCAAGGAGCCCTTTCACTTCAAAAACACCGTGCGAAAAGGGCCTTTGTGTTTATTCACCATTTGGCAGTTCATTAAATACGTCTGCTCTAGCTGGGATTAAGCAATAGGATTCTGGTTGTAAAATCCCATTGAGTCACTTGCTATACATCATATCTAATATATAAAAGTCAAAGTTTGTTTGTCTGTGTCACGTGAAGATCTCATATGATTGGCTGTGTCAGGCAAAGACCTTATATTATTGGCAGCCTAAGAAGATTCTATGGAATCCTGAGGTTTGCAGTTCAAGGAGGGGCCTTTAGAATTCTCAGCCACAGAGCTCTTGGGTCTCAGTCAACTGTGTCTGTCTTGAATAGGCTGGTTGCCATGGAGATGAGGCCTAGCAGCAAGGAGGAGGGTAGTGTATTCCCTCAGGAACCCAACCTCTGCATGTTGATAGCGCTGAATACAGATTGGATTGGGGAATATGGGGAAAAGTTACTGGACAAGACAGTTTGGGGAATTAGAGACACAGGATCTCAAATCTTTCTAACAAGTATTACCTATGAGAAAATAAAATCCCAGGCAATGCTCGGTATATACACTAGTGCTGTATAAATTTAAATATAACCTGTATGGCCTAGTAGAATAGAGAGAGAGAGAGAGAGAGAGCATGCTGTAGCAGTTTGGGCATTGGACTATGACTTTGAAGACCAGGGTTTGAATCCCTGCTCAGCCATGGAAACCCACTAACTGACCTTAGGCAAGTAATACTCCCAGCCCCAGAGGAAAGCAAAGCAACCCTCCCTTTGAACAAATCTTGTCATGAAAACACCAGGGCCCTTTTCGCATGGCATTTCCGAAGCGAAAGGGCCCCTTGAGCATCACATAAATGTGAGGAGCAGCCCACATGACACACTCACATTTGCGCGACGCTCAAGGGCCTGACGCAGACCATGCATGCATTTTTTTCATTTTCAGCTTAAAGCCAAAAATGCTGTGCAGTCGTGCATCACTCTGGGGCCCTGCACACACTTACCTGGCGTGCGGAGCCTTGGGAGCCGGGGCGGTCACACTTCCTGTGCAGTGCAGGCTGAGAAAGATTCTCACAGAATTCTCTGTAGCCTGGAAAAATAACTTCTACAGCATCTGGTTCAAAATTTCATTCCCTACAAAACCTTTAACATAAATCCAGCAAGCAACATCCTTGCATCATTTCAAGCAGCTACTCTGGATTAGATGCACATCAGTCATAAACTTGCATTCTGAATCATTGTTCTTATCTAGTCCTTGCCTTGATATTCACCTTTTGATATAAATGAAGACGCACACCTCTTTTCTGAGACCCAAAAGTTTTTCTATGCTACTTGTTCCATATGACCGAAGCTTTAACTTAACTTTACTTTGACAAATCTAAGGCCATTTCACTCTATTTGTTTAAAGTTGGGGTTCCAGTTCTCTCCTAATGTTGCATTCCAGTCAGGATAGTGGAAGCCATTGAGTATGCTAAATTAACTGTGATGCCTCAGCCCATTCTTTGAAATAGCATATACCCCACATCATTATATAATCACTTATTTTCAAGAGCCTTTTAAAAAAAAATTCCAGGCTATTTTAGACCTGCATCCTCCTTCCTGTTTCACTTTTGATGGTGACAGTCCTCATGGCTGTTTCAGAAACTAGAAGGAAATAGGTTACGGAAAAAGAGAAAAGAAATACCCAAGAAAAACTACCAGATTAAGGGAAGCATGTGGGCCTTGCTGAGAAATCATGTGTCTTTGCAATAAGATGAGCAAAAGGGTTTGCTCTTTGAGATAACTTTAAAAAAAATTCTGCCCAAAGTAAGTGCTTTTTTGCTTGTTATCTATTGTTAAATTCCTGGTGCCCCAAATAACAAGTAGTCTAATGGAAGGTCAAAAGTGATGCTGAAGGGCTAGTAAAATCTCTCTGGCAAGGCTATGCTTTATACTACGTTTGTAATGAAAATGAGTTTGATGTCCAAGGTTAAGGAACTGTAAAGGTTTCTTAAAGAGTGCAAAGTATTTAAGTGGTGAGCATTTGGTCTTACACTAAGCAGGAGAATTGGAATGAGATGAAAGGATCACCTGGCAGAACAGAGAGTGTACCAGGAGCGTATCTTCATGGCTTTTAAAGTACTCAATGAATTCTGGAGCTGAAATGATTGGTAGACAAAAACCAGGGATGCTTAAGAACTCTATTCTTTGTGAATTCTGATACAAAGTGTTCTGATCCATGCCTTCTAGGCCAGAATTTGGAAATGTTCCTCAATCTCTCTTTCAGTCTTTCTTTTTTTGTGGGGGAGCAACCTAGCTCAGGGATTCTGGGAGTTCTGCTAAGCAAAATTAACTTCTAAATTCTGTCCCTGTCTAATGGGTGAGTCAGAATGAAAGAGGTTGTTGTTGTTGATAACAGGTGTCACAACCTCTAACCAATGTGGCCATCAGTAGCCAGGCTGGCTGGGGGATTATGAGAATTAGTCTCAAAAAAAAAAAAGATAACTTCTCCAAGCTCTAGTGGAAATGTTATTGTCCTTTGCATCTCAGTCTTCTGAAAATTTTCCACATAGTTAACAACTTAAATAATATATCAAAATGAAGACAAAATGCTTATGTAAAAACAGAATATATTCCAAAGTAAAATGCTTGAGCAAATGTTAGATGCTTGAGTAAACTTACATGTAGACCAAAATCCTTGTTGGCTCACAATGCTAGTATTATGGTCTATTACCTTACCATAGAGCAGCTTTTGCCAGGTTACACAGTGGTTGTATGGGAAGAGAGGCAAAGCCATTTTATTGTTGTGAGAAGAAGGCTGTTGATGTTCAGCAAACTACTTCTCTAGTGTCTGGATTCCAAATGACTTCTTGGAGCCAAGGTGTTCTAGGAAGTTTGCCTTGGGAAATCACCTGCTCTGTAGAAATGGAAAAATGTTTGTTTTGGGCCTCAGATATGCATATGGATCAGGAATAGAGCATGAACCAGAAATAGATCAGTTACAGCAAAAGCTTTTGAATATCTTTCTCTGCAAAAAGGAGTCAGACCAGGAGTAAAGTAGAAAGGAAACAACAGAAGAGTGACCTCCTCCCCTTCCATCTGCACCACTCAAGCCCCAAGCAGTCTGCCCCCCCAAAAAAAAACCCACTTGTCGCAAATGCTGCAATAATACTAGAAAAGGGAGAAGAACTGTCCTATCAAATCCACTAAAGAGATTTGTGCAGTAGCACTTGCTAACATCTGTTGCATCTCTAAGCTTGACAGCTAGCATATCCGCTAGGAATACACATAATATTGTCTCATGCAGCTGTTTCTGCAACAGCAGATTTGTCAGAAACACTGTAGCATCATCACACACTTTTTAGCAAGTTGGGACTGGATAGGCAGTTCCTATGCCACTGTTCCTTGTGTGCATAGTGATACAGAATACTGTGTAGTGCTCACCATGTGGAATAGTCTCCTACTGAGTTTATGCCTCTCTTCTGTGTATGGTCTGGAAGACACAGCACAGTGACTGGGCAGTATCTCAACTCAAGGCATTTAGCTCCTAGACATGAAGGAGAAGATGATGCTCTTTCAGAAGCTGACTAGACCATTGCTGCTCGAGCTATATGATGCGTGGAACAGGCAATTTTTTTCTTCTGTTATGCCCTGGATTGGTACCATATTTGAATTTTAGCTATCTTGGACTTGATCGTAGCCAATAGGGAGCTGTTGGTCATGGAAATCAAAGTAGCCAGTACTTAAACGGGAAGAGACCATCCAATGCTAGAATTCACAATTGTGGGAGCAAAGAGCAGAGTCAAACATGGAGTTGGATCCCTGGATTTCAGGAAAACTGGTTTTAACAAGCTCAGAGAAATACTGGGTGGAATCCTATGGTAAGACATGTTAATGGAAAAAGACACCCAGCAAACCCAGGATCTTGAAGAAGGAGTTGCAAAAAGAATAAGCACAGACAATTTAATGGAAGAAGAAAAATGAGAAACATCGGAAAAAACCACTGTGTCAGCACAGCAAACTCAAGGAGTAAGTGAGGAATAAAAGGACTATGTATATAGAATGGATGGAAGGAAGGAAGGACAAATCACCAAGGAAGAGTACAGATGAAAAACCCAAGCTTGCCAGAAGAGTGTAAAAAAAATAAAGCTCAGGATAAGCTGAGAGCAGCTAGGCAAACAAGGAGCAACAAAAAAATGGTTTTTCAGATATATTCAGAGCAAGAAAATGACCAAGGAGACAGTGGTGGCGCTGTTCAATAAGGTTGGTAAAATGCTAACAGTTTACAACAAAAAAGCAGAATGGTTCAACACCTCTTTTGCTTCACTTCTTTCCCAAAAAGAGAACTATGTGCTTCCAAGCAGCAGCAGAGACTTTGGCAAGGGATCTGGACTGCAAGTCAAGATTGATAGGGAGTTAGTCAGGAATCACCTAGATAACTACAGACCAGTTAGCCTGATTTCAATACCAGGACAAATATTAGAGCTTATTATGCAAGAGTCTGTCTACAAGTATCTTGATGTTAACGCAGTTCTCAGTAAGTGCCAGCATGGGTTTGTCAAGAACAAATCCTGCCAAACTAATCATACATCTTTTTTTTTCCCCCCATCAGGTCACTAGTTTAGGAGATGGTGGGAATGCTGTGGTTGGCATTTATCTGGATTTCAGCAAAGCATTTGATAAGGTCCTCATAATATTTTGATTAGCAAGCTGATCAAAATTTGGAACATTTCAAGAAGAATATAGATAAGTCTGAGCAGGTTCAGAGAAGAGAAACAAGGATATCAACAGGTAAGGAAAAAAATATATGAGGAAAGGTTGAAGGATCTGGGCATGTTCAGTTTGATGAAGAGAAGACTGACATGATTGGCCTCTTTAAATACCTTGAAGACTATCAAGAGAGGAGAGGCAAGTCTGTTCTCTGCTGCCCCAGAGAACGTCTAGTGGTTTGAAGTTACAGGAGACAGATTTCAATTAAACATTGGAAGGAACTTCTTGACAGTCAGAGTGGTCAATAATGGAAAGAAGTTCTCAACAGTAAGAGCAGTTCTGCAATGGAACCAATTGTCTAGAGAGGTGGTGGCATCTCTTTCTCTGGACATCTTCAAAAAGAAGCTGGGCAGCTATAAGCTGGGGATGCTTTAACAGGAGATTTTATGATTCTTTGATCTCTACATCTTGGGTGCAACTGTTTCTTTCTTTCCCGGAAACCTGCTATGGACTGGCAGCTGATGGCACACAGACCCGCACTGGTGTACAAACCACCCATTTTAGGAGCACCAATCTAGATTGCCAGATGAATACTGACAATGGGATAGTTATCATTGCAGCGGGGTAGGGTAAGGCAATGCAGGCAATGCAGCAGGTTGTGTGGAGCACACAGCTCTGTTCTCAAAAAGAGAACAGCCACGAGGGTCAACATGCACAGCACATAAATGCTATTTCTTCTCTCACCCTGGCCTGTGATGCCTGAGTGGCTTGCCTCACTTCCCCTAAAGATAGAGCCAGTCTCAATCACAGGAAAGAGATGTTTACAGTCCCTTGAATTTCAAACATGAACTCAGTGTTTCACTGAATAGGACATTGGTACAGTCTTCCCCCACCCCCCGGCACCTGTTATGCAAGGAATTAAAACTGTGACTCACCATATACATTTTAAAGATCATTACCACATCCTTTTAAACAAATGAGTTGTAATTAGACTCATATGTGAAGAGTCTGTGTTTTCACTTAAGCAGTCACAGACAACAAAGTATTTCCTGCAAAAAATATGTTTTAAAAAAAGAAGTTATACTCCCACATTGTTTGTTTTAAATATATCTTTAAATAGTATTAAAGAACAATCACAGTGTACATTTATTTCATGTGAGTGGGAAGCAAAAAACTGTCAAAGTTTCATATTCTTCCTGCAACTGTAACAAAGGTACAGACAACTGCGGTAATAACATAACAAAACAGAACCATTTGCCTTTCATGCTGTCTTCTCCAATTAAACCTGCAACAGCTAGCACCTTTTCCTTTTCCTTTTCCTTTTTTTTTTTTTTTTGCTAGCAACTATGAACGTGACACCATGGGAATTCCTACACAGACACATGTGTACATCCCTGCTAGGGAAAAACGGGAACACATTTGTTCCTCAAAAGACTGATATGATGTCACAGAACAGCAGTTCTAACCTGTGGTTCATGGGTGTGTGTAACATCCTCACAGGGGGTCCATGAATGCTTCAAGATATTATTAACACCCTTATTTTAAATTCATATGGAAGCAGCCCCCCAAAAAATATTATAATAAGCATGTGTGGATTTATTTGTTTCTCCTTTCTCTCCAAATTTGAAGACCCTTGATGAGCAACTTTAAATAAATGTTTGGTGCACTTTAGAGTTTTAAATCTTGAGTTAAGTCTTGCTCATCTGTGACAATATTTAACTGGGGTCCATGGTAAAAGATTAAGAATTGCTGTCATAGAACTTCATGTCAAGAATGCACTTTGGATGGGGAAAAGGTGAGTACACTGACAATTATGAAGTTTACCTTGCACCTCTCTTCTTACTTGGAACATGCTTTTTTTGCATCACAATCTAAATTTAACATGGTGGGGAGTTATTGGGGAAGGGCTATTTCTTGTTCTTTTGTTGTTCTGTAAATTGTTGACCTAAGATATTTGTCCTCTTAAAGCTGAATTTTACTTGCATTCTGCCACTGAATTTGAATTCAGCCTTCAGATTGATAGAGTTCCCCTACTTTGCCTTAAAGGCATATCAACACAGCTGGCTAGAGGTGTTTTCCTTCCTATGGGGATGGATACAATACCCCCCCCCACATATAATAGCCAAGAGGACTAGGAGCTGTATTTTAGTTCAGCCACGGACAATGGGGCAGCATCTTCTACTGTAAGGCCAGTAGGCAAAGTTCAGCCCTGGGTCCCATACAGACCCTCAGATTATTTTAGGGTTCCTCAACTGCTCCAAACTCCTCACATGCACACACTTTTCTTGTCTAAAGAAAGGATGAATAGACTCTTCTAGAAAATCTTAGGAGTGGCAATTCTCCTTTCAAACAGGTTATAGGGTTGTGCACATTAGCAAATACATTCAGCTACACCCATGTCTTTTCTGTCTGACCCTCCTCTATTTCCCACACCAGGACAAACTTAACCTACCAAATGGTAGAGAGATGGTCCTGAAAATAATACAGGGCCCACTTCTGTTTAGGATACAGTTATGACCTACAAAGCCCTATATAATTCAGTTCTATGTTATCTGAAGGACCATGTCTCCCTATATGGGTCTTCCAAGGAGGCCTTCCTCTCTTTTCCTCCATCATCACAGTTACATATGGTAAGGTCTTCTCCATGGATTCTCCCATGCTCTGGAACTCCTTTCTTATATAGGTTAGATTGATACCTTCTTTGCTTTTCATTCACAAATAAAGAACTTTCTGTTTCAGTAAGCCTTTGAGGGCTGTCTGCTCTGGGGGAAAGGGCATTTCATGTGCTGTTTTGGTTATATGTGTTATCTTTTTTCTTTTTATATTTGTTTGCTTTTAAATGCTTTTAACTTTAATGATACGTTGAACTTTTGTACAATGTCAGTTTCTTAGCTGTGGGATATTAATAGCAAGAAGAAAGAGGAGGAGTAGCTTGGAGAAGGTGGAAAGGTGGCCTAACAGCCATATTTGAATTCCTGAAACAATGCCATGGAGAAGTTGGAGCCAGTCTGTTTTCTGCTGCTCTGTAGACTAGAACACAAATCAATAGGTCCAGCTTACAAGAAAAGAAATTCTACCTATACATCAGAAAGCACTTTTTGCCTATTAAAAAAATTGCTTGATAGTACAGCCTCATGGGGTGGTGGGCTTGCCATCTTTTGGAGTTATTAAACAGATGTTGGATAGCCATTTCTCAGGAATTTAGTTGTTTATTCATACAATAGTAAAGAGTTGGTTTAGAAGGCCATTGTGGTCCCTTCCAACTCTGTGTTTCTAGAATTATATGATTCTTAGGGACCTTCAGTCAAAAACTTTGTGTAGCCTAGAAAATAGGGACCAAAGTATTTAATACATGACAGCAACACTGAGAATTTTATATTCTAAATACTGGAAGAATAATATGATGCCATCCCAAGCAGAGTGGGTTTTGAAACTTTTGGATATGGCAAAGATGGACAAATTAACAATGTGGAGAGAGTGTTATGTCCTTTTCCCTCACCATGGACTAAAGGCAGACAAGTTATATTACGATTAGATTGAAAACTACATTTAGAACACTTTCAATAGAACTACATTTTTTAACCTTTTCTTTTACATATCACATAGATTTGATAACTGTATTTATATTGCCGATGCTAAACTACATGAGTAAATACAAGAAGAAAATGATGATAAACCTGAGACAATAAAATCTTCAGAAATAGACCACAACCTTGGTCCAGGGAGTGGGAAGCTAATGATAGAGTATTTAGATTTGGATATTTGTTTTTAGTATAAAAACCTTCTAAGTTGAAGTTGTTTGTTTGTGTTTGCTTTTTCCCCCTCTTTACATGTTGCATTTTGTTAATGATCAAATGTTTTGTAATGTACTTTTTTTTTCTTTTATACACTGTTTTATTAAATCTTTTATTAAGTCTGTTTTTTAAGTCTTAATTGTGTATGTGTGTGTATATGTACATGTACATGTCTTCTCATGCAAGGAGACTGAACCTGTTGCAGAGGATTCTGGTACCTGCCCTGCATTTGAGCAAGATATTAGTTTTGATATGGTGACTTCTCCTTGATATGTATGGCTCAGTTGGTCTCATCCTAAACAGCTGCCTGGTCTGCTTTGTTGGAGAATCTATCCTCATCTAATTTGTAGTCTACTGCAAAGTCTAATGCTTCTGGGGATTTCTAAAAGCCCTTTGAAAACCATTTAATCAAAACAGGAGGGGGAAAAAAGCTAACCAGGAAAGGGAAATTATTTTAAGGAGATCCTAATTCTATAATCAGGTATCATGTGGTTGTTAATGATACTTCAAAGTTATACCTGCCTAAATTTTGTAGAGCGCTCCAGAGGAAAAATTGAGTGGAATACCTGAAGACTTCATTCCTCCATTAATGAGTGCTTCACCTTGGCCTGTTTGAACCTGGGTTATACTACCAGCGTTCAGTTTTCAATAACAGGCACCCTTTCTTCCCCCTCTTCGTTTTGATCCTGAAAATCTGTAGCCGTGTCATCAGTCCCCTTTTTAATTATACCATATTCTTTACATCTGTCCTGCTAAATAACTCTAATTGAAATAGCACCGGCGTGAATTTTTGTAATGTTCCCCCCAAGACATCCCGAAAGTGACTCACACGAGAAAACAGACTGAAGTCACAGCTGGAAGCACGTCAAGGATCATTTCCATTTTTACATGATTAATTTGAATTTAATATCTTAAATCAAAACCTGATTAATTTAAATAAAATTTTGATGGTGCCCTGCTTCTAATATACATTGCAGTAATTAGATTGGGCTTAATGTGATTTTTTTTTTACATAATTAAAAAAAAAGAGCAAGTCAAGTGTAACAATGCAGTGTGTGTACAATGCTTTTATGTGGGGGTAAGAAATGTGAGCTCAAGACATTACTTAGCTTCAAAAAGGGTCATATCTATGGAGATGTGCTAAAGGTCAACAAATCATGTATTTAAAAAGTATATCTATTTGTCTTCCAGTCAACTGACAAGACATGAGGGTTAAGTCTATATTTGAGGTAAATAAGGATAAGACTTGCATAGGAAATCTTCCAGTTTTTTATGTAACAAAAAGTACAAAATATCACCTGATCAAGGAGATGAACCATGATTATAAAATTTGGGGATAAGCCACCACCTTTGCATGCACGAAGGGCTCCGCTATAAGAGCTGGAGTTGGGAAGCAAAAGAAGAGAGACAGAGAAGAGGGAATGGGAAGCAGAATAAGAGGAAAAGAGAGAGGAATTCACCCCATTTCTCCCTGGTACCATAAGGAGGGGCCCCAAGCACAGTAGCGTTAACGTGGCACATCTGACGTACAGTAGGCAAGTAATGCACATTGCCATTTTATGAAGATGTGCATAAAGAAGACTGAGGCCATTTCCGCCACTGTTATAGTTCTATTATTCCACTTACAACATCCTGTGGAATTCTGGGATTTGTAGTTTACTGAGGCCAAAGAGCTCTCTGGCTGAGAATTCTAAATGCCCCTCCCTAAACTGCAAACCCCAGAATTCCATAGGATGCTGAAAGTGGAATAATAGCACTATAACAGTGTAGTGCGGAAATGACCTAAGATGTAAAATTACCGAATTGCCAAAGTGCTGTGTTCTTTGACATCTGAAGTACTCGCTATAACCGTAGGTTTGTAAGACAACTCAGTGTTCTCTGCATCTCAAAACGTCATGGGAGAATTCAGCACTAGCATTACTTCCTTGCGTTTACTTTAAACTGCAGATGTAAAGATAGTGAAGTGGCAGATCACACCTTTAGCTGGCAGTAATGGAAAGCAGAAAAGAGTAATGGTCGTGCCCATATCCTTCCAGCAGGACCCAGATTCAGGTGCATGCAATTCATGTGGCAGAAAGGAACCTATTCTATACAAAAGGCAGGGATCCCAGCTGAATGGGGTGAATGGTTATTCAAAACTGGAGGGACACTGTTCTTGAAAATCTGGTGGGGGGGGGAATCACTTTTGATGATGGGATGAGAGAGCCTGGATCTGACCTTTCATCTTTGGGATTTGTAAATTTTGCCATCACCTTGAGGAGAAAGGCTAAAGAAATGTCTATAATAGAGCTCCCTAAGTTTTGCAAGAGAGAGAAAAAAATGTGCATCTCGGCAAAATTAATGAGTCGGGTTTTTGACTACTCAGTCCTTCACATCCTTCAGCTGATGGATCTTGTTGACAGAAGCCAGACAACTTGAATATAAATTCCAAGAAAGCCACTTATTTATAATTCATCACACACACCGATAAAAAAAAAAGTTGCCACTTTTTATCTGACAGCCAAGACTCTGATGACAATCAAGGATTTTAATTTTTTTTTTCACCACCTCTAAATTTAGGTTTCCCCTTCCACAAAGTATAACAAAAAAAAAAAATTGTCTAAAAATAGCCACTATCTGGAAAGAGGGGAGGGGTTTTGCCTCTCTCATTCTTGTACCAAAGTTAAAGTCAAAACAAAATTAATCAGCAAGGGTTATCTATAATGAATCACCATTCATTTCTGGATAGGAGAGAAAAGGGGAGGGGGAAACTACCTTTCATGGCTCCAGAAGGAAAGTACTTTTCAGGAAGTTACATTAAACGATGGACTCTAAGGAGAAGATTACAGATCTTCCCTATTCAGCAACATGAATGGGGAAAAAAAAAAAAACCAAACTCCAAGGACCGATTCTAACTTGCAGCCCTTCAACTCGGTCTGCCCCAAAGCAGCAGGGATTGCTTTGTATGTGTGCATGTGTGTGTGTGTGTGCATGTGTAGGCTATGATTTAGATGGCTAATTGAAAGTAAGCAGTAGTGAGCAGCTTCCTCCGTAAAATATTACCAAGACAATCTTATCTGAGTTTACAGAGTCATTTCCAATTTGTAAATGCTGTATTCATTTCTAGCAGATAAAACACCTTAAAAAAAAAAACCTACACCCAGCCACAGAGCAGGGTTTGCTGTTATAACCACACTCTCCCATTTCCTGTTCCTCACTCTTTCCTTATCACCCACTTAAACTTTAGAGTCACGAGTGAATAATTCGGCTACAAATAATAACAATAATAATCATCTCCCATCATTTTTGCAAATAAAATTAATGATTTTTTTCCCTCCCCTGAATCCTGATAACTTGCTAAGGCTGCAGTTGTTGCTACTTATCTGGCCTACTAGGAATCATCCTTCTGAGCCTACTGTTCTGTTAAGAACATCACCTTTGCAAATTCATCCCTTACCTATAATATCCAGCCCCCTCCAGCCATCCTTCCCCCCCCAATACACATAACATTGCAGGTTTTGTTCCTCCATTATAATAGATGTAAATTAATGTTTTGCCATTGTTTGTTGCTGTAATCATAGAGGCAAGTAGATGCTCCTAACAGCTATCGTATTTTCAATTTGCAAAGCATACTGTGCTTAATCCCATGTGGCAGCCTTTGGTTCTAGATATGAATTTTAAAAGGTAATTAGACCAGCTCAGGATGCTCTCCCTGAAATAGAGAGAGCAGACTCCTGCCAGGTCCAGGGGGGTCTCTTAGAGGTCCCAGGCTGGTCTCAGCTCTCATCCTAGCTTATTACTCTTCTCCACTGTGCGAAACAGCTTATTTGTTCATGAAAATTTAAATCATGTCAGTACTAGAAAATATGATTTTTAAGCCTTAAAAAGGGTCACAGAGTTGTTGTTGTTTTATGCCTTGGGTAGCTGATCCACAGCTTTCTTTTCCCCTTCTATAAAATGGTCCTTTGTACAAAGAGCTGGCAAAGGAGATGCCTGTTCCTAAACAGTGTAAGGGATCTCTAGCTGGTACTAGTAAGTGTGCAAATATCAAGCAAATCACTACCTCATCAGCTAAGCAAATGACAATGTCCTTGGGAAAGGCTATACGTTTATGTTCAATATGTATGATGGGATTATTACTGGTATTACTGAATACCATCGCTGTAATTGTATATATGTGACAAGAAAAGTCAGAAATGTGACATTTGCCAAGAATTCCTGAGATTTTAGAAAACCAGTGAGAATTAGCAGAATATGTAAACAATAAAAACTCAAAGGCTAATCCAGCTAGCAAATCATCACATTTTAATGTGATGTATTAGAGCTTCTCTACATTTACTGCTAAATATGAAGGCCAGCTGCATGCATATGTCAATGACCAGCTCTTACCCATAATTGTTGGAAATAGGGATAAGAGCAGACTTTGTAAATGGAAACACCATTGTTTGTATGGGGGAAAAAATAAAGAAGATATGTGGATTTCAAGCAAACGTGGGAAACCTCCAGTGTGCATGTATCCTTTAGCTTAGTTTTCAAAATTTACCTACATAGTAGGGTTGTCAGAATGAAAACTGCAGACAGATCCTTTACCTTAAACACAGGAATAGAAAACTGTGGAAGGCTAAGGATTGCACTAGTTCCCCAGGAGACCTTGGAGGGTCACACCTATTCACCATACTCACCCCCCCACACACACACAAAATCAAAAAGGGGATTTTTGCCCACAATTGCCCACAAATGTCCTCTACATGTCAGAGATAGTATTTGCACCCTTTTTTTGGGGGGGGGGACTTGCTGGGGCATTTTAGGCCCAGGAAAGGACCAGAGGAAACCAACACTTTGAGACACTGCAGCCTAAGTCAACGTGTCTTTAGGGGTTGTTGTCTTCAACTGACAATTGTAATGAATGTTCTCTAGTTTATCATCTCTCAAAACTTAAAAGGTTCCCTGGTATCAGTCTCTGAGCTGACTATCAATGTTTCACGCCAGCTTTAAAATGTTTCCATCTGAACTACAAAGCAGCTGTAAAGCAAATGGTTTTGCTGATGTTCAATTGTACATTTTTGTACTTGAACCTTTTAAAAATCCAACTAAATTTCTGAAATGAGTAATGCAGAAGAAAGAGTCAGGGCTTCATTTATCCAGGTTTCATAAAAGGCAAAGGGGAAAACAGGAATGTAAAGGTTTGAGACTTTATCAAACATAGGCAGTGGTATGGAGCAGACATGGATAATGACGACCTTGAGTTGTGAAAATATTGCAGCCCTATGTGTGTGTGTGTATACATGCACACACATGCAGATGCATATGTGCATGCTTACATATATGTGTAAAAATGCACAAGAATATAGGACAATTGCAGCAATGTGTCTGTCCTAAGCTTAAGTATGGCTAGGGCAATTCTTAATGCTATATTTCAGGGACAGAAAACTTGTGTCTAAATCTGGTTTAAGGCATATTGGAGCCCTAAACTATGATAACTTTAAGTGGCTCTGTGGCATTCATTTTAGAAAGTGTTAGCTAGCAAAGCCTTAACCAACAAACAAGACATCTTATTTAGCGCTTACTCATAATCAGAGGTGCTAGATTTTATTTTATTTAGCTTGTGCATAAATCCAGCACTGCATGCTTCATTTTTAGAAAGTTCAATTGAAACTCTAAAATCTCAAATTTAAAAAAATCTAGGAAATGAAAATGGGGATTTTCTCCCTATTATCCCCACTGTCTGTCCTGTACCCTTCAGCACAGAATGGTACTGCTGTGCCCTCAGTACTACCAATTAACCACCGACAGGATATTTGCATGAAGACTTCAGAATGCCTGCACAGCTGCACAATGAAAAGCAAATTCATGCTTCATCTTTCTTCTTTATGCATTGTCTTACTGTACTAAGAATCTAGAGTTCAGGAGGTATTTAAATTTTTAAAAAAGCCATAAAAGACAACATCCGTTCTCATTTCAGTTTCCTGGAAGGTGAGTGTGGTTCAGCAAATGGTCCTTTTTTGTTGTTTTATGAAATCTAACTAAATCTAGTGATTAGATGTAAATTATATCAACAGTGTACATCCCCATCTGCCCTACTGCTGTATATTCTTCTTCCCTGTGGTACTGCTAAGATATGTACCTTTCCCCCTTATTTCTTTGTTGCCTCCTGGTCTATTTGTTTATGAATTTCTTCAAACGAAGTTCTCATCTGTATTAATTGTGTCATCAGATATCTATGTGTAGCACCTCCCTGTTTTCTGCATAGCATTATTTTGATGACAGTGATAGAGTTGGGTGAGTTGGCTTGATTCATTTTAAAAAAATATGATTTTTTAAAATAAATGATACAGAAAGAACTTAAGACTTCTTAAAAAAGAAAATAATTACTGGAGGCATCTTTTTCATACGGATCTGTGTTTGAATTCCTGTTTATTCCACTATGTTAGTACTGAGCTAGGGCTGCCACTTCATTCTTTTCTTGCAGACCACTCATTTTTTCTTTCAAGCCCCTGGGCAGAAAGGTGCAACCCAGGCCCTTCCCGCACCATTCCTGGATCCTGCAACATCTCACTGCCATCCGAAGCAGTGCCTTTGCTGGGATGGGAGCAGGACCTGAGTGCTTCCCTCTGCACCAGAGAGCTGCCAGTGGATGTGTAGCATTCAAGATGCTCTCCTTTCTTCCACAGTGCATTTGGCCTCTTCCTGCACTGCACTGAGGAAGGAAGAACTTGATTGGGCTTCCGCCCTCCCCACATAGCTGCCAGCAATGCAGTTGTTGTGTGACGGGAGGCCATTACCAGATTTTTTTTTGGTAAAGGTATACTGTGTGATCACAACAGCTGGGGACACAAAAGGAGCAGGACAGCGATGATGTTGTGCAATGGCACTCCTCACAAACTGGCAGCAATGCATCCCCATGCTGAGATGGCACCAAGTGAGGGCCCAAGTCCTTTCTGTGCTATCAATAGTTTCTATCTATTGAAATTGGACAGAGCAGATGATTGAGAATTTTATTCATTTCATTTTTGAGCAGGAGCTGCTGAAGTTCTTAGATTTCTTATAAACAGGATAAAAAGCCTTTAACATTTAAAAAAAAGTTGGAGAAAGTCAAACTGATAGATCTATCTATTTCTACTAGTGAAGCCCATGTCACTATATGGCTTAGTGCCAGAAATGGAGTACAGTCTCTTCTCAGAGAATCTACAGCCTAAAGATTTAATCCAGAAAAGTTATTTACAGCATGGTTGACTCACACTTCTAGTCCATTTATATACTCTGAGTCACATTTCTTCTTCCCTTTATAATGGTTGGCACAGATGTTACTCAAAGCAGACCCCAGGGTTTTGAATGGAGAAGCAAGACATCCATTGTGTGAACTGGTTTGAAATCTCATTAGTGTTCTAACACATTAGTTAGAATTCTGTTGGTTAGTCTCAACTGGGGAACCTCCATTAAATCAATTGTTGAACGTTGAACCAACACATAGGTAAATTCAATTGATTCAATGGTTCTGCTTAAGTCAGGGCAAACAATACGACTCAGGCCTCTCTCTTTGGCCAGTTGTCTGATGGTAGACAATGTTTGCTTTGAACTGGTTTTCAAAAATTTAATTAGACTTTTAAAAAGATTCCTTCTTCATTTTATCTATGGTCATTTCCACACTAGCCTGTTATAGTGTTATTATTCCACTTTCAACATCCTGTGGTATCCTGAGGTTTGCGGTTTAGGGAGGGGCTTTTGTGGAAGGGGCCTTTGAAGATTTCATAGGATGCTGGAAGTGGAATAATAGCGCTATAACAGGCTAGTGCAGAAATGGCCTATGCCTCACTTTTCATGGATGAAAACAAATGCATTCCCAGAATGGCTCACAATTAAAACCTCAGAAAGATACTAAACAATTAATACAAACAAGCAACCCAATCACTAAACAACCAATACAATTATCTATTCTCTGTGTGAAGCACACTGGGTGCTGATACATCCAGATTCCAATCTCTTGCCTTCAGAGAAAAGGCACTACAAATGGACCCAGATGCCAGTTCGTGATAACTGTTATTTTATTTTGTGCTTTTTTAATGGTGAAGTTTTAGGGATTGAATAGATGGTGAAAGAAGTGCAGGGCCAAATAAATAAATGATATCATGAAGCCTGAAGAGCCATCCTTTCTTTGACAGGTGTGGGAAATGCTCAGAGTAAAGCAGCTCCAGACATGAAAAAAGAAAAGTTACTGAGAAGAGGAAGGGGGAGAGAAAGGAAGCAACTAAATAAAGACTCCAAAGCAGCCATTTCAGTAACTCCGAAACAAACGTAGCTGAAGTGTGAATTTTCTGCAACTCCAGCTATGCCACAAGACTTCCGCTGAGAGCTTTGATTCTACAGGTACAGCCTCCAACAAAGAGAGATCTGGGTTGCTACTACTTGTTGAAGACAGGAAGTGAGGCTGAGGAGGAGAAATGGCAAAAGGAGGCACTTGACAAAGCAGCAGCTTGTCAACAGCAGCAGCTATGCCTTTAGTCAGTCTTAGAAGCTGCCAAGTGTGCAACATGGAGGGTCAATGAGGTCTGGAAGCAATGCAGTTACATACATTGTTCTGTTACCTATAAGGAACTAATTCCCACACTGGGCTTGGAATCACAGTGTATGCAGGGAACTCACGGCAAGGCAGAAAACACCCATGCTGTTCTGTAGCCCGTGCATTGCTGGGAGAATGAATGATACAAAATACATGCTGCAACATTACTCAGTTGAAGTAAAAATTTTCCAAAGGAGAAACCAAGCCAATGAAAATAGATAGAACTGGATTAAGCATAACATTTCTCCCTCTTTCTCTCTGTGTGTGTATTTTATAAAAGGAAGATGTAATAGAAAAGTGTGAGAAGAAAGGAACAGACTATTTCATTCACAGATGATGGCTATAAACATCTTGATCTACGTTGCTTTGAAAGTTTTTACTCAATATTCTGACATAAGAACCAAGAGCCATGTTTCTAATGATGCTCAAAGTGGAATTCACCTCTGAGTTAGATTTAGGAATTTGAGAGGTATTTCAGGTACAGCAAAGTTGGGAATACCCATTAAGACTTACAGGAGGTTTAGTAGAAAAAGCCGATGTGAAAATATGTTAAGAAGTATGGACAATTATGCTCACAACAAACAAACCCCACATTTCAAAAAGAGAATTCTTAAGGAAACAGGTTGGAATGGGCATATTCAAACACCCTAGAGTGTTTGAGCACACGCAACCTCAAATCTGATTTTTCTGTCTCTCAAGAGGTTCTACTTTATCATGCAAAATCATTTTTCCCCATTTGGCGAACTAGCCAGGACTACCACTGTTCGTTGCTACAGGAGATAATGTAGATACCATGACAATAATGGCTTTCATCATGGGCTGTAAGACTTCCAATACAGTTTTTATTTTACTCGGCTAGCACACAATAGTTCACAGCATGGATCTGGGTTTTCTTCACAAGTTATGAATGGAGTTACAGAATAAGAGAAAGTATTCTCATTTTTCTTCCGGTTATTTCATTTTACAAACAATAGCAATACATTTCTTAAGCCTCTGACAATATGAAGTATTCTATGGGTTGACACAATGCATTTCCCTCCTTATGACCTTATTCAGGACTTCCCACAAATGTGTGCATTTTGATGAATTATAATTTATGAGATAATGGAACATAGAGGAAAATCTGATTAACACATGTATGGACTCTAACAGCAGTTGATACTTGGCAGATTGTTTGAATTGCCTCGAGTGAAAGTAGTGGTAATTAGGGTACGGATCAGGTAGGAATTTGTATGGCTCACCTTTAATGGAAACTTACCTAATTTGTAATTTTTTAAATCAATGGCTGGAATCCTGTTGGTGAAATATACTTAAGTAACCTGGGGTTGCATGGGTATATGTCAGCTTTTGGACAACGTGGGAGGAGGCACTCCTTAGATCCTTGTGCAGTATCCCATCCTGGAGAAGGCAGCTACTAAGCACCAAAGGGTGCTAACATGGCTGCTTACTAGCTAGGGATGGGAGACATACCAAGGCATTGTCTAGCTGCTGTTCTGCTGCAGAGATGCTAGCTAGCATCACCTTCCTGGATCTCCAACAAGACACATGGAGATTTGAGAGGGTGACATCAGTCTTTTTCCCCCTTGTCTTGATGTCGCTCATCCCGCTTTGGGTCTATAAGTTCTATGGCATCATATTTCAGCATTTGTTAGCTACCTTCCAGGAGTGAGGGTCACACAATGTAGGATCCCACCAAATATGTGAACCAAAATAAAAATTTCCTTGAATATTTGGGCTGTTATGAATTTTGTGGTACAGTTCTGCAGTGAAAAATATGGGCACCAAAAGTATGCAGCAGAGTAAAATGAACACAAATGAAGTATATGTTAGCGAAAATAATGAAGAAAATGCATTATATTAGGAGAAAATACTAATTTCTATAGAGGGAAGCAGATGAAACTACATATTGTTGTGTACCTTCAAGTAATTTTTGACTTATGGTGACCCTAAGGTGACCCTTTCACAGGGTTTTCTTGGACTGAGAGAGTGTGACATGTCAAAGGTCACCCAGTAGGTTTCCATAGCCAAATGCAGACTCAAGCCCTGGTCTCCAGGGTCATAGAAACTTTAGTTTGCAGAAAATGAGAAACCAAGTGAATATGAAATGGATAGATTCATTCATCCCTAGTTTCAGCCAGAGTACTATTTAAGGCATCCCATCTGTGGAGACTGTTTTTGGTGTCTCATACATCTAAATCATAACTTTATTCTAAATTCCATGTGTAATGAACATATAGAGTGCCATAACAAATTCCCACTTTCTTCATGAATTAAAAGTCAAATATTCCCTAACTGCCCTGTGAAAAGCTTCAATATTATCTAAATATCCTCACAATACTTGATGTCTCTATTTGTTTCCTAAAAACAATTGATTCTAAATACTTTCTACAATACAGCTGATATTTTCAGGATGCAATTGGCATGTAACAGTATTTAGTCGTGGGGAAGACTGATAGCTGATATATATAATGTACATCATAGTCTTTGAAAGTTCTGCTTAACAATAGTCACACGGATGTCTGCCAAAGAATTCCCGCACCATCCAGAGCATTCTGGGATATGTTCTAACAGAGAAAGAGAGAGAGATACACATCCACATTCGTATGAAACAGTACTGGGCCACTGTGAATCCAAGGACTGGAGCTTGACCAAAAAAAAAAAAAAGTACTTTTGGGATTATAATTTTCAGAATAGCCCAGACAGTATACCACAGTCTCTCAATGACATAGTCACAGAACTACCAGCATAACCAGAGATTTCTAAACAGGAAAAAGGAAGGGGAGGAGAAAGTCCCATTGCTGTCATAGCAGTCCTCTCACCTGAAGCTAAATTGTGGCTGAAACTGGACACTAAACTGGAAAATTCCAACTGATCTTTTATGAATGGGGTAGAGAACTAAGGGCAGAGTGTTGCAGTCTTGACCTAAGTTGAAGCCTCCCGAAACCTGAGCAATCAAGAAATGCCAGTGAGGCAAAATAACTCCAGTTTGGAAGAGTTCAATATTTCACATAAAAAGGCAAAAAAAAAATTGAAATTATGATTCCAGAGACCCTGGCTTTAAATAATTCATTTATATTAATTCATTTCAGTTCTAATGTGGATGGATATGAATGACCCATAGTCAGTAGTGATTTCCATCATCACAACAGCTGAAATCTGAGTCCCATTGGAGATAGCAGACAGCAAAGCCAGACATATTTTGGGGGAGAAGCGTGAGGCTGAAATTGGATGAGCACTGGACACCAACTGGATATCTTTATGGCCAGCAAATGTCCAGTGCCCATCCAATTTCATCCAACTATTCATTTACAACAAGGATGGGAAATCTCTATGCACCTGAGAGGGGTCATTTTTCAGCCTTCAGGACACCCACCAACCCCAGAACACCTTCCCTTCCAAAACGGAAGTAGATGGAAATCTATTTCTGTTACTGTTGCTATTGTTGCTGCTGCTGCTGTTGAAAACACACATCAGGGGTTAGAGTGACAAAACAAGGGGAAGAAACATCTTCTTTTAAGGCAAAATCATTGGTCATGTAAACTTCTTCCACTACATAGGGGCCTGTTCAAGCAATTGCAAAGAAGAGAGATCTCTCCCTACAGAAACTTCATTTATTAATGATTCTAGACATCCTAGGAAAGAGTTTTCAATCCACACAGATCTCTCCAGTTGGCATAAAGCATGAGGGAAGCTGGGTAGTCAATTTGTCCAATAAACACTTAGATTTCATAACGCAATAGATGCTGGTCAGTCAGAGATCTCTTTTGCTTCTGGATGAATCATCCTCATCATCATCATCACACCACCAGTGTTCATTACACTTTACAAGTAAAAATAAAAAAAAGGCAGCCTTGTCAAAGATGTACAACCTAAAATATACACAAAAAAGGAAGGAAGAAGTAATGCAGAAATAAAACTGTAAAACGCATTATCCAAGTAGAAAACAAAAAGCAAACTAACAAATAAATATGATCAAAATATACAAGATGCTAAAATAATATTTAAAAACCCCAAAAGCTTTAGAAAATAATAAAGTTCTCAACTGAGACTTTAAAAAAAGAAAAGGAGGGAAGGAGCAATCTGCAAATGTTCAGGGGGTCAATTCTGGGACCACGAAACAGTGAATGAAAAAGGATGAAGGCAAACGAAACAAGAGAAAACCACTGGTTGAACAACAAACCTGAAAGTCTTACTGTTCTAGCATAAAGACTCTGGGTTCGCCCTCCCATCCCGCGAAGAGATGTCAGAGAACTTCACATATCTATCTTTATTTTATTTATTTTATATTATTTTATTTTTGCTACAGTTTATCATGAATAAAAAGAACTCAGCTTCCAGACAGGAATTGAATTTTGTTTTTCTCTTTGCCTCTGCATGCTCCACAAAAAAAGGAACATCATGTAGATGTTTGAGGGAGGGGAGAGAACTTTAGCAACAGAAAGAGAAATGAATAGGAATATTTTCCATATCCTTTTTCCCCATTAACTTGATAGGTGGAAGTCCTTAGGATGTCCAGGTGAGTCATGGGGCCACACAAAAAGTGATGAGAGCCACATATGCTGTGGTATTCTTACCTTTGTTTTTCAGATACAAGCATTAATGTGAGTGTGCTGCACTTGGGGAGTATTTAACATTTAAATTCAGCAGTAGTGCCTCACATAACATGTTATAGCAGGAAAGATGCCAATGGCCAGATCTAATGTTATATCTCCTGTAGGAGATATAGCATTAGGTGATTTTAGGCACATGTCTTTGGGCAACACTCCAACTTGGCACAACTCAGCTGGTTGACTTGATAGGTTCAAGTCTGGCCATACTATGGGGAAAAAAGAACTGCTTGTAACAGAATGTATAAATTTGTGTGGTATAGAGCTCAACAACAGAAAATAAGGACTGCAAATTCCATACAGAATTGTTGGTTTTTACTTTTAGACGCACAAGGGCCAGCACTCTGTAGGGGTCTGAATGTTGCACTAGAACACTGAGAAAGGAGGGTTTAAAACCCTGCTCAGTCGTCAAAACCTAGTGGGTAACTTTGGGCAAGTCACATTCTCTTAGTTTTAGAGAAAGACAATGGGCAAACTTTCTCTGATGAATCTTGCCAAGTCCAAGACAGGGTCTCCATGTGTAAGAGCCAACTTGAAGGCATATCATATCAATAACAGCTTATGGACACAGATCTCAGAATTCAATGTCTTAAAAGCATCTTTATAAATCTTAACATCTTGCAAACTTTCAGCAGGACTAAGGAGGCTGCACAGGGTGAAATGAAAAGGGATCTTCTAAGGCTTTCCTGTTTACAACCTCAAAGTTATTCCACCTAGCAGTTAAGCAGAAAGAGACAGCTTACGTCTGAACATTAGTGGCTTTTAAAAATGCATGGTCATCTTTTTTTCTTTTAAATTGAACCCTCTTTCTGTTCTCACCAAGCAGCCTCTTCAGCATGTCTTCCAGCAGCAAGCAGGTTAATTTTGTGGCCACTGAAGTGGTTTCACAAACTACTCTTTAGCTTTTTCACATGGCAGGTTCATCAACACACTTATGGGCTGTTAAAGTTGAGATGACTACCATTGGGTTGATGGACAGCACGGCTCTACTATTTGACACAGTAAGGTAGCCAGATATCCTACTTTCCAGAAGACAATTTTTTCTTTGAAGGCATGATTCAAGGAAGATGTAGGGAATTGCTGGATTTGTTGAGGAAGTAACACTTAGAATTTTGAGAAGAGACATGGAGAGAGGGGCAGGAGAGGGCCAAAGATCCTTTCAGAGGGCTTTCTCTCACAAACATTGGAGGAAGTTAAGGTGTCATGTGTTACACCTTGCAGAGGTCTATACTCTCTTAAGTCAGTCTACAACTACCATGGATGAAATCCATGTTCTTAACATTATCTAGCTTTCAGGGAGTTGTCTGTATGAAAATCCAGTACAGTACTGCAGAACAATTCCCTACTCCTGATGTAGTCTCTAACTTTCCTCACCTCATTCCCTGACTCTCTCTATGCTCACCTTCCACAAACAAACTTGAAAGTTTCACTGTCACCTTCTCTTGCCAAAGCAGAGAAGATCTATCAATCATCCTGGTGTTCTTACAGATGATACTTCTGCTCTGAAAAATGTCTTCATACTGCAGTGACACTGCTAACACACTTCTGAATGCAATGCAACACCACTTCCACAAACACCTGAGATTACTCGCCCACTGGAAATAGGAAGCCCTAGTTGTATGTGGTGCAGTCTTAACAGAGCTGTAAACTTTATCCTTTTCAGTGGTGCTACCTCCTTAGTAAGAGAACTAAGGAGTGCCATGGAACAAAATGTGCTGCTAGTTAGCAGCTGAGCAAAATTAAGCATTTTAGCTCAGGTAACAGTGTGCATGGAAGTTACAGTACAGACTGGTGACCATCAGGAGGAAATGAGCATAGAATTGTCACCCTATACTAGGTGGCCACAATTGCTTTGTAGAATTGAGAATTTTCCAGGTGACTCTTGTCATGCAGAGTAAGAAAATCTGCAACATCTGTATCTAAAAATATTGGTATAGATATACAGAGCCAGACCAAAGGACAAGATTGTACCTCTATCCCATTATGTGTACAGAAACTGTCAAGACTGGCATCTTAAACCTGGCAGCATTTTCCACCAGTCTTGAGAATACCAGGGTAGCTTAGGGGGGCACTGGACTGACTGAGCACCTGACAGATAATGTGATGTCCTTCAGAATGCTTTCACTGCTTGCATCTCCTAACATCTGCTATCTCGTTTGGCCACCTCACTCTGTCCAATGGCACAGTCACTCCTGTAAATATTGCATTGATTGACTGAGTAAGTGAGTGATTATTACTCAATCAGGTTGACATAAATACCAGGAAAGATTCTGGAGTACATCATTAAACAGTCTATAAGCACTTAGAAATGCTTTCTGAAAGACAACCTTTAGAAAGGACTTTCTAAAAGTCAATGTGGGTTTCTCAAAAACAAGTCACGTCAGACTAATCTTATCTCTTTTTTTTAACAGAGTTACTAGCTTGATAGATAAAGGGAATGCTGTGGACATAGCATATCCTGACTTTGGTAAGGCCTTTGACAAGCACCCCCCCCCAATTATATTCTTGCAAACAAGCTAGTAAAATGTGGCTAGGCAATGCTACTGTTAGATGGATTTGTAATTGGTTGACTGGCGGAACCCAAAGGGTGCTCACCAGTGGCTCCTCTTCATCCTGAATTGAAGTCTCTAGTGGGGTGCTACAGGATTCTGTCCTGGACCCAGTGCAAATAAACATCTTTATGCTGGATGAGGGAATAGAGGGCATTCTTATCAAACCTGCAGATAACACCAAATTAGGAGGATAAGCTAATACTCCAAAAGATAGTATCAGAATTCAAGATGACCTTAACAGATTAGAGAGCTGGGCCAAAACTAACAAAATTAATTTCAACATGGAGAAGTGTAAGGTACTAAACTAGGTCAGAATGCACAGATATAAGATGGATGACAAGTGAGTTGACCACAGTATATGTGAAAGGAATCTTGAGACTTAGTAGACCACAAACTGAATATGAGTCAGCAGTGTGATGTCGCAGGTAAAAAAGTCAATGTGATTCTAGGTTGTATAAACAGGAGTATAGTATCTAGGTCAAGGGAAGTGATATTGCCACTCTGTTCTGCTTTGGTCAGACCTCACCTAGAATAAAGTGTCCACTTCTGGCCACCATAGTTCAAGAAGGATATTGACAAGCTCGAACATGTGCCAGAGGAGAGAAGGAAAATGGAGCTGGGAACCCTACTCTATAAGGAGTGATTTAGGGAACTGGACACATTTAGCCTAGAGAAAAGAAGGTTAAGAGGTGACATGATAACTACAGTACATTTAAATGTTTGAAAGGATGTCATATGGAGGATGGAGCAAGCCTGTTTTCTGCTGTGCCAGATACTAGGACATGGAGCAATGTCTTCAAATTTCAGGAGAAGAGATTCCATGTAAACATTAGGAAGAACTTGCTGGTGCCAAGAGCAGTTTGACAATGGAATACACTGCCTCAGAGTGTGGCAGCAGCTCCTTCTATGCAGGTTTTTAACCACAGGCTGGATGGCCATCTGTCAGTAATGTTTTGATAGTGTACTCCTGTAAGGCAAGGGGTTGGACTGGATGGCCCTTGTAGTCTGTCCCTTCTAGCTCTTGATGGAATTTGTATCCTACCTTTCTCACAAGATGATGGGATTCAACATGGCTATGTAAATATAAAGAAACTTTGCACTTATGTACAATTGGTCACCATGAGAGAGTTGGAGTTCAACAGAAATGATATCCTGAGGTGATCAAAGAGGTAAAACTTTTGCAGAATGCTAGTAAAGTGTGTGGGGGGGTTCCCCTTTATAGGGGTTGGCCTAAATCCTACTGTTAGACCATTTCTGCACTATATCGTTATAGTGCTATTATTCCACTTTCAACATCCTGTGGAATTCTGGGGTTTGTATTTTCCTGAGGCCAAAGAGCTCTCTGGCTGAGAATTCTAAATATCCTTCCCTAAATTACAAACCCCAGAATTCCACAGGATGTTGAAAGTGGTATAATAGCACTATAACAGTTTAGTGCAGAAATGGCCTTAGTCCCAGCTAAATTCAACATTCAGCAATTGATTAATCAGATCTAATCTAATTGGGACTAATGAATAGGATTCATACCAGGGTGTCTTGCTTCTGATGAGTTAATATAATTCAACCAACAAATTCAATGTAGTAGCTTCTGGACTAAATCCAAAGCCCAGCTTGCATACATTTTGACTTACCAAGTTCCCCTTAATTCAATGGGGCTACTGCAGTTGGAAAAAGCAATTGGAAATATATTTCTCTTTTGTTTTACTAACAGAAAACTGTTTTATACCAGACTACCGGTGTTAAATGATTTACTGTAATCTCTGACTAACAGTAGCTCTTTGGGGTCTCAGAGATGATGATGATGATATTTAATTATAACACCCTTTTCACCAAAGGGCAGAAATCAACACATACAATCAAGGACAAGAACAATATAACACTATAGCAACACATGGGATAAAATCCTTAACACCCCACCAGTCACTACCCATCTCAGCACCTTAAACACAACTCTGTGGCTTAAGCTGATGGACCAGGTGAAATCCTCCTCTAGCTTGAGGTCCAAAAGGAAGACTGATCCACAAATGCAGACCAAGGCCATTTCCGCACTAGACTGTTATAGCGCTATCATTCCACTTTCAACAGCCTATGGAACCCTGGGGTTTGCGGTTTCGGGAGGGTCCGGCTGGCCCCTCCCAAAACCGCAAACCCCAGGATTCCATAGGCTGTTGAAAGCGGAATAATAGCGCTATAACAGTCTAGTGTGAAATGGCCTCAGATCTTGAAAGACTCACAACCTTGACAGAGCTGTGCGCATTGGTAGTACAGATAGTAATCCTTTACCTGTAGTTCTTAAATTCCTGGATGGAACATATCATCCAGTCGAGCTGCAAAGTACTGAGGGAGGTTAGAAGGCAAAGCTTTAAATACCATTTAAAAGTTTGAAATGGGCCCTGGCCTGAACGGGTAGTCAATGAAGGGATCTGTGGGGGAGCAAAAACAGGTGAATATGTAGGGAGATTTAAAACAACCCAGATTGCATTGTTCTGAGTTAAAGGTCATTCATATCACCCTTTTGATTTTTTGCGAGGCAGATACCAAGGATTATTCCTGGATCTGCTGCATGCAAAGAATACAGACATAAGGGACCCCAGCATGGCATAGTGGTTTGAGCATTGGACTACAACTGTGGAGACCAGGATTCAAATCCCTGCTCAGTTATGGAAACTCACTGGATAACTCTGTGTGTCACACTCTGTCAGCCTCAGAGGAAGGCAGAGGCAAACCCCCTCTGAACAAATCTTGCCAAGAAAACACTGTGATAGGTTCACCTTAGGGTCACCATAAGCTGGAAATGACTTAAAGACACACAACAACTGCAAAAGGAAAGTTACTTTTTGGACTGCGTCTCCCAGAATCCTCTAGCCATAGAGATAGAAAGACTATTTGAAAATATTCAGAAAATGTTGGGAAATAGTGTTTCTTGCATGTTGGGAAACACTGATGAGGAAGATCTGACAAGAATCTTTGGGCTCTGTGCAAAATTTGTACACCGCCCTTTCTTCACACAGGAAACTAGCATTTTCTGCATAGGAAATAGCATTTGTTGCAGCAAAAATAATATCATCGGCACAGAAATATTCTTATCTGTATAGAAAATGATGTCTCCTTAGCAGAATATGCTGTTTTCTGCACAAATGACCATGTGTGAATTTTGCACTGACCATATCTCAAAGTGTGAATAGCCTTCAAAAATTGCCATTTTCAAAGATTTTCTTGCAGCTGGAAGAACATTGCCCTGATTACCCATTGCTTCCTTTGAAGATGAAATTAGCAAAGAATTACATCCTTATGCAGCCTTTTTGGCCATAGCCATCAGTTTTCTAGCCCTCCAAAAGTGGTTTTGGAGCCCAAGGGAGAGAGACGCTGGTTCCACTGCATTCTTCTGTTCTACCACTGGATTCTACTCAACACCATGATCACCACCATTATCACCTAGAAGAAATGCTAGTTATACAAAGACATTCAACAAGATGGTTGACCCATTTGGAAATTCTGTGCCTAGAAAAGATCTCCCACCCACCCACCCTGTTTAGGGGACATAATTTACATTACATAATTTAATTACTGAATTAGATTACATCTAGCCTTGGAGATTTTTGCCACTCAGACATGCCTGTTAAACAACTTATTGGAGTTCACATAGTGTATTACATAATTTTTTAAACAATAATCCTTTGACTGCTGCATCCTCTACCAGCAACATTTTCATGGCTGGCAAGATGATTCAAAATGTGTCTTCATGTCATTGGTTCCTTCTGTGGTCAAAACCAACAATTGGCAACAACTGATCTTGGTTACAGGTGTTGCAAGGATGCCCAAAATAGAACAAGGCATTAAATAGAGCTGAGAGCTTGCCTATAAGGAAAACACATCAATGGTTTCCTCACCACCACCTGCCCCCAAAAAACAACAACCCAACAGAAGACACAATGCAATAGAAAATAATTCAAGGGTATAGATGGCTTTGAATAAGAAAAAAAGTGGTTGAGGAGGAATATGTGATTAATCTCTTCCCTGCCAGCCATTTTCTCACACTCAAATACTCCCCCAAGTGAACTCATATCACGCCCTGTAGTGTTGTAACTGCAGCAAAAATGTGCTTGGACTGTTGTCATGGGAAAGCCACCTGGGGTTCTGCATGAATGAAAAGATAGCCCATAAACAAAGCGTAAGGTATTCCTCCTAGAAATAGGAACTAACTTGTGTCTAGTGATTTGAGTGTTGGATTATGACTCTGGAAACCAAGGTTTGAATCCCTACTCAGCCATGAAAACCAACTCGGTAACCCTGGGCAAGTAACACTCTCTCAGCCTCAAGAAAAGCAAAGGAAAAAAAATCCTCTAAACAAATCTTTCCAAGGAAACCCTATGATAGTGTTGCCATAAGTTGAAAATGACTTAAAGGCACAAAAAACAACTACAAAAGAAAGTTATTTTTTGGACCACATCTCTCACAATCCTCTAGCCATAGCAATAGAAATACTATCTCAAAATATTCAGAAAATGGTGGGAAATGGTGTTTCTTGAGTGTTGGGGAACACTGATGAGGAGGATCAGGACTGATGAGAATCTTGGGACTTATTGTGTGGAAAATTTGCACGTGGCCCCCTTTTTTTGCACTGGAAACCAGCGTTTCATGCATAGGAAACAGTCTTTTTTTTTTTTTTTGCACAAAAACTTTGTTTTTTCTTCACAAAAAACATATTTCTGCACAGAAACATTCTTGTCTGGGAAGAAAATTATGTCTCCTAAGTAGAAAATTCTGTTTTCTGCACAAAAATGTCATATGTGAATTTTACATAGAACATGTCCCAAACAGTGAGTAGCCTTCAAAAACTGTGCTGTTTTCAAAGACTTTCATGAAGCTGGAAAAATATTGCCCAAATTACCCATTGCTTCTTTTGAGGATAAAATTAGGAAAGAATTATAACCTTGCTCAGTCATGGCTGCGGAAACTCACTGAGCGACCGTGGGCATGTCACACACTCTTAGCACCAGAAAACACTGGCCATTTCCACACTGCACCGTTGTAGTGCTATTAGTCCACTTTCAACATCCTGTGGAATTCTGGGGTTGATTCACCAAATTTGATCTCATTTTTCCAGGATGAGTTTGATCATGAACTCTTTTGGGGAGAGGGGAGCTGGATGAAAATTTACCCCTAGTTATATATGTATTTTTTTTAAAAAAAAGCATTAATTTTTTTGACACTAATTTTTCAAATTGACATGTGTTCATCCTCAATTTCCCATTAATACTAGCAGGAATTTTGAGGTGCATTTGTTTCAAATGCATGCATTTTTCAGAACACATTTTTCAATTTGAGGTTTTTTTTTCAGTGCACATTTTCAATACATGCTTTTTTGATAGTTCCAAACTGGGCGTACTTCTTGACCCCATTCTTGGATCTAGTAAGAAATTTCCTAGCAATTCTTGTTTTACTAAAACTTTCTTCCTTGTAACATAAAATATTATCATCCAAGTGATGTCCACAAAGATTAGTTAAGCAAAACTAGTTTATATTTAAATTATTGTACATCTGGCGTGAGACTCTGGTGTGATGTAATAGAAAGCCGATGATATTAAGAAAGAAGACATTTACTAGCAGTCTCTTTCCCTAGATGATAGAGAATAGCTTAATTATATAATTTCTTCCTTGTTAGTCTAGTTTCCTGTCCAAAAGCTTTACTGCCAAATAACTAGCAAGTTCTTTTTTTTTAAACTCAGAAGAATATGATTACTCTTTCAACTACATTCTACGTTTCATTTTTTTACTATAAAAGTTGTTCGTTGTCCACTTTCTAGCTGAAAAACTATAAAAGTCCAATTCACTTTGCTAAAGCAGATTTTTTTTCTGAACTAAGATTAAATTGATATATCTAGAGCTTCTGTCATTGTAATATGACATTAGGAGTATAGTCAAATACTAGCTTTGACTCTAAGTGTCCCACTAAAGTAGTAGTCTACTGCAGAGTGCTTTTTGATGCATCAAAGAAATGGCACTATCTTTCAAACAGCATTCATATTTTCACCTTCTATAATCGCCGTAAAGTAATAGCAGGACTCTAGCATGATCTTTTTTTTTTACAGCTTCTAGAAGTCAGTTCTATGAGGAATTGCCTAGGCTCGCATTAGATATTCAGGTTTAAATGAACCACTCTCTCAGCTCTCCAATCTGCAAAATGCATTCATTAGCTTTTTGTCCTTATACTCTTCTTTCAGTTTAATCTCTCCATTCCATCCCTGTAGCCATTTTTGCTGTGGATTTGTTAATAGCAGTCCATGGTTTATGACTACCAAAACTGAGAACATTCTACAGTAGTTGAACATTTTACAAAGCTTCTGCTTTGCTTTTTGGATCAGAAATTCTACAAGCATATACATCCTTGAATTTGGCTGCTTGTTGTCTTGTATTCAACTGCACAGGGATTATGTTTTAGAAAACAAACAGCTTGGAAAAGTTATTTCTTGGACTAGAATACCAAGAATATGGCAACCAATTGGTTAACGATTCTGGGGATTATAAGAAATGCGGAAAACATTTCATTTCAGAACAATGGTCCCTCCCAGTCTCATGTGTTCTGTTGGTGCTTTCACCCAAATGTTAAGCCATGTTAAGTATGGTGCCATCATAGAATCATAGAAACAGGGAGTTGGGAGAGACCACAATGGCCATCAAGTCCAAACGCTACCATGCAGGAACAAACACTCAAAGCGCCCCAGCAAATAGCCATACAGCCTCTGGTTAAAAACCTCCAAAGAAAGTGACTCCACCACACTCCTAGGCAGCATATTCCACTGTTGAATGGCTCTGCCTGTCAGGAAGTTCTTCCTGATGTTTAGGTGAAATCTCTTATCATAGAATCATAGAATCATAGAAATGTAGAGTTGGAAGAGACCACATAGACCATCCAGTCCAACCCCCTGCCATGCAGGAACACCCTCAAAGCAATCCCGACAGATGGCCATCAAGCCTCTGCTTAAAAACCTCCAAGGAATTTGAATCCATTGCTCCATGTCCTAATTTCTGAAACAGCAGAAAACAAGTTTGCTCCATCTTCACCATGACATCCCTTCAAATATTTAAACATGGCCTCCTCAAGCAGGAAATGATGCCAGCTGCTGTTGAAACTCAGTCTATGGCAGACCTCTATGGTAAGTGGCTAGCGATAGAAGATAATTTCATCTCTATTTGTTTTTTGGGAATTTACCAAAAGATTTACCATCAGTAACCCCCATGTGAAGTTAAATATATATGTAAATGACAGAAACTGAAACTGCCAGATTTTTCCATCTAGGCCATGAGTCTGATTACTTATCTCCAAAAAATATGGCTTTGAATCTCTGCATTAGTGCAGAATTGGGATTGCTCCTTCTTTTTTCAATGAAGCTTCATTTACAGTCTTTAAACCTGACAGGCAGGTATCCTGCAAACAGTTGACCCACGTTTCTGTGTATTTTTGAAAAAATGATCCAAATTCTGAAACTGACCATATTCAAGACAGAAACAAATTGAAGTTAAAAATAATTCAAGTAATAGTGAAAATGAAATAAGCAGCTTTTTGCATCCCTTGTGACTCAGCAAAACTGAAATACAACCCATCATGTATGGCAGGTCAACAGACAGTACATTACGTAGTTCAGAGATATGTCTTCTGCCAGCTATTAACATCTGACAATTCACCAGATATTAGGCTCTTAATATGCCTGATATGGCACATAACTAAGGCCATTTCCACAGGATGAAGCTCTTCTGTGTTGTCTCGCTTCAGTCCTGGGTCCAGAAGGGAGCGGGTCAGCAATGCTTCCCTCTGCACCCAGTCAGTCCATGCAGAAGAGAACACAATAGCACCATGTCTTCCTTCTGCAGCACAGCTGGGCTTTTTACATTGCTGTGCTATGGAAGGAAACATCGCCAATGCGCTTCCGCATCTTCCGCATGGCCAGAAGTGACGGGAGTGCCGCGCGATCACAGGTGTGAAACGGATTTTTTTCTATTTTGCAAAAACTGCGCAAGTGTGATGCTCTGCAACAGGATGGCAGCAGGACAGCGATGATGTCATGCGGAAGCATGACTTGCCAACCACTGCCATCCTGTGGCAAAAATGCAACAGCAACGTTGTGCGGAAACGGCCTAAGTGAAACAGACAAAGGCCTAAATCCTGTTATTAGTCCTAACTAGAGTAGACTGATTCAGTTAGTGGTATTTATTTATGTGTTAACTCACCCATTCAAGAATTCATTGGTCTCCTTTTTTATTGTGCCTTCAAGTTGTTTCCAACTTATTTCTCAGGGATATAGAGACAATTGTGTGTCAGTGTGGCAAGATGAATTGGAAAGTGTGCTATCTTCCTGGCACACACATCCAGGATGTCACTGACAACTAGCCAAAACTAACCAGGACCACAAATTGGTACCCCTTTCCCTTTGCTGGGCTTAGCAACAACATAGCCAAGAACACCTTTAAGCAGATCACCACTGAATGAAACACCATTGAAATGTGCTTTGGGGAGACCATCAAGAGTTGCTGCCTGATGATAAAGAAGAAAGATCATTTCTGTCTCCACCTTTCCATAAAAGATGGGGAGGGTGAGTGTGAGAGAGGCCGAGCAAGTCTGGTTGGAGTCCACCAATCACAGCCCTCAGAATGCGAGAAGAGAGACCAAGTGTGTGTGTGTGTGTGTGTGTGTGTGTGTGTGTGTGTGGAGGGAGGGAGACTACTACCTAGGCCATTTCTGCACTAGACTGTTATAGTGCTATTATTCCACTTTCAACATCATGAAGGCCCCTCTCTAAACTCCAAACTCCAGGATTCCATAGGAAGTTGAAAGTGAAATAATAGTACTATAACAGTCTAGTGCAGAAATGGCCCTAGCCTGCAGATGAGTTAGTTAGGCCAAAGACAGAGTGAAGACTGATTAGGAGGAGGGGAGGAGGGTAAGATTTTAATAGAGTCTGGGGAGCTGGGAATTTGGAAAGAGTTTAGGGAGTTCATAGGTAGCTTAATTGTCATACAACAAAGCTTTATTGGTTTTATTTTCCGCAAACATGTCTGTTGTTTAAGAAGCAAAGGTGAGGAGCGATCATGCATTACCACATTAAACCCACTGATCTGTACAGGCACTTGTCCAGAACAGTAATCCTTTTGAGGGCCAAATACCAGATCCAAGGAGGTCTCTTGAGGATAAATGGGTGAGCGACAGAAGCCCAAAAGTTGGTACTGCAGGGTCAACATGGATAGGGGTTCCTTCACAGTGAAGTTCTCAGTTGTTGAGTAACTTTTTGCTTTTCTCCAGTGGAAGAGGGAGGAAAGGTCAGGCTGACAGTGTCAATAGGGGAATAGATTGATAATATCACCTAATGATGCCAGAAGAGGTACTTCCATTGTCCTAGCCACAGCATCAAAAGTCTGAAGACTGGAATTCCATTCCACCACCACCTAGACTCATTGGCCATAACCAACTGGCTGACTAAAATATCTACAAACTTGACAGTCACTCTCACAGTGACTTCATTTCTCACTGAGGAGCCTTCAAACACATGAGCCCCACATGAAGGAAAAATGAGGCCGTACATTTACCCTAGTAAGGACTGCAAGAACTCAGCCTAGAATCTCAGTATATCCAGAAGAGAAGGTACAATATCCAAATAGGAGATTACTACACCACTTACAAAGATTTCAAATTTGTGTCTCACCATAGTAAGATATAGATAATACAGTTTTGCACAAGGAGAGCCCTTTTGAATTCTTTGAATCTACTCGGAATGGGAGTGGGGCATGTACAGAACTATCATAATTGTCAACATCATTATACCACCATCTTTATCTACATTCTGCCTTTTCACATTCATTTTCATTTTCACATGGGAGATTTCAAAAAGAAATGAGGACTGTTACGGACCTCAACCTGTGAACCTCTGAATAATTCCCAACCAGAGGTTTCAAAAGTTATTTGCTAGACTGCAACTCCCAGAATCCTTAAACCAGCATGGCCACTATCTCCTTCCAAGCTGTGTTCCAGATACCATCTATTCTTCCTTTAAAGGAATATTTGAAGAACAATCTCTCTGAAAAGCTTTATAGTTTATCACAAAATACTCATTCAGGGACTAAAATGCAAACAAATGATACCCGGTTCCAGTTAAGCAAACAATACGTCACCATCCATTCAGCTTAACCCTGTTCATGTTTACCTACTGAATTCAACAGGGCTTACTTCCAAGTATGAGTGATTAGGATTGTTGCCTTAGATATGGTAATTGGTGGTTCTTGTTTTTGTTTTATTCCCCTCGGTTCGGACAATCACTGGAAGGCTTGACGCAATTCGTGTCCCATAATGTTTGCCTAATTCAATACAAAATGAAGATCTGAGACTAAATTGTAAAGACCTTGGACGGTTATGTCCAGTTGGTTAGGGACTGAAATGCATCTCTTGCCTTGCAAGTTTAAATGATCCCAGATGAGCTTGTGCCTACAGTTTCCGTCCTGCTGTTTTTCAACTAATCATTTGCAAAATTGAAAAGAAGAAAAAAAAAAGAAAAAGAAAAAAAGGCTTCTGGTAGGTGAGCCGCAGCAGGGCAATTAAGATGATGCGGTAAAGGTACACATCTGCTCCTAGACAGATACAGTTCCACTGATTCTATCTATAGTTGCAATCCTTCAGAGAGATAAACACCATGCGAGAGCGACATGCCGGAGGAAGTGCCACACTGAGAAAGTGGTGATCAGAGTGTAGCCTCACAGCCCCTGTGGTCTGAGATGAGAGAGGGAGGGAGGGAGGAGGGTGGAGAATGGAACAGCCAGGCAAGTGACAGAAGTCATGGGACAGGTGTAAATCAGAAGAACCGCATGTGAGAGCCAATGCTTGAGGGAGGTGAATTTGAGCAGACATGAAATGCACAAAGCAGCGGAGAGGACCTATACTCCAAACTCTTTGGGGAGAATTTTTATTCTGTTTATTCCTCACAATTGAACTGTTTTGATTGTTAGGATGCATTTTCTGCTCTGTTCTTCTCTGAAACTCAGCACAATCCTGTGTTTGTTTCTTTGCAGTAAGGCTCACTGTGTCAAATGGGTCTCCTTCCCAAGAAAGTACACATAGCGCTGCAGCCAGAGAGAGGTTTGCTTTTTTGTTTCACAGTTTCAGACATTCTGCTCACCCCGCTCGCCCTCACTGTGGTTCGGAGCAAATTTCGTTAAAACCTCAGCCTGACTCAGAGAAGACTCCCAGTAGACCTTCTTATGTAATACACCATATAATCATAGTATGATTATACAGTGTATACACTATGTGTGTGTGTTTTAACAAAGAGATTTTGTCAAAGTAACCTAAATTCTGCACTGAGAAAACAGTCTCACAAAATGAATCAGTTGTGCAAAAATGAGCATACACATTGCATGATTTATTCCACTTGTAAGCAGGAATGAGGTAGGAGAGCTCAACATAATTAGTTAAATTGTGTCCACATTTTTAAGAAAACCAAATTGATTCAAGCCTCCAGGACTAAGATGCAGAAAAGAACCTAATGTCCCTTTATTTTCACTTCATGGATGTTGTGTGTCTTCTAGTCATTTCTGACCTATGGGGAACGTAAGACAACCCTCTCACTGGGTTTTCTTGGCAAGATTTGTTGAGAGACAGTGTTTCCATTGTCGTCCTCTGAAACTGAGAGAGTGTGACTTGCCCAAGGGCAGCCAGTAGGTTACCATAGTAAAGCAAGAATTCAAATTCTAGTCTCCCAGAGTCCTTATCCAGTACTCAGACTAATATACCTTGCTGACTCTGTTCTCTAAATTTTTCATTTCAGATCTTGAATCAAAAATGTACCAAAATGTGTAAAAATGCACATTTTAGATTATAGGCAAACTGGAAAAAATGTGGAAAAATGTGGAAAAATGGATTTCATAATATTTTATAATTTTCATGCAGTTTTTTTCTAACTACAGATTAATAACAGACTGAACAGAGGAGACTGAATATCTGTGAAACTGACATACACTCAAAATGGAGTGATCAGTCCATCTTATAATGTAAATCATATGCCACATCTATCTGTATTTCCAAAAGAGAATGATATTATATGCCTTCTCTACCTTGTTATGTTCTGTCTATATTGTATCTATGATTGCATTTGGGAGTGAAGTTTACTGAATTAAGTGTGATCTATTTCATGTTATAGCCCAGTTCTGGCTTAATATGATCCTCTACACAGTGGTTTGGGTGCTTTTTGATCATAATCTGTTTGAATATTCTGTGAAATGGGGTTTAAAGTCAATTTAAAGTCAATTTTCTAATAGGGAATCTAAATGACAAAGAGACAGCTGTTTAAGCTCCCAGTTATAAACAAATATTAAACCACAGTTTTAAGTTTTGAACTTAACAGAGAAGTGCAGTTTCAACAGACCATGATCAAAGTGCTAAACCCAGGACAAAAAATTGGAAAAAGTATGGAGGGGAGTATCCAAGTTTGATGTGTCACAGTATTTGTGTAGCTAGGAATGTGGTGTCTGAAAAAGAGAAAATCTTTCCAGTTCCTAAGACAGCACTACATATCCTGCAAATTAAAGAAGAATAAGACAACACTTCCTATTTTACCAAAGGCTTCAACTTAATTTTCTGATAAATGTCCATCTTTAACTGTCAGCCTGTAATTTCGTCTGCTATGAATAAAAACTGAAACAATGTGGAGAAGCAATAGCTGTTTGCTTACATGTACTTGGCTGTCTTTTGGAAACATCTCTTTTGTAAGGTACTAGGACTGAAAAGGACAAAAGCAATTTCCTTTAGTCCAAAGGAAGGTTCTCACTTACTCTTCAATCCTCCTGGAAGAGTATTCAGTTTGTCAAAATATCTTTACAAATGTCTTTAAAAATGCCTCCAAATAATAGCCTCTATTTATGAAACTTTTAACCAGCATCCCAAAGTGTAAATTAATCAGGAATGAATGAATATATATATATATGAAAATGTTCTCTATCTTTTGATGCTAGTTCATTGCTCTGCCGTGAGAAAGCTGTATTTCATCACAACTGTACTTCTTTTCACAGTGACTTGAAAGGGTGCCCTTCCTCTACCTCTGCTTTGCTCTGCGAGCTTTTTCATCTTTTCTACCTTGCTGGAGGCATGATTAGGGCATTTCACCTTTGACCAGATGGGCAGACGAGCATCCATCCTCTGGAGCCACTGCTAGTGCTTTTCAGTAGATCAGCTCTTCAGTGGTACTGAACTGTGACCTCGTCTGCTGTTCAAAGGCTAAATACATAAATTCGAGCTTCCGTTGGGTCTGGCCTGGGAACCCAAGCTATCCCTTCATCCCAGGTCTCCCAGTCAGCAGCACAATGGCTAGCCCACCATACTAGCTGATCAGCTAAAAAAAAGAGAAGATGGGAGAATGAAAGGGGAAAAAAGCCTTTCTTTGACAAATTGGCCATTATTTGGTCTGCTGACTGCCCAGAGCGTTGAACCACCCCAACCATTAAAGCTTCCCCTCTCAAGTTATTTTTTCTGTCTCTGTTTGGGAACTGAGGCCTAATTCTAATTACTACACCCAACTAAAGTTATCCCAATGAAGCAATAAGTTACATAAATATTGACTTGGTATTCAATGATTGATGGAGTAAGACTAATATAAATAGGACTGCTAATTGGATTTAGATCTTACTGTTTTTAAACACTGAGCATTGGAGCAGGTTTGAGCATTGGACTATGACTCCAGAGACCAGAGTTTGAATCCCCACTCAGACATGGACACCCACTGGGCAACCTTGGGCAAGTCACATTGTCTCAGCTTTAGGGGAAAGGTAATCTCCCTCTGAACAAATCTTGCCAAGAAAACCCTTTGATAGGTTCAACTTAGGGTTGTCGTAAGTCAGAAATGAAGACAAACAACAGCAAAATTTTAAACAGTAAGGATATCAATGTATTTAGTCAACAGTTCAACCCAAGATGGTGTGTTAAAACATGTCTACAACACTTCTGTGTCCAAAAATATCTGTCAATTTCAGGCAGAGGCCAAGCAACACAGAGGCGGCAACTGGAGTTTTATGGCTTTTAGTAAGTAGTCTGTAAATTAATCAAGGGTTTACAGCACCCGAAGCAAACAGAGGCAATAAATAAGGCCGTAAAGTAATTAAGAGGTTACATCACCCAAAACAAATGAAGGCAGTGGAACTCAGGAATAGCAAGCCCATGGAACAGGCAGCAGAGTCACAGATGAATGACAACTGTTACCCCATAACTCCCACTCCCCAGCATCTGCCTTAAATAGTCTTTAACCCAGCTGGGGCTGATCAAGTGTCCGTTAACCTGCCCCGCAGCTGAAGGCCCTCTGATCTCAGCCGCTTCTCTAGGAGGCATTTTGATTTACGAACTGCCACCTTTTCTAGCTGCCTCTGGAGGAATGTGGAGGGAAAGTCTGCTGCAAGCTTCGGGCTGGAATCAGAAGCAGCAGCTTCTGTCAAGCCAGAAGCATTGGACTCCTCTGCTGTAGGTATCGGCCCTGGGTCAGCTGGGGAGTCACTGGCAGGCCCCTCCCTTGCCTCTGCAGGAGACACCCCCCTCCCTCCAAGGCCTCCCCTGGCTGGGAGTCCAAGCCCAACTCAGAGTCCCCATCTGAATCGGCAGCCTGTTCAGCCTCCTGCTCAGCCTGGCTCATGACAATATCCACAGCTGAATTCTTGTTCAGCTTTTCCTTGGAAACCTATAAAGAACTTGGGCCCTTTTCGCACGGGCTTTCTGTCACGCAACAGCCCCGTGAGCCTCGCGGGAGTGGGAGCGTCGCTCTGCACGATACACTCCCACTTCCGCCGCGTTCATGGGGCTGCAGCGGCGTGATCGCGGGTTTTTTTTATTTTCGCCTTGAAGCGAAAATCACCCACGCTTGCGCAACGCTCCCGGCGCCCAGGCACACTTACCTCCTGTGCGGAGCGTCGGGGAGGCGGCCGGGTCGCGCTTCCTTCCCTCTGCCCCTGCGGAAGGAAGGGGCGTGGTGCTAGCGCGACAGATGCGACACCTCCTGCTTCGTGCGCGCATGGGGGGGTGGACGCGACACCTCCTGCTTCGCACACGCGCGTGGGGGGGATGGACGCAAGAGCCTCCTGCTTCACCCGGGGGGAGGGTGGCTCACGCGAGAAGCCTCCTCCGGTGCTGCTTCCCCCTTGTTCCTTCACCTGTGGAAGGAAGGAGGGGGGAATGGCAGCCTCCCGGAGGAGCCTTCTCGTGCGAGCCGCCCTCCCCGCTCGCGCGAGAAGCCTCAATGCGAAAAGGGCCTTGATCTCATAGTTGGCACCAATTTGCTGATCTGGAGCTCTTTCAGAAAAAGTCCAAACATCTTGCCTTCATACAAACCTAGGCAGCTTTTCAGGCTTAACAGATCTAACATTTTTAAAGGGTCCTTGAGGGACTTGCTATTTTACTAAGCAGATAAATGACTACTTTACCCCACTCTACCTATCCTACTCTCACTTTTCAATTTTTTTTCCTTCTTTCCCAAACCCAGCTGTTCTGCTTTTGAAAATTCTCTTTCTCCACGTAATCCATTTCTGTTGTCTTCCCAAAGAAGTGATACAGATTACTCTACTTAATAACAAAGCCATGTGATACATTTCCTCCAATTCTAGAACTGATTTTTCTGAAGCATCAGAAGAATAAATGTGTCCTCTTTCCTAAATGCAAAAGAGGGAGAAGCAGAAGCATTAACAAATTCTAATGATATAATTCATGCAGCCAGTATAGTGTAGTTGTCTGAATGCTGGACTATAACTCTGGGGAACAGGGTTTGAATATCTGTTCAGCCATCAAAACTCACTAGGTGACCTTGAGCAAGTCACACTCTCTTAGCCTCAGAGGAAGGCAATGACATCCCCTTTCTGAACAAATCTTGTCAAAAAAATCCTGTGATAGTTCACATTTGGGTCACCATAAGTCAGAAATTACTTGAAAGCATGCAACAAAAACAAATTCACTAAAGTTTGTTTTTAGTTCAGCATTAATTGAGAAGTTTAGAAAGTTAGGTAAAATCACTAGAAAAACATAGCAAATGAACAAACTAGTCAGAAATTAATTCCAAGTTCTGGGAAGAATCATATCCATTCCAAACTCAGGCTTCAGCCCAAGATACCTTACTTGTTCTCCCTGACCTGGCTTGAATAAAAATGTTTCCAGGTGACATCTGGAGAACAGCAAGATTCTGGTTGTCTTGTCAGTTCATTACTTCCATCTGTGTTCATATGCCTGACTTGCTTCTCTGTACCCTTCTTTTCTTCTAGTCTTTATGCTTTTTTAAAGAACAAATCTGCCTACCTGCCTTTCTATTTCCTGCATCCCTGCCCAGGCTCACCTAGAAGTACTCATCATCTCAGACACTGGTCTCTGTTTGGCTCTAGTATGTGAAACTGGTGTTAAAGAACATGGCAGACAAAATTAATCCCTGTTGACAACACCAGCTAAATGTGGCTGTGGCCTGGGAGCAGTTACAAAAAGTGGCTTCTTTGGCACATGTATGAGTTCCTCTTTTCACAGGCCAGGTCAGGATTATTCAGGCTCTGAGAATTCAAGACCAAAACTTGAGATTTAAGGATGACCTTGCTGATATTACAGCGAGCATGCCCTGGTAAAATCATTAAGCATGATACATGAAGTATCAACTACAGCTGCACAAAGAATGGCATTTAAATAAAAACAAAATCTAAGCAATAAGGAAAACATATATAAGCATATTTTTCTAGACAGTGTTTTTGTCCTAAGGCTCCTCCCTCTTGCCCTGGGGCATGGATAAGACTGTCTAAGCTCAGAGATTCATGGCCAGGACCTAAGATCAGGGAACCCTACCTATTACTAGGTGATTGGGGCCATTTTCGCACTGGACGGTTGTAGCGCTATTATTCTGCTTTCAGCATCCTCTGGAATCCTGAGGTTTGCAGTTTTGGGAGGGGCCTGGCTCAGCCCCTCCCAAAACTGCAAACCCCAGGATTCCAGAGGATGCTGAAAGTGGAATAATAGCACTACAACTGTCCAGTGCAAAAATGGCCTGGGTTTGGAGGTGCTGCCAGGCTAGTAGGAACCCTCCCTGGAGCCAGTCAGGCCTTAGGAAAGACATTCTGCCTTCCTTGAGATGGCTGAAACCAGAGTCACAGAGATAGTAGCAACAATACACCACCTTTTGCTTCATCTAGTTTTCAACTAAGAAATGAGATATGTTATTTGGAAAATTCTATCATCTCTTGTGGAGGGCAGGACAAGATGGCCCCCTCTGAAGCATTTATCTCCTGACAAGGGTTATAATTTTTCACTACTTTTGTTCTCAAAGGAAGCAAAACATTTTTTAGCAATTGTATTCCCACTGTGGGAAATTATGAAAAAAAAGAGAAATCAGTTTTCTAAGACTATTTGTAGTTGCACATGCGTTTTTGTGCATGTGTGCAGAAGAAGTTATTTTCCATGAAAGAAAAAAAGTTGTTGAGCACATAGTCTGCACAGAATTCACTGTTTTGCACAAAATAACCCAGCACTTTCATTGCGGAAAATGCAGAATGTGCTGTTTCAATACAATAAAATCTCATGTAAATTTTGTCCTGAATAATTTCTAAACTTCTCATCAGTACAAGATTTTTTTCATCAGGGTTTTTTTGATGCTCAAGAAAGACTTTTTAAATGTACTTTTGAATGTTATTTCCATCCCAAGTCCAGAAAGCATAATAATGTAGGAAACTTGCATGTGGGAATGTGTGGAGCACTAGTATCACTATGGCCACGTCCCCCCACCTCAGCCTGTGGGATGCTGCAAATCAAAAGCTTGGTAGCCATTGGCTGAAACCATTGACTTGACATTCTGGTGGACTCTGGGGATTCTAGATAAGAATCTGTATAGTCTACACCAAGAATGCCCAAGATCTGCTCAAATTCTTGCTTGGCTTAAAATTGGCACATTCTGTGACCTGCAAAGACTGTGATCCTTTCCGCACAAGGGGCCAGGATGGCAGCAGTCAGCTGGTCGTGCTTCTGCATAATGTTTTTGCCAGTCCACCGCCATCTTGCTCCCAAGTGGCACAGGAACACCATATTTGCAAAATGAAAAAAAAAATCCATTTTATACCTACCATCGCACAGTGCTGCCACCCTTCCCAGCTGTGCAGAAGGGTGGAAGTGTGCTGGTGACATCTCCCTCCCCAGCACAGCAATGGCAAGTGCCCGGCTGCACTGTGGAAGAGACAAGGCAGGACCAGAATACTCCTCTTTGCAGTGACCCACTGAGGTGTGGAGGAGAACATGCCTGGCATGCTTCCCTCCCTGCCAGGGCTGCAACAGACGGATTTTGCAGAGCCCCATCATGCAGAAATGGCCTGTGTCTCATAACCTCACTCGCCTTTCTCCTAACTTTGCTGTTCGGTGGTACTGTTATTTGCCATCAACTCTGTCTTAGGCTGATCCTATGGATGAGAGATCTCCAGGAATCCTGGTCATGACCATTCATTTCAGGACCATGGCTTCCTTGACTAGATTGCTCCACCTGTAGTGTGGTCTCAGTGTTTCCCCCACGACATTCCACTTTATCTAACATTACTTTTTCAAATGAGTCATATCATCTCATGATATGTCTAAATTCTGATAGCCTCAGTTTAGTAATCTTCACTTCTAATGAGAGTTCAGGCCCTTTTCAGTACATTAATATCCAGACTGAATTAGATCTGAACTTCTTCTGGATAGCCATTTACAAACGATTGTCAGGTTGGTCTCATATTGTCTATGCACACATGCTTGTGCTTTTTAACTGAAAAAAAAATCACATAAATTCTTTCCTTCTAGAGCAACGTCCATTTTAGACTTTGAAATACTCTCTGAAGAAAACAGCAATAATAAAATAACCTGGTTTGCTTTTATTGAAACCCCCCCCTTTTTTTTTTTTTAGTTGTTACTTTTTCTTTTCTTTTTTAACCCAGTGGGATTCTGATACCAGACATTCTGCTTGGCTGACATCCACTGGGAAAGCGATGACACCATTAAATATTTAAAGGTTTGAAAACCACAAGAACTACTGTATATAACCAGATTGGATCGACTTTTTAACTCTTTTGATTAATAATGAATAAAGCCTTGGATATGTGAATTGGTTGAGTGCTAACCTGTTACCAAAAGGAGTATAAGAGATGAATGCTAACATATCTTGTAAGTTATTCCACTTAACACATTGTCCAAACAAAACACACATATGTGCACACACAGAATAATATTCCTCAATCTCATCTATTCCAGGTATGATTAATGATTGATGACTGCCTAACGTTTCTCTGTATCTTGATATAGATATGCATTTTGATCCTCTTTCTTTCTGACACTAGTGTTTTCCCTGCCATCCCTGTCCCCTCTTTTTCCAAAGATGGCACCTTTAAATCCTGATTCTCTTGACTTTTCATTTGGATGCCATTAAATATTTATAGACTACACTCCAGGTCAGAAAGGGATTGTTGGACATCTTATTTCATCCTAGAGGGTGATAACACTCTTTCCCATCTCTTTGGTGGTAATGTGTCTGTGTCTGTGTGTGTGTTTGAATTTTCAGTGTTAAAATAAATTTTTGTAGATGTAAAATAGTATATAGAAGGAAACAGACCAAATATGTTTTCATGAGTGACATTGTTTTTGATATCTGCTAAGACTTTTTAGTCTCAATATAAGGAGAGCTCTTATTCTTTTAATGGCTGGACAAAGAAGAAAAAAAATTAGTTCATCCAGTTTGGCAGACATGGGGCTTTTTTTCTTGTTTTGTGGTTTCTCCTTGTCCAAAACATACTGTGCTATTTATGCCTTTCCATGTATGCAGACTTATGGGATTCACTTGTGCATGTGTGCGCACTTTGTATATGTGATGCTATCCTGTTGGTCACATGGCAGTGTGTTGTAGCAGTTTGATTGTTGGACTAAGGACTCCAGGAGACCAAGGTTCAAATTCCAATTCAGCCATGAAAACCCACTGAGTGATCTTGGCCAAGTCACACTCTCACCCTTAGAGAAAGATAAGTGTTTGAAATGTCCCCTCTTCTGAAATCTCATTTCACCTTGACTAGATCTGAGGACATATTTCCCAGTGGTTGTTCCACAGATAGAGAGTGGGTGTCTGCAGTGGAGCATCTATACTGATTAAGGAGCAAAGACATCAATGGCTTAAGGAAACAAATTAAAGGCTTTATTATAGGAACTCCATTCTAAGATAGAAAAATTACTCAGGGTGCTATCCTAATCTAGCTGCATTGTGGGAAAGAAACTGTGAGGAGAGAGAGGTGATGAGAAGAGGCAGAGAGACATCCCTAAGAATATCAGTTTACATCACAGAGGGGTCAGGATAGGTGGAGCTGAGAAGGGAGGACACTTCAGATCACTTAAACTAACTAGCTCTATAATTACTGCCCATTGCAAGGCATTCTGGATTCTTCAGTGCTGAGTGTTGTTGCAGTTCTAACAGCAATAGTATAAGAGTGTCAAGGAAGAGGTGTCACTGGGCACAAGGACATAGCTATCACATAAGGAAGAGAGGCTCTCCTACCTCAAATCCCCTCTGTTCTTTTGACAGTTCCTACTTATGGAAATATGTAAGCAGGGTAGAGAGCCAGCATGATGTAGTGATTTGAGTGTTGGGCTAGGTCTTCAAGAGATCAGCATTCAAATCTCCACTCAGCCATGGAAACCCATTGGGCATGGAACACTATCTTATCTTTAGAGCAAGACAACGGCAAACTCACTCTGAACAAATCTGTCCAAGAAAACCCTATGATGGACTCACCTTAGAGTTGGCATCAGTTGGAAATGGCTTGAAGGCCCACAACTGTCATGCCCTGCTTCCAGAACATGGACTTTGACTCAGAGGCTTTTCACACGTTACCCGTTTGCGCGGCTGGGGGGGGGGTTTCACACAAAAAGCCTCAGCCGAAACTCCGCCGCTTCCCCGCTTCTTTGTCCTGCAGGTCACTTCCTGGTAGCACGACCGTCGCGCTAGCACCCCCCCTTCCTTCCACAGCACAGTCTGGGAGCTGTAGGCTGCGCTGGGGGAGGAAGCATGATTGGGGCGGCTTGTTCGGCGCACCGCATGCAGTTAAGAGCGTGAGGGCCCCACGAGAATTGCGTGACCGCTCAGTATTTTAAAGAAGAAAAAGTGCGAGCATCCCGCTTTAGGCTCCTGAGCGTCGCATGAGTGGGAGTGTGTCGTACGGACCGACGCTTCCATTTACGCGACGCTCAAGGGGCCCTCACATAAAAAACTGCATGCGAGTAGGGCCTCAGAGTCCAAAACAGAGGACATGCGAGAGGCTGAAACAGAGGGCATGCCACGAAGATGTTACAGTGCCACAAGGAGAACAGCGGGTGGTGCCAGCTCCAGCAGAGAGTCCTGCCCCTTTAGACATAGAGGATAACTTAACAGTACCTACCTTTGCTGAGCACAGACAACAAAGAGAGAGCCTTTGCCAATCCCAGAGAATATATAATCAGCAACAATTAATCAGGCAACAGCTGCACTAGGTGGCTGACTTACATAGCTGCTGCCCTTGCCCTCCAGGAGTTGTCAGAGCTTATCTGATTTCTCTGTTTGCTGGATGCCTTGCTGAACTGTGTGTCTGACTCTGGATTACCCTGACTGACTTTGGACTTGTTGTCTTTGAATTCTGTTGGACTTTGTTTTGACCTTGTGCTTACTGAATAAAAGCAAGCAAGGAGTTGAGAGCTGTTCAGTTTGTTTTGTTTGAATTATCAGTTGTGCTGCTGAGACTGAGATAGGACAACAACAACCACAACAACAACAACTGTTGAAAGCCTAAAAACTTGGCAGAGATAGGAAGCAAGAAATACACACCTCTGGGATTAAACATCTAAACAACCTCCAGGAGATGGGCAGTCCAGTAATGGGGAGCCAAGACTACCAGCCTGCCAGCTTTCCTGACACTGGTAAAGGCCAGATCTGAATGAAATACTTTTATAGTTCTATGCACCTAGAAAAGCAATACAGTGGGCTCCCTGAGTGGGTGTACTTCTTCTGAGAGTACATTCAGGGAAACTTTTCAACTGGCAGCACTGAATGTCTTGTCAGATGTCAGGATAGTAGGGCACAGGTTTCTGGCCACATGAGATCCTGACATGGGCCAGGAGGGATTATATGGGCAAGTTATAATCCAACAAAGTTACTTTTCCAAACTCCGGGCCTGCCAACATCTGCCATAGAGCATCTGCAAAAATCCCAGTCTATTTGAGAACCAGGCTACACTTCTCCCTGCTTATTTTTTTTCTCTTTTTGTCAGAATGTCTCAAGAATTGGTCTTTCCTGTTACACTATCTTCAAACTGTCATTAAAGGGGGAGAGGTGGAAATGGAGGGAAGAAAGCATATCAGCATTTGTTTTCTTTTCCATCTGGGATTATGTGACAAAATGATCTCCTGCCTCTAATCAATTATTTTTTTTCCTTCCCTATCTTTTGCATTTTCCTGCAGAACCATTTGCAAGTATAAGCGAGAGATCCTTCAGAGATAATCTGGTGATTATTACAAATTCAACCTCAGACGCTGCAGGCATTAAAAGATGAAAATTGCCTAAAGTCCACTGTTGTACAACAAATCCATACCTCTGGACTCCTGTCCTGAGGTGAAAATGCAAACTGGAGAGATATTTAGAATCATTTTGACAGTTCATAAAATTAAGCAGGGATTAGGGAGCCTTTTTAGAAAAAAAAATGCATGCCACAGGGCCCACACAATGTTAATCACATCTCCTTGCAACAGGTAATAACCTAACGCAGCATTTGGAAGAAAAGAAAGAAAGTAATACATCTAAACTTGTCATACATTACAATGATAAAGCCGGTTTTAAAAAAAAATTCTTTAAAAAAATTCTGAATAGTTTATGGAACATGCCCATATGCCATACATACACATATATTTATGTATAAATGAGAGAACACATTTGCTACTCTATGCTGTGACTAGGAACTGGTGAAGCTGTCAAACTTCACTTTCCCCCAACACTTGTTTTCATTTAAATCATAAGTGCTTCCCACTGCTTTTATGAAGAAAGTTGCAAATTCTGGGATATGTACAAAAATTCTAAAGCATCTTCTCTGACCAATTTCAAGAGACACAGTTAGTCCTGGCTATGTTGTCAGGTCAGGATTATCCCAAGCTCTGAGATTTCAAAGTCAAAGGATTTCAGCAAGGATGACCCCACCTTGTGATGTCATAGTGGGTAGGCCCTCATATTACAAACCACAATTAGACAGAATATGCCGTTCAAGTAAAAATAAATGCCAACTATGACAAATGAACATACACACATGCTTTTCAAGGTAACACTTCCTCACTGGAATTCCTCGCCCATATCCTGAGGATTGGGGGTCCAGGCCCTGAGATGTGGGCACTCTATACCTAAAGATGGAGATGGCCATCTTTGTGCCTATTTGCCTGCCAGGTAGCTATTAAAGAGGAGAATCCAGTTTAAAAAAAATAACCAAATTGGCAACCGTAAAAGTGCCAACAATACCACAAATATGATCAAATGCACAGAAATTAAAAACAGACTTTTAAGACATAAGCATGGATGGGTGACTCTTGCTCTTTTATAAAGGGACACACTGCACTTTCTCCCACTGCACTTTCTCCCAGAACGCAAAATGGTCTGGAGGAGGAAATAAGACCTAAAATAGAGAATGATACCCAGAGATTTCTGGAGGTGTGTCTTTCCATATGGTGGGCATTTTCTTTTAAGTGCTAGGAGGGTTCCAGGGTCAATAATGTGATGGAGGCCATTGTGAGAGCTTTGCTGAATCTAATGAAGCCCAGCATCCTCATAGCTCCTACTCACAGGAATTGGCATGAGCTAGAAACCAAGTTTGTTTAATGGGGCTGCAGTAAAATTGACAATTTGGGGCTATTTAATTTTGCTAAATGTCATCAATTTGCCCTTCTGCCCAACTTATTTGTCATCCACTTCGGTTATTCCAAATTGCTGCAAAAGTATCATCGCTTAAACGATTGTTTTTCATCAGGATGGGCAAGTTTGGCAGGTGTGGGGGCTAATTTTCTATCCCTTGGGCCAGATGGACAGCCAAAACTATCTCCCACCCCCACCCCCAGCAGAGAAAAAAAAAACAGAAGTGGCTGGAAAATCACTTTATATCACATTCACCTTATTGAGACTGTATTGGCTTTGCACACCTACTGGATCAGCATAATGAATTTGCAAGTAGGAAGGGGAATGTTGAAATACATATCTAACTTCCTTTCCACATTTTCCGCACTCAAACGCCTGAACAAGGTTAGGGAAGGAAGGAAAAACAATGAACAGGAAATGGGCTGCCCAGACATCCTCCTTAAGATATAAGTCATATATATCACAGTAGGGTTAAATCTACAGATGCAGAAAGTAGATGCCTTATTCCATTAATACAAGGAAATTATAAAGGGCTACTGCTATGAATATCGGCATGACAAGTTTCATCTGAAAGGTTCTTCCCCATTTTAATTGTCAATGACAATGATATATTCAGCATCAGTCTTGGGGCTTTAAGGAAATCCATCTGTGCTATGAATAATTATTATTGCTGAGCAATTAGTAAAACATTAATCAAATAGTTCCAAAAGCACAAATAGTACAGCAGAAAAGTGAATTTATCTTTCTGGGCCATTTCTAAAAGCCAGCTCAAATCACCAATTAACAATTCACTCATGTGGTCATTATCCCAGGCCTTGAGGAGTGTTCCTATAAACTGAAGCTACTGTCGGCACATGATGGAGACAAAACAATCTCTGGATGAAGCTTTCACTCCAACAGGCTATTCCAGGATCATCGTGGCTGCCGTATGAGTGAAATAACCATGGAAATTGCTGGTAGACTTCTTCCGTTTCCTCTTCTGTTTGAAAATGTGGACATGGCATTCAAGTCATAACAATGTAGTTTAATAAGACTTCTGTCTATAATTGTTTGGAAACTAGACACTGCATCAGGTCCATCAAGGTAGGAATCCAGCATGCCACAGAGCAGATTGAACTGAAGGAAGTATGGCAGGGCTGACTTAGTTCAAAAGAGAGGTTACCCTGAGACTATTTGAAGAATGTGAAGCAATAAAACAATAGTAAGTAAAGTTGGATTATGGTAAAATTACCTAAATACTCCTAGATAACTTTAGCGAATTGCTTCCTCACTGAAAGACAATACACTTGCACTTCATATCACACTGGATTATGAACCATATGACAATGTCATAAATTTATGTGTCAAGAGGGTGAAGAATCATGTCAGCAAGCCCTTCCTTCAGCCTACATATATCATTACAAACTTTGTGTATATACAACTCTGATTGTGTACTGCTTTTTTTTCCTGGTTCATGTGTTTGAAGAAGACAGAAATGGCACACATACTATTTCTCTGCACACAAAGTTTATGGAGAGAGTATTCTGAATGCACACAGGTTGGGAAGGAAGGGTCCACCACTATTATCCTACTTCTGGACATTAATGGAGCATATTTGAAATATACCCCCAAATCCCTCTTGGCTCAGATTTTGTCCCATAATGCTATCCTCTTTCACGCCCTAGGAATAACTGAGTTCTCAAGTCTCTAGCTGCTGGGAACCACAATTTTGTTTTCCTGTATTTTGACTCCAGCTTCACTGGCCATATTGCCTGGAAGATCATAGACTCATAGAGCTGGAAGAGACCACAAGGGCCATTGAGTCCAACCCTCTGCCATGCAGGAATACTCCATAAAATCATTCTCAATAGATGGTCGTCCAGCCTCTGTTTAAAAACCTCAAAAGAAAGGGACTCTACCACACTCCAAGGCAGCTTATTTTACTGATGGACTGCTCTTACTGTCAGGAAGTTCTTCCTAATGTTTAGATAGAATCTCTTTTCCTGATGTTTGAAGCCATTGCTCCATGTCCTAGTCTCTGGTGTAGCAGAAAACAGACTTACTCCATCCTCATGCTGGGAGCTGCATTTGGAAAACATAATATTTTCAGTTTCTGATTCTCCCCTAACCCATCTGTCGTCATGTTGTACCTCTCATAAACATCCATAACTTTTACCCCTGCTGATCAAAATCTGCCCTTGTCATTTCACATTGTCCCCACCATCACATAATAATCTCAAATGCCAGCTTATTAATGTTTGATTCAACTGATGGAGTGTTACGTCATGGCAGATTTGATAAATATGTGAAAAACAATACAGGCCATCAACCTCTTAAGATGTAAGACTGGCAGGGTGAAAGACAAGCTGTGACACCAACAGACTCAATGGGTGCTCAGTGTATAAACCAGATTGATGCACTGGTCTGACACGGGTGGGGTATATTGAAAATAAACTGCCCAATCATTCTGGACATAACAGCTTACTAGCTCTGGATGATATACAGTATGGCTTGTAGCGGCAACTTCAAAGGCAGTCAATCAAACCACCCGCAGCAGGGGCCGTGGAAATTAGGAAGTGAGTGAGATGAGGCAGAGAACAAAAGCTGTTCTTTGTAGATAGTTACCTCATATTCATCTCTCTTTCTTTTCCATCCCCCCCCCATTTAATTTATATCCTTGTCATTATGACTTTTATGAAACTGCCTTACTTCCATCTGGGCAGTAGGTTTATAGAGCAATTAACAGGACAATCAAAAAGGTCTCTGTCGATAATAGCAAGAGTTACCCATCCCTGAGTTGAGAGTCAACGCAAGAAGATGTTGTTGGCTTTTGTACAGGCTGAGAGGTGACAAAAGAGAAGAAATCTTACTTTTCTTAAGAAAAATTCAGAGCCTCTGAATAATTAATTGATCCCTTCTTACAGTATATTAACTCTATTAATAATATAATAATTGATGTGGAATAAGTTAAAGACTAAAATACATGGAATGATCCTAGGTAGAATCCTAGGTAGAATTAAAGGTAGATGGTTCCTGGTTAATGACATGGCCACACTAATGTAGGCATAATCCATAATCTAATGTCTTTTAGGGATATTAATCTTCATTTAATTCATTCATACACATAAGAATGAACATTTCTCTTTCTAGGTGAGAAGGTAAGAGTTTTTATGCATTTTACATTGGGGGGGGGCTTTGGAAAATTTTAAAGAAAATTGTGTGCCTTCAAGACATTTCTGTCGTGCAGAGGGCATTTTTTTCCCCAGCTGGGACCAGACTTTGGAATGATCTACCAGAAGAGAATTGACAACTGGATACACCATCCCATTTTAAAATGGCACTAAGGACCATTCTCTTCCAGATAATTTTTAAATTATTATTGTTAAAGTCTCTACTGATTGTTTTTAATATGTATCGGTCTTTATATGCTCTCTTAACTGTGTTGTGTATGTAATTATTCTTGTTCCCTTTCTTGATCCATAGGGACAGGTAGGTAAGAAATACAATCAGCCTTCCACATTTGCAGATTTCACTTTTGTGGATTTGATTATTCACGGCTTATTTGCTGTCACCTCTGCTGCCTCCCTGTGCCACTTTTAATAGGGACTGCAAGCCTCATGAGATTGAGAAACTGCAAACACAGCTTGTAAGTCCCTATTAAATATGGTGTGGGGTAGCAGTGGAGGTGGCAGAAAGCCCCACCAGCCACCCACTTCTGCCTTGTGAAGGAACCCAGATGCCTCAAAGGAATCCATGGTGGGTTGAATATGGTGGTCATACTTTTGTTTGTGTTAAATATGGCTTGGGAGGGCCTAGAGTTATTCATGGTTTTTCCACTTCCATTGTGGTCCTGGGCCCCTAGCCTTAGCTAATGTGGAGGGATGACTGTACTACTGATGCTAATACTATTGTTCTTGTGGTGGTGTGCCTTCAAGTAATTTCCAACTTATAGCAACCCTAAGATGAACCTATCACAGGATTTTCTGGGGATGGAAGTATGTGACGTACCAAACGTCATCTAGTGGGTTTTCATGAGCAGGCAAGAAATCAAACACTGGTCTCCAGGTTTGTAGTCAAACATTCAAACAACTACACCATGCTGGTACTCTACTAATATTGTTGCTAATGCTAAAAAAATAAAATAAAAAAAATTGCTCAATGTAGAAGAGAGTATGGGATTTCTGAAGAGCTGAAAATGAGTAAACTTACATTTGAAGCCTCTGGGTCTTCTGTAGAGATATAAACTCTGATTAGATGTGACCCTATATGCAGAAAGATGCCAGTTTTTTTCCTTCTCATCATGGGGCAGTGAAAAATGATGGCTAATTTTTAAAAAATGCTTTGAAACTCCCAAGCAACTTAGAATGGCTTCCTTACTTTTTGTCTTTCCTTCAAGAGAGAACTCCATTCCAACAGGGTTTTTGGAAGAACAATGGTTTTCACCAGTATGCTGTTTTATTGATTTTAAAAATTGTTTTGCATTTTAAGTGATGTATTTTAAATTGTTCTATAGACAGCTTAATTGCATTAAGAATACTTTTGTATTCTTTTTTGTATTTTGTATTCTATTTGTATCTGAATTTATATTAATTTTATAAAATATGCACTTTTTGAAGGTTGGATTTTATACAGGTAGTAATGTGTGCTGCTTTGGGAAATGCAATCTGTCTATCCACCTTTTTTGTTTTGTTTTGTTTTTGTCTTTGTCTTTGTTTTTTTGAATGCCTAAATTAGATAGCAGTGGATTTACTCTATTTAGTGTAGGTTGAGTCTTAGGGCAATCCTATACAAAAATCTGAACATTAAATTCTAAGAAAGCAGGCTGTTCTTCGGCCATTTCCGCACGGGACTGTTATAGCGCTATGATTCCACTTTCAACATCCTATGGGATCCTGGGATTTGCAGTTTTGGGAGGGACCGGCCGGCCCCTCCCGAAACTGCAAACGCCAGGATTCCATAGGATGTTGAAAGTGGAATCATAGCGCTATAACAGTTCCGTGCGGAAATGGCCTTCCTTTCAGTAATGAGGATTTCAGCCAGCTATGGCTGGAATCCTGTTTGTGTCTTAGGCCATTTCCCCACAAAACTGTTACAGTGCTATATTCCACTTTCAACATCCTATGGAATACTGGGGTTTGCAGTTGAATCCACTGTTCCATGTCCTAGCCTCTGGAGCAGCAGAAAACATCCATCCTCCATATGACATCCTTTCAAATCTTTAAACATGCTATCATGTTGCCTCTTAACCTTTTCCTCTCCAGGCTAAACATACTCAGCTTCGTAAGCCTCTCCTTACAGGGCATGGTTTCCAGGCATTCTACCATTTTGGTCACCCTCCTCTGGACACTTTCCAGCTTGTCAATATCCTTTCTGAACTGTGGTGCCCAGAACAGGTCCCAATATTCCAGGTGGGGTCTGACCAAAGCAGAATAGAGGGGTACTATCACTTCCCTTAACCTAGACACTATAGCCCTGTTGATGTAGCCCAGGATTGCATTGGCTTTCTTGGCTGCTACATCACACTGCTGACTCATGTTCAGCTTGTGATCTACTGTGGCCCTTTTTGCACCTTACCTTTTCCCGGAGCTGGGTGGCAGGACTCACGCATGAAGACTTCGGAGGAACACATTTGCATCCCTCCTGCTTGGGCTCCGCTGCTGCTTCCTCCTCGCACGAGCTCCCCACCTCTTCCTTCTGCAGTGCAGCCTGGGACCTTTCCCAGCCTACACTGCACAGGAAGCACGACCGGCCCGGCTCCTGAGGCTCCGCACACCAGGTAAGTGTGCGCAGGGCCTTGGAGTGATGCGCGACTGTGCAGCATTTTTGGCTTTAAGCCGAAAATTAAAAAAATGTATGCACGGTCCATGTTAGGCTCTTGAGCATCATGCAAATGTGAGTGCATCATGTGGACTGCTCCTCACATTTACGTAACGCTCAAGGGGCCCTTTCGCTTCGGCAATGCCATGCAAAAAGGACTTAAGACTCCTAGATCCTTTTCACATATACTGTCATCAAGCCACATGATATTGATGTTGTTGATGATGATCTAGAAACAGCATAGGACACTTTTACACATCATGACTAACAGCAGGTGATGGCCAACACCTGCTGAAATACCCTCTTCTACACAAATTGTACAAAACTGCACAGTGACTCTTCTTTTGCACATTCCTCTGCTTGTCTTAGTTTTCCCAATTACCGACTGATCCCTCAGCTTCTTAGCCTCTGGATTGCTAATTAATCACCAAACTTCTCTTCTTTCCCAGTGAATTGTAACAGATATCCACTTTTCACTCCATGTGTTGTTGAAGAGGAAAGAACCAAGGAAATACACTCCCTTTTTTTTTTTTTTTTGAAATTAGGTTTGTTTCCAGGTTGAGGGGGGAGAAACCATAATATTGATAAGACAGTAGCAGGAAAAATTACAAAATTGTGTCAAAATGCCCCTAAAAATATCCTTTAATGGTAACCTTCTAAATAACTAGCCATTAAGTGTAACTTCACTCCACCAATGAAGTACCATTTCACACTTCACACACTACTTATAAATTGTAATTGTTCTTAGACCCTCATTATGATGAAAGTAATTCATTCCAAAGGAGGTGTTCCAAGGAATGCAACTGACAGTAAAAATTACTTTTTAAAGCTCCCCCACCCCACTTTCTTGTCTTGTTCTGTTAGTGCTTTTCAAAATTCATTCTCTCTATTTTACAAGTGAGGTCACTGATGTTTATGGCAAACTGAGGATGGGGACATTTATTCCAGATCTAAATCTGAGTATGGCCCACTACAAGCAACATTCTCTTAAAGGAATTACATGAATGAAGCCCCTAAGAAAGATCTCAAATAGCATGAAAATGCATTGGCTACCTGTAAATTGGATCTTATTTTCATTTCTAATAAATTATTCAGCAGCAACACTAAAGACTTGTGTTTGGTTTAGAAGAACAAATGAAAACAGTAAGAGCTACAAATATTACACAATACCAAACGATCCTGGCCAGAGTTTAGAGATGTTACTCTTTTGACCTATAGCTCTCAGAATTCCCTAATCAATATTGCCACTGGTTGATAGATTCCAGAAACTATAGTCCAATTTTTTTTTTTTAAAAAAAAAGTCAGAGTTCTGACCCTGAGTCATCAGCAACTCCAAGCTATCTTGCAGGTTGTGGGAAGATAAAACAGAGAGCAGGAACATGAGCCCTTGGAAGGAAAGACAAGGTGCAAATGTTGTCACAAATCAATCAGTCCCTCTCTGACACTCTGCCAAATCCATGAGGCTCATTTTACCCTTCTTCCCAGTTTGGAGAGCATAGCAAACTCTTATCAAAATTCACCTGTCAAAATGAGGGATTCTTTTCAACTTTTATAGTGGCTGGCTGGAGTTCTGTTGGTATCTTACATATGTTTTACTTCTTCCACAAAGAAGCAGTCGACCATTTTGGTCCAATGCAGAACATCTCAATTCATTTCAATGTTGTGAAAATGGAGTTACAAATGTGATGTCTTTGTGCAGGCTGATGTGCATCTGAAAATGCACATTCACATTTGGTTGTGCATTTAATTGCACTTCCTGAGTGTGCATTTCATATCATAATGTTACTGTTCAACACAAGGTTTGTGTTGCACAATTAATGTATCACTCCACATGTTGAGATTTATGCTATATGCTGAATGTCGAATCTCAGCCTCTCTCTCCTTCGTTTATCATTCATCCCTATTGATGAAAATTCAGACTGTTTCCTAACACGGATGCTCCAGAAGCAATATATGCTTCTCTAGCAAGCAAAGTCCTTGAAATTTTACTGTATGGCCTCTACACCTGAAGCACAGGACTTTGTAATACCCCAGTACTTGTTTAGATCAAAATATAATCTTGAAATAAGCATGACAGCTGAAACTATTGTAAAGCTAATATAGACTCTGAGAGTAGAATGCAAGAAACAAAAGGACTACTCCCATTTCTCTCAGAACTTATGCCTACTTATGTAGTTGATAAGAAAACAGAGGCACAGAATGTGAAGTACAAACAATTTAGAGATAAATTAAGGACTGTGTTCATTATTGCAGATACAGATTCATAACATGGTTATGTTGACTCCATTGTGTGGGGATAAGGAAAGCCTTTCCCGGGAGGAAAGTGCGACAGAAGTGCTCCCCTCTACATGAGCAGCTGCTGGATGGGAGCACACATGATGGCCCTGCCCCTCCCTTCCACAGTGCAACCTGGCATTTTCCCAGGCTGCACTGGGGGAGGAAGTGCAGCCATTGTACTTTCTGATGTTCTGCACAACAGGTCATTGACAAGAGAAACCCATCAATGCTTTACTCCATGATTGCAATGGGTGGCCACAAGATCACCATGGGATTGTGATGATGTAACGCAGAACTGTCATCAAGATCCTGTCACGATCCTGTGGCCATTGCGGGTTGGGGCAGGGTGCAGAAAGGGCCATAGAGCTATGCTCTGTATTTGGTAAGACAACATAATCCTACTGTAAAACTATGTAATGCCACTCAAACTCACCTTAAGAGCTGGGCAGGAGGTCTGGTCAGCTTCTGACCATGGGGCAAAGATGTTTCCACACACACCCCTTCCAATGACTGAGGCTGTTACAGTCAGAAGCAGGACCTCTGTTATAGATCTTTGATGTAGCCCTGCTCGCTCATCAGAACAATAAAAGCATCCTCCTTCACCCAATCTTGACTCTTAAGGAGGGCTGGGGGGGTCAGGCCAGAAGATTGCTTAGGTACACAGTTGGAACTAAGTAGCTTACGTAGAATATTGGGAAACATTTTTGATAACAGGCAATGCCATAGAATAAGGCCTTTTTTGCACGCAGTTTCTGTAGTGCAAGGGCCCCTTGAGTGTCGCGTAAATAGGAGCATCGGTCCATATGATGCACTCCCATTCATGCGACGCTCACAAGTCTAAAGCGGAACGCGCACGCATTTTCTTATTTTTGGCTCTAAGTCGAAAATACTGTGTGGTCGCGCAATGCTCCCAGGGCCCTTGTGCACTTACCTGCGTGCAGTGCGTCAGATGAGCGGGCTGGTCGGCCTTCCTCCCCCAGCGCAGCCTACAGCTCCCAGACTGTGCTGTGGAAGGAAGGAAGGGGCGTTCGCACAACACTCGTGCGACCGGCAAACAGCTGCGGGAGGCAGAAGGGCTGCCGTGAGTGGCTCACGCAAACAGCTGCTCGCGCGAGCGCCGTCTCCCACCGCCACAACAAAGGTAAGGTGCGAAAAGGGCCTAAGTTATGCACAGCATAGCTGATCTTTGTCCTTTGTGCACTACGGTTTCTCCAGTCAGTTCTCTCATCATCTCTTTGACAGATACATGTAAGGGGGGTGGGGAAGGAGGCAAATCAGAGAGAAGAACTAAGGCTGCAATTAGCACCAAAATTTGCATAAAGGAAACTCTTCATGTTGAATGTAAGTCGTGTGTGTGTGTGTGTGTGTGTCATCTCATGCAAACAAAGTCCTTGAAATTTCAGTAGAATTTAAGACTATATTAAGATGTGTAACATTTGAACTATGGGATGAAAAAATATTTGGATTTTCAAAATCACATGAGTTTCACTCATTTTACAGCCCCCCAGAACTGAATATGGAGACAAAGATAATGTGAAATAGAAATCTATATAACCTTACCACTCTATTTTTGCACTTACAGGTGCATGTTTTTAAAAAATACACATGATAAAATGTATGTTTGGAGAAAAAAACACACACACACACTTTCATCAATAGGGCAAAATTATGTACTTTTAAAAATGTGCACCATAGTGTTTATATTTAGAAGATAAAATGCAAATTTATGTGGAATAAAAAATTGCTAAACTCTTATTTATTTCTTTGACTTCTATTCCAGCTTTCTCCCAGAATTAGGATCCAAGTCAGATCACAATTCAATTAAAATTGGTATAGACAAGAATAAATATTGAGATACAGGTAAGAGATACAGGAAAAAGCATATCGGATATAGTTAAATTAACAATTGGCTGGAATATTACATTAATCAAAATTATAATAAATTATTTAATTCATATAATATAAAAAGATATATAAAATGAACAATTACACTACAGTGGGCCCTTATTACCTGCAGCCTCTGGATCTACAATTTCAAGTGACACTGGAACAATGCATCCTATATCTAAAATGGCGGTGACATTGGCACGGACTCACTAAAGTGTCCATGCACAATCGCTACCATTGAATATAATGGGACACAAGCATTCACAATTTCCAGTATTTGCAGGGGTTTCTGGAATAGAACCCCCAAATATACAGAGGGCCCACTGTAGTCACAACATTAAAACTGTGTTGAATTTTAGCAATTTAAATATCTATATATTAAAAACAATTTTAAAAGATATCAGTAAAAAAAAAATCCAGTACCTACCTGTTAAAAGCCTCTTACTCAGCTGAATTACTAAAAGCCTTACTGAATAAAATGGTATTTGGCCACCACCGGAAGGACAAGAGGGCCGTTTCCACACTACACTATTATAGTGCTATGATTCTACTTTCACCATCGTATGGAACCCTGGGGTTTGTAGTTTAGGAAGGGGTATTTAGAATTCTCAGCCAGAGAGCTCTTTGGCCTCAGTAAATTACAAACTCCAGAATTCCATAGGACATCGAAAATGAATAATAGCACTATAACAGTGTAGTGAGGAAATGGCCCAGGAAGGGGCTAGCCTCCCATAAAAAGCAGATCCAGGGACCAGCAATGAAGAAGACCTAAAGTGGACCTGAACAGAAGTATACTTTGAGGTAGAAACTGAAGAACTCTGGTGAGCTTGAGTTTTGCTCGTTTACAAATTCCCCTGGTCCCTCACTTGCCTACAAAACTTGATTTTGTCCACTTTCCTTTTCAAGAACTGAAACTAGTGCTCACATTTGGAGTAAAAAAAAAGCCATCATGGAAATGAGCAAGGTGCACATGCTAATTCTCCTCAATTTCAGCCCAATGATGGTTGCTCGGAAGCCTTCTAAAAGAGTAAATACGGTGGCATATCACAAAAGGCAAAATTACCTTCTCCCCCATTGCAGTAACACTGACCCAAAGGCAAGGGGAGAAGGAGAAATTTTTCTTAAAAAAAAATCTATCTTGTAAGTTGAAGTGCAAATCACCAATAGGGCTATTTATAAATAAAAGCCCTCCTCAATCACTCAGTCACAAAACATGTTCCTCTATTATCCTAGCTTTCCACGCGCCTTCATTTCTTCATGTTTCACGTGTCCCTTCATTGTGCTGTCTTTCTTGCCCACTTCCATGGTGTGTGCTTTCTCCACTATTCCCAATTTCCCATGCTCTACTGGCTTGGATTTGAGTGGCAGCTCAGAGTCTGTAAGCAGGTGTTGTGGAAGTGAAGCGTGCTATTCAGCCAGTACATTAGGTAAAGTAACATTCCCTTGGGAATGCTAATGCTTACAACTGCATCAGCCCCAACTGTTCCTCGGAGAAGAGCAAAGGGACGGTCCTGACCCACTCTGACCAGATGTTTTGGAAGCCTGCCCATTTTTAGCAGACATAATTGCTGTTAATTTATCAAAAGTGTAATAAGTATCAAGGAAGCAGACTGCTTTGGAGGCAAGCGAGCAATGAAAGAGAAGAGATTGTTAGTGCATAACGTAAGACACGGCAAACAGGCCTCACTCTTGATGTATGTCTTGGATACTTCACTATCTCAGCTAATATAGCTGCCATGCAAGAGGAGATATACCTGAGAAAGAAGCCTAAAGAAAAGAATTTGCTTCCACTCACTGGTAATTATTTGCAAACCGGACTGTTTTGCTGTTGAATTAGGGACACAAGAAAGACAACAAATTCAGAAGTAAAACAGCAGGTTACTTTGAGGCTTTGTTAGCTCAAAACTGGGGCAGGTATCTAAGAAATGAATTACAAACATCCTTGATTTCAAAACTTTGCAATTCACCACTGAGGATTAGAGCTGTAAAGCATATTTGCAATTTTTCTTGTCCTTGGTGAAAAGGGATATCTGAATACATAGAAGTCTTTTCTTGGGGAAAAAAATGGTCAGCTGCTGTGAGATTTTGGGACGCTGGGAAAAAATCATTTGTGCAAAAAAAGTTTTCTTTCTAATTACATTTCTAGATAAATTTTTAACACTAATAATGTAATTCACACAGAAAATAATATACATTCAGAAAAAGAAAAGACAAAAATAGAAAAAGAAAAAAGAAAGGGGAAAGAAAAGAAGGCATATAACTAAAATACAGTAGAGTTCTGACTACCCCCACCTCCACCATAATAACTGGAATGGGGAAAAAAAACAGAAAAAAAACCAAAATATATATTATTCGAATATTACAGATCCAGCTAAATAATCCTACTAATTAATAATAATCATAATCACAGATTGTTATATCATTTGATTTTTCTTTTCTTTTTTTCCCTACAAGTCCATAAAACAATTTCCAGTCTTTCAGAATGTCTTAAAATGGTTTAGGATTAGAACCTACATTAATCTGGCAATTGGCCTAATTCAGTGACTTTAGCAATCCATTCTTCCATCGTCAGTGCTTCAGTCCATTTCCAATTTAAGCAAACAATGTTCTTGTTGCTGTTGCCATGTATTGAAGAAGTGATTTATATTTACTGTCCAAGTCTTTATCCATAATGCCCAAGAGAAGCATTTCTGGTAACATTACAAAATCTACCTTTAAAATTTTTTGGATTAACATATAAATTTTAGGTGAGTAAGTTTCCATCTTCCTACAAGTCCATCACTTATAAAAAAAGAAGCACTCTTTGTTTTGAGATCACCTAAATTGGGTTGAAACTTTCTGAAACATTTTCAACAGTTTATTTGGGGTTGGTTACCATCTATATATTATCTTATACAAATTTTCTTTTAAATACTGCACAAAGTAATTTTATATCTTTGGACCACATTTGTTCCCATACATCCATATGAACATTATGTCCAAAATGTTGGGCCCAGCTTATCATGTACTCTTTTACAGGTTCATCTTCTGTCTGTAATTTCAAAAGTGCTTTATATGCTTTTTCAATTATATGGTGATCATCTTTGCACAACTCTAAGTAACATTCTTATTCTCCAACTTCAATGCTGCATTTCTCTTACCCTGATTAAATATGTCCTTAAATTACATGTAAGCAAGTCAATTAATATCTTTGCCTTCCTTAAAGAGCATCTCTCTTGATTTGAACTTGTCTTGTTCAAAGTGCAAAAGATCATCATAAAACAACCATCTACAATTTTTAAGCCATTCTTTCTTTTAAAAGGCTTCATGCAGTGAAGAAGCTAATATCATCTTAGGGAAAAAAGATATCTCTGCTTTATTTATACCAAACTTGTATTAGAACCTTCATAATACAACGATTTTTAAATTCAGCATGTGCTTTCACTTTATCATAACAAATTAATTATGCCCCCCAAAGTTAAATCATGATCTTCACATTCCAAAAGTCTTTCATTTCTAAGAAATATTCATTCTTCCAGTCATACAAAACAAAAGACTTTGTAATATATTTTAACATTATGGTTTCCCAAGCCCGCCCCTTTCCTTAGCATTGTGCATTGATCTAAGTTTTATTCTGGGTTTCTCTTCCTGCCAAACAAGCCTAGAAATCTTTTTCTGCCACTGTGCAAAAGGTATTCCATTTATTGTAATAGGGATTGTTTGAAAGAGAAATGAAAGTCTTTGCAATGCATTTGCTCTTATTACTGCAATTCTACCCAAAAGGAATGAATGTAACTTTCTCCATTTTTGTGTCTCTCTTCATTTCTTTCCAATTCTTTTCCTAGTTGTTTTGAAATAATAAACTGTTCTGTTTCATGATTGTAACTCCCAAATATTTAATCCCCCTTTTTCCACTTTAAAATTGGAAAGAGCAGTTAATTCATTATCCTTTTCTAGGGTCATATTTTTAGCCAGCAATTTTGTTTTGTCACACTTCACTTTGTCACTTTAAAGCATGTCCCAAACACCTTGATTTTTTTTCCAGAAGAACATTAATTAAATCCAGTGGGTTTTGTGTCATTCTCACAAGATCATCCACATAAGCTCTTAGCTTGTACTGTTCTTTTTCTACCCTCACCCCATAAATGCTGTCATCTTGTCTGATATCTCTCAGTAGAGTCTCTATCTCCAAAATAAACAGTAAATCTGAGAGGGAACAACCTTGTCTGGTACCCTTTTGTATTTCACTTGGTCTTATTGTATTGCTATTTAGTAAGATCTGGACCATTTGAATTGAGTAGCTTGTCTTTATTACCCAAATAATATTTTCACCAAAGTCAATTCTCTCTAACACTTGAAAAACACAGTTTTCTATGCAAAACATTTGGTTCTGTGCAAAAACCCAGCACATTTTGTGCAAAAGACCCTATTCTGTACAAAAATATTGACCAAAAACCCAAGTAGTTTTTCCCACAAGTGACATGTTATGTGTGTGTGGAATTTCCAGGTTGCACAAGTCATTGGAAAATGTACTAATACTGTTAGAATGCCAGCCTGTGGGGGGGGAATGAAATTACGCACTTGTGTATGTAAGGATGAAATAAATTGAGATTTTATGTCCATATTGAGGATATTTAACTAGAAATGGAGGAAATAAACTTCACTCTTCCTCATTTTTGCAAATTGTTTGGGTATGTATAGCAGTCAGGAAGACATTGGTTGGTTCCCCTGGCTTGGAATAACAAATCACTTCCCTGAAAAAAATGGGTAAAGGATCCACTTATGCTCCAAACTAATCTGAATTGGGCATGGTCAACTTGCACATTTGGTCTCTCAGAACTTTTCCTGATGCCTGGCTCCTTGCACATAGCAGTAAATTACAAATAACATACTCCCTGAAGAGACTTCATTGCTCTTTGGTCTGAATTTGTTTGGAATGAAGTCACATAAGGGTTCTTGGCCTTTTGTGATGTTTGAGTTCATTTATAGTTGTGTAGGTTGAGATTATTTACTTAGAACACTTTTACTGCATGCTTCTACCAAAAAAAGCTCCTAGTATAGCTTACAAATTCATTATTTGACAGTTCCTTGCCCTCAGTCTTACAATCTAAGCAAGACATGAAACTTAAAGAAAAGTGAATGGCAAAGGGGGAGGGGGGGTTCAACAAATGTAGACTGCTCTTCTCTCTCTGAGATCAGGGCAGTGGCTGCTGGGATGGAAGGAGGGCCCTTCATCAGCTCCTAGGCCTCGGTGCAATGAGGCGGTTCCTGTCTGTTCTTCTCATCTTAACAGCAGCAGCTGGTAGGAAGAGGCAAAGAGCTGCAACATCACAACAGGAAACCACACTGCATTTAAAGTTGCTACTTTTGCTTTACCAAAAAAGAGAAAAGGCAACACTAAACAGAGGACAAAGAGGTTACTGGGTTGCATAAACTTGGTATATGCTAATAGGTGTCATAGATGCATATTTAGTAATTATTATAATACATTTCATCATTGTAGGAAAAGCAATGACCAGTTGACCCTTGTAGGCCAGCTGCTCATCCTGTTGTCCAGGTGCTGTTAACTGGCAACTTCAAAGGCTCATCTTATAGGTCTTACGGGTCTAAGCTGGAACATGTCTACAGAAGGCCAATCAAGGTGAACAAAGGTGTGAAATCCAAGACTTATAAATCATAAGTTAGGGAGCAGAGTATGTTTATTTTGGAAAAGAAGCTACTGAGAGGTGACATGATTGTTGCTGTGCGTCTTCAGGTCATTTCTGCCTTATGGTGAATCTATAATGAGGTTTTATTGGCAGAATTTGTTCAAAGGGGGTTTGCCTTTGCCTTCTTCTGAGTTTGAAAGAGTGTGACTTGCCCATGGTTACCCAGTAGGTTTCTGTGGCTGAGCAGGGATTCAAAACCTGGTCTCTCAGTGTCCTTGTTCAACACTCATACCACTACCCCATGCTGATTCACAGGTGATCTTTAAATACCTGAACATTGCATAGTAGATGGAGCAAACTTGTTTTCTGCTGTTCAAGGGACTAAGTTACAAACCAGTGGATTCAAATGACAAAAAGAGAGATGTCTGTACTATGACAGCTTTTCAACAATGGGATCAGTTGCCCGGTGGGCTCTCCTTCTTCAAACAGTGGCTGGGCAGGTATCTTTCAGGAGTGCTTGGGTTGTGTCTGTCTGCATTGGAAGGACAAGATGGTTCTTGCTGTCCTTTCCAGCTCTAAGATTCTATGATGCTGTTCTATGATTCTACTGACTGCTACTCTTTATTCTTCTAAACTGAAAGGCAAAAGAGAAATGATTTTAGAAATAAAAAGATAGAAATTTGTATTCAAGGATAATGGAATATAAAATGTAAAGTGCCAGTAGGACAGAGTTAAAAGGACAGAGTGAAGGGCACCTTCTTATCCCTGTCACTGCCTTTGGCAATGATGTGAGGAAACAGTAAGGCCTATTCAGCAGAAGACACTCCCAAAGATATGTCAATTCTGGGATCATTTAGTGTTTGCATATCAACCATTCACTTGAATTGAGCCTAGAGAGTGTCTAAACGACTATTGTTATTTGGAAGAAATGTTTTCCAAAATATAAATACTCCATTTCCTTGTTCTTCAAAGTCTGTCGTTTACCCTCTCTCTCTCTCTCTCTCACACACACACACACACACACACACACACACACATGCCCATAGGAATATTCACTATTCAGTCCTGCTTTAAAGGAATCAGGGCAGCTTGCCAATTTTTCTAACTCCGAAAAAGAAATCAGATGTGTTCAAAATAGAAGTGTTTGTTCTCATTATCATTTCAAAGCACTGGGATGACTGTCAACTGATGTTCAGCTGAGATCCACAGGGTTCCTGCCAGTGGAACATAGACAGGGTTGGCCCAAAACATTTTTCAGACTCGAGCAGCTGCATTGCACAATCTAGGGGGTAAACCACATGTGATGCTAAGTGAAACATTTTCTGTTGTGCTATTTCTATTAAACTCAACATTTCAGGCATGGAGATCCCTCAGTCAGGATTGGGCCCACACTACCTCATGAAGGATAGTTTAATTCTTTCCTTCCATGCCACCTTCCTGAGTAAAAATCACCATAATTATGATTTGAGTTTGGGCCTGTTGGCCTTGAAGAATGACTGAAAATTAAGTGTTGGTTTGTATTTTTTGTTAACAATGTTCCAAAATCCATACATTTCTACAGAAATCTGATATTTAAAATACCCCCTGTGACTTTTTTTTTTAAAAAAATGAATGTCGGGGATAGTGAAATGGTCAGATAGACCCATCCAGACAGAGATCTTTGAATGCTTAGCTGTTAAAAGCCTGCCTTTGAAGCTTTGAGTGCCTGTCGTCCTGAAATAGGGCCATCCTCTCTTTTTATCTGACAGATTCATCTTCAACAGCTAGACCTGCACGGCAGTACAGAAATGATTAGATATTGTAACTGGCTTTTTAAAATTGTTTTTAATCAGTTTTAATTGCCGATTTATGGAGATGTAAATAACATCTTCTAGCCTGATTCTGCCCCCTACCCCGGCGTCCATCTGAAGAGCCAGCTGCCAGATCACATAAGGAGGTCCATTCAGCTGGTCATCAAGGTGCACGGACAATGCTGTTTCCACTCACTCCCACCAACAACCATCAGAAGTGGGATCCCTGTCACAAAGATCTTATTGCAGCTTCACTTGCTAAGGGGAGGTGATAGAGTTGTCATCCTTCTTGTACCCTGATCACCAGCTGAATAGATCTCCTTTGCTTGATCCAGTGGTCAGCTCTTAAGGTGGGCTGGGGTGTCATTTATATAGGTTACCAGTAAGACTACATAGTCATAAATAATATACATCTGTAACTCTATGTGTCCATAACATTATATTTATATATATATATATATATATATATATATATATATAATATGTGTATGTGTATGTGTATGTGTGTGTATACACATACACACATATTTATTCTTGTTGTATACTGGTTCAGAGGATATGATGAATCACAGGACAGTGATTGGGTGAGTGATTCTGGGTCAGTGTGTAGATGAATTCCTGTTAGCTGGGAATTGTCAAAACTCTGGTAACACCCTGGCTGGATTATTCAGTGTACAGCACATAAAGAACAGGGCGGCTGATGCTTCTTATGTCAAGGATGCAGTGAATCCACATCTGGGTCTATTTCAGAATTTTAAAGGAGTTAACCAACATGAGTGCAGCATCTTGGGAAAAGCATTCAGCACCTTGGACAGCCTTGAACTGTGGATTCCACTACACTGCTGAGGTAGGAACTACCAACCATCCCAATAGAGCTTCCTGAGAAGATACTTGGAAGATTCTGTTTGTGCAGAATGCAGTGTACAGAATTTTTGACTAGCATTGCTCACATAAAGAATGCCTCTAGTCTTAAAAGTACTTAATTGTCTTCCTAATTGTTTCTGGGCCCTGTTTCTGAAAAGCTACTGATGCTTACCATTAAAGCACCATTTGACTTGGAACTCAAGCATTTGAAGGAGTTCCTTCCTTTACGAACCTTCTGCAATGCTAAATTCATCAGCCTAAGCCCTTGTCCAAAAAACAAAATAGAAACCACATTCACTGGAGATTATGCTTACATTTACAAAAATGGGAGGCCAGGGAGATATACCTAGTGCCAGTTTTGTTGTCTTTGTTGCACCAATGGGCTTACCATTGTGAAAATTAGATTTTGGGTGAATGAGCTTGACAGAATCAGCATTCACTTGAGCAACACGAGAATAGCCCCCTTGCTATTCTGTCAGTGTCCCCTAAGCTAACCTGATCGACATCTCCTAACCTGTCCTGCTGCCCTCAAGTATGATAGAAAATGTTAGTCGATCACCACTGTTGAAGGAATGTTCAGCTGGCATACAAGTGAGTATCTGTTTACAGAATGTTGCAGCGCCATTTTATCTATTCCACTAAGTAACAAAAATGTTTTAGGCTAGCCCTAGTGAAATGAATATTTTTAAAAATCCTGTAAATATCATGAGCAAATTGACAAGTAAACCAAACTCCCTTTACACATAAGAAGACTACATTTTGAAGATAAGACATTCAGAATCTTGTCACTATGCACCTTATGCATTCCTATATTCTCGTACAGAAGCAGCTGAGCATTTTTGTCCAATTCGTTTGAACCAAGATTATCTGCAATTCTCTCCTTGGAGAGAATTGGAGTTGTACATGTTGTGCAATGGATACACATTGAGTTCCTCATTTAAGACAAAGTTTCGGTAGCGCAGTCCATGTGTAACTTGGCATGCAGAGATTTATGCCCCAGTGTAGAATCTCAGCCACTACTTTAAAGCTGGGATGGGCATAATGGTCCTTGGCCAAAATGGTCCTTGATTTCTACAGCTCCCTGGACTACTCTTTTTCTGGCCAGAAGAAAGGGTCGAATTGTTTGTCCTACCGGAGTTGTCTCCCTGAACATCTGACTGTTTCTTACATCATTGCTTTTTAATCTTTTTTTTTTTTTAAGTTATTGTTTTCCAATTTTGGGGGAATTTTAGTTAAATATCATTTTATATTCTTATATATTTTGATTATATGTATTTTTCAGTTTGCTATACATTATATCACATTGTTTTTTGCATTTTTATCTGTTTAATTTGATTTACAGTTGTTTCACATAATTTTATATTAATATTTCCTTCCCTTGTGTGTGTGTGTCTGTGTTAGGTTGCGTGCCTTTGGTAGAGATGGCTGTTTTTTGTTGTTTTTTTACTTATAAAGTGCCATATACATTAATGGTACTATTATTATTATTATTATTATTATTATTATTATTATTATTATTATTTTTTTTTAAATAAGCTGAAGCTTGCACTGTTTAACAATTAAAAAGTGGCCATTTTTCAAATCTAGAAGGGCACTTCAGGCCACTTTTTTTATTATTCCATTCTTTATTCCCCCCCCCCCATTTAGGGCATTTTGAGTGGTCTATGTGGCCCCTCAGAAAAAGGAACTCAGGAGCAGAAAGAGTCCTCAGACTCACCACAGTTTCCCACTCTTGTTGTTTGGCATAGCTCAAAACACAACAAGGCTTGTGACATGATTGGAGAATTTATTTACTAATGAATTTTTCTCTTTGTGCTTAATTTTGTTCCCATTAGGCCAAGATAATTTCTCCATTTAGAAGCCAAAGTCGAATCTGGGATTTTGAAGAAGATATCTCTTCTCTAGCTATTGCTTTTGCTACAGCCAGTGCATTGCTGTGCATACAAAGCATCCCATATGGCTGAAGGAAGCTGGAGGGGTTGCTACTAACCATATTTGAAAAAGCAGATGTTACTAATCTTCCAAATATTACGCAAATGATGTCATCCTTGATTGACAATGGTCGGGGTTCATCAATTCCTTTCAGGGTTGTTCTCTCGCTTACTCGCTTTTGCTCTCTCTCCTAAAACACTTGAGTAAAAGCATTTTTTCCTCCTCTTAAACAGAGCTTTGCTCCAGAAGGACAGGCCATTATTAGCATGGCATGCACTCACACACAAAAAATGACATATCCTGAAGGGGGACACAAACATCTGTTCTGTGCAAAGCATTTGAGCAGGCTTCATAAAAGGGGAAAAGAGAAATAATTATCTATTATTACTGTGCCTCAGTGTCCACTATATGTAAGGTCCAATCTCTTTATCCAAATTGCTCAGATAGTAAACCAAGGGAAAGGGAAATTGCTGTCATGGAAATCAAGCTGGTGTCCACAGAGTTCTCAGGTGGCTTTCCATCCAGCTTTTAGCCACATCCAGACTTACTTAGCCTCAGCAAAGTGATTGCCTTGCATCTTTGCAGAACAGGGATGTGAAGAATCTGTTCATTTCATTTTTGTTACAGGCCTCAGAATCACACTGGTATTCTCATCTTGTTGCAGTTTGTTATTGGATTGAATGACTTAAATCTAATTGCTAGGGTAAGGCCACTGAATCAATGCAAGTTGATTTACCATTCACCCATTGATTGAGCTGGTCTATGGACTATCATTAGGACTTAGAACCAAGAACATTTTTCTCCCCACATGGCAATTCATGTGTGTTTTCATACACTTTTTTCATATACTTTTTCAGCTTTAATGAAGAGAATTTGCTATACATTTTCCCTGTTCATTAAACATATTTGTGAACATATTTTTTTTCCAGATATGGACATTTTTATTTGTAGACATTCTTTACATTAACACAGGGTTTTGTGATGATATTGTCACCCACTTACATTGCAAACTTCTGAAATTTGGCAATAGAAATAGCATGTGTATTTCTACACTGCTTATCAGCTAAGTGCTCTCTAAGCGATTTACAATGTGTTCGCTAATTGCCCCCAACAAGCTGGGTACTCATTTTACCCACCTTTGGAAGGATGGAAGGCTGAGTCAACCCGGAGGCCCAACAGGATAGAATTCACAACCTTGTGGCTGCAGTACCAGCATTTAACCACTGTGCCACTGGGGCTCGTGAAATTTAAAGTTTTCCAAGGTAAGACAAACTTTGCCACTTTGCTAATCTTTGAAGGCTGAAAATGTACATTTTTTACAGGAAAATGAAAAGCTAATAAATTTCTTTCCCATCTCAACCTCAGACTATCCATTGTTTAACCGTATAATACTCATGGAAAATTACAAATAACAAAAGATATAAGATGATACTTTTTAAAAAATGTCACTAATAAGGCTAATAAATAAACAGTGCTAATAAATAAGTAGTTGCAAGCTTTCCAAAACAAGGTGACAAAGTGTCTTTTCTTTGTCCCCAAAACCACACTGCTTCTTCTGTCCTCTGTTTCATTCAGCTTTGAACAAGGACTGGACAGTTCAATCATATTATCATATTCTTTTGACATCTGCAATGGTTTTCAGTCCACTTGCAGGACTTATGCAAACTGTTTTGTCCTATCAGGTCCACAGTGGTTACCTGAAGGATTGCTTCCTCCCGTATGTACATGCTCAACTATTCAACAATATTTAAACAAAGGGTCAAAAGTAGATTTTTTTTAATGTCTCCGAATCCAGATGAAAAGAATCCTAGACTAGAGGTTTAGTCTGCAGAAGAGAAGGTTAAGAGGGAACATGATAGCCATGTTTAAATATTTGAAAGGATGTCATGTTGAGGAGGGAGCAGGCTTGTTCTCTACCGCTCCAGAGACTAGGACAAGGAGCAATGGATTCAAACTGCAAGAAAGGAGATTCCACTTGAACCTCAGGAAGAACTTCCTGACGGTCAGAGCTGTCCAGCAGTGGAATATGCTGCCTCGAAGCGTGGTTGAGTCTCCTTCTTTGGAAGTTTTTAAGCAGAGGCTGGATGGCCATCTGTTGGGAATGCTTTGATGTGTGTTCCTGCATAGAAGTGGGTTGGACTCGATGGCCCTTGTGGTCTCTTCCAACTCTATGATTCTAGACTGACATGAATCAGACTGCATTCTGCACAAAATTTGCACACACTTCTGCACAGGAGATTCTGTGTAATGCACAGAAAATGCTAAATCCTGTGCAGAAAATGCTATTTTCTTTGAATTAAAAAAAATGCGAATTTTGCACAGAATAAGTCCTGTGCTGTGTATAGGCTTTCTCAAAACGAGAAAAAGAAATTACTAGAGTTATTCATCGCTTCTTTGAGAACAAAATTAGCAAAGAGTTACATCCCTAATCAGGACCCTTAGATCATGCTCAGAGGTCTTTATTTCAGTGTTCCTGTCATGTGAACTGAGATGGGTGGCTGATGAAATATATATGCCACTAAAGAAGTACTTGGAGGTTTCTTTTCCCCTAAACTAAACCAAATTTTAGTGTCATAGGAACAAGGCTTGTCCTCTCTTTCCTGAAAGGAAATTGGTCCACTCTTCCAAGAAACAAGCATCATCAGTAGCATCAGTTCTACAAGAAGCCCCCTCCACAGTCCACAAGCAGTTAAACAACATCAAGAAAATGTGCTCACAAGCAAACCAATAAGGTTTATCCAAATTAAATATGAGAAACCAGAGCCAAAGTCACAACTGATCAGGTCGTTCCAAGCTGTTCATCAAGTCCAGGGAAAGAAAGCCAGAAACAGAACCAGATAACAAGTCAAGGTCAGATGCCAGATGAGCCAAAATTATTTCCGAAATGCCAGGAGATGACAAGATTTGGATGTGTTATTTCCAACAAAGCCTGCTGTCATCAGCACCCTTTTATCCACTTGCTGTTCACTGACTGCCCACAGTATATCTGTATCTAACTAGAGATTACTTAGCTGGAGCCTTCTCTACCTGAGATCCTCATTCTGTGTGCATTTTGTTACTTCCAGTAGCAATCCTTCTTGGCAGGGTCATTTTGTTTGTCCTCTTAAACACTACCACTCCTGGAGGCTTGGAGTCTAAGGTGCCTGCAGGAGTGGCAATAATTTTTCATGTTTTCAGTTTGGAGGGATTTCTGTATGATTTGGGGATAAAAATTACCTGAAAATCATGCAGGGTTTTTTTAAATCGAGGATTGGAGAGCTTTGACTTTAGGTGCTGCAAAAGTGACCCTGGGCTGGACTTTGTCCACCTCTGAACTAAATCATGTTTAAACAGTATTCCATACACGTGTGAAATTTGCACATTTTTCTACACACACTTTTCAAATGTGCATACTTTGAATGAACATGTCCATAAAGTTTCAAGTGTGTCATATCATATTCACTCTGCAGACAGTGCAGAAAACACAGACTGAGGTTATCCCATGAAACCTTGCTGAAAACCAGGCAACCCTGAAACCATGGTTGACACTACCACAGCTGGTCTCAATTCAACTGAAACAACAAACTGCAGTTAGATTAACATGGAAGTGTATGCTTTTGACCTCCACTTTGTGCTCATGCCTGAAGGAAGGTGGGAGTACTTAAAACTTAGGCCCAACCACACTGTACTGAACTCTGGTGTACTAGAGCTTGGGAACTGTACAGACGAGGTGGAGGTTGGACTTCAGTACCCAGAATTCCCCAGCCACTGGCCATGTTGGCTGGGACTTCTGTTGGTTGTAGACTGAAAGTATGACTTTTCAAGCTCTGGGTTTAGCATTGCCTATGAACTGGGATAACCAGTAAAATGCCAGAAGATATGAATGGGGAAATGCCAACGAATTAAACTGGTTGTCAAAATATAAGACTGGGAGAAATAACAATTCAAAATTAATAGAAAGGAATGATAAAGTTAGAGAGAAATACTGGCAGATGTATTCTGCTATTGAATTCAAGCTAGTGGCAACTGATTCATTAAGAGCACATTTCAGAAAAGCAAGAAATGAGAAACTAGAGACTACAGAATACACTTTAGCAGTTTTGTATGTAGCCTGTGCTTTCAAGGTAGCTGGCCTATTTTTGGCTGGCCCTTAGCAATATATTTGGAAATGCAGGAAGTTGACTGGTCCCTGGGATCATGACATTTCCCTGCAGGTAGCCCTGGGGAAGATCATTGTGTATATAGAAACCTAAAGCATGGCTATTAAAGCAAACTTGTTTATATTGGAAGAAACAATGAAAATAGTTGTCCTAATGAAGCAGTGCCCAAAAAAGCTTTGCCAGAATGTTAAGTTGATAGTGATAACCTTTTTCAGGAAAATTGATCAGTTTGACAACTTGTGGATTGTTTCTTAAATATTAATGTGGTGGTGAGATCACAGCTTGAGTCCAATCAACTCCAGCTACCCTAAGAAAACTCGTGAGGTTGTGTGGTGCATTGGTTAGAACATGGGTGGGCAACCGCACTGGTATGGGGGCCAACAACCTGCTTGGACAACTGTTTGAGGGCTACACTTGTTGTCCAAAATGCTAATTGAACTAAGACAAGGATAATCCAAGTTCAAGTTCCCAATGGGTCATGGAATTCACTGGGTGATCCCAGAGTCACTCTCTTGTGAGCTATCTCACGAGATCAAAAGCCAGCATTGTATAGTGACTATGACCTTGGAAACCAGGGTTCAACTCCCTGCTTGGTCATGGAAATCCACTGGGTGACCTTGAGTCTTTCAACCCCCAGAAGACTCCATGATAGGTTCTCTTTAGAGTCATCATAAGTTGGAAATGACTTGAAGACAAAACAACAGCAACAAATCTGGCAAGATTATTGTGAAGATGGTGTAAGGAAAGGGGGAGCCATGTGTTAGTTCTGTGGAGATATAAATGGAGAAATAAATGGAGAAATAAATCTCTATGATATAAATGTAATTGATTAATAAAATAGCTGAAGCTGTTAAGAAGGAGTAATCTTATTCATATGTTTTCCTTCCTATGATTCCAGTCATATAAGAGAGAAGCATTGATCCATGTTTGTCAGTCCCATTTCACCCCACCCTACTCCACCATCTTTTGTGCCTACTCCACTTTCTGTGAAAAAGAAGTGAAGCAGGGATCCAGTTCCACATGTATAGGCACCCTTCACAATCAGGATTAGAACTGTTTGGACAGCCTATGCATTTAGAGTGGCCATGACAGATGACAAGAATCTAACAAAGTTGACAAGGCTGCCTTACTCTTTATCCTTTCAAGGATAGCTTGGGACTCATCTAATTTCTGAACCTGGCAGCAGTTAGCAGAATCTCAGATTTTTCCTGTGGTTGGCCACTGCAGCTTCCTCTGGACTGACCATACAAATAAACGTTCCTTGATAGGATCACTTCCATAGCATCCTGAAATAGAACTGATACATCTTTAATTGGGGCTGTGTTAGAATATATCTTTTGCAAACATGAGATCCCCAGTTTCAAGCCCCTGGCATCTCCAGCTAAGCTCAGGACAAAATCCTGCTGGGAAACTTGGAGGGCTAGCCCTCTTCAGTTTAGATCTCTCTTCCTCAGGCTATTGCCCTTCAATGTTTTTGAGATCATCTCAGATCAGCCATACTGGATAGTTTTATTTTGAAACATCTGAAGTGCAAGAGGATAGGAAAGCTGGGTGTTTACAGGACTGAAGGAGGTGAACTTATGGTTTGATTCAGTGTGAAATGTTTCCCTGTGTTCCTAGGTATACTCCATTAATGCCAAGAATTTCTCTCTGGTTCACAAGTCCAATGATCTTGATCTATCATCCAAGAAACCAATGAGATAGATCACTGAAAAATGCATCCAACTTCTCCTGGAGCAAGCTGTTTGATGTCTGATGCCAAGTAGGGGTGGGTGTATACCTTTCTGTGCTGTCATTGCCTTCAGCCTCTAGGGTGCTGCGTGAATGGATCATTGCACTGAATGTGTCATTTCCCTTTAGAATTTGTCTGCATACCACCTACAGTGAAAAGATGTGTTTGTTTTCCTTTTGCCCGTATTTACACATGTGTCAAAATGGCACTGCTAAGTCAGAACACATGCTAAAGCAGTATGCATCTTGACTGGTCTCTTTCAGGTTTTTTTTAAAAATCTTATTTGGACATTAAGATTGTCAATACTATATACTAAACTAAAAATGGGTGAAAAAATGTCTTTGATTCATTTGAGAAATGTCTGTTTTTACAGATTTATGCAACCACACCTCTCAAACTCAGAACACGGAAAGTACGCACAATGGAACATCTGTTTATTTCCAGGTCAGGATTAATTCCACAGAAGAAAGGGTGCAGGGAATGTGCACATTTGAAAGGGTGAAATGATCCAGTTTTAAAATATGCATATATGTGCCTTTGTCAGGATCAGGTGGCAATCTGCAGAGAACCTTTGAAATTAAGAGCCTTCTGAATTAAGTTGAAGGACACATGCAAAAGAGAGAGACAGAGACAGAAAACAGAGACAGAGACAGAGAGAAGAATGAAAAAAAACAGCATGGTGTAGTAGTTTGGGTGTTGGACTAAGACTTCAAGAGACAAGGATTTGTCATGGAAACCCATTAGGTATCTTTGGGCAAGTCACATTCTCTCAGCCTTAGAGGAAGGCAATGGAAAACCTCCACTAAATAAGACTATATCCGCACCAGACTGTGATAATGCTATTATTTCACTTTCAACAACCTGTGGAATTCTGAGGCCAAAGAGCTCTCTGACTGAGAATTCTAAATTTCCCTCCCTAAAACTGCAAACCCCAGGATTCCATAGGATGTTGAAAATGGAATAATGGCACTATAACAGTGTAGTATGGAAATGGACTAGATCTTGTCAAGAAAACCGTACAATATAGCATAAAAATATCTGCCTATCCCAGTGTACCTATAACAAATACAAAAGGTTACATAGGCCCTTTCTGCACGAGGCGAGGGAATTGCTCCTTGCCGTTACCTACTGCTTCTTCTGGGGTCCGAAGCAACGCAGACTGTCCCTGAAGCCCTTCCGCAGGGCTTCTCCTTGGTCCAGGGAGAATTGAAGCAGTGCAAGGTCTGTAGATCTGCACTGCTCCAGCTTCCAAAATGGCGGCTTCCAGCTTCCAAAATGGCAGTTTCCAGTTGGTTGTGGATCCTGATCAACCACTGAAACTTGCCATGCCTAAAGCCCGCCCTCCACAGATCCCAGGCTCACATTGGTGTGAGCCTGCGAATCTGCACAAGGGAGCAGGAACACAATGGTGCGTTCCAGGAAAATAAAGACCTGTTTTTTGCGGTCTTTAAAAAACACGCTGGAGGACCACTTGGGGTTGTTTTAGAGCGGACTGAGGTCTGGATCTCTGGTAAGTAGTCCGCTCCTAGTCCGCTCCAAGGTACAGACGACCTCCGTGAGAGGACGCACTGCCCCGTTCTAGTTGCCTGGTGCGGAAAGGGCCATAAAATGCATGCCCTTTTTAAAGCTAATTTAGGATTTCTTTTTAAACACTTTGGCCTATCTGTTGATTCTCCATTTCTTCAATTTGAGTTTAGCCTTTAGTTGGGGATACTTCTATTTTTCAAAGAAAAAAATATTGTGTATAATATTTGTATATTGAATGTAAATATATGTTTTGTCTATGTTTTGCTTTCTTTTGTCATATTGACTTACAGTGATTGTTTTATTTTCTCTTGTTTCTCCTTATCTTAATAAAAAAAAAATTAAAAAAGCTTCCACCATTAGGTTTAATAAATGGAAATATTTTTTATTTTGCACCCGTATAAGGAGCGTTTCTAGATTTAAACCCAGGATTAAAAGAAATTAGCTGTGAATAGACCTGATCAGTCCTTTATTTTGGGTGGAGAAGAAATTACTACTATCTATTTTTTCTTCAAACTCTGTGTAAAAATGTTAGAATACAGGAAGCCTGATCTGAAAATCTTTTCCAGGTAGTAGTACAAGTTATTAAAACTCCATATCTAAAGACGTAAAGAAAAGGCAAGCCCACTGTGGATTCTTTAATTGTGTTTTTCAGCAAACTGATTTAAAGTTCCCTGGGGCACATATAGTGTAGGATTGTGACATATCACACCAGGTTAAGTCAAACTCAAAATGTTATGTGATATGACAAGATGTAAAGCACATGATTAACGCATCCACTGGGAAGCTTGCCTTTATGAAAACCGTGTAGCAAAGGAGCTCAGAACTGTCTGAAATAAACATGGATTTTTATATATGTATAAAAGGAAAGAGAGAGTGAGAATGGGAAAGAGGTGGTATGGCTGGACTAGTTCACAATCCCCAGTATAGCTACACAGAATCCAAATGACTGAACTCTTCATACAACTCCGACAACAGTAAATTCCAAAAAGGCAACATGGCACATAACTATAAGTGCCACATGGTAACAGACAATGCAGTTTGAAACCTTTGAAAAAATAAATAGAAGTCCTAATCAGTTCTGTTCTACTCATATTATGTGTTCCCTCCTTTAGGAAAAAAAAAATCATTTCCTCCCACACGTTGTCCAACCCACAACAACTCAACATGGTAAGTAAAACTGAGCAACACCCCAAGGTCATCTTTATGACTATCTTTGCAGCTGAGCACAGGTTTGTACCTTGGTCTTCCTGGTGCTTCCCCAATACTCTGAGGACTGTATGAGACTGTCTCTCACAATTTTGATAAAATAATTGATCAGTTGAATGATTGGATTTGTATAAAGTTCCATAACATTAAATAAAACAGCGCTGAACAAGGAGGAAATAGACTTCTCAAAAAGGTTCAATCTTGCTTATTTTATCTTGCTTACCGCAGTTTGATTAGCATATAATCTGTTCAACAGACTTGCTAGAAGCCCGATGATGACAGCAACAACAATAATGTTGCTGATGAAGATGATGTTGATAAAGATGATGATGATGATAAGCAAGCAATGAAAAGGATTCTGAGGTCCCATAAAATGTCCAATAGCAATGGGAAAAGCACAGAATACCGTCTAAATGTATTAAAATCAATGGGAATCTTCCATGTCTTTCTTTAAAATATTGACTTCTTTATTGGTTAAGTATATAATCATGTTGCCTTTTAACCTTCTCTTCTCTAGATTAAACATACCCAGCTCCCTAAGCTGGTTTCCAGGCATGGCATGGCTTGTTTCCAGACCTTTTACCATTTTGCTGGCCTCTGGAAACATTCCAGCTTGTCAACATCCTCCTTGAAGTGTTGTGCCCAGAACTGTATTCCAGATGCAGTCTGACCAAAACAGAACACTTCCCTTGACCTAGACACTATACTCCTATTGATGCAGCCCAGAATCACACTGGCTTTTTCACCAGCTATATCACACTACTGATTCATGTTCAGCTTGTGATCTGCTAAGATTCCTAGATCCTTTTTACATGGACTGCGGTCAAGCCAGATGTCATCCATTTTATATCTGTATGTTTCATTTTTTCTGCCCAGGTCTAGTACCTTACACTTCTCCCTCCATTTGTTTAGTTTTGGCCCAGCTCTCCTATCTGTGAAGATCATTTTGAATTCTGATCCTTTCCTCCCTAGTGTTAGCTACCCTTCCTAATTTGGTGTCATCTGCAAATTTGATAATAATGCCCTCTATTACCTCATCCAAATCATTGATAAAGATGTTGAATGTCCCAGGACAGTGGGAGGGCAGTTACAGTTGTGGCAACAGTGATATGATTGTTACTATGTAGGGATCACAAATATGCAGCATTTACAGATCATAGAATCATAGAGTTGGAAGAGACCACAAGGGCCACCCAGTCCAACTCCCTGCTATGCAGGAACACACATCAAAGTATTCCCAACAAATGGCCATCCAGCCTCTGTTTAAAAACCTCCAAAGAAGGAGACTCCACCACACTCCGAGGCAGCATATTCCACCACCAGACAGTTCTGACCATCAGAAAGTTCTTCCTGAGGTTCAGGTGGAATCTCCTTTCCTGCAGCTTGAATCCATTGTGCTTTGTCCTAGTCTCTGGAGCAGCGGAAAACACGCCCACTCCCTCCTCAACATGACATCCCTTCAAATATTTAAACATGGCTATCATGTCCCCCCTTAATCTTCTTTTTCACAGACTAAACATACCCAGCTCCCTAAGTCGCTCTTCATACAGCATTGCTTCCAGACCCTTCACCATTTTGGTCACCCTCCTCTGGACACCCTCCAGCTTGTTGATATCCTTCTTGAATTGAGGTGCCCAAAACTGGACACAGTATTCCAAATAAGGTCTAACCAAAGCAGAATAGAATGGTAGATATGTAACTCTAGGTTGCGTATACACACCTGGGATACTGAATGTCAGCTATTGGTTTTGTTTTGTTTTTTGCATTTCCAATAAATTTGTGAAACTGAGACCAAATTTACCCTTCCTTCATTTTTCCCATTGTCAGTGTCATATATATTTCAAAAGCCTGCATAGCAATGCAATGTCCTACGGGAAAAGAGGTTTGGCCTCCCCAAAATATATTTCTCTACCCTAGATGATCAAAAATGTAGAATCCAGCAAGAAATATGACTGTTTGCTTCCGTATGAGAGCCTTGTCAGTTTGAGCTGCTTTTGTGACCTGAGAAACTGGATAAGCTGAGAAACTGGGTAAGCAAGGACTCAGGTTCCTAGCCCTGAGCAAAGTAGGAGGGTGCATCCAAGAGGTCACACTCTCTTCAGAAGCACAGTGAAGCAGAGAGTGAATGGGAGATTTTTTTTTTAAAAAAAAAAATCTCTCTATGATTGTGCTTTTTAATGGCTCAAGAATATGGATAAAAAGAATACTCAGCAGTTTTGAATTCTATGGCCACTCCTTTGGGAAAATAAATGTTGTCTGATTAGTACTTTTATTTTTTTAAAAAAAGATTGTAAACTGCATTGTCTGTTACCAAGTGGCACTTACAATTATATGCCACATTGCCTTCTTGGAGTTGATTGTTGTAGGAGTTTTAGGTCAGAAAACACCTCCAGGCTTAGCCAGGTCAGAGTCAGGAAATCACCAAAAACTCCAGAGATAATAGGCTTGCAATTAGCCTTAACAGTTTGACCTTTTGTACAACAGCATTTGGGAGATTCCAACAAGATTGCTGATTGTTGTAACTCCTCTTCCTCTGACCAAGCAAACAATTCCTTTGCCCTAAAACCTGTCTGACAAGCACCAAGCTATCAGGGCAATCATTAGCCCTTTGTCACCTAATGCTAAGACCATTAGCCCATTCTGAACCTCATTGTCCACTCTGCAAACTCCATTGTTTACTCAGCCAGAGAGCCATTAATACCCTTGCCCTCCAGGCAGAAATCAGGTATATAAACCCCTAGTTTTCACCAGTCAGCTTGCAGTACACTGATTGCTGGTTGCCACTCTGCTGCTCTAGTTCCCAACTGTGTACTGTCCTTAGATGGGAGTCTAAGGCCATTTCTGCACTACAGTGTTAAAGTGCTGCTATTCCACTATCAACCTCCTATTGAATTCTGGGGTTTGTAGTTTAGGGAAGGGCACTTCGAATTCTCAGCCAAAGAGCTCTTTAGTTTCAGTAAACTACAAACTCCAGAATTCCACAGGGCATTGAAAGTGGAATAGCGGCAGTTTAACACTGTAGTGCGGAAAGCCCCATTGCTGCCTCTTCACTGCTCTTCTAGATCAGTTGATATTACCCACTATCCCCTGATCTCTCACTATCTGAAACTTTCCTCCCTTGTCCCTTCAGTTGGCCTTGTGTGACTGTTTGGATCTTGTGCGTGTATTCAGTTCTACAACAAAACATGTTTTAACTTGTCTTTGGATCTCTGGCTGGTTCATCCCTGCAGAATTATTGGTAAATATTGGTGTAAAAGATCTTGTTCATTACCCCACTCTCACAGGCTTCCTCTTTGAGCTAATAATTCTCCATCTTTGCACAGAGGTACTGGAATCACAGGTGGACCCCTGATTTTGAGGATTACAATAGTACTATTATTTACCTTGATCTGGACACTGTACTGATATTGAGACAGCTCAGGATTGCATCAGCTTTTTTGGCCACCTCATTACACTGTTGACTCATGTTTTGCTTGTGGTCTACTAAAACCCTTAGATCCTTTCCACCTGTGCTTTTGTGAAGACAGATGTCATTCACCTTATATTTGTTCTTTCACTTTTCTTTCCTACCCGTAATACCTTCCTACATGCAATACCATTCTGTGTTTCACCTAGAGCTCTAAAGGAACTATTGAAGCTGCTGAGCCTTATATACAAATAGATTCAAAACTCTGGATAGCTCAAGTTCAGATAAGAAACCCACATATATTCAGTCACACTGTAATGAAAGCCATTGGCTGCCATTGTTGAAACACTGTGGTCTTTAGAGGTACCATGGCATATGAATGTCCTGTTATGCTTCAGACGATATGTTATTACTCAACAGGATCCACTATATTTCAGGCCAATTCACTAGTCCCTTACACTAGTCTATTACCTCTGATCGGAGGAATCTATGTTTTAGCTAATATCAAAGACAAAGATCTTCTTCTACTTACATACACTATTAGCATGTTCAAATGATAGAGTTGCAGTTCATTTTCTTCAGACATCAAACATATGAGTAGGAGGCATCTTAATTGTAGATTAGTTCTGTATGGTCACTTACACATCACCAAAAAAAGAAGACAAAAGAGGATGTAATTTTGTACACAGTACACTAATCTATATGTATAGATCCACAATGAAAAATAATTCTACAGTTTAAACACAGATACACTACCTCTCCCCTGTGATAGGGAACACTGTGACAGGGTAAATTCTATGTTATCTGCTGTCCAGGTAATGCTAATAGGAACCTTTAAGACCTCTTAATTACCTGCTGTCCACGTAATATTAATGGGAAACTTCAAGACCTCTACTTTTTTTTTATGGCTCTTTTTTCCTTAACTCACACTTAGGCCTTTTCGACATCTTACCTTTTCTTGGTGCTGGGGTGCAGTGATCACGTGAGCAGCCTCTTGTGAGAGGCTCTCGCTTCCCTGCTTCTTCAGCTCCGCACAAGCTTCCTGCTTGCACGAGAGCCCCACCTCTTCCTTTCGCAGTGCAGCCTGGGACCTTCCGAGGCTGCACTGAGATAGGAAGCACGACCAGCCCAGCTCCCGAGGCTCCGCATGCCAGGTAAGTGCGCACGGGGCCGAGGAGCAATGCACGATCACACAGCATTTTTGACTGAAAGCCGAAAGTGCAAAGGTGCACAATCATTGCTTGCTAGCCCCTGGAGCCTTGTGCAATTGCGAGGGCATCATGCAGATCGCTCCTCGCAATCACGCAAGGCTCCAGGCTCTGTTCTGCATGGCAGATGCAGTGCGAAAAGGGCCTTAGACTAGACATGATTTTGAGGAAGGGTTGTGTTGCATCTTCCTATACTCAGAAGTAAAATCCATTGAGTTTAACAGAGCTTACTTCTAAGAAAATGGGTACAGTATTGTAGCACATGGCTGGTTCATGGATCACTTCCTGCATTTTGCACCATAATTTAGCATAGAGGTTCAACATTTGACAGAGTGTGTTGTATTGCCTTTTATAATATTACCCAGGAGTTCTAGAAGACCTATAGCTCTTGAGTAAGTATTTGAAACATGCTATTTTAAGAATTAAATTTATTTATATTTTATACTATCAATCCTCTTTCACTTACAGATAAATGACCTTTGAAATTGTTATATTCATGTCTCCAGGGCAATTCCTAATGAATGTCTCCCAAACTTTGCTGGCTGTGGCAATACAAAATTAACACTATATGAACCTGGGGATGAGTGATTTTTAATATTGTGTCATAAATGGCAATAAGTAATTAATATCCCCAATAAATCTTAAGCACACACACATGGATTTCAGTGGGAAATCCCACAGAAATAAAAGGAGCTATTAACAAGCACATGCAAAACTCAGTAGGGAAATGTATTTCCTTCCGTTCTCCATCCTGGATCTGAAATAGGATGTTACAGAAGTGTGATAAAATGATAAACCATATTGTGCACAGAAAAAAAATATATTTTACCTATCTGTTGGTTAATTAATAATTTATAATCTGCTCTACAACAAAGGCTCTAGTGTGGCAGACAGATAAAATAAATATAAAACAATTTAGAACAGTCTAGATTTTAAAAATTACATTATCAAAGCACATATTAAAGGGTATAAGAATCAAAACATAAAACTATTTGACAGTTAAAGCAGATTAAATTGATGTGAAAGCCTTACACAGTCAAAAGCTTTGTTTTAAAAAGAAAGTATTAACCTGATGTCACAAAGGCTCTAGTGCTGGAACCAGCTGGGCTTCCAAGCTCCATGGAGAGGTATTCCACAACAGTAGTGCCACAGCAAAAAAGGCCCTTTCTCATGATGTCACACAGTGCATTTCCTCAAGTGGTGGAATGAAGAGGAGGACCTCTTAATCAGAGCCCAGTCCTTGAGGAGACACATATGGGGAGAGACCCTTCTTCAGGTATCACGTTTCCACAGCTTAAGTAAAGTAGGTAAATGAACATATTGTGACTTAATAAGTAATTGTTTCAAATGTCCCCTTTGATGTGCCAACACATGTGCACATGCAATGTGTGAACCGATGGACCACAGATAACAACCAAGATCCCCCAGAATCCCAGTTGCTCCCTTTGTCTGTGTATGTAGGAAGTAGGAAAGCAATCAGTCCATGGACTGAGTAGACGGATGCCCTATCCCCCCACTGAAGACCAAAACAAATCCCCGAGTGAAATGGCCAAACTCAAAAGGTACAGCTGTTTCTGGCATAGAGGGAAATGCATGACACTTGCCTGCTATGCTGTTGTTAAAGATGGGAAGGAGGGAGAAAAACTACTCATCCTGCTTGGATTCGGGGTTACAACTGAGAAAGTATTTTGTTTATTTCCCTTCCCTCCTGTATCACATGCTTCCTGGTGAGTCCCACAACTTTCAAAGGTAGAGATGGATAGGAATCCGGATGCAACAAGATGATGACGGCCCCCAAAAAGCCTCTGGGTAGTATTATGGGTCCTTTTGATTGCAGTCAACAGCAATTTTCACGGCTATAACAGCTTGGAAATGTTGTGTGGGAATCAAAGATAGTGCTACTGAATGCTGCTAACAATGAGCATGGAGGGATGGAAACAATGACTGATCATCAGTCTTTCGTTTATAGATTCACAACCTAAAATTACAGATCTGTAACTAGAATTAGAGATCCACAACTGGTCTGTATTCAGTAAGACTGTGTAATGTTACTGAAAACCTACAAAAATGGCATCCCAGTCCACCTTATAGAGTGAGCTGCTGAAGCAGACAAAGAAGGCCTGTTCAACTTCCAAAAAGGGCACAAGGGGGATAACATTTCTACCTCTTCCTATCAGCAAGAGACCTGTGACAATCAGAAGGAATACTCCTTTACTCAGGCCCTTTCCACAGCACCCTCCCATCCCACCATGGGGATGGGAGAAGGATGGGACCACAACGATGCTTCTGCATGATGTCCTCACGGTCCCACTCCTGTCCCGTCTCCAGGCAGCATGATTGCGCATTAAATAATTGACAGGGTTTTGTTGTCAATGACCTGTGATCATGCCACCATCCTGCACTTACCTGTCCTATGGAAGCCCCAGAAGCATGATGGCTGTCCTTCCTGCCCCAGGGCATCCTGGGAAAGTACCTGGCTGTGCTGCAGAAGGAAGCGGCATGTCCGTCATGCGCCCTTCCTCAGGGAGCTGTCCCACGCAGAGGAGAGAACTGCCATTGTACTCTCCAGCAGAGCCACTGCTGGGATCACCACTAGACGCTGCTGCAAGAAGGTGAGCTGCAGAAAAGACCTCACTCACTGGTGGCAGGAGAGATGGAAACATCAAATTCTTTACACTCTGACAGAAGCTGAACAGATCTCCTTCACCCAATCCAATGACTGGTTGTTAAGGTGGTCTGGGGCAGGGGCTAGATGAGAAGAATTTACTTATTTACATAAACATAACTAAGATTCTAGCAAATATTTCTAACTAGCATATATACCCGGCATTGCCCAGGATTTTATTTTCTCATAGGTAATACTTGTTAGAAACATTTAAGATCTTGTGTCTCTAATTCCTCAGAATTCCCCAGTACCTGTAACTTTTCCCATATTCTCCAATCCAATCTGTATTCAGAGTTATTAACATGCAGAGGTTGGGTTCCTGAGGGAATATACTGCCCTTCTCCTTGCTGCTAGGCCTCATCTCCATAGCAACCAGCTGGCCTATTCAAGGCAGACACAGTTAACTGAGGCCCAGGAGCTCTATAGTTGAGAATTCTAATGGCCTCTTCTCAGGATTCCAAATAATCTTCTTAGGCAGCCAATCGTATGAGGTCTTTGCCTGACACAGCCAATCATATGAGGTCTTTGCCTGATACAGACAAACAGGCAAACTTTGACTTTTATATATTAGATTGTCTGTTCCCAGGTTGAAAAAATGGGTTTCTAAGCAGTCAAAAAGTTCCAATGAAATAATTGAGACTTTAAATTTATCCAGGGAGGTGTCCACCTAGAGACAGTTGGACTGTTGTTTGGATGGCGAAATATGTAAACTGTGAGGGACAGATGGCGCTCCACCAACGTTATCTTGCCATTTTGCCTAGGAGATCCTGAAAGTTACAATCCAAAGAGGAAATTTTCCAAGCTCTCCTAAAAAGTTTGGGTCTGGACAGATGAATCAAGTTCGGTTTCTCTCACATTGGGATTCTTTCAATATTCAGATCTTTCCATTCAGAAAATGAAGAAACCCATGAGTTTCAACAAATTCTTATCAGAAAAAGAACAGAAATGACATTTCAATCTATCCCTACTAATGAGTTTTTCTGAGGTAGTTTTCCTCTCACCATAGAGATTGGTTCATGTATCTTTTAGGCTTAAGAAAAGTTTTACAGCAGTTTTGTTTATAGAAATCAAAACCCATCCATCCAGCTACATGGCTTTCATGCAGACATGTTTGTCCACTTTGGCCCACTTAAAAATGATGTGATCAGCAGTATAAGGAACTTTGATTCCCCAGACTAGTGGATTGAGTATCTTTTGACAGCTGGTGGAGCTGAATGCTTCTGTATGGTATGGAGCAGAATAGAAAGTAAACCATAATGTCAGCTGAAATGTACAGGAACTGGGTATATTTCTGTAAATTTAGGATGATTGAGTTTCCCACGAATTCAGGCACTTCCAACGTTTTTGGCTTCTGTGCCTGTCTTTGAATTGCACTGTTTATACAAGCCTGACGCTTACTGAATTGGTAAGAAATTATGGGAAGTATCAAGCAAAGGGACTTTCTGTAAAGGATTTGGAACACACAAATGACAGTGTAACTGAGAAGAGCTCTTTTGCTGGCAGCTCTGGAAAATGACACCATTAGAGCATGATTTAAAAGGCACCATAAAATATTAACATCTTCTGTATCAGACTTATAGCTAATTTCTCCATCCTAGGAACACATTGCGTTAGATGTAGATTTCTAAAATATAGCATTATTAGGTTTCCCTCACCCCTGCCGCTCTTATTAGTGTGTTTGCATGCAAATTGCCATCGGAGTTAATGCCTCCTAATAAGACAGAGGAAATGATTACATTATCAATTTTTAATCATACACGCAATTTACAAAACTTAATCTATGTCTCTGTTTGAAAGTCGGCAATAAGAGACAGTTTATTTTGGATTTTGTGCCACTATCACATTGCTTTCGTCATTGTTACTTTTCATGGCAAACTAATATATCTTACTTCCTTTAGCTGAGTGTTTAGTTTGGAACTGTAGCAGAGACGGCCTTTAGACCCCTGGCAGGCTTACTTACATGTGATTTGGTGCTCTTGGTGCACTTAAAAGGATTGGTTCACATTTGGCAAGGATATCTAGTAAGGTAAGGAATGTCCCCTATTGGTGAATACTTGGAAGCACTCTTGTGGTAGATGACCATTTCTGAAGATTTGCCACACAAAGCTGTAGGACCCATGGGAAAGATATGGAGGATTTGTGCTGCTATTTATCCACTGAGAGTTCCAGGACACAAGGAGTGGTTAATGATAGAAGGTCACCGTCTGCTGCTGTGAGTATGACCTACAAGGGGCTGGGAAGAAACTCTCATCCATGACTCAGCCTAACTTACTCAGTCTCAATATATGATAGCTGTGTGTAGGCATTCCCACATTTTACTCCTCCTCCTCCCCCTCCCCCTCCCCTCCTCCTCCCCATTTTCAATAAATATGAGACTTATTCAATCCAGCTTCTGTTGTCTCACCTCTTTTCTTTCACCTTTCACAGAACATGCAATCATGTTCTGATATAGGAGTGAACACAGTTGGCAGCCACTTCAACCAGAGCTACCCCTGTTCATGGTCAATCTCAAACAAGAGCTGTATGGATGAAGGCCTGGAACCACTATATCAATGCCTGTCTGTAGGACTGTGATATAAAATGGACACATATGAGGGGATTTATGAGTACTTATGAGTTCACCTATAAATATGAGTGGACATTTTTGTCTGATGCAGAATATCTGCATTCATTTCAAAGTCACACAAAAAGGAGTTGCCCATGAAGGGCTATTGCCTACTGATGCACATGAGGCATGGATGTGCACTGCACATTTGCTGCCTTGGTTCAGTCGTGCAAAATTGCTATTCAACGCAAGGTTTGTGTAGCATGATGAACATGCAACTCTATATGCAGTGCACCAAAATTCTCCAGTGCAACAAACTTCTGTGTGTGTGTGTGTTTGTGTGTGTGTGATGAGGAACAGTGGATATACATGCAATATGCATTCAAATGCACAGCTGAATGCTGAGGAACTGCAACCGCACAGCACTACTCTCCACTGGGTGTGCAATCAAATGTACATCGCCATCTAGATGCTAGCACAATGAGTCATGTGCCAATGCTGCTCTTATGTGTGTCTCAAGCTGGATTAGGACAAGAGTAACTGACAGCTCCCTGACAAGATAGCACACTGTTCAAAAGTGCATCATGTCATTGCCAGAATACTGTAAACAGTTTCAAAATCTCATGTCAACAATATGGTATGGCTCTTGATATTTGCTCTCACAGTTAGCATGTCATTAATTAAAAGATGAAGAAAAAGTGTGGCTTAACCATGAAGTTTTTTTTTTTATTGTATTGAAACTATATGCATCCTGTAAGCATATAGTTGGGCCTTAAAGTGAAGGCGCATATTAGACTACCTTAGTCTTAATCTTGAACATGTTAATATCTTTTGTACTAACACCTAACCCTTTCACATCACTTTTGATGGTTCGATAATCCCATGAACCTTCACAGCAGTCTTGCAAGTAGACCAGTGTTATATATGATAGATGTTGGCTTTGAGGAGTGAGAAAATGAATCTGCTCTAAGTTTTAGTCCAAACTTTGAATAAGATAGCTAAAGTGGTGAAATCTATTTTGGGGGAATGGATTCAATTACTTGGAGAACTCTCTTAATGTTCACACTAAAATGTTGAATAGTTTAACTGACATGAAAGCAATCAGCTACCTGTAGCTCCTATCCAACATTGCAACCATTTCTACTGAAACCACACAACTTATAGGTTTAGACTTACATAGTAGAATTGCATTCTACGTCTTCAGAGAAGGGTATCTTTCTTGATTCCCATATGGAATGTCATGATTGTTCTGAGACTAATGGGCAATTCAGAGCTTTCCAGATTTCATTTTCCTTCAATTTTTCAACACAGTTGCTAGCAGATTAAGCCACTCAAAATGCATGTCTAACTGAAGAACCCAAGATCTTGCTTTTCAAAAGGATGAATAGAATGTGAGGCCGAAGTCATCCATAACAGGGAAATGTTAGGATGATTATCTGGGACCCAAAGCATCATCCTTCCACTGCTCAGTTATGGATGGTTCCAACATCTCATTATACAGTATTCATTATATGCATTCATTTGAAAAGTAACTTCCTGAGCTCTGCATTTAAATATGCATTTTAAGAGAAAATATGCATTTAAACACTATTATGTTAAAACAGAGAAGCTTATAAAAATGAACAGAATGGAAAAAGCAGAATATGTTTATGGGTAAAAGTCTAGGAAAATGACACAGATGACAAATTGATTCAGCTACCCCTACTTCAGAACATTCTTTATTTTCTGAAACAGAGAATAAAAGGAAATATTGAGAGATGACCTTGCTTTCTAACAATTAACGAAAGTTTCTATTCATTAAATTGTAAATTATCTGCCTTTAGCATCATGAAAAGAAACTCAGATTGAAGATTAGCTATTATGAAAGTTAATTTACCTATATTTACAGAATACTTTTAAGTTGCATTGTTATAAGTTGCAGGAGTTGCATAATAGTTTAGGTTAACAATGTACATTAACCATGATATGAAAATATGGATAAACAAATGGAAATTGATTAGAAAGTTATTTGGTTGACAATCTAGCTGATGTGACTAATAAGAATAAATAAAAGACTTTTTTTATATAATAGTTAAATTGGGTCACTCATTGAATGAACCATGTATTCAATTTATTCATTATATTTTTGAATTTCAGCATTTTCCTGCACAGACATTTCAAATAATGAATGAAAGTACATTTAAAAATATTCACAGTTATTAGCCTCTATAACTAGCTGTATGGCTAATTTGACTGGTCCCAGGATTAACGGCTCACAAGGGAAAAGAGTTAAGTAACATGAAAGCAGAGCCAAGAAAGTTGCAGAAAAATAATTTAATGAAGAGCCAGTGTGCTAGAAGATGTCACAAGGATAAAAGCCACTTAATGAAGGGATAATCTCTCCCACTTTGTAGTATATGAAGCAATAAACGGCTGTCAGTGCTGAAAAAAATCAACAAACCATGATGAAGTCCTGAAAAAACTTTCCCCAAATCCTATGTATAGCTGGGCAAACTCTTTAAGGCAGCAATGGGAAAACTGTGGCCTTCTGGATCTTTTAGATTCTTGTCAGCCTCATTTAAGATAGCCAATGGTCAGAAATGATATGAGTTCTTAACCACTCCTGATTTCAAGAGTCTTGACCTGATTCCTATTATTTTTCATTTGGAATAAATCACTGAATCAGTGGCATTTACCTATGTGTTGATTCACCACTCAAAAGTTGATTAAATAATTCTACCATAGCCGGGACTGACCCACAGCATTCAGCCTTTGTTACCCTAAAAATGTCCTCTATGATCATTGCGATTCAACTAGCGTCCATAGGCACAAATGTCCACTGCTCAACGGTGAATTGCAAACATAAACAATTGTGTGTACAATTCCCTTGTTGAAACTATTAACTATTTCTGTACATATACAATCAGCACAGGACAAATCTTTCTAGTTGTGATTTGTGTCACTTGTCTGTATTTTTACTATGTCTAAATATTTAAAAAAAAAAAACTTTCACCCAACAAATCAAATAAAGAATATGATAAAATAAGCTGCTTTCCTTTTTCCCTGTTACATTCTCACTATGGAATACTTTTGAAATACTGAAACACAGGGAATTTGCAAGATTTTGTTAAGTGTCTGCCCCATGCTACTTTCCACAAAACTGTTTACTGTAAAAAATATTTTGGGGGGCAAAAGGTAATTGGGATAAATTAATGCAAAATTATCTAAATTCACACTTTCAAATCAATGTGGTCCTTTTCGCACAGCATTTGCCATGCAAAAAAAGCCCCTTGATTGTCGTGTGATTGTGAGGAGCAATCTGCACAACACACTCACAATTGTGCAATGCTCCAGGGTAGAGCAGGTGCTGCTTGCTCACTTTTTCATTTTCGGCTTTCAGACGAAAATGGTGCATGATCACGCATTGCTCCAGGGCCCCGTGCACACTTGCTGTGCATGCGGAGCCTCCGGAGCCGCGACGGTAATGCTTCCTGCCCGAGCGCAGCCTGGGAAACTCCCAGGCTGTGCTGCGAAGGAAGAGGCGGGGTTCTCACACTGCCTGCTCGGGAGCAGGCAGCTCGTGTGGAGCTGAAGCAGTGGGGATGCGAAAGCCTCTCACTGGAGGCTGCTCATGTGATCCCCACACCCCAGCGCTGAAAAAAAGGTACGGTGCAGAAAGGGCCTGTGTCAGCTGAACCTTGGAAATTCATATTTTTGTGAATTCTGCATAAATCAAATTCAAAAATGCATACAAATGCACGCATTACAGGAAAGTGCATGCAAAAAATCCAGAAATTAATAAAAACTTTACCCTGTATCCTATTGTTAGTCTCAACTACAGTAGACCCATTGAATCAATTATGAAATATTGAGTCAGAGCATATGTAAATCCTACTGAATCAACAACTCTACTCTAGCTGAAGCTGACAACAGTATTTAGGCCAATAGTCAAATATATGATATTGAGAAGACAGTTTTCAAGAATGTACACACTGGGCAAAATTATGTGGAGCAACACATAAATGATATCAGGAGAAACCCCCACAAAAGTTTTCACGTTGATTTCTTCAAATTGACTTCTGCATGTGGAAAAAATTCTTAAATGTGTGGACAAACCAAATTTACCACAGTGGGGAAAAAAAGAAACTAAGAAATACCAGCCTTGACAGATTTATTTATTAATATGAGCAAACAGCAGGCAAGGCGAAGAGAAAATTTTAAAGGTTTTGTGGGGAACACAGGCTGCTAAGAGCTGGCAATAGAGTTGGGGCCCTAAATTTAGCCACAGATGCCAGGTGAAAAACAGGACAGGGAATGTGCACAACAGTGAATTTTAGCAGGTGGAGGTTTTATTATAAGCAACGGCTGCTAAAATTCCCTCCGCAGTTTAAGATACAGGAGATCTATCTTGTTCTTAAGATATAGGAGCTCTACACTTTCTGGATTTTTGAGAAATCTAAGTTTATTTTGTAATGTATTGTTTGTTATTTCACTATTTAGATCCTTTGGGCCTCCATGGGGCCCTGGCCTCCAGAGATCTGGGGCTTGGGATTATTACCCCCACTTCTCTCCCTCTCCTCAGCCCAGTGTGGGAAACTGGTGCAGGTTCCCCTTTTGAGACTACATTCATGATCAAGGCCATGAACAGCTGCTTCAAAGCAAAAGTATCCAGTTTAGGAACAATTTGGAAGCAGTGCATTTAACAAAATGGCTGCCATACTGTTAGTGACTTACGCAAATGTAAGTCCTACATACATCTGCATAAGTCATTTTTTTAAATTGTTGTGGAGACCGAAATTCTCTACTGACCTCATGCAGTGAGGAAGGTCTCTGCCCAAAGCCACCTTTTGCCAGCTGTGGCTCTTTCAACATGGCTGCTGGACAACAGGGTGACTATGGCTATTTCTGCACGAGGCGAGGGAATCGCTCCATGCCGGTACTTATGGGATCTTTCTGGGCACAGACCAATGCGGACTGTCCCTTAAGCCTTTCCACAGGGCTCCTCATCTCGTTCAGGGTGAATCGGAGCAGTGCGAGGTCTTAGATCCACACTGCTCCGGCTTCCAAAATGGTGGCTTCTGGTTGTTCGCGGGTCCCAACCAACCACGAAGCATGCCAGGCCTAAAGCCTGCCCTCCACAGATCACAGGCTCACATTGGTGCGAGCCTGCAAATCTGCACAAGGAAGCAGGTACGCAATGGTGTGCTCCGAAAAATTAAAGAACGGTTTTCTACCGTTCTTTAAAAAACACGCTGGAGGACCAGTTGGGGGCATTTTGGAGCAGACTGAGGTGCGGATCTGAGGTAAGGAGTCCGGATCTAGTCTGCTCCAAGGTGCAGACAGCCTTCATGAGAGAATGCACTGTGCCATTTTAAGTCCCCCATGTGGAAATGGCCCCATGTTCCCTGACCTAGATGCAGAGCACTGATATCATCCTCTGTGACTTCTGGAAGATGACTAGGAGATCACAGAAGATATAGCATGTGGTTGTGCATCCAGCTATAAAAACATAGTTGGAGGTTTCTCCATCATGCCCACTCTTCACTGTCCAATAAATGGCCACATCAAGGGAGTGCAGCTGGTAAAGGGTGAGGTAGGGGTGATGGAGAAGATGTGATGTAGTTCTACCTGGTAGAATCTTGTATTTGCCTAGTGGATTTTTGTACCCTTTTGACTCCTAAAAGATTGATTCTTTGTTACTGGAAAGATAATTTTTTTCCACCTGTGATCCAATGGATAGAAGGTTTAACAACACTTTGAACGTTTGAAAGGATGATGTATGGATGAAATTTACAAATGGGCTTATATTTGGACATTTTATAGAATCATAGGCCATTTCCGCACCCCACTGTTATCGTTCTATTATTCCACTTTCAACATCTTTTGGAATTCTTGGGTTTGTAGTTTACAGAGGATAAAGATGCCCCTCCCTAAACTGCAAACACCAGGATTGCATAGAATGTTGAAAGTGGAATAATAGCACTATAACAGTATAGTGCCGAACAGCCATAGATTCATAGAATTGGAAGAGATCCCAACGGCCATCTAGTCTAACCCACTGTCATAAAGGTATACACAATCAAAACACCCCCAACAGATTTTATAGTCAGCTTTTGATCAGTTAGTCTAGTTAACTTAGTTATTTTTCCTCCTTTTGTGTTTTTATTTTCCTGCTTTTTAAATACTGGAATATTATTGCACATAGGAGATCCCTTTCAAATGCAAATGCATTTTTACTTAATTTTTTAAAAAAATCTGCCTGATCCAAAATCTTGGTCATTGTCTAATCTTTCCCAGAGACACTGGCCATTTCCGCCATACACAGTTATAGTGCTATTATTCCACTTTCAACATCCTATGCAATCCTGGGGTTCACAATTTAGAGAGGGGCATTTAGAATTCTCAGCTCAGTAAACTACAAATCACAGAATTCCACAGGATGTTGAAAGTGGAACAATAGCATTATAACAGTGCAGGGTGGAAATGGCCACTGTTTCTGCCTCTTAGCTGTTTCAGCTGATGGCCTTGCATGGCTGGTTTTAGAGATATGAGTGAAAAACTTTTTGGTTCCCATTTTAATTTTAATTTTAAGTCATACTTTTCAAACCAGCACAGTTATTATTTCTGAATTTCACCACACAGTTACACACAAAAGTCCATTTTGAACATAGTATACAAAACCATGCAAGGGAAGTGCACCAAAAATGGGTACTTTAATTAAAATAATATACAAAGTACATTATATCAGAGCAAGTTGGCTTGCAAAAACAGCTAGCCAAAGAGGCACATAAAAATATGTAAATTGGGCTCTCTTTTAACAACAACAACAACAAAAAGTATTGGAAACAGCAAAAATAAATATCTTTCTCTCCTGTAGCAGAACTTATACTTATCTTGACATCACAGACAAGCATGTTTCTCCATAGTCCAGGATTAGGTAAGAAATAGAGAACAGTAGCCCATGATTTTGGGACACAAGTACCTTTAATAGAAGTAACCGAAGGAGTGAGCACGCAAATAAACATTAAGCTATGCACATATGCTTTGACAAAGTGTGTTTTAAAATGGGACATCATTCAAGGTCTTGCTCAATATGTAGTTATTGATATTTTGCATCTCATAAGTATTGTTCATTTCAACTGTATTATTACTTTGTATATTATTGTACTTTATGTTGTACACAATGGATAAAATTCTATTCATATCTTATACGCGTGTAAATTCCCCTATGGGGGCCGTTGCATATTTTGTCCGATGTGGAACATCTGCATTCAGTTGATGGTTGTGGAAAGCCAGTTGTGCATGTATTGCCATTGTTCATGCATGTTCATTGTGCATGGATGTGCACTGCACATGGTTGCAACCAATTGTGCATGTAATTGCCTATTTGTTCTCTTGGTTCAGTTGCTCAATGTTGCCATTCAACAGAAGGGTGGCATACCACAATTGATGTGCAGTTCCACATGCTGAAATTTACTCTGTGAAGCCCTGATGTAGGATCTCAGGCTACATGTGGCTACTGCATTATTTCAATTTTATCCAAGCTTTCTAAATTGTATGGTATGTCATAAAGAGTATTAAAATTATGCTTTCATTTTCATACAAATTGGGGTTTATTTTGGAGAAACCCAGACTTCCATTACATGAGAACACATACATGTTTAACTTCATGTTATATCAGAGGACAAAAGAACAAAGTATGGGGATATTATTTTTTAGTGGCTGCTGCACATTTAGAGTAACATATGAACAGAACAATACTGGCTGTCCTTGCAAGTGTGTTACAAGCATTACTAAGACAACAGATGTTGAACACTTTGATCCCCCTGCTAAAGTGATGCTAATTACTATCACAACATCTAAAACAACACTCCACCTATCTGCAATTAGACAAGAATCTGATGAGTATAGTATTTCTTTCATGCATTTTTTAAAAATTAAATAAAGTACTACCATTATTCGTTTCACATTTTTCTTTTTACAGACATTATTTTGGAACAACTATTTCTGAGAAGAATGCATGATGCTGAAAACCAGACTTGCCCTCTCTATTCATAAAGAAAGACAAGAGGTGTCCCTCCCTCGCCACCACCACATCTTTCTGCTGTTCAATATATATTTACCTTAAACCTAACCTCTAGGTAGAAAATGAATTCTCTTGGAAAGAGTAAAGAAGTTAAACCCTCTCTCGGTGCTTCTTTAATGTTCAGCATCCTTTAAGCAAGCGCCACTCCATGTGCCAAATTATGTGTGTTTAGTTGATGGTGTGAATAAAGACGATGTGACTTGGAGCTGCGATCAGCAAATTCATTTAAGCAGTGCTCGGACTACTACTAAACTCCTGCGTTAATAGGAGGAAAATGCACTCCCAGAGACTCATTCTAGTGAATAAACCAGTTATGCAGAGTAAATGGCATTTGGGTTATCGAACATTTACGTGGGAACATGGGTACAGAAGAGGAGTTTAATTAAAAACAAATAATTCCCTTGCCATTCATCTGAATGTTAGTACATGGGTATGTTGCGGGGAGGAAGTATTAACTCTGTATTTTATAGGGATCCAAGAATTTTCCCATTTTGCTCCCTTATTGTACTTTTGTTTTCTCCTCCTGTTTTCCAGATTATATAGGATTCCTAAAGGGAATTCTGGATTAGGATTGCAAAGAACTCTATTTGGGGATTGTGTTTTAATAAGATAAAGTGAGGAATCTTAGACCCTGGAGTGGAATTTGTACCTTCCATGGGTACTAATCTTGACTTTCTGGTGTTCTCATGATACAATAATTTCATAGTTTCCCACTTTGTGCAGTTTCTTTTTTTGCCATTCTAAAAGGTTTAAATGCCCCTCCCAAAGCTTAATTACAGGCAGTAAGAGCTTTAAACTGAGATACAGTGTGCCCTCTGCTGATGTGACCTCTACATACATGAATGTGAGGTCACGTGAAGCCTCGTGTCCAGTTACTGTCAATGGATTCATCAGGCATACACCCATGCAGGTGCATGCATGTTATGTCCATTGAGGATCATAGGATGGAGCATTTGTGTTGAGGATTAATAAGAAATATTGGTATAAAAGTCAAAAAGAAGGTGGCCTGGGACTTCCAAATTTAAAATGGTATTATTATGCAAATCAATTGAGATATATCATAGAGGGGGTTTCAGGAAAGGGTGATTTAGATTGGTTAGAGATAGAAGATATGAATATTGAGACAAAATTAGAAAATATATTTTTTAGGAATTTTTCAAAGAAAGAAATGGAGAAGATAGAAAATCCTTTTATAAAAAATATAATAGAAATATGGAAAAAAAAATAAAACAAAATTATTACCGAATATATCAATATTAACTCCGATAGTGATGATGGAAAAATTTCCAATAAATTTAAGAGAAATAAAAGAGAAAGAAATAAAAAAACAAAAAATTTATAGATTAAAAGAATGGATGAAAATAATGATAAATAAAGATAGAATGAAAGAGAGATTGCAGGAAACTAAAATATCCTGGTTAAATTATATACAATTAGAGCAATGGACAAAGAGTATGAAAAGATATGTTAAGGATTTTAAAGAATATACTAAATTTGAACAAATTATTATTCAAAGAGAAAATATGCAAGAAAATGAAATACTAAAAGGTATTACAAGTGAAATATATAAAATATTAGCAAAAGAACAAGAAGAGGATTTTCTTAGAAAAATGTGGGAGGAAGAGATAGTACAAAATATAGATATACAAGAATGGAGAAAAATTTGGAAACAACGTCATTTAAAAAAATTATCAATAAGAATAAAAGAGAATTATTATAAATTAGTGTGGAAATGGTACTTGACTCCAGTGAAATTCAATCAAATAGATGAGAAATATTCAAGATTATGTTGGAGAGGATGTCAAGAAATTGGTACATATATGCATATGTGGTGGAATTGCAATAAGATAATGGAGTTTTGGCAAAAGGTTTTTAAAGAGATAAAAGAGATTATAGGAGCAGATATACCAGTATGTCCAAATATTGCATTGTTGTCTATATATGATAAGGTTGAGTGTACTCAAGTAAAGAAAGAATTAATAACAAATTTGTTAACTGCAGCGAGATTAATAATAGCAAAAAAATGGAAAGCAAATGAAAAATTTCAAATAGAGGAATGGTATAACGAAGTGTGGAAAATTGTAATTAATGATAAACTAACATGTAGAATTAGGTTTATGAAAGGTTTGGTTAAAGGGAATGATTTTGAAGAAATTTGGAAAATATTTTTGGATAAAGTTCTGAAAAGAGATAGTAATACTACCCTGTCAAAAGAAGAATGGCAATTTTGGAAAGTGGATTAAATAAAAAGTTGGCTCTGGGGGGTGGGTATTTTTTAGTTTTAGTTTTGTTTTTCTTTTATGTTGTATATTTTGTAATTCTTAGTAGGTGTGTGTGTTAAACTTGTGATTTATAGATTTAAATGGATAAGTGATGTCAATGTTTTTTAAAAAAAAAGTTAAAAGAATTAACAATAGAAATAGATTAAAGGGGATGTGAAAAATATTGAATTAAATGTGAAATTATAACAGTTGAACAGATTTATAAATTTAAGGGTAAAGGTGCAAAATAACAATGAAAGTTAGTATTGCTTAAGAGAAGAGAAAAAAAGAAAAAGAAAAAAAATTTTTTTTAATTCACTATTATGTATATCACATGGTGTTTAATTTTTTTTTCTTGTTTTGTATTTGTGATTCAGTTATATAAATAAAAAAAAGAAAAGAAAAGAGCATTTGTGTTTTTTGTTTCATGCAAGAGTTCCTGGAACAGAACTCCCACATATATGGATGGCACATGGGCATTTATGGCCTCATGCCTTTGCCTTTGGACTCAGTCACCACTGTAATTTTTTTATTTTTTTATTTGTATCCCGCCTCTCCATATGGATTGAGGCGGCGAACAACTTACAAATAGCATGTATTTTGATACATTTCTATACATGCCCCAAACAAGCTGGGTACTCATTTTACCAACCTGTGAAAGGATGGAAGGCTGAGTCAACCTTGGAGCCCGACAGGACCGAACTCACAACCTTGTGGCTTGTGGCTTGCAGTACTGGCATTTAACCACTGCGCCACCAGGGCTCCCCTGAGAACTTCTCAGAGTTGAGGTCTGGACTGAAAGACATTCCACATCACTGAGAAAGACTAACATGAGTACAAGGGACAAGCTGGCTCTGCCCCCTTAGTACTTAACCTCTCCATTTTGAATTTGAGTAGCTTTTGCTACTCCTCATTTCAATGAACTTGAAGACTTTGTGTATCTGAGAACCTTGGTTTTTTTTTAAAAAAAAAAAGCCACAAGAGACACAGAAATGAGAAGGTGGGACAAATATGTATCACCCAAAAGTCCTCATTTGGCAGGGACAGTCCCAGTTAATCCTTTCTTGTGCCACTTTTTAGCTGCTTTTAAAATCTCCCACTTTATCTCCGCTCCTTCCATTTTCCCCCTTTGTCCTCAGCTTACTTCAGTTGCTGCAAAGTGACTTCAAAGGGCAAAAGTAGATTGAACATGGATAACTCAGCAGGAGGAGAGAAAGGATGGAGGCAGAATCTTGCCCTTTCCAGCTCAGGCAAAAGCAAGCTGCTCCCTTAGCTTATGTATTCTTCCTCATTAATAACTTTTTGCCATCTTTACCACACTCTGATGTTGTTTGGCCACTTGTCGCAGTTTTCATTTCTGAAATGTTGGAGAATATGCGCATATAACTCACAAACCTTATATTGCCCCTTTCTGCTTTCAGTGAACCATTGCTGATTTTGCATACCTGAAAAAAATAAAAGGATGTTAATTTATACAATACTATTCTAGATTTGGAGTGTCCTCTCATGTGAAATCTCACCTCACCTCAAATGGGTCTGTGAGTGTGTTTCCCAAAAGTTGTCCCTGCTGATAAAAATTTCAGGGTAGAGGAGTTAGTGAGCAGAAGGTTTTAGCTTAAGTATTGCCCTTTTCGGATGGCATTTCCAATGCAAAAGGGCCCCTTGAGTGTTGTATAAATGTGGGGAGCAGTCCACACAATGCACTCACATTTGCGCAACGCTCAAGGGCCTGACACAGACCGAGCACACTTTTTTTCATTTTCAGATTGAAGCTGAAAATGCTGCACAGTCACGCATCGCTCCAGGGCCCCATGCGCAATTATCTGGCATGCAGAGCCTCGGGAGCCGGGCCGGTCGTGCTTCCTGTCCAGTGCAGGCTGGGAAAGGTCCCAGGCTGCACTGCAAAGGAAGAGGCAGGGCTCTAGCGCAAGCAGGAAGCTCGTGCGGAGCTGAACAGGCAGGGAAGCGAGAGCCTTCCTCCAGAGGCTGCTCGTGCGAGCACCACACCCCAGCACCGTGAAAAGGTAAGGTGCAAAAAGGGCATATATCAATGGTGTATTGGTCTTATCTCATAGAATCATAGAGTTGGAAGAGACCACAGGGGTCATCAAGTCCAACCCCCTGCCATACAAGAACACACATCAAAGCACTCCCAACAGATGGCCATCCAGCTTCTGTTTAAAAACCTCCAATGAAGCAGACTCCACCACACTCCAAGGAAACATATTCCATTGCCTAAAAGCTCTGACCATCAGGAAGTTCTTCCTGAGGTTCAGGTGGAATCTCCTTTCCTGTAGCTTGAATCCATTGCTCCTTGTCCTAGTTTCTAGAGCAGTGGAAAATAAGCCTGTTCCCTCTTCGATATGACAGCCTTTCAAATATTTAAACATGGCTATCATGTCCCCTCTTAACCTTCTCTTTTGCAGATTAAACATACCCAGCTCCCTAAGTTGTTCTTCATAGGGCATGGCTTCATTCACCATTTTGGTCGCCCTCCTCTGGACGTGTTCCAGCTTGTCAATATCCTTCTTGAAATAAGGTGCCCAGAACTGGACACAATATTCCAGATGAAGTCTGACCAAAGCAGATCTCAAATCCCCCCTCTTCTTTTAACAGCTCAAACTTATGGAAATATGTAACCCGGGATAGCTTCTGGTCCAATACCACCATCCAATATGGCAGCTGTAATCTTTAAACAGAGGCTTGTCCTGGTAGTGTACACCATCTACTCTGCCTTCCCAGTCATGCTTTCTGTGTGATGAGTTCTTGTTATGCAGATTCATGGTTGATGTGAAAATCATGATAGTGGCCAATCAGAAATGACAAAGGAATTAGTAGAAAGTAAGAAGCAACAGCTCCCCACTAGGCATAGAACAGTAAGATCTAACTGATTGGCAAGATCAGGAAGTGTTACTGCGGTAGACAAACCCTATCCCGGGGTCTACAATTTAATATTAAAAATATATCTCCACGTGCTTGAGAGGTCCACCAAACAAGCACGTAGGCAGGCACAGTCGAACAGCTGAAAACAGGAAAAACCCAGTCAGGCCAGTAAATCCATAGTCACGTAGCCCCAGGAGACCTCCAGATATGTAAAACATAAAATACACAAAGGGTCCTCAGTCCCGAGGAGCCTGCTTGGGGGGATTAATGCATCTGACAAACAGCCCATCAAGTGAGGACGGTTTGCATACAGCTGAGGCTTTGACAACCCCAGCAAATCCAATCATGCAAAGGACATTGATATATTGGAGCTTTGTTCTAGCTCCTCTACTTATTATTCTCCCGAGGAAAGGATTAGCCCTACAGGTACCTTTTCCCCCATAAATAGACCTGGTTTTTGAGCAGCTCTTTGAATTGCTCCCGGCTTCTCAGCAGACCATCACTCCGTCCATTGAGCTATCCCCTCAGCTGTCCACATGCTGAGTCTCATCTCTCTCTCCACTGTTGTCTCAGACCTCTGGACTTCAGGACCAGGTGCAGTATTCCCCAGCCGTAACCCTCCAAAGCCCCCTATCCAATTTCCTCTCTTTTTATTCCTCTCTAGGTCTTGAGTGAGTGAGCACGCAAGTGCATAAGTGCGCAAGTGCGCAAGTCTTTATTTTTAATAAAATCATTTATTAGACAATTTTGCTTGGTTTTTGGCTTGGCCTGACCCCGTAAAAGTTGGGTGAAAGATCTCGCTAGGTTACCCTGCCTCTCACATTGCTATTGCTTGTGCTCTGGCTAGTTTCCACTCCCCATCACGTGGAGCACATTGAGGTGTCCCTCAAGGGACCCCAGGAATCAGGGTAACAGAAGGAACAGCAGTTCTGAATACTTCCATTTTAATGACACATTCTAAGCATGCACCAAAACGGCTTCTGATCACAAAGGGTAAATGTGGGGCACTGTCTTACTATTGTGAATGAAGAAAGTTTCTCAGAACAACAGTGCCTAATGCAGAATAAAAATTAGCACCCCAAGCCATGAGAATTCACATACTAAGCCTATTATTTGTGAACTTTATTAGCATCACTCCTTACACACCTGGACTCAATTTTATCAACAGGTCTCAGGAGTTCTCCCATTGACTCCAGTGGGCCTTCTTACTATGCATCAAGCATTTCATATGGCACCCCTGTATGTGTTTTAAGCCATCCTGTCAATGCTTACTGCCATCAGCTGAAAAAGTTAATTATAGCTGGCTTCTGAAAAGAAAATGTAATTTTTATTGGATATGTACAGATAAATAAATACAGCTGGAGGGAAAATGCCATTAGAACTCCTGTGAAGAGCCCCATGATGTTCCACTTAGAGTAAACATTCCTCTCTTTCTGCCTTTTTAAGAACTCGAGACTGCTGTATTCGAGTCAGCCTTTCTTTTATGTGGGACAAGAAAAGTTGGAAAGGGAATTTAGTTAAAACTCCAAGTTGAAATCGAAGCTTACAGGAGATTAGAGGCAGTGGAGCTCCTGAAAGCCCTTGCTGTTTCTGTAATGCAGAGTTCCTCCTGACTTACGATTTCCATATTGCTTTTATGTAGCCATCTAATTGGCACTCTTTAAATGATGCAAAAGTATTTTCTCTTAGTAGACACTCAGTATGTCAAATATTTTCTGCAATACCAGCCCTTCTCATGGAACAGTTCTCTTTCATAGAGACCAGATTCCAGCAAGAAGCCCGGGGTTACCTCATCTAACAAATGTCCTTTAAACGACAGAAGCTTCCTGTGCTGCAGTTTTGAAGGGGAAGAGATGGTTCAGTTGGATGGGGTTTTTTTGTTTTGTTTTAAAGAACTCCATGGTCTTTAGATAGTAGTCCACTAATTGGCTTCAAACCTTCATGGAAAAGGACACTTCACATAACTATTTGGAGCTGATGAGATGCAGTTTGAGTAGATATCATTTGACTCCACTCCACTCTTCTAGATGTTCGATGAAATGATCATGCTATTGCTATACCATATGTTCAGCTTTAGGTTTACCAGTTAATAGGTGAACAAGGGAGTCCACATTTTGCATGAGGGAGGTCCTTGGTTCCCTCCATGGCATTTTCAATGAAAAAAACGTTATTTCTCAGATGGCAGAGCTGATGCCTCCAGGCTGGACATGTTGCCTTTTTTAAAGAACTCAGACTATCTTTGATATATGCAGCCTTCAAAAGTAACTTTTCTAGGTTCTGGCTTGTTCCACTACTCTAAAACAGAGGTGGGTAGACTTTTAGGATCCTCTCTCTCTGTATTATTTTGTCTTGACTAGAATTCAAAGACAACAGGTTAAAGAATTCTGAGTGCAGGAGTTGCTTTTGAGTATCAGAAATGAATAGAGGTCACCATTCTTGCATTCAAAAAACTACCACTAATTACAGTAGTACAATTTAGGGCTAGGAAGCCATGGAAGTCTAGTGCACCATGAAAATCTTCTTTTATTTCATTGGCACATGGAAGAACAATGGATTTCAAGTGTGCTATCTCTGCTTGATGAGATTACAAGAAATTATTGATTCAGTTTGGTTCAGTTTATTTTTTGCAATTCAGGACCTCTTATGCAAAAATGTTTTTTTTAATTTCTTTTAAAAATGCAAATGTAAAGAAACAATACCTTTTGTACAAAATGTACTTACTGCTTTCTACTCAACATGTTCCCGCTCCTGCAAAAAAACAGTAGAGTTTTTCCCCCAAAAAAAGTCTCATGGTATTTGATATTTTTCCTCCCAGGTAGGAGTCTTGATATGGTAAGATGCTCTTCTCTTGTTTAAAGTGAAAAAAATATGCTTTTTTTTTTTTTTACAGTTTAATCTACTGAAAATCATTCAATAGATCTCACTTGTCTCTACTACTTTTACCCCTGCTCTAGACTTCTATATGGGAAAAACTTGTTCTGGCAACTCTCAACATATTGTGACTGCACTTACAGTCTTTCCTTTCCAGAACTATTTGTATAAACAGAAAGGACTGGAAAGCCATCCTCACATGAGAATCACTAGCCATGGAAAGATACCTGTCAATTTGTGCATATCTAGTGAGATATTTCTTCATTCGATGCACCTTTGTTATCTTGTAGGCACAATGGTCTAACTTTAAACTGTCTCTTTTAGTTTAACTGAGCCTCCAGGCTTCCTAATTCCTTTGGGTTTAGTGAAATCCAAATGTAGGCCCATTGTTAAGAGTCTTGCCTGTTAATAACACTGTTCTGTTGTGAGAATTTAAATCAAGTCAGGGCTTAACACAAAGAATACTGGGATCAGAGTTGAACTGAGCATCACTAAATTAGGAAGAAGAATAAAAGACAGACTGCTGTTTTGCCCTGTGCCCAAAGGAAGATAAAACATATACCATTTCAGTCTGGTATGTCACCTTAAAATAGGAGTGTCTTAGTTATGAATCCATAATTAAGGCCATTTCTGCATGGGATGAGGGAATCGCCCTGTGATGCTACTCACCAGAGTTTTGGGCTCACCGGTCCGGTCCATGCTGCTCCAGAGCAGTACGTGGCCACCACTCTGCACTGCCCCTGGGATGAAAATGGTGGCTTCGGCCAACTGCTGAAGCTTGCCAGCCTAAAGTCCACCCCCGGCAGATCACAGGCTCGCACCAATGCGAGCCTGCGAATCTGCATAAGGGAGCAGGCTCTCAGTGGCGCACTCTGTGCTTTTGAGCAGTCTTTCAAAAGCACGCTGGACGACCACCTGGGGTTGTTCCGGAGTGGGCTGGGATGCGGATCTACATTAAGTAGGTCCAACCCAGTCTGCTCCCAGGTGCAGACGTTCTCCCTGGAAGACGCTCTGCCCCGTTTAAAAAACCCTGTGTGGAAATGGCCTAAGTTATGTGGGAGAGAATTTGGAAAAAATGTGCTAATCTAATAGCTTCTTCTTAAATTTTTTCTTTGAACCAAAACTTCCTATTTGTATGGGTAAATAGATTGAGAGAAAAGACAAAGAGAGAGAGATCCAAGACAAGCCTTTCCCTTCTTGGTTCCGTTCAGCTTACTATTAACTCCAATCTTCCCCTTTCACCATAGCCCTCAGCCCTGTTGGCCTGAGGATGGTGGACATTGTAGTTCTCCCATCTGGAAGGCACCGTGTTAGGAGAGCATGCTACATAATGGAGATCCCCTAATTTCAATTCGTTTATTATTTGCCTGGTTTATTCTGCCCTAGATCCAAGTACTCCTCAGCTTTAGTTTAATTGGGATAATTTTTAAAATTAATTTTGTTCTCATAGCACATACAGTTTGCAAGAAAAGGAAAAGGAAAAGAAAAGAAAAATCTTGATATGAGTACACATATGAATGCATCAGAATTCTTCTGATGTAATATTTACTGCTCTTGTCAATATACTGTTGCATGTAGGACAACCTGAATGAAGGGACAGAACTGAACATTGGGACCCATGTTATATGCATTGCTTTCCACTCAAAATTAGTTTTACTTCAGAAGCAAATCCAGGTGCTGCAGACTAGTCTGGTGGGGGGTGTCAGCTGAGGAGAACTCTGGAAACATCCCATAAAGTTATGCCATGGAAACAGCTTTTCCAGATGTTGTAGGACTCCTGTTGTCATCTCTCCTGGCCATTGTGGATGGGATGAAAAGAGAAGGAATCTAACAATATCTGAGGGTCACAGATTATCCACCTCTACTGTACAGGAAAGTAGGAAAGAAGAAAGGGAGGGAGGAAGGAATGGAAGAAGGGGATACTTAGGCCCTTTCCACACGAGGAAGTTAAAACGGGTCAAGGCGTCCTGGCATGGAGATCATCCGCACCTTGGATCAGACTAGGTCCTGACTACTTACCTTAGTTTCTCACCTTAGTCCAATCCAAAATGCCCCGAAGTGGTCCTTCAGTGCACTAAGTGAAGACCGGAAAAATCCGGTCTTTCAATCTTCTGGAGCGCGCCATTGCATTCCTGCTGACTTGTGCAGATGTGCAGGCTCACACCAATGCAAGCCTGTAATCAGCAGAGGGTGGGCTGTGCCAGCATCAGCGGTTGGTCCCGACCCACGAAGAAACAGGAAGCTGCCATTTTCAGGTGCAGCAGTGCAGATCTAAAGACCTCACACTGCTCTGATTTGCTCTGGACTAATGGAGGAGCCCTGCAGAAGGGCTTAAGGGAAAGTCCACGTTACTTTGGACCCAGAAGAACCAGTAAGTAACAGCACAGAGCGATTCACTCGCCTCATGCAGAAAGGGCCTTAGTTTGCTATTTCTAGAATCCTGTAGGTGACATACTCTGACATATGCTGACAGATGTCCTTTTTAGAACATTTCACAAAAGTTTATATCCTGATTATGATTCTCAAAAGGAATTTCATTGGCATAATTATGTGTGAGCACTTGCACACTTTAAAGCATCCTGTGAGTATATTCCCAAGTGGTTTTTAACTGGGGTCTAATGACTATCCTGATGTTGCATAATGCAATTAGCTGTATTTGTGTGTATGTGCCTTCAAATTGCCTGTCAATTTATGGTAATCCCATGAATTTCGTAGAGGTATTCTTTAGGCAAGGAATACTCAGAAGTGGTTTTGCCAGTTCCTCCCTCTGAAATATAGCCTACACGACCTGGTATTCATTGTTAGTCTCCCATTCAAGTACTAACCAGGGCTGATCCTGCTTACGTTCTAAGATCAGATGAGATCTGATACCTTTAGGCTATTTAATTATATTTCTAATATATGGATGATATAGTGTACCATGGCATAGCTGTGCTATTGGATCTTGTCCTGTGGCTCCCATTCTGGGATATAATTTCTAAGCATGATAAAATGTAAATATGAAAGGGTACGGGTATGTTTTGATCTCTGCAAGGAGGCATAACCGGAGTGCTGTTATCTATCCCTGAGCTTGTAGATTAGTGAGGGCACAATGCATTCCAGGATGAAACTGTGGCCAAATTGTACCTTGGGGCTACAGGACATGCATTTCCCTGCACATTGTGTTATGCATTGATAATGCTGCACAACCCCTGTGTCAAATTACAGCATTGCTCAACTGAATGCAGGACCAAATGTGCAACCAAAAATGCATTTGCATCCATATGCTTCATCCACATCAATGCCTGTATGCACAAGGGCAGCACACATGGAACTCTGCTTCCTCAACCTTGAAACTTAGGAAGGAAACTTAGCTGGGCATAATATACCTAGGGGATTCCAGCCAAAGTGCTGTGTGAAATATGAAAAAAACGAGAAAAGGTAACATGATTAATTTTTAACCAAGCAGTGCCAACTGAGCCAGGATTACAGGAAGCAGAGAGTTCAAGATATAACCAGCATATGAACACTGCCTTTGACTTGCCAATCTTTGGAATCCTGAAACAAAGGGCAAAGTAATATATCAAAGACTTATAGGCATCTGCTACCATTACCCCTCACTATCACCTCCCTCTCCTCCTCCTCCTCCTCCTTCATCATCATCCTTGTTATACAACAACAATCCATTCTTACTCTTACTAGCAACTCTAGTGAGCCAGGGTTTAAAAAAAAAAAAAAGACTCAGGAAAGTAGATTTGATTAATACCAGTTATTTATTTATATCATGCTAGAGTTTCTCAAGAGACAGAGAGAGAGAGAGGATAAGGGGTGTTTCTTTTGTCATCTTTTTTTTCAACCAAAAAAAAAATGTGTTTGCCTTCACGGCTTTGGAGTGCTCGCTAATTCCATCTGTCCACAACAGAGCCATCAGAACGGCGAGAAAAAGCATTTCCATATGTGCAAATTACCACGCAGGCTCTTAATCTGTGCTGTGCTTCTCTGAAGTGGATGGTGCGGATGGCTGCCAAACCCCACTAATGGCATTCAAATAAAAGACTTTATTGGTTTTAACTGCCACTATTTTTCCCCCAAATAGATTTAGAACATCTCCCCTCCCCCTTCTTTTCATCTTTTTTTTTTAACAGCATCAATTTGCATTTCTACCAGTCATCAAATGGAAAATGGCTATTGATGTCAATTGCCTTTACCCCTAAGCAGAGGACTTGGAGTAAAGGATGTCTGTGGGTTTGTTTTGGGGGTGGGGTGAGGCTCTACCTAGGCAGCTGGGGGAAGGGTTCAAGCCAAGGCCTTTACTGCTGTTTCTCCAGAATGTATATTTTTGGTTGAACATCACTGTTCAGGCATCAAGAACCTACCCATTCTTTTCTAATGTGTGTAGTACTTATTGATACTTCTGTGCAGGGTTGCTCAACCAGACTACCTTGGAGCCCTAGGTTCTGTGAGAGGTTGCTAGAAGTTCCACAAGAGATCATGACTGGGGGAAAATCATTGTTTGAGCTGTAGATATGATGGTCAGATATAGCTATAGATAGATGATATAGATATAGATATAGATATGATGGTTAGGATTCTGTAGCTGCTCCTTAGGTCAAAGCTTTCCAAACTTTTCATGTTCATGACACACTTTTTAGACATGCATCATTTCCCAACACAGTAATTCAGTTTAACTAGCAAACTGGAGGCTAAACTAACCCCTTATGAGAGATACAGATGCACAATACAAATTGTAATAACAAATGTATGGGGACACAACATATATGATTTATAAATAATATACATTTCCTAGATTGTAGGTAACACACCTACACACTTCAGGCAACACGCTAACGTGTGGTGGCACACTGTTTGGGAAGCCCTGCCTTAGGTAAACATACTTAACTGAGCAACCTCACCCGGTTCAACACCTCAAAACTCATGGAAGCATCATTCACCCTTGCTCTAATTTCTGGCAGAATGGGCCTTCGTATCCCTCAAGCAGCTGATGCCCAGTGGTTTAACAGTCATCATCATGACAAAGTAGCAATTGTGATATGAAAGATTTGTAATTGTTCCACATTCACAACTGCTACTTAGTCACAAATTGTGACACTTTTGCCACAGTCAAAGCTTCCCTCCCAACCTACTTTTTTAGGCATCAGTTGCATGTGGAGAAGGAGGCCCATTCTGCCAGTGATTGGAGCATGGGTAAATGAAATTTCTGCCAGACTTTGGGGAGCAGCCCAAGAGAGGTTACTTAGTAAAGTACAGTCAGCCCTCCACATTTGTGGGTTTCACTTTTACAGATTTGATTATCCATGGATTATTTGCTGTCACCTCTGCTGCCTCCCTACACCATTTCTAATAGGGACTGCAAGCCTTGTGAGACTGAGAAACTATGAACAAGGCTTGTAAGTCCCTATTAAAAATGGTGTGGGGCAGCAGTGGAGGTGGCAGTAAGCCCGCACCAGCCACCAACTTCTGCCTTGTGAAGGAACCCTGATGCCACAAAGCAATCCACAGTGTGTTTTTGTGCGTTAAAAATGGTTTGGGAGGACCAGAATTATTCATGTTTGTTTGTTTTTACTTTCACAGGGGTCCTGTGCCCCAACTCTAGCGGATGTGGAGGGATGACTGTACACTTAAGCAGCTCACACAGAATACTTGCTGAACATTTTAATGCAGGGGATCCCTGAGACCTGGATTTATTTTTTTCAAGTGTTCCTACAGGGTAAAAAGCTTGAGAAAAAGCTGCCTTAATGTATACTGTGGGTCCCTGTGACACTGTTCCCTGTCAGTTTTATTTTCAGACATTTGTGATTCTGCTTCTTAAATTTTGGAAAGTAAGTATATCTTCCTCGTCTTTCCTTCAAAAATATGGAATGCTTGAATCAGAAACTGATGCAACCTTAAATCCTTCAAGTAGTCACCTGCTATGGAACTAGCCAAACTTTACTGATTCTTTGTTGGTTTCCTGCAGCAATAATAGGATTCCTAAATGGCATATTAGTAGTTGGTGATTTTGGAATTGGATTGTGCTTAGATCCAATTAGTAGAAAATCCAGAGTCTGCCCCACTCCAAAAAACAGTGCTTAATGTA